>CAWUFW010000835.1:2615000-3215000 GCA_963921515.1 Calotriton arnoldi
CAAGTCTCCTCCCCCAGGATGGGCAGGGTTCACGAAGGGGAAGCTTCAAAGGCTTTGCCGCCTTTGTGAGCTTCCCCAGGCCACTTGCTGCTCTCAGCAACTGGTCCCCACTGGTTCTGACCCCCACTTTGGGCGGGAGAACCGGCGGGAAAAACAAGTGAGGAAGAGGTGTGCCCACCTCTGCCAACTCCACCTCTCAGGTGGGGGAGGCGAGGTGAAGCACAACTCTCAGTCCACGCCATCTTGAAGATGGGGGGACTCAGCCAACCAGGGACAGGCTCATGCCCCCCTCCCACTGGAGGGCTGCATAATAGGGGGTGTACCCACCCCAGGGAAGGGACCCATTGGTCCCTACCTTTTACCTACCTGTAACGCCCCTAATCTAGTATTTAGGGGCACCCCTGAACCTTGCTTCCTCAGACAAGAACCTGCAACAAGAAAAGACGGACCGAACAGCCATGCCGAAGCTAACAAGAGGAAGACGCCCACTGACTTGGCTCCAGCCCTACCGGCCTGTCTCCACCTCGAACCTGCTCCTGCGAAATCCCGGTGTGTCCTGCAGCCAGCAACCTCAAACTCCGGAGGACCTGCCTGCCTTCAAGCACAAAGACGGTCTCCCGTGAACACCGGATTTGTTCACCTGCAACCTCTGGATCCGGCCGGATACCGCAAATCCGCCCCACTCTGCACCCGCCGTCCACGGCCCGAGCTCGAGTGGGCAAACACCACGAGGAGGTCCCCCCCGGCGATCCTGACCCGAGATCCGGAGACCCCTAACCTGCCTCCAGCCGACGCCTGCAGCCTAAATCCAGAAGGCCCCCCTAACCGCGACCAGGAGCTGGTAAGAAGATCCGACCCCAAAAGGCACTCCTGCACCCGACGCCCCACGGCCTTGTGTGCCCAAACCGGCGGTGCCTAACCAACCCCTAACTTCCCAACTTACCTCTCGAAGTGGTGGTCGCACCCAGAAGACCTTCGTCCCCGAGCCTGCAGTGTCTTTCCAAACCGGAGGTTCTCCATTGAAACCAACAGGGCGCCCGACGTCGAAACAGCACCCTGCACCCGATTGCCCTAGTGCCGCTGAGGGTGCACCTTTGGTGCTACTTTGTTTCCCCATTTGCCCTGAGCTAAAGTCCAGGAGCTTTGCTCCCACAACCCTGTGTCTTGCTTGCCAGCAGCCACCAACCGGAGGCACCCTATCCCCCATTGGGTAACATTGGGCCTCAGCACTCTGCACCCAGCCGCCCTAGTGCCGCTGAGGGTGTAACGAGAGTACATCCTTGACCCTGGGGGATCACTTGTTCTAACCCCAGAAGCTCAACTCCAAAGACCGATTACTTACCTGGTAACCGTTAACTTAATTTCTCTCTTTAGGAATCCATTGAGAGTTGTGGTTGTGGAGTTGATTCGTATGGAAACCAGAAAAATAACAATTGTGCAAAACTGTTTTTACTTACCTTTTCTCTAGGAAATGTCCCAGTGTGATACCTAGGCATATCACACTGAGTAGAAAAAGTAATCTCAAAAGTAACGTAAAAGTAACTTACCTGTTATTTTCATTACAAAGTCGATACAAAGTATATGTACAGCATTTCACAGTATTGCATTACCAATAATTCTAACTAACCATTTCAAAGTACATTTACAATTGCATTTCAAACTGTATATTTACTGCAAAGTATTTATCAACTTACCTGTGCCAGGCTTGCTTGGTTCTAGAAAATAAAATAACTAAAAGAATATTTTTATACAAAACCAATTGGTCTGAAGTTCAGTCTTTGAGTGTGTGAAATCATTTGCTGATTGAGTGGGTACAACAAATGCTTAACAGTGTCCTCTGATACTGCCTTACTGCTCGACCACACTACCACAAATAGAGAGTAAGGTTCTATCTAACTTTGCCTCTGCCTACCTTTGGTGTTCCACTGGACTCTAAGCACACTATAACTCACTTGGGTGTAGTATATACAGAGCCAGCCTCCTACATGCCCTTGTTCTACCCTGGCACTTTGAGACCAGATTGGCAGCCAGAGGAGGGTGAGGAGGACTGGGAGGGGACTGGAGACCCTTTAACAGACCGGATGGTGTATGAGCAGGACTGGAGAGAGGAACTGGGGGATGCCAGTGGTTTGGATACCTCACCAGACCTTGGCATGTTGTCTCCTCCTACCGTGGCTACGGAGGAGAGAGCGTCTTACGCAGTGGTGTTGCGTAGGGCGGCCGAGGCTCTCCACCCCGAGCTACCTACGGTGCCAATCTGAAAGAGACACGTTAGTGACAGATTCCTTACCTTAGAATATCCCCAGGCGTCAGGCTGGATCCGGAAAGTTTTTGCGTAGCAGTACCCTTGCGCGTCGGTAGGCGGCGTTGTGCGGCTCCGCGTCCGGCGTCGTGGTCGCCGGGATGACGTCGCGGGCAGTACTTGGACGCCGCCCCTGCGCGCTGACGTCAGTTCTTTTTCCGCGCCAGTAAGCGCAGATCCGGGAAGAGCAGTGCCCTAGTCAATTTTTGACTAAATCTTTGGTGATTTTTTCACTGTTTCTTTTCGAGTCTTCTCGACTCCTAGGTGTCGGTAGGGATGCCCGGCTTCAAGCCATGCGACGTCTGTGGTCGAATGATGTCGATCACAGACCCGCACTTGGAGTGTCTCTACTGTCTCGGCCGAGACCACGACACGAAGTCGTGCCCTGACTGCCGGAAACTCCACCCGAAGGCTTTGCGAGAGCGGTCTCGAAAGCTCCTCGAGGTCCGGCAGTCTGCTCCGCGCCGCACCAAGCCCCGGTCCCGTGAGAGGTCGAGGGGCCGGTCGCGGAGCCCCCGCCGGTCGTCGGAGTCCAAGTCTTCGCGCTCCTCGGGTAAGTCGAAGCACAAAAAGTCTAAGAAGCATCATCGCTCTAAGACTTCGCCTCGCCGGTCTCGCGACTCGGCTGAGGCCCCTGTCGGCACCGTCCCCGCGGCCCCGGACGTGCCTGTGGAGCCGCCCCCGCATTACCCGTCCTTTCCGGGTTCGGGGGTGACTCCGGCCCAAATACAGGAATTCCTGTCGGCCATGGCCCGCCTCTTCGGGCCTCAAGGTCCCTCCGGTGCTGCTCGGGCCCTGCGGGCCCTGATGGGGTTGCTCCGGCGTCGCCGACGACTCCGGTCCCGGCTTCGCCTGTCCCGCCAGCCTTGATCCCGGCCTCGGCCCTGGCCTCGATCCCGGCTCCGGTGGTACCGCAACCCCCATCGACGCCGGTTGACCTATACACGCCTCCGCCGGCGCCGATGTCCCCGGTGCCGTTCCTGACGCCGTCCGGGGCTCCGGGCGGCGTCGTTCCCCGGTTCTCTCTGGGTCCGGACATGGAGCCGGACCGACGTCGCTCGACGCCGATGAGACCTTGGGTCCCAGATGTCCCTCCTCCTCCATATTTTGAACCAGAGGAGGACCAGGAGAGCTGGGAGGGGTCGGAAGACCCTCTCACACAGCAGTGTGAGTATGATCAGGACTGGGCAGAGGAACATGGGGATGCCAGTGGTCTAGACCAGTGGTTCCCAAACTTTTGACTCCTGAGGACCCCCATTGAGTCCCCACTGGAAGCCGGGGACCCCCAAGCAATTTGTAGGATTTAAATTTCAAACATTAAAACAGTCATTCGAAAACAATAAACACATGTGTGCACACAAAACAAATACTCGAATTACTAAGGATTTTAGTACTTTATATTGAAAGAATTTGCAAAAAACAGGAAGGTTAGTGCTGCATATCTGAAAGAGACACGTTAGTGACAGATTCCTTACCTTAGAATATCCCCAGGCGTCAGGCTGGATCCGGAAAGTTTTTGCGTAGCAGTACCCTTGCGCGTCGGTAGGCGGCGTCGTGTGGCTCCGCGTCCGTCGTCGGCGTCGTGATCGCCGGGATGACGTCGCGGGCAGTACTTAGGCACCGCCCCTGCGCGCTGACGTCAGTTTTTCTTTTTCCGCGCCAACAAGCGCAGATCCGGGAAGAGCAGTGCCCTGGTCATTTTTTGACCATACTTTTTGGTGAATTTTTCACAGTTTTTCTCAATCGACTTCAAGGTGTCGTAGGGATGCCCGGGTTTAAACGTTGCGGCGCCTGTGCTCTGATGATGTCCGTCACAGACCCGCATTGGGAGTGTCTCTTCTGCCTCGGCCGAGGCCACGACACGGAGTCTTGTACCGACTGCCAGGCCCTCAACCCGAAAGCTTTGCGAGAGCGGTCTCGAAAGCTCCTCGAGGCCCGGCATTCGGCTCCGCGGAAGCCCCGGTCGCGTGAGAGGTCCAGGGGTCGATCGCGGAGTCCACACCGGTCGTCGGCATCGAAGTCTTCTTCGTCCGGTAAGTCGAAACACAAAGTCCAAAAAGCATCATCGCTCTAGGACTTCGCCACGCCGGTCTCGCGACTCGGCTGAGGCCCCTCCCGGCACCGTCCCCGCGGCCCCGGACATGCCTGTGGAGTCGCCCCCGCAATACCCGCCCTTCCCGGGTTCGGGGGCGGATCCGGCCCAAGTGCAGGAATTCCTGTCAGCCATGGCCCGCCTCTTCGGGCCTCCAGGTCCCTCCGGTGCGCCGTCGGGCCCTGATGAGGTTGCTCCGGCGTCGCCGACGGCTCCGGCCCCGGCGTCGCACGTGCCTCCAGCCTCGATCCCGGCTTCGGCCCCGGCCTCGATCCCGGCTCCGCAACCCCCATCGACGCCGGTCGACCTAACGACGCCGGCGCCGATGTCTCCGGTGCCGTTCTCGACGCCGCCTGGGGCTCCGGGCGGCGTCGTTCCCCAGTTCCTTCCGGCTCCGGACATGGACCCGGACCGACGTCGCTCGACGCCGGTTCCGGCGCCGATGAGACCTTGGGTCCCAAATGTCCCTCCTCCCCCTTATTTTGAACCTCAGGAGGACCAGGAGGACTGGGAGGGGTCTGATGACCCTCTAACACAACAGTGTCAGTACGATGAGGACTGGACAGAGGGTCTAGGGGATGTCAGTGGTCTAGATACTTCCCCTGACACTGGCATGCTGTCTCCTCCCGTGGCTACGGAGGAGGGAGCCAATTTTGCAACGGTGTTTCGTAGGGCGGCTGGAGCCTTACATCTCCAACTCCCTGCTGTGGCGGTCAAGGTTAATCTCTTGACAGAGGTGCTTCAGCCAGCAGCCTCCTCTACGGAGACTGTGCTGCCGTTTAACGACGCCCTCAGTGACGTTCTTTTGGGCGCCTGGTCCAAGCCCAACACGGGCTCCTGTGGATAGGAACGTGTCCCGACGCCATCGCCCAGCTCCGGGCGACCCCCTGTTTCTCTCTGTCCACCCCACCCCTGAGAGCTTGGTTGTCCAAGCCTCCGCTTCCCAAACCGCCTTCCCTACCGCCCCTCCGGATAGGGAATCCAAACGCCTGGATCAATTTGGGAAGAAGGGTTTTTCTTCCTCCAGTGCTGGCTTGCGGTCCATCAACACCGCTTGCCTTTTGGGCCGATATACCCACTCCTTGTGGGATTCGGTGGCAAATGTTTTGCCCCAGTGTTCTGAGGAGGTCCAGACACTGCTTTCCCGCGCCATTGCGGAAGGAAGGGATGCGGCCAAATACACAATACGATGTGGCCTTGATACCGCCGACTCGCTGGGCAGGTCTATTGCAACGACGGTGGCGCTACGACGCCTCGCCTGGCTGAGAACCACTGGTTTTCAGGGGATGTCCAGAATACTCTCATGGACATGCCCTTTGATGGAGTCGGTCTTTTTGGGTCCAAAGCAGACCATGCGTTGGAGCGCTTTAAGGACTCACGGGCTACTGCAAAGTCCCTGGGCCTTTCTGCTACACGCCCTCCGCTGACTTCTGCTTTTCGCCCCTATCGTGGCCACGGTAGGGCGCCCCTTCACGTCAGCAGCCCAGCCACCGGCCCGCGCAGCAGGCGTCTTCGCGTGGCAGAGGACGTGGATTCCGCCGTGGCGGATCGGGCAACCAGCGTGCGGGTCAGGCCACCACCTCCAACCCGTCCGCGGCCTCCAAACCCTCCTAGTCCCTCTTTTCAGGTGCACAGCACGCCAGTAGGGGCAGGGTCCGCCATCACCTTCCCCACTGGCGTCACCATCACCTCGGACAGTTGGGTCTTGGACATTGTCCGAAGGGGCTACTCCCTCCCCTTCGAGTCCACCCCCAGCCATGCCACCTCAATTCCACCGCATGTCAGGGGATCACTTGGTACTTCTGCAGAAGGAAGTCACGGCCCTCTTGGCCAAGAGGGCCATCGAGCATGTTCCGACCCCAGAAGTAGGGCGTGGTTGCTACTCCCACTACTTCCTGGTGCCCAAAAAGGACAAGGAGGACATGCGTCCTATCTTGGACCTCCGGAACGTCAATCGCTTCCTCCGGAAGGAGAAGTTCAAGATGCTCACCCTAGCTCAGGTCTTGACTGCCCTCGACCCTGGAGACTGGTTGGTAGCGTTGGACTTGCAGGACGCATATTTCCACATCCCCGTCCTGCCGGCCCACCGGCGTTACCTTCGGTTCACGGTAGGCCTCGAGCATTTTCAGTTCACCGTGCTCCCCTTTGGCCTTACCAGTGCCCCTCGGGTGTTCACGAAAGTGATGGCGGTGGTCGCAGCTCATCTGCGCCGGGCAGGGGTTTCAGTCTTCCCCTACCTCGACGACTGGCTGCTGAAGGCGGGCTCGTCCCAGGCAGTCGTCTCCCACCTCCAGACTACGGCCGAACTCCTGCACTTGCTGGGGTTCTCCATCAATGTGCCGAAGTCGCATCTGATTCCTTCTCCACAGCTCCTTTTCATCGGAGCAGTTCTGGACACGACGCAGATCCGGGCCTATCCTCCCGAACGGCGAGTCCGGGATATTCAGGCTATGATTCCGATCTGTCAGCCTTTATCCAGGGTTTCGGTACGGATGACCCTGAGGCTGCTGGGCCTCATGGCCTCCTGCATCCTGCTAGTCAATCATGCAAGATTGCATATGCGGGCTCTGCAGTGGGACCTGAAGTTCCAGTGGGCGCAGCACCAGGGCAACCTGTCCGATCACGTCCAGATCTCGGAGGGGACTGCAAAACAGTTGCAGTGGTGGCTCTCGAACCGGCAATGGGTCATGGGCAGATCCCTCTCCCTTCCCCAGCCAGAGCACACAGTTGTGACGGACGCGTCCCTTCTGGGATGGGGCGGTCACATGGGAGAGCGGAGATCAGAGGCCTCTGGTCTCCGGCGGAGTCCCGGCTCCATATCAACCTTCTGGAGCTCCGGGCGATCCGACTTGCACTCAAGGCATTCCTTCCCTCTGTCAAAGGGAAGGTAGTGCAGGTGTTCACAGACAACACCACCGCCATGTGGTACTGCAACAAACAAGGCGGGGTGGGGTCGTGGACCCTTTGTCAGGAGGCTCTGCGCCTCTGGACATGGCTGGAACATCAGGGCATGTTCCTGATGGTTCAACACCTGGCAGGTTCCCTGAACGCCAGGGGCGGACGAACTCAGCCGCAGGTGCATGATGGATCACGAATGGCGTCTTCACTCGGAAGTGGCGCAAGGACTCTTTCTACAGTGGGGAGAGCCTTGGTTAGATCGATTCGCCACCGAAGAGAACGCGCAATGTCATCAGTTCTGCGCGTTGGAATTTCCAAGGCGGCACTCGCTCGGCGACGCTTTTCATCACGAGTGGAGTTGCGGTCTATTGTACGCCTTTCCGCCTATACCACTTCTACCCAGAGTGTTGAAGAAGATTCGGCACGACCGGGCCCAAGTCATTCTTGTGGCTCCGGACTGGGCTCGAAGAGTTTGGTATCCCGAGCTACTCAATATGAGCGTAGATCCCCGATCCGTCTGCCTCTTCGGGAGGATCTTCTGTCGCAGCAGCAGGGGACGGTCCTCCACCCGAACCTGTCCAGTCTACACCTGCTTGCGTGGAGATTGAGCGGCGGCAGTTGATTCCTTTCGACTTGCCTCCCGAAGTTTGTGATGTGATTCTGGCAGCCAGGCGTCCCTCCACTAAGGTGGTATACGCCTGCAGGTGGAACAAATTTGTGGCATGGTGCACAGCAAAGGCTGTGAATCCCCTTTCTGCCCCTCTTTCTGAGGTCCTTCTGTTCCTTCTCTCTCTGGCCCAACAGGGTTCTGCCCTGGGTACCATCAAGGGTTATCTTTGTGCTATCTCGGCCTTCCTCAGGCTCCCTGATCAGCCCTCCCTTTTCAAGTCCCCTGTTGTTAACAGGTTCTTAAAAGGCATTACTCACCTCTTCCGTTTGTGATGCCTCAGTGGGACTTGAACTTGGTTCTTACCTTTTTAATGTGCGCTCCCTTTGAGCCTCCACATAACGGTCCTCTTCGTCTTCTGACTCTGAAGACAGCCTTTCTGGTGGCCATCACCTCCGCTCGGCGGGTGAGTGAGCTCCAGGCTCTATCTTGCAAACCTCCCTTTCTGTCTGTTCATCCAGACAAGGTTGTTCTTCGGACGCGTCCGTCCTTCTTGCCAAAGGTGGTTACTGCTTTCCACATTGGGCAGACCATCACTTTGCCCACCTTCTTTCCGCCTCCGCATCCTTCCAGAGAGGAAGAGAGGCTCCACCGTCTGGACCCAAAACGTGTGCTCTCCTTCTATATTGACCGCACAAAACACTTCCGGGTGGATGACCAGCTCTTTGTTGGCTACGTGGGCGCCAAAAGGTCGGGCGGTGCACAAGAGGACCATCTCCCGCTGGGTTACCTTGTGCATCAAGACCTGCTATTCTTTGGCTAAAAGGAGCCTCCTGTTGGGCTGCGTGCCCATTCCACCAGGGCACCGGCTACTACCACGGCCTTGGGCCGCGGTGTTCTGCTGCCGGTTATCTGTCAGGCAGCTACGTGGGCCTCGCTGCACACGTTTACGAAGCATTACTGCCTTGACAGTCAGGTCCGGAGGGACGGCTTCTTTGGCCGTTCTGTCCTCCAGGACTTCCTTGTCTGATCTTGTTCGCAGACCCACCACCGGGGTTGGTATTGCTGGGGTATCTATTCTAAGGTAAGGAATCTGTCACTAACGTCTCTTTCAGATGCACAAGTTACTAACTTGTGTAACGATATATCTGTAAGAGACAGTAGTTAGTGACAGATTCCCTACCGCCCACCCATCCTCCCCGTTCTGCGAACTGATTTCTAGGGTTAAGGACATCCCTTTCAGGGCCCTAGTGTTTTTCAGACACCTATGTCAGCTTCTTGCATGGCTCTGCGTTCCTGGCGCGGAAAGTCGTGTACAGAACTGACGTCAGCGCGCAGGGGCGGCGCCTAAGTACTGCCCGCGACGTCATCCCGGCGATCACGACGCCGGCGACGGACGCGGAGCCGCTACAACGCCGCCTACCGACGCGCAAGGGTACTGCTACGCAAAAACTTTCCCGGATCCAGCCTGACGCCTGGGGATATTCTAAGGTAAGGAATCTGTCACTAACTACTGTCTCTTACAGATATATCGTTACACAAGTTAGTAACTTGTGCCTCCGTGACTAACTTTTAAATGGTTGGTTTTATTTCGCAGTACGAGGCTCCTGCCAGGGCCAGAATGGAAACCCAAAGCAGCCCTGGCAAATGTTTTCAGACCAGTCCCCATACAGTGCACACCAAGTGCAGTGAGTGAGCCTGACCACTACAAAGGGGGCTTTGGGAGGCTCTCCCCCCAAGAAAATGTAGGAAACAACGGTGCATTCTACAACAAATTTATCATTATATATTGAATTGTATCAGCTTTTTAAAGAATAGTAAATATGCACCAGGATACGACAATCTTTGTTGGGGTTCTTCAATGATTCCCTTATTATCACCCTCCAACAGTGCCTCTCATCTCTCCATAGCCCCTCTGTCACATGTATTTCATTTGTTTTATAGCATCTCTCATACCATTGAAGGATGTCAGAGCACTTTACATCACACACATATAGGGGCAGATTTACAAGCCCCTTGCGCCATGGGTGCGTCACAAAAGTGGCCGCACCGGTGGTGCATTTTAGTGCCCCATATTTCCAAGGCAGGAATAGCCACCCTGCTTGACTTTTCCTGGTCTTGTAAATATGGCCCATTTACACACAGCACTTTGCCTGAAAGGGGCGTTCCATGGGTGTTGCTGTGGGTGTTCCCACGCAACACCCATGAAACCAGACACATTTCCAGATTTACTAGAAATCGTAAATCTGGAAATGTGTCTGAACTGCTATGCCTCCCAGGGGAGGGGTAGGGAGCGCAACGAGGAGAAATGTATTCATTTCTCCTCGTTTTTCCTCTTTCTATGCGTGTTGCATTCTGCAGCACGCCTAGAAGAGGATATCACCTCTGGTAATTGTTTATGTACAGGAAGGTGTCCTTCCTGCACATAAACAATCAGTAAAACTAATGACGTTTTGCAAGTTCTATGTGTGCTAATGCAGCACACTTAGAAGTTGAAAAACGCCATTTCTGATTGTTTATGTGCAGGAAGGGAACCCTTCCTGCATATAAACAATCTCCCCACGAGCATGAGTATCTTTGCACCATGGTGCAAATGTGCCTGGGCAGGCGCATGGCAGCTAGTTTGTGCGCCAGCGCAGAGGAAGCTACAGGGATGCGACATATTGTTGTAAATATGTTTCATCCCTGTGCTTTGAAAGTGACTCAGTGCGGCGCAGCCAAATGAGCTTGCGGCACACACTGAGTCACTTTCCTTGTAAATCTGCCCCATAGAGACAATAATTCATACGTGTAAATCAGTGTATAGAAAATGTTACATAAGGCAAATGCGACTACAAGGTGTAGGATTCACATGTCATTCATACTGGTAGGCATTTTTAAAGAGTGCTTGGTCTGGAGAAGCACAAACTCAGGATTCAGAACATAACACAATGGTTAGCATTGACTTTAACAATAAAAATGTATTTCCACCCAAATAATCCTTTTTAGCAGCATCAGGATAATGAAAGACTTGGAAAAAACATATGTTTCTAACTTGTACCATGCAGTTTGCAAGCAACTCTTTGATGACAGTTTATAGGTCACTGTGCTAGATTACGATTGTCACTTATGAACTGCACAGTAACATAAGAATCTCTGTGACAAAAGCAGTAACCCACTAACCTTTGCACATAAAAGCTGTTTTTAAATGTATGGTACACGTTCTTTGCAGTAGGCATATTAACCGTCTGTGCTACATTAGATAGGTCAAAGCTGCCACTTGACAAAACTCATCTTTCTCCAGCAGGTACATTAATCACTGACGTTATCTTGACACTTTTATTGTTGCTGGAAAACTGCTAATTCTACAAGGAACTTTGTTGTGCTTTTAAAATTACTGCCTGAGGACCCCCTGGGAATGTGTAACGGACCCCTGGGGTCCGCGGACCACAGTTTGGGAAACACTGGTCTAGACACTTCCCCTGACACTGGCATGCTGTCTCCTCCCGTGGCTACGGAGGAGGGAGCAAATTTCACAACGGTGTTGCGTAGAGCACCTGGAGCCTTGCACCTCCAATTGCCTACTGTGGCTGTCAGGACTAATCTCCTGACGGAAGTGCTTCAGCCGGCAGCTTCCTCATCGGAGACTGTGCTGCTGTTTAATGATGCACTGTCTGACGTTCTTTTGGGCACCTGGTCCAAGCCCACCACAGGGGCTCCTGTGGATAGGAACGTGGCCCGACGCCATCGCCCTGCTCCGGGCGACCCCTTGTTTCTCTCTCAACATCCCACCCCGAGAGCTTGGTTTGTCCAAGCCTCTGCCTCCCAAACCGCCTTCCCTACCGCCCCTCCGGATAGGGAATCCAAACGCCTGGACCAATTTGGGAAGAAGGCTTTTCTTCCTCCAGTGCTGGCTTGCGGTCCGTCAACACCGCTTGCCTTTTGGGCCGATATACCCACTCCCTGTGGGATTCGGTGGCGGCTGTTTTGCCCCAGTGTTCTGAGGAGGTCCAGACACTGCTTACCCGCACCATTGCGGAAGGTAGGGATGCGGCAAAGTACACCATACGTTGTGGCCTTGATACCGCCGACTCGCTGGGCAGATCGCTTGCAACGACGGTGGCGCTGCGTCGCCACGCCTGGCTGAGAACAACTGGTTTCTCGGGTGATGTCCAGAATACACTCATGGACATGCCCTTTGATGGAGTCGGTCTTTTTGGTTCCAAAGCAGACCATGCGCTGGAGCGTTTTAAGGACTCGCGGGCTACTGCCAAGTCCCTGGGCCTTTCTGTTGTGCGCCCTCCGCTAACCTCTGCTTTTCGCCCCTTTCGTGGCCACGGAAGGGGCGCCCAGTCACGTCCGCTGCCCAGCCACCGGCCCGTGCAGCAAGCGTCTTCGCGTGGCTGAGGACGTGGCTACCGCCGTGGCGGTTCGGGCAACCAGCGTGCGGGTCAGGCCACCTCCTCCGCCCCGTCCGCGGCCTCCAAGCCCTCCTAGTCCCCTCCTTTCAGGTGCACAGCACGCCAGTAGAGGGCAGGGTCCGCCATCACCTTCACCACTGGCGTGCCATCACCTCGGACAGGTGGGTCTTGGACATTGTCCGAAGGGGCTACTCCCTCCCCTTCGAGACCACCCCCAGCCATGCCACCTCAATTCCACTGCATGTCAGGGGATCACTTGAGTGCTTCTGCAGAAGGAAGTCACGGCCCTCTTGGCCAAGAGGGCCATCGAGCATGTTCCGACCCCAGAAGTAAGATGTGGTTGCTACTCCCACTACTTTCTGGTGCCCAAAAGGACAAGGAGGACATGCGTCCTATCTTAGACCTCCGGAGCGTCAATCGCTTCCTCCGGAAGGAGATGTTTAAGATGCTCACCCTAGCTCAGGTCTTGACTGCCCTGGAGACTGGTTGGTAGCGTTGGACTTGCAGGACGCTTATTTCCACATTCCCGTCCTGCCTGCCCACAGGCGTTACCTTCGGTTCACGGTAGGCCTTGAGCATTTTCAGTTCACCGTGCTCCCCTTTGGCCTTACAAGTGCCCCTCGGGTGTTCACGAAAGTGATGGCGGTGGTCGCAGCACATCTGCGCCGGGCAGGGGTTCCAGTCTTCCCCTACCTCGACGACTGGCTGCTGAAGGCGGGCTCGTCCCAGGCAGTCGTCTCCCACCTCCAGACTACGGCCGAACTCCTGCACTCGCTGGGGTTCTCCATCAATGTGCCGAAGTCGCATCTGATTCCTTCTCCACAGCTCCTTTTCATCGGAGCAGTTCTGGACACGACGCAGTTTTGGGCCTATCCTCCCGAACGGCGAGTCCGGAATATTCAGGCTATGATTCCGATCTTTCAGCCTTTATCCTGGGTTTCGGTACGGATGACCCTGAGGCTGCTGGGCCTCATGGCCTCATGGCCTCATGGCCTCCTGCATCCTGCTGGTCGATCATGCCAGATGGCATATGCGGGCTCTGCAGTGGGACCTGAAGTTCCAGTGGGCGCAGCACCAGGGCAACCTGTCCGATCACGTCCAGATCTCGGAGGGGCTGCAAAACAGTTGCAGTGGGGGCTCTCGAACCGGCAATGGGTCATGGGCAGATCCCTCTCCCTTCCCCAGCCAGAGCACACAGTTGTGACGGACGCGTCCCTTCTGGGATGGGGCGGTCACATGGGAGAGGCGGAGATCAGAGGCCTCTGGTCTCCGGCGGAGTCCGGCTCCATATCAACCTTCTGGAGCTCCGGGCGATCCGACTTGCACTCAAGGCATTCCTTCCCTCTGTCAAAGGGAAGGTAGTGCAGGTGTTCAGACAACACCACCGCCATGTGGTACTGCAACAAACAAGGCGGGGTGGGGGCGTGGACCCTCTGTCAGGAGGCTCTGCGCCTCTGGACATGGCTGGAACATCAGGGCATGTTCCTGATGGTTCAACACCTGGCAGGTTCCTGAACGCCAGAGGCGGACGAACTCAGCCGCAGGTGCATGATGGATCACGAATGGCGTCTTCACTCGGAAGTGGCGCAAGGTCTCTTTCTGCAGTGGGGGAGCCTTGGTTAGATCTATTCGCCACCGAAGAGAACGCGCAATGTCATCAGTTCTGCGCGTTGGAATTTCCAGGCGGCACTCGCTCGGCGGCGCTTTTCGTCGGCGAGTGGAGTTGCCGGTCTGTTGTACGCCTTTCCGCCTATACCACTTCTACCCAGAGTGTTGAAGAAGATTCGGCGCGACCGGGCCCAAGTCATCCTTGTGGCTCCGGACTGGGCTCGAAGAGTTTGGTATCGAGCTACTCAGTATGAGCGTCGATCCCCGATCCGTCTGCCTCTTCGGGAGGATCTTCTGTCGCAGCAGCAGGGACGGTCCTCCACCCGAACCTGTCCAGCCTCCACCTGCTTGCGTGGAGATTGAGCGGCGGCAGTTGATTCCTTTCGACTTGCCTCCCGAAGTTTGTGATGTGATTCTGGCAGCCAGGCGTCCCTCCACTAAGGTGGTATACGCCTGCAGGTGGAACAAGTTTGTGGCATGGTGCACAGCAAAAGCTGTGAATCCCCTCACTGCCCCTCTTTCTGAGGTTCTTCTGTTCCTTCTTTCACTGTCCCAACAGGGTTCTGCCCTGGGTACCATCAAGGGCTATCTTTGTGCCATTTCGGCCTTCCTCAGGCTTCCTGATCAGCCCTCCCTTTTCAAGTCCCCTGTTAACAGATTCCTTAAAGGCATTACACACCTCTTCCCTCCTGTTCCGTTTGTGATGCCTCAGTGGGACTTGGTTCTTACCTTTCTTATGTGCGCTCCCTTTGAGCCTCTACATAACTGTCCTCTTCGTCTTCTGACTCTGAAGACAGCCTTTCTGGTGGCCATCACCTCCGCTCGGCAAGTGAGTGAGCTCCAGGCTCTATCGTGTAAACCTCCCTTTCTGTCTGTCCATCCAGACAAGGTTGTTCTTTGGACGCGTCCGTCCTTCTTGCCAAAGGTGGTTACTGCCTTCCACATTGGTCAGACCATCACTTTGCCCACCTTCTTTCCGCCTCCGCATCCTTCCAGAGAGGAAGAGAGGCTCCACCGTCTGGACCCAAAACGTGCGCTTTCCTTTTACATCGACCGCACACAACACTTCCGGGTGGATGACCAGCTCTTTGTTGGCTACGTGGGCGCCAAAAGGTCGGGGCGGTGCACAAGAGAACCATCTCCGCTGGGTAACCTTGTGTATCAAAGCCTGCTATTCTTTGGCTAAGAAGGAGCCTCCTGTTGGGCTGCGTGCCCATTCCACCAGGGCAGCGGCTGCTACCACGGCTTTGGGCCGCGGTGTTCCGCTGCAGGATATCTGTCAGGCAGCTACGTGGGCCTCGCTGCACACGTTTACAAAGCATTACTGCCTTGACAGTGCGGTCCGGAGGGACGGCTTCTTTGGCCGTTCTGTCCTCCGGGACTTCCTTGTCTGATCTTTGTTCGCAGACCCACCACCGGGGTTGGTATTGCTGGGGTATCTATTCTAAGGTAAGGAATCTGTCACTAACGTGTCTCTTTCAGATGCACAAGTTACTAACTTGTGTAACGATATATCTGTAAGAGACAGTAGTTAGTGACAGATTCCTACCGCCCACCATCCTCCCGTTCTGCGAACTGATTTCTAGGGTTAAGGACATCCCTTTCAGGGCCCTAGTATTTTCCAGACACCTATGTCCGCTTCTTGCATGGCTCTTCGTTCCTGGCGCGGAAAGTCGTGTACAGAACTGACGTCAGCGCGCAGGGGCGGCGTCTCAAGTACTGCCCGCGACGTCATCCCGACGACGGACGCGGAGCCGCACGACGCCCGCCTACCGACGCGCAAGGGTACTGCTACGCAAAAACTTTCCGGATCCAGCCTGACGCCTGGGGATATTCTAAGGTAAGGAATCTGTCACTAACTACTGTCTCTTACAGATATATCGTTACACAAGAACGTAACTTGTGCATTAAGAGCGAAAAAATTAACCGCTCACTACGTGATAATGTTGGTTACCATAATGTGTATTTTGGAGGATGATAAAGTGAAGGGGAAATCAGGGCATTGTGCGGACATGTATTTGGAGCAAAAAATCAACCGCTCACTACGTCATCATGTTGGTTACCATAATGTATAGTAGGTTGAAAGGGAAGTCGTGGCATTGGGGTCCATGTTTTCAAGAAATGAAATAACCGGCCATCTATTAATCATGCTGATAAAGTTGTCTTATTTAAGGCGAGCAGATCGCAAATGGAGAACTGGAAACGGGGTGGCTCACTCCGTCACATTAAAGTCATGGATTGGTAAAAGGATGTAAGTGTGCCCCCTTATCAGAACGGAGGTAAATAATTCTTAGTGCACAGATGAAAAATTATGTTCATATGAATTGGCCCCAAGGAATATTTTCATTTAGACCCATCTCATGTGATTTGAGTCTATAAACCCATCTCTGTTCTTTCTCAAATAGATGGGATTCATTGCTGATTTGTTCAATCACAGTCCACCTCAAATCCTTCAGTGTGTGTTTGCGTTCTATGTAATGAGATGTCATCTTTGTCGTGGCTCGTTGACATCTCAAACTACTTCAGTGTTCACATATGCGTGTTTTCATTTTTCTGGAAGTCATGCCAACGTAATGCAGGTTGCATGGGCAGGTGATCATATATATGACGCCCTTAGTCGCAATTGGTAAACCTGCGTTGTTCCCAAGTGGTTTTGTCATTAAAAGTGATCTTTTTACTGGTCTGTCTCATTCGGCGCACACTACAATTACCACATGGGTGATGGCCACCAATGGGTGCTATGAAATCCTGATTTGGTGGATTGTCTCGGGGACTATGTGGTCGAGTATGGACCAACATATCCTTCAGATTGCGATTCCTTCTATGGGAAAACATAGGTTTAGGTAGTGTGGTAGTACTGCCACTTAGAATTCTCCAGTGCTTGTTAATTATTTTGGTTACTGTGTTGGAAGCTCTATTGTATGTTATACATATGGGACGCGTTTCATCAGTTACTCTTGTGGTATGATCCAATAGGGCTAGTCTGTCATTGTTTCTTGCCCTTTTTATCGCTTTTGCCACTATTTTGTCTGGACAGTTGCGTGCTTTCAGTTCAGAGCTCAGACCAGTTGCCTTAGTCGCAAGAATTGCCCGTACGGCAGGTTCTCCCTCAAGTGCCTCGGATGGTGACTATCAAAACTTAAAAGGCAGTTTTTGGCTGTGGTTTTGAAGTGTGTTGTAGTCTTCAAACCAGCCCCATTGGGGAAAATATTGAGGTCTAAAAAAACCATTTCAGTTTTTGTGATAGTGTAGGTGAATTTCAGAAATTCGTTTTGTTCATTGAGCCTTGTGATGTATGACTTGGCCGTGTCTTCATTGTCGTTCCAGATTACAAACACGTCATCTATGTATCTCTTCCAAAGCCCTATGTTGTTGAGGTATGGGTTGTTGGGTGATAGGATCGCCACACTAGGAGCAAAAGTGCTCACCATACTAATGCCGTGCTTTTGTAGAAAAAGTTGATCCTCAAAGGTGAAAAAATTCTCATTGAGGGCGAGGTGACAGCATTCCATCACTAGACTGCGTGGAGTCTGATATTTCCATTCGCTGGTGAATAGTACTTCCTCTAGAATCTCCAAAGTCTCAGTGTGGGGGAGGCTGGTATATAAACTCTCAATATCAAGACCAATGAGGCATTGTGTCTGTGGATCGAATGGTAGATCGTTGAGGATTCGTAGGAAATATTAGGTGTCCTTAAGGTATGTTTCTTTTCCCTGGACGATTGGTCAGAGGAAAGCCTCTGCAAATTTTGAGAGCGGTTTCAAAATGGAGCCCATCCATGAAACAATAGGACGTCCCGGGGGTTTACGTACATCTTTGTGTATCTTTGGTATTGTGTAAAAGTAGGGGGTCACAGGATCCTTATTGGTTACAAAATCTCCCTCTTTTTTGGAAAGCCAGTCATGGGCCAAAGCCTCCTCCACCATGCTATCTACATGTATTCTGATCCTTTCGGTGGGGTGACTGTTCAGAGGTTCGTAGTTAAGTGCATCATGTAATAGGCAGAGGCATTCCGTCCGGTATGCCTCCTTTGTCTGGATTACAATTGCTCCTCAGAACACCATACACAATCGTGCAATTCCTGCTTGAAAGTTGAGGCACTGACGCTGCTCTCAGGGCTGTTCCCGGGACAGGTCCTCTTTGCGATCCAAGTCTACTGGTTAGTCCCCATCCTGCCACTTTCTACCAGAGAAGTTGCGAGTGCGTCATACTGCCTCATTGTGTCGCTCCCGGTCCACCAGTAATGAGCAGATTACACAGCGGATGCTGCACCATCGGCAACACTGCAACGGACTAAGGCCTTTGGAGAGGTCATGATGCATAATTTTGGCACTCATGCTGCACCTTGTGATGAGCTTTCGGCATCCCAGGATCCGTAGAGGCCTCTAATGGGGGTACTGCTGGCTGATTTGTCTGCGGTGCAGTCTGTTCTCCTGAACCAGTCTCTTTTTCCACTTTGGCTTTGGTGCAGACTTTCACTCCAGCTCTGTATTTCATGCTGGTCTCTTCAGCATTGATGCACTGGAGGAGGACTCCGTACCAATAGTAGTGCCAGATTACAAGCCAAATTCGCCTTGGCCTCCAACAAAGTATTGTCCTGAATCCGTCCGACACACACTCTCTGTACAGTCTGATTCGGATAGAACAATGCCTTTACCACTGGGCTGCCTTCCTGCTCTCCAGCGCTCCAACTTTTCAGCACCGACTCTGATCAGTCAGTTAGCGTTTGAGAAGACAATGGAGATGGTGAGGATGATTTACTCCCACACTGTGCTTCCACCGGCATGATAAACCCAATTCTTACCCTCATATGCCTCTTAGGTTTTTCCCTTCTGGGGTGGCGGGATGAAGTTGATGCGGAACTGCACTACATCACCTTCCGGCATGCGGGAGAAATGCTGTATTGTATCTTCCAGATCCAGTCTAGCACCGTGGAATATTCTAAAGGTGAGGAATCCACCAGAAGGAACATTACCGTAGGTAAGTAAGTTGTTCTTCTCCATTCATGATTTGAGTGGATGGGTTAGAGAGAAGAGTGTCTCATATTCTTCAAAACATATTCTTCAAAAACCGAGACTGGATGACTTCAGACCTGTTGAACATCCAGATTGTCGTCTCAGGAAATTCCCGCCCCTATCTGGAGAGGTCTCCACCCTCCCCCCCCCCCCCCGCTGCTCTCTCCTTTAAAAACAGTGTGATATTAGAGCTGGTCCATTGTGTTCCAATGAAAGGAGGCGCACTCTGGCCAGTCCTGGCCTTGAAATGTCTAAACCAGTTCCTCAAAAAATTTCTAAGCAATAAAAGCTTAAGATTGTGACCATTCAACACGTTCAAAGACTGCAGTCACAGGACTAGTTGGTGTGCTTAGGCGGTACTTGTTCTTATTTCAGTGTTAAAATAGCTCGCCAACCCTTGAAAACAGGCGAAGATCAGCAATTCCTGCTCACCTTTCATCTGGATCCCGGCGTATGTTTACAAAGATGATGGCAATGGTGGTAGTCCACCTGTACTGCAGATTATCCATGTGAACCACCTTTTTCGATAATTGGCTCCTAAACGCATTACCCCCTGATATCCTTCGCCCTTTGCACAAACACAACTTCAGTCAAGCCTCCTTTCCTCTCCAAAGTGGTCGCGGAGTTCCGCATGAGGCAAGTGATTTCTTTGCCAGCCTTTTTTGTATCCCAAGAGGGCTCCATCACTCCATCCACACCAAAAAAAGCTTTAACAGCAGGTTACAAACGATACATTTTGAGGCAAACAAGCTAGGCAAGACCATCAAAGCAGTCCCTTTCTAGATGGCTTTCTTTGGCTTGCTATGAACTTCTGGAAACACCTGTCACTGGGGCGGGTGGAGGGTGTATGCGGGGTGGTACATAAACTCTTTTGCAAGAGGTTCTTATCCAGATGATTTGACATGGAGGTTCTTGGACTTCATTTCATTTTTGGATGATTAAGCAACATCTCAAATTGTCACGGCAGGCCTTGATTCTTTTTGGGTGTAATGAAAACTTGTCTATTCTGCCTGCATTAATCAACCATAGTTGAAAGTGTTTGGTGTAGGGAAATTTAGGCAGCAGGTATCCATTAGAAGATCAAGTTACTTACGTTCAGTAGTCTTTTTGATTGCTAACAATAGCTCCTGCAGTTTCCGTACACTGTCCTTCAGCTTCTCCTTGAGAAGGAAACTTTATTTTTTTAATGTTTTTCTTTTTTTGGCTCACTCTCTGCATCATAAGAATTTGACCATGGCATAAATTGGCCGAACCAATTTCACTTTTACATTGGTCGCCCTGGAACCATTTTATCACTGGCTCTATACCGGACTCCGAACAGCAGTTTAAAGAAACAGCGGTCTGGGTGAGGCCAACCAGGTCCTCGTGTAGCAGGGCTACTATTATTTAAGGTATAGCTTTTATCTAGGTTGAGTAGTGGAACGAGAGAACCAGCAACTTTTGGAAAACAATGTATGAAGGGACACAAGGTTGCAAGGGTGACATCACATTTATTAACGTCATAAACGGGGTGTCATCCAACGTTAAGGAGCTAGTCCTGGTGCTCACACAAAACGTAAAAGTTGCTGGTTCTCTCGTTCCACTACTAAACCTAGATAAAAGCTATACCTTAAATAATAGTAGCCCTGCTACACGAGGACCTGGTTGGCCTCACCCAGACCGCTGTTTCTTTAAACTACGTATAGCACCCCTGGTCGTACTACTGGGGTACCCTTGTTCCTATATATACTTGACTCCGAACAGCGCCATCTGGTGTTGGTATCGCCACAGTGCTGTTAAATAAAAATTCTACTCCAGTCTGGCATTTGATATGAAGAGTTTCATGTAAGGAATCTGCTGGAGTCATTGCTTTCATCAGAAAGAGCATTGCTAAAGGCAAAATAACTTGTTCTTGAGAAACGTCCTGGTACGTCACAAGCAGGTGAATACAAGGTAATTTATTCATTCTTTGTCAACTTATGTATGGTTAACTTCAAACCGTTATGCAACTCGCATTGCAATATTAGTTCTATAAAAGTGAAGGCAGTATCCGAACATTATCACTAGGTTTATAATCATTCATGAGTTGAATGCACAGGTCAGCTTTCGCAAACAAACCATTAGTGTTGATATGCATATTAAGTGAGCCAAATGCTTGTGTGGGTGTTTGGAGATTAGTGTTCTTTAGGTGATTTCAAAACAACATTGACACTACTTATCAATAGACTAAGAATTCCATGGAGATTTTTTTCAGATTACTTCAAGAAGTGCCCCGATAAAGCAAATTGTTATATATTGTTGCTGCGTTGTTGATCAGTTTTTTGCCAAAGTCGCCACTTATGATGTTGAAAACTGGTGCAAACTCTTAATACTAGTGATTTCTTTTTTATAAGGGTGCTGCAAATGTTAATCTCCATCTAAAGTGTCCTCTCTGTATTGTTTATATTAAGTATGATCTCTTTTTCAGGATGCGTGAGAGGGCAGTGCGTGAGCTACTGAACCGTCACTGCTCCCTGTCTGAGACACCAGAGTCCCACGATAAGGAGGACTTCCTGATAAAGAGGCTCTATGTTCCTGCATCCTGGATTCACGAAGCTAAAGCTATGCGAGCCAGGAAGGAAGGTGACAAGCACAAGGAAGCTCTGTACCTGTCCAAAGCCGGACATTGGAACCAATGTCACAAACTGGTCACTAGGTATCTAGCATCAGGTGAGCTGCATCTTCAAAACCGAACCCTTGAATTCTTAACATGGCCTAATAGAAATCAAGTGATGTAAAAATAAACAATTATCCAGGCCAAGGCCAAAAATATCATCTTTTTGTTTGCAGTAAAGGGTATTCACATCTCATTTCTGTTTTAAAAAGTTTTTAGTAACTCCTCAGTGGCCAAATGCCTTGACAGCATTGGACACTTTCCTCCTCTGATTCTCAGCTTTGATTGTATGATGTGAAGTTCTTACATTGCTGTATCAAGATCTTACTTTTGTCTCAGGTTTATATTTATTGCACGAAGTAAGGTAAATTATCCATGCAGCTTTTATTCCTGTCCTCCTTTTCCATCTACCTTTTATTCTGCTGTGCCAACATTCTATAAAATAATTATATATTATAATGGTAGATGTTATTTTCTAGGTATGTATTATTCATATTACTGCTTAAATGTTATAATGTTCTAAAGCCCTGATGCATAAGCACCTTCAAATAGAAATGCTTGCATTTTTATTTTAACTTAAGGGCATTGCTCTTGTCATTTGATTTCAAATAGAAATGGTCTTTTTCATCTGGGCTTAAACATGTTATCCCTCTCTCCTAGTGTGGATGTCTGTAAGAAAAGCTGCTTTGTTTCCGTAACTTCCTATATATAATATATATGTTTGATGGCATGTGTGGCTGCAGATGCACATGTTTAGCATAAGTCTGCCATCTAAAGTTGATCTCGGAAGTATGCAAGTCGCTTTTCTTCGAAGAAGTCTTTCGAGTCACGAGGCATAGGGTCTCCTTCTCTTGCTTGTAGTGCGCATGGTAATCAACTCCATTGTTAGATTGTTTTTTTTTTCCCGCTATCGGGTTCAGTCGTGTGCTCCTCTGCTTCACACAGTCATTAGGATAATTTCTGATACCGTCTGTATAGTTTTCGATCAAGATATCAGTATTTCTAGAAATATTACATAAACATCAAGTTCGTTCGGTGGAATCTATTCGATCGCGCCCTTCGGTGCGTAAATTCTCTTCTACGTTTTCTGACGAAAAAACAGCCAAGGGGTGATGGAACGAACACCTTTTAAATTTTGTCCTTCGTGTCGCGCAATATTTGCACACACAGATTTACACAAGGTGTAATTCCTGTTTATCTCCTGATCACCAAAAAGAAACTTGCGACGCTTGCAGGTCATTCTGATTGCAAAAGACTTTACGTGATCGGAAGGCTAGAAGACTACAGATATCTTAACGCACCATCAGAGAGACACCGGACATTTTCGGTTTGGAGGAACCGGAGGCAGAAATGGAGGCACATTCATCGGCTGCAGATGAGGGTAACTTCTCTCCAGAACAAAGCTCAGACTCCGATGCATGATGACATCCCTCCAAGGCAATAAACTGAGTCATTTGACCCGTCTGCCTCCACCCAAACAACCAACACCCCAAAAGTCTGCTGTTGGGCCACCACTGCTTACGGGCCATGGTCTGCACCAACTGGTTGATTCAAGAAAGTCTAACATCGGGTCCGAAGAAACAGCCTAAAGCACAAGTCCTCGATCCATTACAGTCCGCATCGGAATCAACCCGACTTTCTGCAACTAAACTCTCTAAAGCAGACGCTACAACACCTTCAGAACCCAAACCTTCGGATATGAATAAACGACCAGACTCTGCATCGAAAAACGTGTGTATGGAACCTAAACACTCGCACCGAAAGTTGCTGAAGATAAATTAAGGTTGGAACCGAAAAAAAAAAAAACAGTTGCACATTCTCCAGAGACTGTACAGCCAGCTATGTTCCCTTTAGGGTGCGCGCCTGCGCGTGCACTTTTCCTATTTAAAATCGCCCAGGTTCTCTTGTGGAGCGCGCACACTGAACATGCACAAAGGGAGTCTTTCTCAAGTGCTCATTTAAATGAGCGACGGGAAAGTTTCTCTTGGTTGCAGGATGGCACTCATGCTCCCTAGACGTCTTAGAGAAGTGTGAGTGCACTTGGGGTATTTTGTGCAGGAACGAACGTATTGTGCAGAAGCCACCAGCTTGGGACAGCTGCTGGGGTGTTTTATGTAAATAATTTAGATGTAGGAGGCCAGGAATTCAGCAGGGGGAGCGGACCAGGGGTTTTGGTAAGGAGTAAAGCAGTCCTGTGTGACTGGTGCCCTGGGGGTGGGGTCTGCTAAAATTAATTGGACACTTAGCAGTCACTTTGGGCATCAAAGCGCGTTTTGCATGACACTGGCCTCTCAGGTTTCAAGCAGCCTACAGTGATTTAATGACTGAGGCCAGGGGGTTATGTGGGGTAGGTCCAGTGAAACCAGTAGTGGGTTCACACCAACTACTATGTTCTCGCCCTTAATGTTGCAGGTAAAAGCAGTTTTTCTCGAATGTTCAAGAACTCAAAGTAATACAGATCAGCAATTCAGTCAGTCTTATATTTCACTTTTTTGCCTTCGTGTTGCATGGTATATCCAATCTTGCTTCTAGGAGTATTTTACTTTACCAGATGTTTCAGTAACTTATTTTTTCATTCAGCTTTTGAATTGTGTACAGCGCATCGTACAAGCTGAATTTCCTCCAAGTGTTTGGGTGAGTTCAGGGTGTGGATGGGGTTTATAATGGGTGCAAGATTGAGTGCCCCGAAATTGTGTCTGAAAGCAGTGTGAGTTTCTCCTAGTGCCTCTCACTGGGTCATTATGGTGTTCCGAAAGCATGCTCATGCAATCTTTGGCCTCTCTGTAGAGCACAGAGTGAAAGTCACATTTGTGCCATTTGGAACATAGGAGACACATGCACCAAAGCCACTGCAGCTTAAGATACGTTGAGATATTGACAGTGAAGTATAAGAGGTGTGAGAGTCAACAAATTAAAAGGGTGTCCTAGGCAAGGGTATGGCTTGGCTCTAACAGCCTGTGCATGAGCCAAGTCCTCATGTATTGTGTGTAATTAATGCAACAAACATTATACAAAAATGAGAGGCTCTTCAAAATTCCAGAAAGCATATTTCTTTAACATACGGAAGCATTTCCCTTTAGATAATCAGAATATTTCACTGCGTTGAAAAGCATTTAATAAAACTGACAAATTTTTTAAATATGAACTTGGAAACAGTCATGCCTCCTACCTTGACAACAATGCCATTAGTGAACTAACAGGTAAGTCAGTTGTCACATACACTCTATATATGGCCTATATTTATATTATAAGTGGAGCAACATTATAGTCAGTTAAATCAAACACAAGATATGTTTTGTACAACACACATCCTCACGTTGCATATTCCAAGATACTTTCATATGCAATAATGAAGAAAAAAGAGGCACAGGTAAATAATATATTTGCCTGAGATCACACAATTTGGTCAAGCCGGGAAGCCAAGATGGGTTCCGGGTTTTTTCACATTGTGCAGTTCTGGCACTAGATGGGTATCTTATTGTCTCTCATGCTATACATCAAGGGTTAATTTTTGTCTTCAGTTCTTGGCACAGGAGCTTAGAATGCGAGTGGCAGGCAGAAGCCACATGAAAGCTCAGCTCGTTTTAGTCTTAAGATTCCAAGATGACCTCAAAGTGAGTTAGAGCCAGGCATCTGGCTCGAGCCTCCAATGGTTCGCCCACCTCTATGAAGTGCTGACCGTGTCAAAGGGGAAAAAAATATTAGTGCTAGTGGGTGAAAGCATGGTCCTTTGAGGGGACAAAGGAAACGCATAATGGGAGAGGACATGTCGTGGAAGGGTGTGCAATGCTCGACACTCTGGAGGAAACCATCTGAAAGAGACACGTTGGTGACAGATTCCTTACCTTAGAATATCCCCAGGCGTCAGGCTGGATCCGGAAAGTTTTTGCGTAGCAGTACCCTTGCGCGTTGGTAGGCGGCGTCGTGCTGCTCCGCGTCAGTCGTCGGCACCGCTGGGATGACGTCCGCGGGCAGTACTCGACGCCGCCCTGCGCGTTGACGTCAGTTCTTCTTTTCCGCGCCAGTAAGCGCAGATCCGGGAAAGAGCAGTGCCTAGTCATCTTTTTGACTAACTTTTGGTGATTTTTCACTGTTTTTCTATCCGAGTCTCTCGACTCCGAAGGTGTCGGTAGGGATGCCCGGCTTCAAGCCCTGCGACGTCTGTGGTCGCATGTTGTCGATCACAGACCCGCACTTAGTGTCTCTACTGTCTCGGCCGCGACCACGACACGAAGTCGTGCCCCGACTGCGGGCCTTGCACCCGAGAAGGCTTTGCGAGAGCGGTCTCGAAGCTCCTCGAGGTCCGGCAGTCGGCTCCGCGCCACACCAAGCCCGGTCACGAGAGAGGTCGAGGGCCGGTCGCGGAGTCCTCATCGGTCGTCGGGGTCCAAGTCTTCGCACTCCTCCGGTGAGTCGAAGCATAAAAGTCTAAGAAGTGTCATCGCTCCAGAGCTCGCCTCGCCGGTCTCGCGACTCGGCTGAGGCTCCTATCGGCACCGTCCCCGCGGCTCCGGGAGTTCCTGTGGAGCCGCCCCTGCATTACCCGTCCTTCCCGGGTTCGGGGCGACTCCGGCCGAAGCTACAGGAATTCTTGTCGGCCATGGCCCGCCTCTTCGGGCCTCAAGGTCCCCCCGGTGCGCCTTCGGGCCCCGCGGGCCCTGATGGGGTTTCCCCGGCGCCGCCTGTGACACCAGCCTCGGTCCCGGCACCGGCCTCGATCCCGGCTCCGGTGCTACCGCAACCCCCATCGACGCCGGTTGACCTCACTACACCTCCGCCGGCGCCGATATCTCCGGTGCCGTTCCTGACGCCGCCCGGGGCTCCGGCCGGCGTCGTACCCCGGTTCTCTCCGGATCCGGACACGGCGTCGGACCGGCGTCGCCCGACGCCGGCTCCGACGCCGATGGGACCTTGGGTCCCACATGTCCCTCCTCCTTATTTTGAACCTGAATTGGAGGGCGGAGATAACTGGGAGGGGTCTGATGACCCTCTCAGACAGCAGTGTGAGTTTGATCAGGACTGGGCTGAGGAACTTGGGGATGCCAGTGGTCTGGACACCTCCCCTGACTCTGGCATGCTGTCTCCTCCATCCGTGGCAACGGAGGAGGAGCAAACTTTGCAACGGTGTTGCGTAGAGCAGCTGGGGCCTTAAACCTCCAGTTGCCTACAGTGGCTGTCAGGACTAACATCCTGACGGAAGTGCTTCAGCCGGCGGCTACCTCCTCGGAGCCACTGCTGCCGTTCAACGAGGCGCTTTCAGGCGTTCTTTTGGGCACCTGGTCCAAGCCCACCACAGGGGCTCCTGTGGATAGGAACGTGGCCCGACGCCATCGCCCTGCTCCGGGCGACCCCCCGTTCCTCTCTACACCCCACCCCTGAGAGCTTGGTGGTCCAAGCCTCTGCTTCCCAAAGCGCCTTCCCTACCGCTCACCCGGATAGGGAATCCAAACGCCTGGATCAATTTGGGAAGAAGGTCTTTTCTTCCGCCAGTGCTGGCTTGCGGTCAGTCAACACCACTTGCCTCTTGGGCCGATATTCCCACTCCTTGTGGGACTCGGTGGCGCAAGTTCTGCCCCTGTGTCCTGAGGAGGTCCAGACACTGCTTTCCCGCACCATTGCGGAGGGAAGAGATGCGGCAAAGTACACCATCAGATGTGGCCTTGATACCGCCGACTCGCTAGGCAGATCGCTTGCGACGACAGTGGCGCTGCGCCGTCACGCCTGGCTAAGGACCATTGGTTTCTCGGGCGATGTCCAAAACTCTCTTATAGACATGCCCTTTGATGGAGTCGGTCTTTTTGGAACAAAGGCAGACCATGCGCTGGAGCGCTTTAAGGACTCACGGCCTACAGCCAAGTCCCTGGGCCTTTCTGCTGTGTGCCCTCAGCAACAGTCTGCTTTTCGCCCCTTTCGTGGCCACGGAAGGGGCGCCCAGTCACGTCCGCTGCCCAGCCACCGGCCCGCGCAGCAAGCGTCTTCGCGTGGCCGAGGACGTGGCTCACGCCGTGGCGAGTCAGGCAACCAGCGTGCGGGTCAGGCCACCAACCCCGCCCCGTACGCGGCCTCCAAGCCCTCCTAGTCCTTCCTTTCAGGTGCACAGCACGCCAGTAGGGGCAGGGTCCGCCATCACCTTCACCACTGGCGTGCCATCACCTCAGACAGGTGGGTCTTGGACATTGTCCGAAGGGGCTACTCCCTCCCTTCGTGACCATCCCCCAGCCATGCCACCTCAATTCCACCGCATGTCAGGGGATCACTTGGTGCTTCTTCAAAGGAAGTTGCGGCCCTCTTGGCCAAGAGGGCCATCGAGCGTGTCCGACCCCAGAAGTAGGACGTGGTTGCTACTCCCACTACTTTCTGGTGCCCAAAAGGACAAGGAGGACATGCGTCCTATCTTGGACCTCCCGGAACGTCAATCGCTTCCTCCGGAAGGAGAAGTTCAAGATGCTCACCCTAGCTCAGGTCTTGACTGCTCTCGACCCTGGAGACTGGATGGTAGCGTTGGACTTGCAGGACGCATATTTCCACATCCCCGTCCTGCCGGCCCACCGGCGTTACCTGCGGTTCACGGTAGGCCTCGAGCATTTTCAGTTCACCGTGCTCCCTTTTGGCCTTACCAGCGCCCTCGGGTGTTCACGAAAGTGATGGCGGTGGTCGCAGCCCATCTGCGCCGGGCAGGAGTTCCAGTCTTCCCCTACCTCGACGACTGGCTGCTGAAGGCGGGCTCGTCCCAGGCAGTCATCTCCCACCTCCAGACTACGGCCGAACTCCTGCACTCGCTGGGGTTCTCCATCAACGTGCCGAAGTCGCACCTGATTCCTTCTCCACAGCTCCTTTTCATCGGAGCAGTTCTGGACACGACGCAGTTTCGGGCCTATCCTCCCGAACGGCGAGTCCGGGATATTCAGGCTATGATTCCGATCTTTCAGCCTCTATCCTGGGTTTCGGTACGGATGACCCTGAGGCTGCTGGGCCTCATGGCCTCCTGCATCCTGCTGGTCAATCATGCCAGATGGCATATGCGGGCTCAAATGTAAATATCACAATATAGGAATGACAACTTTGATTATAGACATATATAATACTTATAAAAACATGCAAACTCTGTGAAAGGTATCAAAAATATTTATTGTTGTATTTATTATTATAGATTGTATAGAATATCTGTACATTTAAAAAAAGGAGGGAAAAAACATAATCCTCTCTGTTCAATAATACATTTAAAAATATAAATCGATTTTTATATAGACTTTCTGTCAATTACATTTTACATCATATCAGTGTTAATAAGAATAGAATTATTCACAATATTTGAATTATCTCCTTTTATCAAGACATGTAGATTGGGTGAATAATCACTTCATAATAAACATGATGCATTCAATATTAATATGGCTCTTGAAATTCCGTATCCTACGCGCGTTTCGGCTGTGCGCCTTCATCAGGAAGCCATGTATTAAATGGAGACCTCATAGGATTCAGCACGGCAAACAGTTTGTTGAATGTTAATGGAATGGATCTAAGGCCCAGTGTAGGATAATAAATTCTTTCAGTTAGATAGCTCAAAGATAGATGATATATATACTGTACATATCAAACGGTCCAAGGTAATGGACCAACTGGTTAACAGTAGAGATGGCCAACAGTGGGTAATGATCATCCACTGCTAAACATAACTGAAGAAATGTAGATATTGACGCATGAAGTGGAGATAATCTCACTCGGACGCGTCCCTTCTGGGATGGGGCGGTCACATGGGAGAGGCGGAGATCAGAGGCCTCTGGTCTCCGGCGGAGTCCCGGCTCCATATCAACCTTCTGGAGCTCCGGGCGATCCGACTTGCACTCAAGGCATTCCTTCCCTCTGTCAAAGGGACGGCAGTGCAGGTGTTCACAGACAACACCACCGCCATGTAGTATTGCAACAAACAGGGCGGGGTGGGGTCGTGGACCCTATGTCAGGAGGCTCTGTGCCTCTGGACATGGCTGGAACATCAGGGCATATTCCTGATGGTTCAACACCTGGCAGGTTCCCTGAACGCCAGGGCGGACGAACTCAGCCGCAGGTGCATGATGGATCACGAATGGCGTCTTCACTCGGAGGTGGCGCAAGGTCTCTTTCAGCAGTGGGGAGAGCCTTGGTTAGATCTGTTCGCCACCGAAGAGAACGCGCAATGTCAGCAGTTCTGCGCGTTGGAATTTCCAAGGCGGCACTCGCTCGGCGACGCTTTTCGTCGCGAGTGGAGTTGCGGTCTGTTGTATGCCTTTCCGCCTATACCACTTCTACCCAGAGTGTTGAAGAAGATTCGGCGCGACCGGGCCAAAGTCATTCTTGTGGCTCCGGACTGGGCTCGAAGAGTTTGGTATCCCGAGCTACTCAGTATGAGCATCGATCCCCCGATCCGTCTGC
This sequence comes from Calotriton arnoldi, assembly GCA_963921515.1. Taxonomy (NCBI): domain Eukaryota; kingdom Metazoa; phylum Chordata; class Amphibia; order Caudata; family Salamandridae; genus Calotriton; species Calotriton arnoldi. The sequence continues at coordinate 2,644,964 of CAWUFW010000835.1, forward strand.
CTCTTCGGGAGGATCTTCTGTCGCAGCAGCAGCAGGGGACGGTCCTCCACCCGAACCTGTCCAGTCTACACCTGCTTGCGTGGAGATTGAGCGGCGGCAGTTGATTCCTTTCGACTTGCCTCCCGAAGTTTGTGATGTGATTCTGGCAGCCAGGCGTCCCTCCACTAAGGTGGTCTACGCCTGCAGGTGGAACAAGTTTGTGGCATGGTGCACAGCAAAGGCTGTGAATCCCCTTTCTGCCCCTCTTTCTGAGGTTCTTCTGTTCCTTCTTTCTCTGGCCCAACAGGGTTCTGCCCTGGGTACCATCAAGGGCTATCTTTGTGCAATCTCGGCCTTCCTCAGGCTCCCTGATCAGCCCTCTCTTTTTAAGTCCCCTGTTGTTAACCGGTTTCTAAAATGCATTACACACCTCTTCCCTCCTGTTCCGTTTGTCATGCCTCAGTGGGACTTGAACTTGGTTCTTACCTTTTTAATGTGCGCTCCCTTTGAGCCTCTACATAACTGTCCTCTTCGTCTTCTTACTTTGAAGACAGCATTTCTGGTGGCCATCACCTCCGCTCGGCGGGTGAGTGAGCTCCAGGCTCTATCATGCAAACCTCCCTTTCTGTCTGTACATCCAGACAAGGTTGTTCTTCGGACGCGTCCGTCCTTCTTGCCAAAGGTGGTTACTGCCTTCCACATTGGGCAGACCATCACTTTGCCCACCTTCTTTCCGCCTCCGCATCCTTCAAGAGAGGAAGAGAGGCTCCACCGTCTGGACCCCAAACGTGCGCTTTCCTTTTATATCAACCGCACACAACACTTCCGGGTGGATGACCAGCTCTTTGTTGGCTACGTGGGTGCCATAAAAGGTTGGGCGGTGCACAAGAGAACCATCTCCCGCTGGGTGACCTTGTGTATCAAAGCCTGCTATTCTTTGGCTAAGAAGGAGCCTCCTGTCTGGCTGCGTGCCCATTCCACCAGGGCAACGGCTGCTACCACGGCTTTAGGCCGCAGTGTTCCGCTGCAGGATATGTCAGGCAGCTACGTGGGCCTCGCTGCACACGTTTACCAAGCATTACTGCCTTGACAGCCAGGTCCGGAGGGACGGCTTCTTTGGCCGCTCTGTCCTCCGTGACTTCCTTGTCTGATCTTTGTTCGCAGACCCACCACCGGGGTTGGTATTGCTGGGGTATCTATTCTAAGGTAAGGAATCTGTCACTAACGTGTCTCTTTCAGATGCACAAGTTACTAACTTGTGTAATGATATATCTGTAAGAGACAGTAGTTAGTGACAGATTCCTTACCGCCCCACCCATCCTCCCCGTTCTGCGAACTGATTTCTAGGGTTAAGGACATCCCTTTCAGGGCCCTAGTATTTTTCAGACACCTATGTCAGCTTCTTGCATGGCTCTGCGTTCCTGGCGCGGAAAGTCGTGTACAGAACTGATGTCAGCGCGCAGGGGCGGCGTCTAAGTACTGCCCGTGACGTCATCCCAGCGGTCCCGACGACGGACGCGGAGCCGCACGACGACGCCTACCGATGCGCAAGGGTACTGCTACGCAAAAACTTTCCGGATCCAGCCTGACGCCTGGGGATATTCTAAGGTAAGGAATCTGTCACTAACTACTGTCTCTTACAGATATATCGTTACACAAGTTAGTAACTTGTGCTTCGGGCTCGAAGCCGAATACTGCTTCAGAGCCGAAATCCTCAATGCTGAAAAAGGCTTCGGAACCCAAACCTTCCGTGCCGAAAAGTCATTCCACCCCCGCACCAAAGTCCTTTGTGCCGAAACCGAAAAATGTTCCTCCGAAGCTGCAGAATCTGATTTTCGACGTCCCACTTCCCAAATCGGACCCAAAACAAAAGGAACTTTACATTAATCCTTATACAGAACACCTTCTTACTAAACTGCCTCAGAAGCGCAAACCTGAGTCAGAGGATAAATATTCCTTTAGAGAGGAAAAATGTTGGTACTAACCCTTCTCCTCCTCCTCCACATTTCCCTACACATTCAGCACCTTCTCCAGCATTAGAACATTTACTTATCACACCAACTAACTCTCCACCACCACAGCCTGATGATGATGATGGAGATACTCATTTACCGGTAGATCCCTGGAAAGACTACAGTACTGATTCACCTACAGACAATGACCCAGACCTTTACCCTGCAAAGCCTTCCCCTCCTGACGACAATGTAGGGTATTAGAATTACTCGCTAGAGCAGCAGAATATCACGGGGTACAACTACATAAAGAATCCCTAGAAGAGGATTTCTTGTTTGAAACTGAGTAGTACACATGGATCCAGTCACTCTCCCTATGCTCCAAGCCATGATGAGACATGCCGATGATATATTTAAAGACCCTGTTCGTGCTCATATTCTCACTCCCAGAATAGACAAAAAATATAACCCTACTCCGTCTGATCCAGTCTTTATCAAGGGGCAGTTGTCACTAGACTCCCTGGTTGTCTCTAATGCCCGTTAACGGGCCAATTCACAAACCTCGGGGAATACTCCCCCTCTGGACAAGGAGTCAAAATTATTAGACGCTTCTGGTAAGTGAGTAGCCAGCCGCCCAGGCAGCGAATCATTGGCTCATTGCCAACACCCAGGCCCTCTTAGCCAGGTATGATAGAGCGCACTGGGATTAAATGGAGCAATTGCTCCAGTATCTCCCACATGAGCACAAAGCTAAAGCTCAGGATTTAGTACAAGAAGGAAAGCTCATCTCTAATTCCTCTATTAGATGCGCTTTAGATGCTGCTGACACCACAGCTTGAGAGATTAACACTACTGTCTTACTTAGGAGGCACACCTGGTTAAGGATTTCCGGTTTTAAACCTGAAGTCCAACAGTCCATTTTGAATACTCCATTTGATAAAAAGCATCTATTCGGCCCCAAAGTAGATCAGGCATTGGAAAAATGAAAAAAGACACTGAGGTAGCTAAATCAATGGGAGCCCTACAGTCTCCTTCAAATCGTGGCTCCTTTCGTCGATCCATCTACCGTGGGGGGTCCAAGACCACATCCTCAGACAATAATGCTGCCTAGTACAAAGGCAGCAATTAATCTTCCTCCTCAAGAGGCTTCTTTAGAGGAGGATACAGAGGGAACAATGGCAAAGGTAGTGGCAAGGGTTCTACTCCACGTAATTCCCCTTCCCCCAACAAGCAGTGACTTATCTACCCTTACTCCCGATCATTTAACACCTATCGGGGGACGTCTTCTACAATTCCTCCCCATTTGGCAATCCATAACTAAAGACAAATGAGTATCTGAAAGAGACACGTTAGTGATGGATTCCTTACCTTAGAATATCCCCAGGCGTCAGACTGGATCCGGAAAGTTTTTCGTCAGCAATACCCCTGCGCGTCGGTAGGCGTTGTCGTACTGCTCCGCGTACGTCGCTGGCGTCGTGGTCGCCGAGATGACGTTATGGGAGCTATTTAGACGCGGCCACGCGCGCTGACGTCAGTTCTTTCTTTTTCCGCGCCAGCAGCGCAGATCCGAGAGAGAGCAGTACCCCTAGTTAAAAGTTTTAACTTGGTAATTGTTTGTCGAGTACTCTTCTCTGGTGCAGTAGGGATGCCTGGGTTTAAGTCCTGCAGGGCCTGCCGTCGGAACATGTCAGTAGCGGACCCGCACGACGTGTCTCTTCTGCTTGGGGCATGCCCATGACCCCGAGGCGTGCCCCGATTGTCGGGCCATGCCGCCGAAAGCTTTGCGGGAACGTTCCCGAAAGTTGTTGGAGGCCTGGCAGTCGGTTCCGCATCGATCAAGGTCCCGCTCCCGTGGGAGGTCGAGAGACCGGTCGCGGAGCCGTTACCTTCGCTCGTCGGACTCGGGGAGAGGTAAGTCACGGCGCCATAAAAAATCAAAGAAGCGACGTCGTTCGTCTTCTACCCCTCACCGGTCCCAGGACGTGGTGGAGGGGGCGGGGGGGTCACTCCCCCGCGGCTCCGCTGGAGCCCCGTCATTGCCTGCGGCCTACCCGTCCTTTCCGGGCCCGCACGCGACGTTGGATGAGATACAGGCCTTCCTGTCGGCCATGCGCTGTTTATTTGGCCCATCTGGTCCTTCCGGAGCGCCTTCGGGCCCCGCGGACCCGTTGTGTGGGTCTGCCCCCGTGCCGCCGCCTTTGGCCTCGGCTACGCCGGCAAAGTACCCTGCGCCTCCGGCCTCGACGCAGGTGCTGGATCCGGCCTCGACGCCGGGCGCGGCGCCGCAACTGACGCCGTACGGTGCCGAACCAGAATTGGTCTCTTACCCCCCGATTCCAATTCTTGGTACAGAGTTTCTCCCATTTCCCCAGGCACCTCGTCCTTACCGGCCTCTTCCAACACCAGTAGCTGAAGGAGAGTACTGGGAGGGGTCTGAGGACCCTCTTGCAGCTCAATGCGAGAACGTGCCTGAATGGGAAGAAGACCTGGAGGGTCCCATGGATCTGGATTTCTCTCCACACCCTGGCACACTGTCCCCTTCTTCCGTGGCTACAGAGAATGTGAGGACTTTCAGTGGTGCTGCGTAGGGCGGCTCAGGCTCTTAACCTTGAGCTCCCTTCTGTGCCTATCGGAACGAATCTTCTGACTGAGGTGCTGCAGCCAGCGTCGTCCTCTGCGGAGCCGCTGCTGCCCTTCAATGAGGCACTCAGTGATGTCCTATTGAGCACCTGGGGCAAGCCTAACACAGGGGTTCCTGTGGCTAAGGGGGTGGCACGCCGTCATCGCCCGGCGCCCCCAGCTTCCTCACGCAACACCCAACACCTGAGAGTCTGGTTGTCCAGGCCTCTGCCTCTCCCAGCGCATTCCCTTCTGCTCCCCCGGACAAGGAATCTAAGAAACTGGAGCAGTTTGGAAAAAAGATCTTCACTTCTGCCAGTTCAGGGTTGCGGGCGGTGAATACAGCGTGCCTGTTGGGCCGCTATTCACATTCCGTAGGGGACACCGTGGCACAGGTGCTTCCTCAGTGCCCGGTGAAGGCTCGGGCGGTGCTCTCCCAGGCTGTTAGAGGGGAGAGATGCTGCAAAATTCACCATCCGTTGTGGACTTGACACAGCAGATTCCCTCAGCAGGGCGCTTTCCACAACGGTGGCGCTCCGTCGTTACGCTTGGCTCAGAACCACTGGCTTCCCCGGGGATGTCCAAAACACCCTGTTGGACATGCCTTTTGATGGCACACGCCTGTTTGGTGACAAGGCGGATAGTGCCCTGGAACGCTTTAAGGACTCTCGGGCTACGGCCCAGTCCTTGGGTCTCGACACCACACGCACTCCCCCGGGGTCTGCTTTTCGCTCCTTTCGAGGGCAGGGTCGAGGCGTCCAAACACGTTCCTTTCAGAGCCGCCGGCCTGCACAGCAGCAGTCTCAGCGTGGCCGAGGTCGGGGGGACCGCCGAGATGGGTCACGGGGCCAGCGGGCGGGTCAGTCCACCGCCGCCGCTGCCTCCAAACCTTCCTAGTCCGGTCTTTCAGGCCCACCAGACGCCAGTGGGTGGCAGGATTCGCCATCACCTCCCCCACTGGCGCACCATCACTTCAGACAGGTGGGTTCTGCAGATAGTCCGACGGGGCTACTCCCTCCCCTTCGAGTCTACCCCTCCAGCCATGCCACCTCAGTGCCACCACATGTCGGGGGATCACTTGGCACTTCTCCATCAGGAAGTCGCGGCCCTCTTAGCCAAGGGGGCCATCGAGCGCGTTCCGACGCCAGAAGTAGGTCGTGGTTGTTACTCCCACTACTTCGTGGTTCCGAAGAAGGACAAAGGTCTGCGTCCTATCTTAGACCTCCGGAACGTCAATCGCTTCCTCCGGATCACCGTGCTCCCTTTCGGCCTTACCAGCGCCCCTCGGGTGTTCACAAAAGTGATGGCGGTGGTCGCAGCCCATCTGCGCAGATCGGGGGTTTCAGTCTTCCCCTTTCTCCGACGACTGGCTGTTGAAGGCGGGATCGCCCCAGGCAGTCGTCTCCCACCTCCAGACTACGGCCGTCCTCCTGCATTTGCTGGGGTTTTCCATCAACGTGCCGTAGTCACACCTGATTCCCTCTCAAAAGCTCCTCTTCATCGGAGCGGTGTTGGACACGGCGCAGTTCCGGGTTTATCCTCCCGAACAGCGAGTCCGGGACATTCGGGCTATGATTCCGATCTTTCGGCCCTTGTCCTGGGTGTCGGTCAGGAAGACCCTGAGGCTACTGGGCCTCATGGCCTCCTGCTGATCAATCATGCCAGATGGCATATGCGGGTTCTGCAGTGGGACCTGAAGTTCCAGTGGACGCAGCATCAGGGGAATCTGTCCGATTACGTCCATATCTCGGAGGGCACTGCACAGGACTTGCAGTGGTGGCTCACGGACCAGCATTGGGTCAGCGGCAGATCCCTCTCCCTTCCCCAACTGGAGCACACAGTGTGACGGACGCGTCCCTCCTGGGATGGGGCGGCCACATGGGAGAGGCGGAGATCAGAGGCCTCTGGTCTCCGGCGGAGTCCAAGCTCCATAACAACGTTTTGGCGCTCATGGCGATCCTACTTGCACTGAAAGCATTCCTTCCCTCTGTCAAGGGGAGAGTAGTGCAGGTGTTCACGGACAACACCACCGCCATGTGGTACTGCGACAAGCAGGGCGGGGTGGAGTCGTGGACCCTTTGTCAGGAGGCTCTACGTCTCTGGACGTGGCTGGAACGTCAAGGCATTTCCTTGGCGGTTAAACACCTGGCAGGTACCCTAAACGCCAGGGCGGACTAACTCAGCCGCAGGTGCATGTTGGATCACGAATGGCGTCTTCACTCGGAGGTGGCGCAAGGACTTTTTCTACAGTGGGGAGAGCCTTGGTTAGATCTATTCGCCACCGAAGAGAACGCGCAATGTCAGCAGTTCTGCGCGTTGGAGTTTCCAAGGCGGCACTCGCTCGGCGACGCTTTTCGTCGCGAGTGGAGTTCCGGTCTATTGTACGCCTTTCCGCCTATGCCACTTCTACCCAGAGTGTGGAAGAAGATAAGACGCGACCGGGCCCAAGTCATTCTTGTGGCGCCGGTCTGGGCTCGAAGAGTTTGGTATCCCGAGCTACTCTGTATGAGCGTGGATCCCCCGATCCGACTGCCTCTTCGGGAGGATCTCCTGTCGCAGCACCAGGGGACGGTCCTCCACCCGAACCTGTCCACCCTCCACCTCCTTGCGTGGAGATTGAGCAGCGACAGCTGATTCCATTTGACTTGCCTCCTGAAGTCTGTAATGTGATTCTGGCAGCCAGGCGTCCCTCCACTAAAACGGTATACGCCTGTCGGTGGAACAAATTTGTGGCATGATGTGCAGCAAAAGCTGTAGATCCTCTTGCTGCCCCTCTTTCTGACGTCTTCTTGTTCCTTCTCTCTTTGGCCCAGCAGGGCTATGCTCTGGGCACTATCAAGTGCTACCTTTCTGCTCTTTCAGCCTTTCTTAGGCTGCCTGATCAGCCCTCTCTTTTCAAGTCCCCTGTTAACAGATTTCTCAAAGGCATTACTCACCTTTTCCCTCCTGTTCCTTTTGTCATGCCTCAGTGGGACTTGAACCTGGTTCTCACATACTTAATATGCGCTCCCTTTGAGCCTCTTCATAACTGTCCTTTGCGGTTATTAACTTTGAAAACTGTGTTCCTGGTGGCCATCACTTCCGCTTGGCGGAGTGAGTGAGCTCCAAGCTCTTTCCTGTAAACCTCCTTTCCTGGCGGTTCATCCGGACAAGGTGGTTCTTCGACCACGTCCCTCCTTTCTACCAAAAGTAGTCTCTGCCTTTCATCTCGGGCAAACTGTGACTCTGCCCACTTTCTTTCCGCCTCCGCACCCTTCAAGAGAAGAGGAGAGGCTCCACCGTCTGGACCCAAAACGTGCACTTTCGTTCTATCTCAACTGCACACAGCAGTTCCGGGTGGATGACCAGCTCTTTGTTGGCTACATGGGCGCCCAGAAAGGCCGGGCTGTGCACAAGAGGACTATCTCACGATGGGTTGTCTTGTGCATTAAAGCCTGTTACTCTCTGGCTCAAAAGGAACCTCCGGTTGGGCTGCGCGCCCATTCTACCAGGGCGACAGCAGCTACTACAGCATTGGGACCCGGTGTCCCCGTGCAAGACATCTGTCAGGCGGCCACTTGGGCCTCGTTGCATACTTTCACAAAGCACTATTGCCTTGACAGTCAAGTCCGGAGAGACGGCTTCTTTGGCCGGTCGGTTCTCCGTGACTTTCTGGTGTGATTTCACTTCGCAGACCCACCACCGGGGATGGTATTGCTTGGGTATGTATTCTAAGGTAAGGATTCTATCACTAACGTGTCTCTTTCAGATGCACAAGTTACTTACTTGTGTAACGATATATCTGTAAGAGACATTAGTTAGTGATAGATTCCTTACCGCCCGCCCATCCTCCCAGTTCTGCGAACTGTTCTCTACGGTTCAGGTCATCCCTTTCAGGGCCCTAGTTCTATTGCACCAGTAGTCGGTCTCTGGCATGGCTCTGCGCTCCTGGCGCGTAAAAGTTGTGTACAGAACTGACGTCAGCGCGCGTGGGCGCGTCTAAATAGCTCCCATAACGTCATCCAGGCGACCATGATGCCAGCGACGTACGCGGAGCAGTACGACGACGCCTACCGACGCGCAGGGGTTTTGCTGACGAAAAACGTTCCGGATCCAGTCTGATGCCTGGGGATATTCTAAGGTAAGGAATCTATCACTAACTAATGTCTCTTACAGATATATCGTTACACAAGTAAGTAACTTGTGCGTTAGGAATTATCCAACATGGTTATTGCCGGAGCTTACCAACAATCCTCCAAACATTCCACCTCGTTCTCACAAAATGTCACCAGAACATTTGCACCTGCTCAAACAGGAAGCCCAGTCTCTCTTGCTAAAAGGAGCCATAGAGCGTGTACCATTACAATATTAAGGGTCTGGCGTGTACTCCCTGTAATTTCTAGTTCCCAAAAAGGACAGCTCCTTGAGACCTATTCGGGACCGCCGAGAACTAAACCACTACATTCTGTCAGAACATTTCCACATGGTAACACTTCAACAAGTGCTCCCCCTTCTACAGCAGGGTGACTGTCTACTCTAGACTTACAGGACTCATATTTCCACATTCCAATTCACCCCGCTCATCGCAAATATATCTGATTTGTGATAGCAGGTCAACATTACCAATTCAAAGTACTACAGTTCGGAATTACCACTGCTCCCAGAGTTTTTACCAAATGTATGGCAGTAGTCGCAGCTCACCTGAGAAGACAGCACATCCATGTCTTCCCATACCTGGACGACTGGCTCATCAAAGCCAGCACTTACCAGAAGTGTCTCCAACACACTCAAGCTACAATTCACTTACTACACCAACTAGGGTTTACAGTGAATGCGTTGAAGTCTCATCTGCATCCTTCCAACACACAAACTTATCTGGGAGCCACCATAGACACTCAAAGAGCTCTAGCCTCTCCCAATGCAGCCAGAATTTTCAGTATTCAGTCTCTTCTCACTCAGTTTCAGCCCAACCAATCATTACCAGCAAGAGTCTTCATGTAACTGCTTGCAATGATGGCGTCTTGCATCGTGATCGTTCCCCATGCAAGACTTCACATGCGTCCCCTTCATGAATGCTTAGCAAGTCAGTGGAACCAGCCGCAGGGTCAATTGACCGATCTAGTGTTGGTAGATGGCAGCACCCATCGCTCTCTGCAGTGGTGGAACCCACAAAATGTATCCAAAGGGCGGCCCTTCATCTACCCTGTTCCACAGACAGTGCTAACAGCAGACGCATCGCTCACTGGTTGGGGTGCTCGCTTACACGATCTCACAATCCAAATGTTGTGGAGTCTAAAGCACAAGTCTCCATAGAAATCACCTAGAACTACTAGCAATGTTTCTAGCGCTCAGCCTTTCAAATTCACCTCATAAGCAAAGCTGTCCTAGTCCGCATGGACAACATGACAGCCATGTACTATATACAAAAACGGGAGGGGGAAGACGCACTCTCCAACTGTCACGCCTAGCACAAGCCATTTGGAAATGGGCTAAACACCACAAGATTTATCTCCTGGCAGAGCATCTTCCAGGAGTAAACAATCAGAGACCTTCGCAGCAGACAGAGGCAGCAAATCCCGAGTGGGAACTTCATCCCCCAGTTCTTCTTCCCTACTTTCAGGAATGGGGATTTCCTCAAACAGACCTGTTCTCCACAGCACAAAATGCCCAAGCTTCGCCTCCAGGTTCCCGCACCTGCTCTCCTATATCCGAGATATTCGCTTACTCTTTTCCGCCTCTCCCACTCATTCCGCTGGTAGTTCGGAAGCTCAGGCGGACATCCCTCACACTGATTCTCATAGCTCCCACATGGGCACGTCAACCCTTGTTCACCACCCTGCTGGAGCTGTCAGTAGTTCCACACCAAAAGCTGCATCTTGACTCCAGTCTCCTCACTCAGAGCCATGGAGAAATCAGGCATCAAAATACCAAAGAACTCAACCTAGCGATCTGGCTCCTGAAGTCATAGTTTGGTCATTTACAATTACCAAACACAAAGATGATGGACGGAGCGCTGAAACTTTTCAGACACTCACCCCCAGTCACAGATCTGGGTTGAATCCATCATCGTTCTTTAGCTCACTTCGCCACCCCAGTGCAGACAAAGCAATAAGCAAATCAGTCTTCACCCTGTGCCTCATGGGAACAAACCAGCCCAAACTGCCAAGCCATGTTTTCCCTGGACCGTAAACAAGCATCCTGAGATCGGTTTCGGGGTAACACCCCTCATCAGCCAGGCTAGCTTGAATCCAGTGGCAAAGTGAGCAAGGGACCCACGTCTGGACATTTACAATTACCACCAGAATGTATGAATATTCTAAAAGAGGCTAGTAAGCCTACTACTAGGGCATGTTATGCAGCAAAATGGAAACAATTTGTTATCAATCCTCTTGATGCTTCTGTGCAGAACATCTCCTGTTATCTGTTACATTTACAGCAATCTGGATTAGCCTATACATACATTCGCTTACATCTAGCAGCAGTAGTTGCATACTTACAAAACAGACAACACTTATCTCTATTCAGGGTACCAGTGATTAAAGCCTTTATGGAAGGATTAAAAAGGGTGATACCACCAAGTTCCCCACCTGCACCAGTATGGAACTTAAACATAGTCCTTACAAGGCTAATGGGTCCACCATTTGAACCAATGCACAGGTGTCAATTACAATTCCTCTCATGGAAGGTTGCTTTTCTCATCGCAATCACTTCACTGAGGAGAGTTGGTGAACTCCAGGCATTAACTATACAAGAGCCTTTATTTCAGCTTCACAAAGACAGAGTGGTTCTTCAAACCAATCGTAAATTTCTTCCTAAAGTAGTTTCTGCCTTTCATATCAATCAGTTGAGTTACATTTGTTCTTTCCTCAACCTGGTTCTGTAGCAGAACGAGCTCTACACACACTTGATGTTAGAGCTCTACTATATTATGTGGAAAGAACAAAAGAATTTTGCAAAACAAATTAGCTTTTTGTTGCTTTTTCGCCACCACACAAAGGCAATCCCATATCTAAATCCGGCATTGCAAGATGGATCATAAAATGTATCCGGACATGTTATGTGAAAGCAAAAAGAACTTGCCTAATACCCCCTAGAGCGCTTTCCACTCGCAAAATAGGGGCTACTATGGCCATCTTGGGGAATATTCCCCTAGCTGACATCTGTAAGGCAGCAACATGGTCTACACCGCACACGTTCACCAAGCACTATTGTGTAGATGTGTTAGCAAGGCAACAAGCTAATGTAGGCCAGGCAGTACTTAAAACACTTTCAAACAACTACAACAACTACAGGTTAGCCACCGCTTTGGGAGTATACTGCTGTATAGTCTATGCAAAGCATGTTATCTACAGCTCACATGCCTCGAACGGATAATGTTACCTACCCAGTAAGCATCTGTTCTTGGCATGTAGAGCTGTAGATTCACATGCGCCCACCCGGGTACCTGTAGTTGTTTTAGTTCTCTCTTTACATACATACGCATGGACATCTCTATTCTACGCTTACTAACTCCATTCTCACCCTCTGCGGGAAAACAATCTAACAATGGAGTCGATGCCCATGCGCATTATCACCGAAAGGAGTCACCTTACCTCGTGACTGGAAAGACTTCTTCGAAGAAAAACAACTTGCAAACATCCAGACCCAACACTAGATGGCAGGAGTATGCAAAGCTTGTGAATCTACAGCTCTACATGGCAAGAGCAGATGCTTACTGGGTAAGTACCATTATCCTTATGCATCGCAGTTTAACAATTCAAATAAATGTGGTTGATCCTATGGCCATATGAAAAGCATACCCAAACTTAATAGTTATAGTCATGTAATGAACATTTAATGGTACTGGATAAAGTGAAGAACTCGTGAAATTTATTGTGTATAGATGAATAACTGTTATAATTCTGTATGAATAGGAGTTCAGCAGTACCATGGCAATTTGCAGGTGTGGGGCGATTTGCATTAATTTGTCTATCCTTACCATGCCTGGTAATTTCTCCATGTCCTATTTCTTTTCTTTTCCGAGCAGGTTTGTTGATCATGTAATAGTAAACACACTTCCAAATTGTATACATTTTTGACCGATTGACATATTATTTGATCTGCTTCTTGTCTAGAAACTTGAAAACCATGCTTTCACTAGATGTTTAATACGTAGCTGTACTCCCATAGATGCCATCATTAATGAGAAATATGAATACCTGAAGGGATTTCTGGAAGACTTGGCGTCGCCTGAGCACAGTACTCTCATACAGGACTGGGACACTGCAGGGATGGTTTATTTGGACTATATCTATATTATTGAGATGCTTAACCGGATTAAGCAGGTGACGTAATAAAATTAATTTCAGAATGTGACACCAAAAGGCAAATGTATGCAAGCCCCTTTTGTAAGAATCTGCTTTAGGCCTTTTGTTTACTTGCAAGAAGGCAGCCTTTGAAAGTTCTGTGTCAAGTTGATACCAATGCGGTCAAAGTTCACTTCAAAGAATAAAAATATTCCTATATTGTAATAGGGTTGCAGTTTGTACCCAATGTTCATATTTGTTACTTGCTAGTTAGACATGGGAAATTTCAGTTCCACAAAAGGTAACTCTTTTATATGTCTTCCACAGGCAATTTTTAAACAAGAAGCCACCAAGCTCTTCAGCTGGGGGATATCTATTAAGATAGTTAGCACCTTTTGTCTATAAATGTGTCCAGCATGTAAGTTTCAATAGGTGATGATTTTCATATGCTGCAGGACTCTCCCTTAGATTCACCTGCTGTTTGTTTACTGTAATAGAATTATAATACTTTATTAACATGCGTACTACATGCCAGGTTATATGACATTAATGTTAGTAGGACGGTTATGTGCATCCCTAAGGCTCTCAAGTTACATATTAAATTGAGGAAATAACATCCATTTGAGGCACATTTTCCACACTCACCTGAAGAGTTGAAGACTAGTGAAGTAAGAAAGAGGCATGTTACACATCCAGAATGTTCCTTCCATAACCACCAAATAGTAATATGTGCACATCATGTGAACCTAATGGACACTGACAGCATGACTACTTTTGGAGAAGAATGTTGTTTCTTTCCAATAATTGGGACCTACTTACAGTATATACTGATGCATTATCATGAGGTAGTCGGGTGCCTTCTTCGTAGAAAGAGACCCAAAGCTCAACTTTCATTGGATTGTGATCCTCTGATAGAGCTTTTAAATGCTGGACTTCAATAATAGATTAAAAGCTGCGAGCTGTTGAAAAGAGTAATATAACGTCTGCTTCTCCCCAGATTCAGATTGAAAGTTCAAAATGAGCACAAACTTCCAAATTGGCCATTTCAAAGAGGCCAGCATGTGGTAATATGCCAGACGTTAAGCTGCATTACAGGATGAAGTTCCTCCATCATTGGATTCTTCTGAAGTTCATAAGCTGTATATATTTAACATAAACTGTGGCCTTTCATTTTATACCCTTTTGAAAAAGTATGAAACTAACTTTTAGTAGCCACCAAAAATTAGAACTTCACCTATTTAAGCTTTGCTGGGCAGTTGTCTATGTTTACGTAGAAAATGTTTGCATCAGGAAGTATTTGCAATTCTTTCTTTTTGGTCGGCACAGGATCTCTGAACGTGCCTCAATTTTACTCAATTTTCCTGACCCAGCTTACTCATGATTCATTCAGTTTCATGATCATAGGACAACAATTTTCCTAGCATATCTTTGATATGCTGACGAAACCCATTTACATTAGCTCCTTCCTTCTTTCACTGCCGACTCTCATGATGTTTTTTCCTAGTAGCTGCCTACTTTTCCACCTCACTCTTTTTACTAGGTACATCGATCTTCTTTACTACTTGCATGTTTGAGTTTCTCGTCAGCAAGTTCACCAGGAACATTCAGACTTTCTTTTGGTGGCCTGCATCTTCTCTTTCTTTCTTGAATCTTGCCAAGCAAAGGCTCCTCTCTCCTTCTGGTCTGGCCCCCTCCCCTAACACTTCCCCCTCCCACACACAACCTCCTGTTCTGACTGAAATTCCTTAGTGGCCAAGAAACAACTGGGTGTTTCAAGTCTTACCTGTATTTTGCCTATACACTCTTGTGCTGGGCTTCAGGCAGGGATTCCTTTTGATGCTTTGCACCAGGCTTTGCCTGTTGTACCCTTTGTAGTTTTGCACCAGGCTCTCTGCTGAGGTGCCTGCAGCTTTCTTGCACCAGCCTGCCATCTTAGAGGCTCTTCACAAGGCAGTCATGTGATGAGGCCTAAGCAGCTTTGTAGAAAGGGTACCCAACTCCCCTACCTACCACCAAGCCTTAGCAACTGCAATGAGTGACTCTAGTGGCATAACTCATTCATTTGCCAGAGGTGTCCGTGACACATTTCTCCTGACTTCAGCCATAAGCGCCCTCTGTGTTCCTAAATTTGGAAATGTCTTCCTTAGTTAACTGGGATGTCACTTATCTACCCTGATGGTCCGGTCGTGCACTTTGTGTCATTATCCCTAAGGTAGCCTTTTAGATGAGGTTGCCATTGCAGAATGCTTAGTGGCCTCTCGACTATTGTGAAATGCACAAGATGAAGGACTGACCAGGTGTATATTCCAAGCTACAGTTGACAGGCACCAGCCCCTTTGCTGAACTGCAGTACTTTAATACGGCCTTTAGCAGGACACACTTAAGACTCCAGTGAGACTCAGACTTTTTCAAAGTTGCTCTCTCTTGGACAAGAAGGTGGGCTCATATGTACCTTTGTACCTGCTCTTGTAATTTCTGCTAGCCCTGTGGCGGCTACCGAAGTATTTTTTTTGAGAGATCTTACCAACCCAATGTCTTAAGTTCCCATGGTGACTTGTACAATTGGGCAGAATCATTGAGCCATGAAACTAATAAAAACCCTGTAACACCCCCAAACATATATACTTTTGTTCACACAAAGGTATCTGTGCGCATACTTTAAATTGAAAAATATATATTTTTTTTATTCTTTCAGCTTGTACACCACAAAATAGAAAAAAGTTGGAAATTAATTTGCTCACCTTCATTTGAAATTTGCTCTATTTACCCTCTCACCAATGCTATCTATACCTTCTCTGTGACCAATACTTCTCCACCTGTGTCCCTCCCTCTCCAATGGGACTCTTACCACCTGCACTGTTATTTACAAGCTTTCACCCCATCCTGCCTCTGTCGCGTTTAAAGAACCCCCAGCATGTGACTGCTATTCTTTTGTAGATTCTCTGGCTCCTGGATTCAGGGTAGCTGCAAAGCTTGACTTCTCTTGTCCTTGTATTGCCATGACACACTTAGTTTTCCTGTGTTTGGAAGATATGCAATCAATTGTTTTTGCTGTTCTGATTTCTTCCTGCTATGTCAGCTACACTTGTTCCATTCCTTACAGTCTAGAGAAATTGTTTACTGTCCATTTTAATGAGTATTTATTTTGGGTTTCCAGTAAATGAGTGCTTGTTTTAGGTAAAACAGAACCACCATCAGCACTTAGTGTTTTATCAGACACTCTAGGTCTCATTCCTCCCGATAAAGTCTATCATTTTCTCTATACATGCTTTACAACACCCACCCGGATTGTTTGATTGGCCTACTCGACGTCTTTAGTGTCTGGAACAGTGTGCCGATGCCTTCTGGCTTTAAAACTTGCGAGACCTGTACGTGGCAGATGTTGGCGACGGATCCACATACCATTTGATTGTGGTGCTTGGGAGAGCACCACGACTTCGAGGACTGCGACGCCTGTCAGAGGCTGAAGCCCAAGTCGTTACCGGAACGTCGGATGAAGTTGCTGTCGGCTCGGCTGTCCCGTTCGGAATCCAAGCGGCGTCGATCTCCCTCCTGTTCTGAGGCTCCTGCTCGCGGGGGGGTCGAGGAGTCATTCCCGTGGACGTCGCTCGTCGAGGAGCCGTTCCCATGGACGTCGCTCGTCAAAGTCAGGTAAATCGAGCCGAAAGGGTTCGAGGTCACGGAAGTCGTGAAGCTGGTGCCAGTTCGTCCCAGTCCCTACCGGAGGCAGTTGCGCAGGAGTCGACTCCGAGTTTTCCATATATCCTGGTGAGGGGGCGACTAGTGCCCCAATGGAATTGTATTTTCAGGCTTTACAACCCTTTTTTGGGTCAGCGCCTCTCCCTGGAGCGCCTTCGGGCCCCAAAGAGGTGAAGGGTACTCTGGTTGGACGTTTGCCGGCGGGTTCGCACTCGGCGTTGATCGAGGACCCTGGCTCTGTAGCTGGAGTTGCTACGATGTCGGGGAACAGCCCGGTGAGGCTGCCTGCTATGTCGTCAGTGGCGTTGCAGTGGGTGGCTTGTCACCACCTCAACGCTGTGCGACGCATACGACACCTGTAGTGGTGGATGTTGATACGACGCAGTCTCAACGTCGTTCAGCGCTGGAGACATCCCTAGTGTTGGACGTCGATACAACGCCGTCTTGATGTCGGTCGGCGCTGGAGACTCCTTTTCTTGCTACTGTGGCCTCTGCTCCATCTTCTCTACAAATTGAGGATGAGGCTTCTTCTGTTGCCATTTCCCCAGTGTTGCAGGACGAGCCTGCAGGTACTGGTAGCATTGAGCGTTTGGGTGTTCTTGGCCAGCCACATGCAGGAGGCTCTGGTTTTTGGTGGGGACGACCGTCTTAAACCGTCCCCTATGTACAAATTACTTTCACCTCCTAGAATAGCAACAGAGGCTAGTGTGGCTTTTGCTGGGGTCATTATAAGAGCTGCTGACATTTTAAAGATGCAGCTTCCTGTGGTGACTCTATCCTCTGATCCCTTCTTGGATCTGCTCCATCAAGGTGGCACTGGGGCTAAGCCTTTGCTCCCTTTTGGAGCGTCGCTATACGACATTCTTTTGTGGACATTGGCCAAGCCAACGTCGGGAGTCTCTGTTGAGCGTGCCATTGTACACCGTCATAGACCTGCTCCAGATGACCCTGTTGTCTTTCTCGGCACCCTAAGGCTAGAGGGTTTGTTGTGCAGGCAGCTTCGGCTTCGCTGAATTTGGAAGCTCCTCCCTTGTTTTCTACAAGGCAGGGAGTCTCAGTGGTTGGAGATGTGTGACCGAAATTTGTTTATGTCCACTAGTTCGGCCCTAAGGTCTTTGAACATGTCCTGTGTGTTTGGAAAGGCTTCCTGTGTTCTATGGGATTTGGTTGACCGACTACTTCCTTCCCTTCCAGAAGAAGTTAGAGCTGAACTCTTTCAGCTGGTACAGGATAGTCGGTAAATAGCTAAGTTCACTATCAGGTCGGCGATGGACACTAGGAATTGCGTAGGTAGGGCTATGGCTAGATCAGTAACTCTAAGGAGGCACGTTTGGCTGCGTGAATCTAGTTTCCCTGAGAATGTTGGGGAGAGCCTAAAGGACTTACCCTTTGGGTTCAATTTATTCGATAGCCATGCTGATTCTGCAGTCCAAGCCTCATGGCTGGCAACTTGTGATTGGACCTTATCAGGTCTTGTTTATTTTGTTCTATGATGTCCACGGCTGTGGTCTCTGTGTTATGGCCTTCATGGTATTGGTGGTGTTGAAGTGTAAGCACTGCTTATGTCTTATGGTAGACTATTACCCTCCGGGTTTGAGTCTTAATTCTCTGATATGGTTTGCAGCTGGGTAGCTGGTTTAATTTCTTTTCTGTCATCTCTGAAGAAGAGCTCGGCTCAAGAGACTATACCTTTTTTTATGGGTATATGACTTACTCTGTAATTGTATAGCTCTTCAGGAATACCACCTTGGTAGTGTCTTTCTTCACTGTAAACTCTTCCTGTTATGCTGCTGTGTCCCCCTCGGACTTTGCATTATGTTCTTCTAAGAACTATTGTAGTGAGCATGGGCTCCATTTTCTTCTTGTGATAGCCTTTCACAAGGTTCTGTTGCATTTTCACGATTTAATGGTTTCTTCCAAACCAGTGGCTTCTGTGCGATATGTTTCGCTTCCAAAGTATTTCTTTGAGTGCATCAGAGCTTTGAAGAGGTTTAGCAAGTTGGGTGTTGCTCTAGTTCACATTTCCCATTTTGCATTCTTCGAATGTTATTTGCTTGTGAGTTCTTCCTTTAGAGTGTTGTTAAACATGATTTTAATACCCCAATACAGTCAATATCTACCCATGCTCCACGTTGTGGGGAGGTATACTTATCCCTGCTCCATGCCGTGGTGTGGTATTTTGACAACGGTTGCGTTTGGGCCACCTTGCCCCAAGTTATCATAAAATGGTGCATCCACCCTTCCAGTGAATGTTCTTGATATGTAGTTCTGTCTGGTCTACATTCCCTATGTTTTGGAGGGCATGTACTTTTTCTTTCTGCATTTCTCACTTTGTGAGGTTTCATGATTGTTTTTTCCTGTTGGCCAATTCACAGATAGCAATTTTCTTCTGACAAATCACATATACTTTTGTGGTGGTGGTAGCCCCCCCAAACCTCCTCAGTTGTCCTGGGGCCCGAACATTTCTACCAAATCCCTCATTTCAGGGATGTTATGTATGATAAACGGTGCATACGTATTACTGTGTGTTGCTGTGTTTCTCATTTTGTCATGTATCATAGGTGTTGTGGAAAAGGCTGTACTTCTATTAGAACTGCACTTTATATGCTCCCCTTTTTCCTACATCATTATTTTTTAAATAAGTTTTTCCTTAAAAAAAAAAAAAAAGGCAGAAGAGGGTTCCTTTTTGCTTGCCCTGGTATTCGGAGCTTATTGAGACTCGGTTATGTTCTGTCTTTCGAACTCTGATACTGCAGTGGGCAGGTTTTATATGCCCCTGCTTTCTTGCAGTATTCATTGGCCAGTAGAATTCCGTGAAGGGATGGGCCAATAGGAGTATCTGCTGATACACTTCTGTATATGTTCAAGATGTGTGTGCTCTGGATGCTCATGCTTTGCATGCTCCTGCCGTTTAGGATTGGGACAGGACGTTGCAAGTTGGTTTTTACTTCATAGGAGTCTATATGTATATCTATATATATATTTATGTCTATATATACATCTTTGGTGTCATTGAATGATTGTGGAGGTTTCAAATTGTCCACACTATATTAATCATGACAAAGGGACGTTCATATTTCCTTCAGGAAATGGGTTCTGAAGGTCCTATTAGGTTTCCAGTAGGACATCTCTTTTTATGTTTCTTATTGTCAGAAACAGCAGGGATTGTCTTCTATCATGCATTTGACCCTCTTGGTCATCTAGTCTTCTTTCCCCTTTTAGAGTAAAGGGGTCATGTCCGTCTTCTGTCAGAAGACTCTTAAAGCTTTTTAACTCTTTCCCTTCAAGTACCGATTTTCTTGGGCCTGTACAGTTGCTTTTTTTTATATGCTCCATGACAAGTCATAGGTTCTATTCAGAGCCAAGCTCTTGTTTTACTATTCCTACATGCTCTTGGTCAGTATTTTGTTGACCCCCTAGTTCTCCTTGAGACCTTTTGTGGGACTAGTTTGCAGACCCTCCTCCATTGGGGTATAGCTATGGTATGTAATTCAAAGTTGAGGAATCTGCGGCTAGATGTCTCTACCAGATGTAAAAGTTACTTACCTTCATTAATGCTATATCTGGTAGAGACCCAGTCTAGCCGCAGATTCCTTAACGCCCTGCCCATCCTCCCCGCTCTGCGAATGACCTTTGAGGTAAGGGTTATACCCTTTCAGTGATGGGTTTATATTCCAGAGATCACTCTCTCAATCTATTTTGGGACTAATCAAATCGCTTTACCTGGCCACTTAGCTTTTGTTTTGATGTTGCAATAACATCCATCTCCAGATGTGTATGGTTGGTAGAGTGGGGGGGTGTTTCTCTTTCCTCTGGTTGGCACACCAGTGGGTAGTATTAATTTCTTTGTTCTTTCTATGTCTTCTTGGTATCTTCATACCTTTACATTGCTACTGTCAGTATATCGCGTAATATGTGATCTTCACACAATCTGGTGTTGTTGTTGTAGGTTCTGTTGGCTTTTGCCATACCATCTATTACCATTGCAGAATGGTTTATAAAGTGCATAGTCTTTTCCCTCTTATAGGGGTTATTCTCCAGGGTGTTGTGTCATGTAGCCCTGTGTTTGATTTTTTTTCGGAGATGTTCTTCAAACTCCACGTCTGGTATTAATATACCATTTGATGTAGTTTCTTTATTAATGTTTAAAGATTTTTTATGTTTTTTTTTTTTTTTTTGGCACACCGTTTCCACATCCAGTTTCTGTAGTGGCGCCGCGTTTTGGCGTGGACGTTTTCACAGAAGAAACTGACGTCCGCGCGCCGGAGGAGACTTGTATGGCTCCGCTGACGTCGTATCCGGAGAAGACGTCACCGCGGAGCCGTACGGCGCCGTCCCCCGGCGTGCAGAGGTACTGCTGAAAAATTTCCGGATCCAGACTGGCGCCTGGAGAGAATTCAAAGTTAAGGAATCTGCGGCTAGACTGTGTCTCTACCAGATATAGCGTTACCAAAGGTAAGTAACTTTTACTGTTAAAGGCATTTGAAACTATACTAATGCTCTAAGTATCTTTGGTATCACTTGATTATTTTTGTGAGATTGGGGTAAGATGCTTACTACAGGTGGGTAGCGAGCTTTTTGGTGTATATCTTAACATTGACGTTCGAGGTATGGATTGATTAGCACACAGCATGGAATCTTTCTCCAGTGTTGGCTTTGAAAAGGAGATAGGACTCTTACATTATATTGGCTGCAGTTAGATTAAAATAAAGTTGCTCCAAAAGGTGTCATCAAAAGCAACAAGATTAATAAAAAGTAGTCAACAAATCCATGAGGGGCAAGGAGTTAATAGATGAAATATCAGCAATAGCTTCGAGAACCTCCTCTGTGTATCAGAATGTATTAATCATACCTATCCCACTTCTCCGCGTATCTTATCCATCGAGGAAAACCTCTATTTCGATCGGAAAGCTTCAGGAAGGCCGTCCGGCCTAACAGTGTCGGTCCGCCTCGCAGTCGATGGAACGGACTCCATTCAAATTCTGTCCTCAGTGCCACGCCAAGTATCAGCGCACCGACTCGCACGAAGTGTGCAACTTGTGCTGGTCTCCGGAGCACAATGAACAGGACTGCGAAACGTGCAGATCGTTTCGATCGAAGAAAACGCTCCGCGATAGTCAGGCTCGACGTCCCGAAATGCAGAGTCAAAACGTCGAATACACGCCGGACATCTTCGGTGAAGGATCCGAGCACAAATTCGACACACAAGGGGCCGAGGAAGACCAAGAAGAACTTGCATCTATTCCGGAATCGGACTCCGAGATGGAAGACTTGCCACAAGGTCAACGTCCCACGAGTACCGAACACCCCTTGCCCTAAAATCCAAATCAGCCCAGACAAAAGGCTTCGGTTCCACCCCCGCCTTCGGGCCACGGTCGGCACCGAGCAGATGTTTGACGCCCCGCCCTCTGGCTCTGCACCGAAATACGTCACTAAGCTTTCCGGCTCTGGATCGAGTCGGCTGAAGTCTGGCGCCGAAACCTTCAGGCTCGAAGCCGAAAACCGCTTCGGAGCCGAAATCATTGACACCGAAATCAAAGACTCCTTCGGAACCGAAACCTTACGTGGCAGTCATTCTACCCCGGCACCGAACTCCTCGGTGCCAAAACCAAGAACTGCTCCTCCGAAGCTGCACGATTTTCGATGCCCCAACACCCAAATTGGACCCAAAACAAAAGGAACTTTATATAAATCCAGATACAGGGGGTGTCCTTACTAAATCGCCTCAGAAACCCAAACCTGATACAGTTGACACCCTTTATCATATTCCTTTGAAGAGGAAGAATGTAGGTACTAACCCCTCTCCTCCTCCTCTTCCACCACGTTCCCCTGCACCATCTTTTCCACCTTTGGAGCATTTACTCATTACACCAACTAACTCTCCACCACCACCTGATGATGATGGAGATGAGGGGACAATATTTTACCAATAGATCCCTGGAAGGATTACAACACTGATTCACCCACAGATAGCGATCCAGATCTTTACCCTGCAAAGCCTTCCCCTCCTGACGACAATGTAGGATGTCTAGAATTACTTGCTAGAGCTGCAGAATATCATGGAGTACAGTTGCACAAAGAATCTCTAGAGGAAGATTTCTTATTTGAAACGCTCAGTAGCACACAGAGGACTTGCCAGACTCTACCTATGCTCAAAGGTATGATGAGACATGCCGATGATATTTTTAAAGTCCCAGTGCGTGCTTGTATTCTCACCCCCAAAATAGACAAAAATATAAGCCTGATCCCTCTGATCCAGTCGTTATTAAAGGGCAGTTACCACTAGACTCCTTGGTTGTCTCTAATGCCGGTAAACGGGCCAATTCACAAACTACAGGGGATGCTCCCCCCTCCGGACAAAGAGTCAAAACTATTACACGCCCTCTGAAAAGAGTAGCCACCCAAGCAGCAAATCATTGGCGCCTTGCCAGCAGCCAGGCCCTACTAGCCAGGTATGATTAGGCACACTGGGACGAAATGGAGCAATTGCTCCAATATCTTCCAGATGAGCACAAAGCAAAAGCTCAAAATTTAGTCCTAGAAGGGAAGCTCAGCTCCAATTCCTCAATTAGATGCGCTTTAGATGCTGCAGACACCGCAGCTAGAGAAATAAACACTAGTGTGT
This sequence comes from Calotriton arnoldi, assembly GCA_963921515.1. Taxonomy (NCBI): domain Eukaryota; kingdom Metazoa; phylum Chordata; class Amphibia; order Caudata; family Salamandridae; genus Calotriton; species Calotriton arnoldi. The sequence continues at coordinate 2,668,102 of CAWUFW010000835.1, forward strand.
TATTAAGGAGGCATGCATGGTTGAGGATTTCTGGTTTCAAACCTGAAGTCCAGCAGTCTATTTTAAATACTCCATTTGAGAAGGAACATCTCTTCGGGCCCGAAGTAGAGAAGTCATTGGAAAAAATTAAAAAAGATACAGAAGTAGCCAAGTCTATGGGAGATCTGCAGTCTCCTTCTAATCGTGGCTCCTTTTGTCGCTCCTTCTGTCGCTCCTTCTACCGTGAGGGTCGAAAACCATGTCCTCAGATAATACTGCTGCCTCGTACAAAGGCTACAATCAATCTTCCTCTACTAGAGGCTTCTTTAGAGGAAGATACAGAGGTAACGGCAAAGGTCGGGGCAAAGGTTCCACACCACGTAATTCCCCCTCCCCCAACAAGCAGTGACTTGCCTACACTTCCCCCCCGATCATTTAACACCTGTCGGGGGGGACGTCTTCTACAATTCCTCCCCATTTGGCAATCCATAACTACAGACAAATGAGTATTGGGAATTATCCAACATGGTTATTGCCTGGAGCTTACCAACAATCCTCCAAACATTCCACCACGCTCTCACCAAATGTCACCTGAATATTTACACCTACTCCAACAAGAGGTCCAATCTCTCTTCTCCAAAGTAGCCATAGAGCGTGTACCGTTACAGGGAGTACACGCCTGTCCCATGACATTGTATTTTCTAGTTCCCAAAAAGGACGGCTCCTTGAGAGCTATTCTAGACCTCGGAGGACTAAACCTCTACATACTATCAGAGCATTTCCACATAGTAACACTGCAACAAGTGCTCCCACTTCTACAGCAGGGCGATTTTATGTCTACTCTAGACTTAAAGGACGCATATTTCCACATTCCAATTCACCCCGCTCATCGCAAATACCTCAGATTCATGAAAGCGGGTCATCGTTACCCATTCAAAGTTCTACCGTTTGGAGTCACCACTGCTCCCAGGGTATTTGCCAAATGCCTGGCAGTAGTCGCAGCCCATCTGAGAAGATAGCACATCCACGTCTTCCCATACCTGGGCGACTGGCTCATCAAAGCCAGCACTTACCAAATGTGTCTCCAACACACTCAAACCACCATTCACTTACTACACCAACTAGGGTTTACAGTAAATGCGTTGAAGTCTCATCTACAGCCTTCCAACACAGACCTATCTGGGAGCCACGATAGATGCTCAAAAAGCTCTAGCCTCTCCCAATACAGCCAGAATTCACAGTATCTGAAAGAGACTATTAGTTATAGATTCCTTACCTTAGAATTACCCCCAGGCGTCAGACTGGATCCGCAGAATTTTTCCTCAGCAGTACCCCTGCACGTCGGTAGGTGTCGTCGGTCGACTCAGCGTTCGGCGTCGTGATCACCGGGATGACATCGCGGTAACTACTTAGACGCCGCCCCTGTGCGCTGACATCAGTTCTTTCTTTTTCCGCACCAGCCAGCGCATATCCGGAGAGAGCGGTATCCTTAGTCACTTTTTGACTAACCTTTTTCGACTTTTGTCGATCTTTTTTGAAGTCGTTTCGACTCCTGGTGCACGAGGGATGTCAAGTCGTCGACCCGGCTTCAAGCCTTGTGACTCCTGTCACCAGCTGATGTCGGTCACCGATCTGCACCTCGTGTGCCTTTGGTGCCTGGAGCGCGACCACGACCAGAAGTCGTGCTCTGACTGCCGGGCTCTGAATCCTAAGTCTTTGTGGGAGCAGTCCCGAAAGCTTTTGGAGGCCCGGCAGTAGGCACCGCGCCGTTTGAGGTCCCAGTCACGGAGTCACCACCACCATTCGTCCTCGAAGTCTTCGTCTTCGGGTAAGTCGAAGCACAAGAAGAAGGCGAAGAAGCCTCGTCGCTATTCGCCTTCTCCTCGGCTGACGCGACCTGGGACATGGAGGGTCGTCGTCCCCTGGCTCCGCCCTCGGAGCCTGCTGGGACGGCTCCGCACTTCCCTCCCTTTCCGGGAGCCGGTGCGTCCCCTGCCCAGCTTCGTGCATTTTACGAAGCCCTCCATTCCATCTTTGGGCAGCCCGACTCCACCGTCGCGCCTTCGGGCCCCACGGACTCGGCTTGGGGCCCTAGGCCTTGAATGCCGGCGGCTCCGGCCTCCGCTCCACAGGGCCCCCAAGGATCTAAGCCTGAATCCGGATTGGTGCCAGTCGACCTCACAGTACCTTCCCCGGCACCGATCCTCCTGGCGCCTCCCACGCCGGTTGCGCCACCGGCCTGCGCCGAGCCCGACTTCCTTCCCGACATGGAGCCGACTGGTACTTTTGTACCACTGTTCTACCCTGGCGTTCCTTACCACCTTGAGTGGCAGCCAGAGGAGGATGAGGAGGACTGGGAGGTGTCTGTTGACCCTCTGGCAGACCAGCTTGAGGAGCCGGACTGGAGAGAGGAGTTGGGTGAGGCCAGTGGTCTGGATACCTCCCCGACCTTGGTATCCTTTCTCCCCCTACTGTGGCCACGGAGGAGGGAGCTTCCTACGCTGTGGTGTTGCGTAGGGCGGCTGATGCCTTGAGCTTACTATGGTGGCAGTCAGGACTAACCTCCTGACTGAGGTGCTTCAGCCGGCAGCGGCCTCTTCGGAACCCCAGCTGCTGTCCATGAGGCCCTCACAGACCTCCTTCTGGGCACTTGGTCCAAGCCCAGCACAGCCGTTCCTGTGGCTAGGCTGATTGCCCGATGCCCGGCCCCGGGTGACCCAATTTTCCTCTCCCAACACCCTACCCCTGAGAGCTTGGTGGTCCAAGCCTCAACATCCAAAGGCGCGTTCCCTACTGCTCCCCCAGATAGGGAATCCAAGAAGCTGGACCATCTTGGGAAGATGTTTTCTTCCGCCAGCTTAGGACTGTGTTCGGTGAACACTGCATGTCTCTTGGGCCGTTACACCCACTCTGTGTGGGACACGGTTGCGCAAGTGCTGCCATAGTGCCCGGATGAGGCCGGGCCGTACTCTCCCGTGCGGTCACAGTGTGTAGAGAAGCAGCAAAGTTCGCCATTCGATGTGGGCTAGATACCGCCGACTCGCTGGGTAGAAGGATTTCTACGTCAGCCTTTAGGCGCTACACCTGGCTGAGGTCCACTGGCTTCTCCGGGGTTGTTCAATCGACCCTTTTGGACATGCCCTTTTATAGCCGTCGCCTGTTCAGCGACAAGGCAGACAATGCACTCGAGCTCTTCAAGGACACTAGAGCTGCGGCCAGATCCTTGGGCCTCGCTGCCACCTCTCGCCCCGTTCAGTCGGCCTTTCACCCTTTTCGTGGCTACGGAAGAGGTGCCCCACTGCGTTTCACCCAGGGCCACAGGCCGGCGCAAGCTACCCAGCCTCTGCGCGGCCAGGGATGTGGGACCTAGCGCCGTGGGTCTGGGGGCCAGCGGGTGGGCCAGTCCAGGTGCTCTCTCTGCAGCAGCCTCCAAACCTCCTAGTCCGACCTTTCAGGGCCACCAGTTGCCAGTTGGCGGCAGGATCCGCCATGACCTCCCCCACTGGCACAACATCACTTCCGATAGGTGGGTTTTGCAGATAGTCTGAAGGTGCTACTCCCTTCCCTTCGAGACTACCCCTCCCTCCATGCCACCAACACTCCCATCGCATGTCGGATGATCACTTGGCCCTTCTCCTTCAGGAAGTTACGGCTCTCTTGGCCAAGAGAGCTATCGAGTGAGTTCCTGTGCCAGAAGTAGGTCATGGTTATTACTCCCACTACTTCCTGGTACCCAAGAAGGACAAAGGCCTATGTCCTATCTTGGATCTCTGGGACGTCAACTGCTTCCTCCGGAAGAAGTTTGAAATGTTGACATTAGCTCAGGTCCTGTCTGCCCTTGACCCAGGAGACTGGATGGTAGCGCTGGACTTGCAGGACGCTTACTTCCACATCCCCGTCCCGCCGGCCCACAGGCATTACCTACGGTTCACGGTAGGCCACGCGCATTTTCAGTTTACCGTGACCCCTTTGGCATTACCAGCGCCCCTCGGGTGTTCACGAAGGTGATGGCTGTGGTCGCAGCTCATTTGCGCAGATCAGGGGTTCCAGTCTTCCCCCTATCTCGACGACTGGCTGTTGAAGGCGGGTTCGCCCCAGGCTGTCGTCTCCCACCTCCAGACTACGGTGGATCTCCTGGATTCGCTGGGGTTCACTATCAACGTGCCGAAGTCGCACCTGATTCCCCCTCAGAAGCTCTTTTTCATCGGGGCAGTTCTGGATACAGCGCAGTTTCAGGCTTATCCTCTCGAGCAGCGAGTCCGGGATATTCGGGCTATGATACCGATGTTTCAGCCTCTATCCCAGATTTCGGTGAGAATGAGGCTGCTGGGCCTCATGGCCTCCTGCATCCTGCTGGTGGATCATGCCAAGTGGCACATGCGGGCTCTGCAGTACATGCGGGCTCTGCAGTGGGACCTGAAGTTCCAGTGGGCGCAGCATCAGGGGAATCTTTCCGATTGCGTCCAGATCTCGGAGGGCACTGCACACCAATTACAGTGGTGGCTCACGAACCAGGATTGGGTCAACAGCAGATCCCTCTCCCTTCCCCAACCAGACTTCACAGTGGTGACAGATGCATCACTCATGGGATGGGGCAGCCACATAGGAGAGGCGGAGATCAGGGGTCTCCGGCGGAGTCCGGGCTCCACATCAATCTTCTGGAGCTCCGGGTGATTCGTCTGGCACTGAAGGCATTCCTTCTGTCAAAGGAAGGGTAGTACAGGTGTTCACGGACAACACCACCACCACCATGTGGTACTGCAACAAACAAAGCGGGTGGGGTCGTGGACCCTGTGTCAAGAGGCTCTTCGCCTTAAGACGTGGCTGGAACATTAGTGCATGTCCCTGGTGGTTCAACACCTGGCAGGTTCTCTGAACAACAGTGCGGACAAACTAAGCCGCCGGTACGTGATGGATCACGAATGGCGTCTTCACTCGGAGGTGGTGCAAGGTCTCTTTCAGCAGTGGGGAGATCCTTGGTTAGATCTGTTCACACCGAAGAGAACGCACAATGTCAGCAGTTCTGCGTGTTGGAATTTCCAAGGCGGCAGTCGATCGGCGACGCTTTTTGTCACAAGTGGAGTTCCTGTCTTCTATACGCCTTTCCACCTATACCACTTCTGCCCAAAGTGCTGAAGAAGATCAAGCGCGACTGGGCCCAAGTAATTATTGTGGCTCCGGACTAGGCATGGAGATGGTATCCCGAGCTCTTGAACGTGGCCATCGATCCTCCGATCAGACTGCCTCTTCGGGAGGATCTTCTGTCGCAGCAGGGGACGGTCCTCCACCCGAACTTGTCCAGCCTCCACCTCCTTGCGTGGAGCTTGAGCGTCGACAGTTGGCAGCCTTCAACCTTCCTCCCGAAGTCTGTAATGTTATCTTGGCAGCCAGGCTTCCCTCTACTAAAACAGTATATGCCTGTGGATGGAACAAATTTGTGGCATGGTGCGCAGCAAAGGCTGTGGATCCCCTTTCTGCCCTCTTTCAGAAGTTCTCCTTCATTCTGTCTTTCGCGCAGCAGGGCTCTGCTCTGGGCACCCCTAAAGGCTATCTTTCGGCCTTTCTTGGCCTTCCTGATCAGCCTTCTCTTCAAGTCCCGTATTGTAAATAGGTTTCTTAAGGGCATTACTCACCTCCTATTCCTTTCATAATTCCCCAGTGGGACTTGAATCTGAAAGAGACACGTTAGTGACAGATTCCTTACCTTAGAATATCCCCAGGCGTCAGGCTGGATCCGGAAAGTTTTTGCGTAGCAGTACCCTTGCGCGTCGGTAGGCGGCGTCGTGCGGCTCCGCGTCCGTCGTCGGCGTCGTGATCGCCGGGATGACGTCGCGGGCAGTACTTAGGCGCCGCCCTGCGCGCTGACGTCAGTTCTTCTTTTTCCACGCCAGCAAGCGCAGATCCGGGAAGAGCAGTGCCCTAGTCATTTTTTGACTAACTTTTTGGTGAATTTTTTCACTGTTTCTTTCGTATCGACTCCAAGGTGTCGTTAGGGATGCCCGGCTTTAAACGTTGCGACGCCTGTGCTCGGATGATGTCCATCACAGACCCGCATCTGGAGTGTCTCTTCTGTCTCGGGCGAGACCACGACACGAAGTCGTGTTCCGACTGCCGGTCCCTAAACCCGAAAGCTTTGCGAGAGCGGTCTCGAAAGCTCCTCGAGGCCCGGCAGTCGGCTCCGCGCCACACCAAGCCCCGGTCGCGTGAGAGGTCGAGGGGTCGGTCGCGGAGTCCTCGCTGGTCGCCGGGATCCAAGTCTTCGTCGTCCGGTAAGTCTAAACACAAGAAGTCCAAGAAGCATCATCGCTCTAGGACTTCGCCTCGCCCGGTCTTGCGACTCGGCTGAGGCCCCCTCCCGGCACCGCCCCGCGGCCCCGGACATGCCTGTGGAGTCGCCCCCGCAATACCCGTCCTTCCCGGGTTCGGGGCGGATCCGGCCCAAATACAGGAATGCCTGTCGGCCATGGCCCGCCTCTTCGGGCCTCAAGGTCCCTCCGGTGCGCCTCGGGCCCCGCGGGCTCCTGATGGGGTTGCCCCGGCGCCGCCGACGACTCCGGTCCCGGCATCGCTCGTGCCTCCAGCCTCGATCCCGGCTCCGGCCCCGGCCTCGATCCCGGCTCCGGTGGTACCGCAACCCCCATCGACGCCGGTCGACCTGACCACGCCTCCGCCGGCGCCGATGTCTCCGGTGCCGTTCCTGACGCCGCCCGGGGCTCCGGGCGGCGTCGTCCCCTGTACTCTCCGGCTCCGGACATGGAGCCGGACCGGCAGCCGCTCGACGCCGGTTCCAGCGCCCGATGAGACCTTGGGTCCCAAATGTCCCTCCTCCTCCTTATTTTGAACCGGAGGAGGACCAGGAGGACTGGGAGGGGTCTGAGGACCCTCTGGCACAACAGTGTCAGTATGATGAGGACTGGGCAGAGGAACTAGGGATGCCAGTGGTCTAGATACTTCCCCTGACACTGGCATGCTGTCTCCTCCTGTGGCTACGGAGGAGGGAGACAATTTTGCAACGGTGTTGCGTAGGGCAGCTGGAGCCTTACATCTCCGACTCCCTACTGTGGCGGTCAAGACTAATCTCTTGACAGAAGTGCTTCAGCCGGCAGCCTCCTCCTTGGAGACTGTGCTGCCGTTCAACGATGCACTCACTGACGTTCTTTGGGCGCCTGATCCAAGCCCAACACAGGGGCTCCTGTGGATAGGAACGTGTCCCGACGCCATCGCCCAGCTCCGGGCGACCCCCTGTTTCTCTCTGTCCACCCCACTCCTGAGAGCTTGGTTGTCCAAGCCTCGGCTTCCCAAACCGCCTTCCCTACCGCCACTCCGGATAGGGAATCCAAACGCCTGGATCAATTTGGGAAGAAGGGTTTTTCTTCCTCCAGTGCTGGCTTGCGGTCCATCAACACCACTTGTCTTTTGGGCCGATATACCCACTCCCTGTGGGATTCGGTGGCGACTGTTTTGCCCCAGTGTTCTGAGGAGGTCCAGACACTGCTTACCCGCGCCATTGCGGAAGGTAGGGATGCGGCCAAATACACCATACGTTGTGGCCTTGATACCGCCGACTCGCTGGGCAGATCTATTGCAACGACGGTGGCGCTACGTCGCCACGCCTGGCTGAGAACCACTGGTTTTTCGGGTGATGTCCAGAATACATTCATGGACATGCCCTTGATGGAGTCGGTCTTTTGGTTCCAAAGCAGACCATGCGTTGGAGCGCTTTAAGGACTCACGGGCTACTGCCAAGTCCCTGGGCCTTTCTACTGCACGCCCTCCGCTAACTTCTGCTTTTCGCCCCTATCGTGGCCACGGAAGGGGCGCCCAGTCACGCCAGCAGCCCAGCCACCGGCCCGCGCAGCAGGCGTCTTCGCGTGGCCGAGGACGTGGATACCGCCGTGGCGGTTCGGGCAACCAGCGTGCGGGTCAGGCCACCACCTCCAACCCGTCCGCGGCCTCCAAGCCCTCCTAGTCCCTCCTTTCAGGTGCACAGCACGCCAGTAGGGGGCAGGGTCCGCCATCACCCTCACCACTGGCGTCCCATCACCTCGGACAGGTGGGTCTTGGACATTGTCCGAAGGGGCTACTCCCTCCCCTTCAAGACCACCCCCCAGCCATGCCACCTCAATTCCACCGCATGTCAGGGGATCACTTGGTACTTCTGCAGAAGGAAGTCACGGCCCTCTTGGCCAAGAGGGCCATCGAGCATGTTCCGACCCCAGAAGTAGGACGTGGTTGCTACTCCCACTACTTCCTGGTGCCCAAAAAGGACAAGGAGGAAATGCGTCCTATCTTGGACCTCCGGAACGCTCAATCGCTTCCTCCGGAAGGAGAAGTTCAAGATGCTCACCCTAGCTCAGGTCTTGACTGCCCTCGACCCTGGAGACTGGTTGGTAGCGTTGGACTTGCAGGACGCCTATTTCCACATCCTCGCCCTGCCGGCCCACCGGAGTTACCTTCGGTTCACGGTAGGCCTCGAGCATTTTCAGTTCACCGTGCTCCCTTTGGCCTTACCAGTGCCCCTCGGGTGTTCACGAAAGTGATGGCGGTGGTCGCAGCTCATCTGCGCCGGGCAGGGGTTTCAGTCTTCCCCTACCTCGACAACTGGTTGCTGAAGGCGGGCTCGTCCCAGGCAGTCGTCTCCCACCTCCAGACTACGGCTGAACTCCTGCACTCGCTGGGGTTCTCCATCAATGTGCCGGTCGCATCTGATTCCTTCTCCACAGCTCCTTTTCATCGGAGCAGTTCTGGACACGACGCAGTTTCGGGCCTATCCTCCCGAACGGCGAGTCCGGGATATTCAGGCTATGATTCCGATCTTTCAGCCTTTATCCTGGGTTTCGGCACGGATGACCCTGAGGCTGCTGGGCCTCATGGCCTCCTGCATCCTGCTGGTCAATCATGCCAGATGGCATATGCGGGCTCTGCAGTGGGACCTGAAGTTCCAGTGGGCGCAGCACCAGGGCAATCTGTCCGATCACGTCCAGATATCCGAGGGGACTGCAAAACAGTTGCAGTGGTGGCTCTCGAACCGGCAATGGGTCATGGGCAGATCCCTCTCCCTTCCCCAGCCAGAGCACACAGTTGTGACGGACGCGTCCCTTCTGGGATGGGGCGGTCACATGGGAGAGGCGGAGATCAGAGGCCTCAGGTCTCCGGCGGAGTCCCGGCTCCATATCAACATTCTGGAGCTCCGGGCGATCTGACTTGCACTCAAGGCATTCCTTCCCTCTGTCAAAGGGAAGGTAGTGCAGGTGTTCACAGACAACACCACCGCCATGTGGTATTGCAACAAACAGGGCGGGGTGGGGTCGTGGACCCTCTGTCAGGAGGCTCTGCGCCTCTGGACATGGCTGGAACATCAGGGCATGTTCCTGATGGTTCAACACCTGGCAGGTTCTCTGAACGCCAGGGCGGACGAACTCAGCCGCAGGTGCATGATGGATCACGAATGGCGTCTTCACTCGGAAGTGGCGCAAGGACTCTTTCTACAATGGGGAGAGCCTTGGTTAGATCTATTCGCCACCGAAGAGAACGCGCAATGTCATCAGTTCTGCGCGTTGGAATTTCCAAGGCGGCACTCGCTCGGCGACGCTTTTCGTCGCGAGTGGAGTTGCGGTCTATTGTACGCCTTTCCGCCTGTACCACTTCTACCCAGAGTGTTGAAGAAGATTCGGCACGACCGGGCCCAAGTCATCCTTGTGGCTCCGGACTGGGCTCGAAGAGTTTGGTATCCCGAGCTACTCAGTATGAGCGTAGATCCCCGATCCGTCTGCCTCTTCGGGAGGATCTTCTGTCGCAGCAGCAGGGACGGTCCTCCACCCGAACCTGTCCAGTCTACACCTGCTTGCGTGGAGATTGAGCGGCGGCAGTTGATTCCTTTCGACTTGCCTCCCGAAGTTTGTGATGTGATTCTGGCAGCCAGGCGTCCCTCCACTAAGGTGGTATACGCCTGCAGGTGGAACAAATTTGTGGCATGGTGCACAGCAAAGGCTGTGAATCCCCTTTCTGCCCCTTTTTCTGAGGTCCTTCTGTTCCTTCTTTCTCTGGCCCAACAGGGTTCTGCCCTGGGTACCATCAAGGGTTATCTTTGTGCTATCTCGGCCTTCCTCAGGCTTCCTGATCAGCCCTCCCTTTTCAAGTCCCCTGTTGTTAACAGGTTCTTAAAAGGCATTACACACCTCTTCCCTCCTGTTCCGTTTGTAATGCCTCAGTGGGACTTGAACTTGGTTCTTACCTTTTTAAAGTGCGCTCCCTTTGAGCCTCTACATAACTGTCCTCTTCGTCTTCTAACTCTGAAGACAGCCTTTCTGGTGACCATCACCTCCGCTCGGCGGGTGAGTGAGCTCCAGGCTCTATCCTGCAAACCTCCCTTTCTGTCTGTCCATCCAGACAAGGTTGTTCTTAGGACGCGTCCGTCCTTCTTGCCAAAGATGGTTACTGCCTTCCACATTGGGCAGACCATCACTTTGCCTACCTTCTTTCCGCCTCCGCATCCTTCCAGAGAGGAAGAGAGGCTCCACCGTCTGGACCCAAAACGTGCGCTCTCCTTCTATATCGACCGCACAAAACACTTCCGGGTGGATGACCAGCTCTTTGTTGGCTACGTGGGAGCCAAAAAAGGTCAGGCGGTGCACAAACGAACCATCTCCCGCTGGGTTACCTTGTGCATCAAGGCCTGCTATTCTTTGGCTAAGAAGGAGCCTCCTGTTGGGCTGCGTGCCCATTCCACCAGGGCAACGGCTGCTACCACGGCTTTGGGCCGCGGTGTTCCGCTGCCGGTTATCTGTTAGGCAGCTACGTGGGCCTCGCTGCACACGTTTACAAAGCATTACTGCCTTGACAGCCAGGTCCGGAGGGACGGCTTCTTTGGCCGTTCTGTCCTCCAGGACTTCCTTGTCTGATCTTTGTTCGCAGACCCACCACCGGGGTTGGTATTGCTGGGGTATCTATTCTAAGGTAAGGAATCTGTCACTAACGTGTCTCTTTCAGATGCACAAGTTACTAACAGTACGAGACAGTAGTTAGTGACAGATTCCTTACCGCCCCACCCATCCTCCCCGTTCTGCGAACTGATTTCTAGGGTTAAGGACATCCCTTCCAGGGCCCTAGTATTTTTCAGACACCTATGTCAGCTTCTTGCATGGCTCTGCGTTCCTGGCGCGGAAAGTCGTGTACAGAACTGACTTCAGCGCGCAGGGGCGGCGTCTAGGCACTGCCCGCGACGTCATCCCGGCGATCACGACGCCGACGACGGACGCGGAGCCGCACGACGCCGCCTACCGACGCGCCAAGGGTACTGCTACGCAAAAACTTTCCGGATCCAGCCTGACGCCTGGGTATATTCTAAGGTAAGGAATCTGTCACCAACTACTGTCTCTTACAGATATATCGTTACACAAGTTAGTAACTTGTGCATCTGGTCTTAACTTACCCTTGTGTGCTCCTTTCGAGCCACTACATAATTGTTCTCTCAGACTCTTGACTTTAAAGACTGCTTTTCTGGTTGCCATCATCTCTGCTCGCAGGGTGAGTGAGCTACAAGCTCTATCTTCTAAACCTCCTTTACTTGCTGTCCATCCAGACAAGGTTGTCCTTCGAACTAGACCTTCTTTTCTACCCTAAGTGGTTACCTCTTTCCACATAGGACAGCCCATCACTTTGCCTACCTTCTTCCCGCCCCTGCATCCTTCTGAGGAGGAGAGACTCCAGCGTCCTGGATCCAAAACGTACTTTATCATTTTATCTGGATCGCACAAAACCATTCCTGGTGGACAATCAACTCTTTGTTGGCTATGTGGGCGCCAAGAAAGGTCGGGCCGTGCAAAAACAGACCATCTCTCGATGGGTCATCCTTTGCATTAAGATCTATTACTCCTTAGTGAAAAAGGAACCTCCCGTAGGACTGTGCGCACATTCCACCAGGGGGATGGCAGCGACTACTGCTTTGGGACATGTAGTCCCCCTCAGTGACATCTGCCAGGCAGCCACGTGGGCATCACTGCACACATTCACTAAGCATTACTGTCTGGATAGTCCAGTGAGACGGCTTCTTTGGCCGTTCAGTTCTCCAGGACTTTCTGGTGTGAACTTAGTTCGCAGACCCACCTCCGGGGTTGGTATTGCTGGGGTATCTATTCTAAGGTAAGGAATCTATAACTAATAGTCTCTTTCAGATGAACAAGTTACTTACCTTCGGTAACGATATATCTGTAAGAGACACATATTAGTTATAGATTCCGTACCGCCCCACCCATCCTCCCCGTTCTGCGAACTGACTTCTGGAGTAAGGGACTCCCTTTCAGGGCCCTAGTTTTGTGCACCAGTGGTCAGTGTCTTGCATGGCTCTGCGCTTCTTGTGTGTAATGTCGTGTGAAAGAACTGACGTCAGCGCACAGGCTCGGCGTCTAAGTAGATACCACAACGTCATCCCGGGGATCACGACGACGAACGCTGAGTCGACCGACGCCACCTACTGACGCGTAAGGGTACTGCTGAGAAAAAATTCTCCAGATCCAGTCTGACACCTGGGGGTAATTCTAAGGTAAGGAATCTATAACTAATATATGTCTCTTAGAGATATATCGTTACCGAAGTAACTTGTTCATTCAGTCCATTCTCACTCAGTTTCAGCCCATTACCAGCAAGAGTATTCATGCAACTGCTAGGGATGATGGCTTCTTATATGGTAATTGTTCCCAACGCAAGACTTCACAGAAGAATGCTTAGCAAGTCAGCGGAACCAGTCGCAGGGTCAGTTGACCGATCCAGTGTTGGTAGATGGCCGCACCCATCGCTCTCTGCAGTGGTGGAACCAACAAAATGTATCCAAAGGGCTGCCCTTTCTCGACCCTGTTCCACAGACAGTGCTAACAGCAGACGCATCGCTCACCGGTTTGGGCGCTCACCTACAAAGTCACAAAATCCAAGGATTATGGAGTCTAAAGTACAAGTCTCCATATAAATCACCTAGAGCTACTTGCAGTGTTTTCTAGCGCTCAAAGCTTTTCAAACTCACCAAATAGGCAAAGCAGTCCTAGTCCACACAGACAACATGAGTCCCCCTCTTTTGATAGGATTATTTAGCACGGCGGATCAGCCGATGGACTTCCTCTTTACTCTTTCCTATAACTATCCAATTTCACTATGGCAGAACAGACCGGTCTAAGCTTTGATGATGACATAGTATCAGAAATTTTGAGGACGTCGAGCCTATTAGGAATGGAAGGCTCTGCCTCAACAAGTACCGCGCAAGGTGACTGGAACAACTTAGCCGCCCTCAAAAAACAACAGGTCAAAATAGCGATGCATGGAGCGATTATGACGAAATATCTGCGGGCCAATATAGCTCCAAATGGCCTTATTGTGACAGTAGCACCACGGATATTCCTAGAAGACCTAATATTCAGGAAGGATTGGAGCCAAATAGCCTGGCGATGTACTCGCGACTGGCTTGTACTTATAATTAGTACAGCGAAACGCCTATCAGATGCTCTAATAATAAAAATAACCGTTGCAGAGAATGCACTAAAAACAGCCATTACATTCTCTACCTGGAAGACACGCTTGGCTGAAATAAATACCGAGATGAATGACCATAAAGACTACCTCTTGCAGAGGAAAATCACCAAATTGCAAAAAGATATAAAAAATTTTGAGGGGGAAAAAGTATACCCTTACACTAAGGAAGATTATGTGACAAATAACCAAGACACCTCATCCGACGATGAATCAACATCCTCAACAAGATCAAAAAGATCTAGCAGTAATTCCAGTAACGGAAGTCGGAGGAATTTCCAAGGAGGTCCGGGACTACTACCAACTCCCCAAATGTTCAACTACCCAATGCCAGGCTATCCAGGAGCACCACCACCATGGTATCCGGGCTACCATGGACCACCACCGCCTCACCCATTCCATCAACAACGCCCTCCTTTTTGGAACAGAGGCAGGGGCTGAGGAAAAAAACGACCAAAGACAGGTGCAGTGGACGGAGGACGAGGACCAACGCAGGACACTGAGTCAAACGAAGAAAAACTAGTGGTGAACCTATCTACAAGGACCCTGACAAACAGAAGAATCCGTCCTACAGAGGATTCGGTTTTGTCCCAACACCAAAAGAAGACTCGTTCAGACTCACTGGTGAACTACACACTTTCTTTCGAAAGCTACGCTTGAAATCATTTTTTCAAACACAGGATACCAGTAGGAGGGACACGGTTACTACAGACACAGGCCTACGCAATCCCTCCAGATACACGCCCACCGCAGCGATGACTGCCAGTGAGATACTGACCTATGAAAAAGCAGTCTTACAAGACGTTAACAAACTACAACCCAAGAAAACCACTTACCTGCAAAAGAAAGGAAAGCCCTTCAAAACCTCGACGATCCGGCAATAACCATAAAACCTGCAGACAAAGGCGGAGCTATTGTCATCCTTAACACAGACGACTATAATAATGAATGTCTTAGACAACTAGCTGACACGAAATACTACCACAAAATAGACACAGACCCTACGGATTCCCTCACAAGAAGAATCAACATCTCTGTGACGGAAGCACTATCAAATGGCTGGATCACCAGGAACGAAGCAGAGTACCTAGTGAACACTAAACCAACGACGCCATATTTCTACGTCTTACCAAAGATCCACAAAAACATCATGCCCCCACCCGGCAGACCAATAGTGTCTGGGATCAACTCCATCCTCGAGCCACTGAGTCAATACTGTGATCATTTTCTACGGCCACTAGTTCAAGCAACACCGTCATACCTAAAGGACACCAAGGCGACCATCAACCTCATCGAAAACATCAGAGGACCTGAGGAAATCACTTTACTAGTAACACTCGACGTGGAGGCACTAAATACAAACATTCCACAAGAAGCCACACTAAGAGTAGTTGAAGAAACCCTGAGAAACAGTGATCCTCCCACACAACCCATTAACTTCATCCTGGAATGCGCAGAACTCGCCATGAAGAACAACTTCTTCAAGTTCCACGACCAACACTATCAACAAATCCATGGAACTTGTATGGGCAGTACATTTGCGCCAAGCCTAGCATGTCTATACATGGCCCATTTTGAGGCCCAACATATCCTACCAGAAACGAATCCTTTCAAATCGGAAATAAAAGAGTGGAAACGGTACATAGACAATGTTCTTATGCTATGGACGGGGACAGAGGATCGATGTAAAGAATTCCACTCCTGGATCAACCAACAGGACCCCTTCCTCAAATTCACACTATGAACCTCAAGTGAAGAAATACCATTCCTGGACTTACTAATTCTCTTCAAAGATGGAAAACTGTCGACCACGAAATATAGGAAGCCCACAGATCGCAACAGCTTATTGTCCTACTACAGCCACCATACCAAAGCCTTGAGACAAAATCTCCCCTTCGGCCAATTCCTCAGGCTGAGGAGAAATTTCAGCACTACCCAGGATTATGAAATACAGGCAGCAGAACTTAGCAAAAATCTGGAAAAAAGAAACTACCCACAAAAATCATAAAGTCTGCCAAGAAACGCGCACGGAACAACCATCGGGGAGCGCTTTTGGAAACACAAGAAAAGCGAAAAGATGAAACAATTACATGTCACAACTTACACACCTCAATGCAATCAAGTCAAAAATGTCCTATTAAAACATTGGAACCTCTTGAACACAAGCGAAATGCAACTACAACACCCAAGATTCGCATTCAGACGTACACATAAAAGACATGGTTGTCCACACGAGACCACAGAAAAAACAAGGGGACAGCCAGAGGACATTATGGGACCTGCCGACGCTCAAGGGACACTACCCATGCGGGACTTGCAATGTCTGCCCGCTCACAGCACATACCAAAACACTCCAATTAAAGAACCACAAGTGGACACAAAAGAGACACCAATTGCAACACAAAAAATTGCGTCTACTTGGTGAAATGTCCTTGCAACCTACTATACATAGGGATGACCTCTAGAGTTGTAAAAACAAGGGTGAATGAGCACAGGAGCAACATCCGGTGCGGTAGGAACACCACCAAAATGAGCAGGCATTACATCGAAAAGGGACATACACCAGACCAAGTCAATTGGACCATCATTGAGTCCAATCCTCTCTTGACAACAAAAACCCTCTTCCAAAAAGAGCAAAGATGGGTGCACCGCCTCCAAACGAACACCCAGGGTCTTAACGATGAAATACCTTGGATTGAGGTACTATAGGAATTCAACCCTTGACATCGATCTCACAAGTGTGACATTCATAAACACTATAGTGAAGACTGTCAGCAGACCTCCGAGATGCACCACCCACCGCAAAATGATACACCGACTATAAAAACTGACAGAGGACACTAGTGCACCGCAAATAACACCAACAAATACGGTGACCCTTTATTGTGATTCATCAGCCCACTAGGGATACTTCATTTATCACATCTACCACAAGAACCCACTACAAGATGGCGACCGAGATTCTGCCTATTGCGCGCCGCACCAATACATTAGATATATAACTTCATACACAAGACCTGCATCGCCCCCCCTTTAAGTAAGATCACCGTACCAGCGACACATAACAATTATCAGCACAGAGATTCAACAGCCCGTGAATATCTCTCATATGAGCATTTCATAGAAGATATCTGTGAGAAAGTGCCATCTTTCTTACATGGTATGCCCCCACTTTTTGCTGAATGGCTGATGTACTTTGACTGAGTGTGCCCTGGGCTCCTGCCAACCAGGTACCCAGGGCCTGTGTTCCTTCCCTAAAATTGCATTGATACCTACACCCAATTGACATCCCTGGCCACAGGTCAGCCCCTGGTAAATGGTACCATGGGTACCCAGGGCACTGTGACCAGGGAAGGCCCCTAAGGGCTGCAGCACTTGTTGTGCCACCCTTAGGGACCCTGCACCTTTACACACACACACTGCCTTTGCAGGCTGCGTGTCTTGGTGCAGAACAAAAGTGAAGAGTCGACATGGCTCACATCCCTGTGTGCCATGCCTACAAGCCACTGCCCTGGCCTAGGTCAGCCACCCCTCTAGCTGGGTGCACTATGCCAGTGGTGAGGGCATAGAGGCATGAGCCCTGTGCCTCTACAGTGCCCAAGTCCATTCTTGGGCATTGTAAGTGCAGTGCTGCCATTAAGAGTATATGGTGCTGGGAGTCTGTCATTACGAACTCCACAGCACCATAATGGCCCCACTGAAGACTAAGAAGTTTGGTATCAAACTTCTCAGCACATTAAACCCCCACTGATGCCAGTGTGGGATTTAATGTAAAACGCACTCCAGAGGGCATCTTAGAGATGCCCCCTGAAACCAACCCGACCTCCAGTGTCCGGACTGAGTGGCTGCCCAGGCTGCCACCACCAGACATGTTTCTGGACCCCTGGGTCGAGAGCCTCTGCTCTCAGGGGCCTGAAACAATGCACATCCCGGGACGAGGTGCCAAAGCCTCCTCCCCAGGATGGGCAGGGGGAGCTTCAAAGGCCTGCCGCCTTTGGAGTTTCCCCAGACCATTTGCTGCTTCCAGCAAACTGGTCCCCACTGGTTCTACCCCCACTCCTGGCGGGAGAACCGGCGGGAAAACCAGAAGCAGGAAATGGGTTGTGCCCACCTCTGCCAACTCCACCCCTAAGGTGGGGGAGGCGAGGTGAAGCACAAGCTCGAGTCCCCGCCATCTTGAGGATGGGGGACCTGGCCAACCAGGGACAGGCTCCTGTCCCCCTCCCACTGGAGAGGAACAGAATAGGGTGTGACCTACCCCAGGGAAGGGACCCATTGGTCCCTGCCCTTACCTACCTGTAACCACCCCTAAATTTAGTATTTAGGGGCTCCCTGAACCTTCCTTCCGCAGTTCCCAAATCCGAAAACAAGAAGAGAAGACAAGCAAGAAGACCAGCCGTGCAGCTGCTAAAAAGGAGGCGACAACAACTGACTTGGCCCCAGCCCTACCGGCCTGTCGACCTCTGAACCTGCTCCTGCGGAATCCCGGCCTCAGCAACCTCACAAACCCCGGAGGACCTGACTTCTGTGCTACAGCCTTCGACCCAGGGACTCCCACGAGCAGTGGTACTGCTCAAAAGAAAACCTACCAAAGACCCGGCCCTGGCACGGAGCCGCGAAACCTGCACACTCTGCACCCGCCGAGTCCAGCCTGTGCCTGAGTGACCAAAGACCTCGAGGACGACCCCCGGCGATTCTGACCTGGAATCCAGTGGCCAAGGACCCTCCTCGACGACCCAGACGACGCCTGCAGCCTCAGGACAAGGGACCCCTCCAACCGCGACCAGCAGGGGGTAAGATTTCCCGACCTCAAAGACACCCCTGCACCCGGCGCCCCACGGCCCCCTGTGCCCAACTCCTGGGTGTCTACCTCATCCTCCAAGACCCCAACTTACCTCCTGAAGTGTTGGTCGTCCCTGAAGAATCACCGTCCCCGAGCCTGCAGCCTTTCTTCACCTTTCACGACCTCTATTGTTTAACATTGAGCGCCCGACGGCTCAAAAGCACCCTGCACCCAGCCGCCCGAGTGCCCCTGGAAGTGCAACCTCTATCCTAACCTACTTCCTACTTGCCCTGAGCAAGTGACCAGGAGCCCAGCTCCCACAGTCGCGTGGCCTGCTTGCCAGCAGCCACCAACCCGGGGCCCCCGCCTGCCATAGGATAACATTGGGCCTTCTCACTCTGCACCCGGCCGCCCCTGTGCCGCTGAGGGTGTAAAAACTGTACTTACCTGATCCTGGGGACCCCTGAGTCTTACCCAGAACCTTAACCCTGCCAGTCAAGTACTTACCCGAAATCCGATAACTCACTTTTCTTCCATAGGGTTCCATTGACTGATTTTCATGCAAATTTCTTCTAAGTGTGGAGTTCTGAAACTTTAGAATATTCACCAAAAATCAACCGAGTCACGAAAACGAAAATACTCACCTAGTATTAGGAGGGCCTCAGTGCTGGACCCGAGTGCCCAACACTGGCCCTAAAAAGTAATCGCAACGTTACTTACCGTTAACTCACTTTTCCTTCATAGGGATCCATTGACTGGTTTTCTGTGAAATTTCTTCTAAGTGTCGATTTCTGTATTTTACAAATATTCTTTAAAAATCGAACAAACTACAAAAACGTAATTACTTACCTGTTTTAAGTAATAGGTCCCAGTGCTGAACCTAGAGTCCAGCACTGGATTACAAAAGTAACGTAAACATACTTTGCTTGCACACTGTATTTCCTTTCATAGGATAACATTGGTAATTTTATCCAGAAAAGTTTCTAAGTGTCAGCTTTTGAAATATAGTAATATTCTTCAAAAATCACTACAATAACCAAAACGCTTTTTCTTACCTGTTTACAGGAAGTGTCCCAGGACTGAATCCAGGATCCAGTCCTGTGGTTAGAAAAGTGCTCTGTAAAGTAATCAATTGTAATTAAGCATAATTTTCCATTGAGCTCAATGTTGCATTGAATTTGACCCTGTGTTGCCTCTTGCACCAACTGTGATTACCACTATCTAAAAAGTCTATTGCCTATCTGTAAGGTGAATAACCAAAGCATCTCATACTGAGAAAGTATATTTTGACCCTATTGTTGGTTCTAAAATAAAACAAGCATATATTTTTTATATACAAAACCATTGGCCTAGAGTTCAGTTCTTGAGTGTGTGGCTTCATTTGCTGACTGAGTGTGTACAACAAATGCTTTACACTGTCCTTCTGATACTGCCTTACTGCTCGACTCAAGCTACCACTTTGGAGAGTAAGGTTATATCTAACTTTAGCCTCTGTCAACCCTCTGGGGACTGTGGACTCTGTACACCCTGAACCTTACTTGGGTACAGTATATACAGAGCCACTTTCCTACATTGGTGGATCAGCGGTGGGATACAAACTTGCATTTGTTGGACTACTTGGTTACCATCTGATCACACGACAGAACTCTTAAATTGCCTTTAGAATTCTGATTTTTTAATTGGCATTTTTTTTTTTACCAAATTACTAAAGTCTTGTTAGGGCCTTGCTTAAGTCCCTGTAGCATCTTAGAAAATAAAAAGTCACTATAGCCAAGGTTAGAGGGGTTAGAATTTTTTAAAAAAATGTCTCAAGACAAGAACCCAGCTACTAGTGAAGATAATAATGACATACAGGAACTGGTTGAGGAGTTCGACCTCACCCCTTATCTTCATTTGTCTTTCAAAGAGATAAGGTCCTTATGCAAACTTAAAGATATACCAATGGGCCAGCATCCAACCAAACAAGGGCTCCAGGAGCTCCTGGCTGAGTATGCTAAAGCCCACCCCTCTGAGCATGGTGATGACCCAACAGAGGAGGAAAGGAATGAGGAGGATGGGGATGGTAACCCACCTCCATCACTTCCTAGGGAAGATAGGGTCCCTGCACCCTTAACTCCAAGAATAGACCTCTGGGGACCTAGGGGCCACCTAGGTGGTCCTGGTCCCAGAGAGGACACTGAGGATACCCTCAGTGAGGAGGACAACTTGTTAGCCAGGTTGGCCAACGACTGGACCTAGAGACCAGACTCCTGGCTCTAGAGAAGGAAAGACAGGAGATGGGTTTAGCACCCATCAATGGTGGCAGCAATACTAAAAATAAGGATAGGGAGGAAACTCTGAACCTAAAATCCCCAAAGGGATTGTCCCTAAGTTTGAGGAAGGTGATGACATCACTAAATGGTTCACAGCCTTTGAGAGGGCTTGTGAAATAAGAAGAGTAAAGAAACCTCTGTGGGGGCACTCCTGTGGGAACTGTTCTCTGGTAACTGCAGAGACAGGCTTCTGACCCTCTCTGGGCCAGATGCAGGGTCCTATGACCTCATGAAGAGTACTCTGATTGAGGGATTTGGGCTCACTACTGAGGAGTATAGAATTAGATTCAGGGGGCTCACAAAACCCAGACCCAGTCCTGGATTGACTTTCGTGGACTACTCAGTAAAGACACTGGATGGCTGGTTAGCTGGACATAATGTGCATGATTTTTCTGGACTTTACAATTTGTTTATGAAGGAACACATACTAAGTAATTGCACAAATGAAAAGTTGCATCAGCATTTGGTAGACCTAGGTCTAATTTCTCCCCAAGAATTGGGAAAGAAGGCAGACCACTGGGTCAAGACTAGGGTGACAAGGACAACCACTGGGGGTGACCAAAAGAAGGTGGTCACCAAACTCCCCAGGGGAAAGGTGGTGAGAATCCCCAAGATAAAAAGTCTGAGTCTTCCAAAGGGCCCCAAAACCTGTTCAGGGGTGGGTCCCAAACTACTCCCTATGTGCCTCAACCCTATAGGGGAAGAACTTTGATCCCTTGAAGGCCTGGTGTAATAACTGTAAGAAGTCAGGACACCTCACTGTAGACAAAACTTGCCCCCACAACAAAGCCCCTAAGGCACCCAGTACAGCTACTCCTGGGGCAGCAAGTTTACAGATGGGATCAGAAGTGTACCCTGAGCAAATCTGGGAACCCACTGAGGCAAGTCTGGTCTCCCTAGGGGAAGTGGAATTTGCCACTGTAGCTGTGTGGCCACCCAACTTAAAGAAGTATTTGCAATACCCCTGGGTGAATGGAACTAGAGTAGAGGCTCTGAGGGATACAGGTGCCAGTGTCACTATGGTGAGGGACACACTGGTTTCCCTGAGCAATACTTGATTGGGAAAACTTACCCAGTCACCAATGCTGACAGTGTCACCACTAGTCATCCCATGGCCATGGTGACATTAGGCTGGGGGGTTACTGGCCTGAAGCAGGTAGTGGTCTCTCCGAAGTTACCAGCTGCATGTCTGCTAGGAAATGATCTGGAAACCTCAGCCTGGGCAGAGGTGGAGCTAAAGGCCCATGCAGCCATGCTGGGCATCCCTGAATTGGTGTGTAAAAACAAGAGCACAGAGCAAAAGGCAGGGTGAAGAAATAGTGTTGGAGCCTGAAATGATGGCCCAGCCTACCAAGAGAAAAGGAAAGAAGACTGGCGGACCAGCTTCTACACAGTCACAAGAGCAGGACCCTCTCCTCAGGGAGAGAACCTGGAAGCCCCAGGAGGGAACTGAGCCCCTAGAGCTTGACCCTTACCAGGTTGAACTCTTGGGCCCAGGGGGACCCTCTAGGGAAGAGCTGTGCCAGGGACAGCAAGACTGTCCCACTCTTGAAAGCCTGAGGCAGCAAGCTGTTTCAGAAGCCAAGGGAGATGTCAGTGGTACCCACAGAGTCTATTGGGAAGAGGGATTACTGTACACTGAGGCAAAAGACCCCAACCCTGGAACCACCAGGAGAGTGGTAGTGCCCCAGAAGTACCGGGAGTTCCTCCTAACTTTGGCTCATGACATCCCCTAGCTGGACATCTGGGCCAAAACCAAAACTTGGGAAAGGCTAGTTAGCCACTTTTACTGGCCCCAGATGCACCAAAAGGTGAAGGAGTTTGTCAGCTCCTGTGTTACCTGTCAAGCCAGTGGCAAGACAGGTGGCCATCCAAAGGCCCCCTGATACCACTACCTGTGGTGGGGTTCCCTTTGAAAGGGTAGGTGTGGACATAGTGGGTCCACTGGAACCTCCCACAGCCTCAGGGAACAAATTCATACTGGTGGTAGTGGATCATGCCACTAGGTATCCTGAGGCTATTCCTCTTAGGACTACTACAGCTCCTGCAGTAGCCAAAGCCCTCATTGGTGTCTTCACCAGGGTAGGGTTTCCTAAGGAGGTGGTTTCAGACAGAGGTTCCAACTTCATGTCTGCTTACCTGACCCACATGTGGAAGGAGTGTGGGGTGCAGTACAAGTTTACTACACCCTACCACCCACAAACCAATGGCCTTGTTGAGAGGTTCAACAAGACATTGAAAGGCATGATCATGGGGCTCCCTGAAAAACTCAAAAGGAGATGGGATGTCCTACTACCATGCCTGCTTTTCGCTTACAGAGAAGTGCCACAGAAGGGGGTAGGTTTCTCACCCTTTGAACTTCTGTTTGGCCATCCTGTGAGGGGACCACTCTGTCTTGTAAAGGAGGGCTGGGAGAGACCTCTCCAAGAACCCAAACAAGATATAGTGGACTATGTGCTTGGCCTAAGGTCCAGAATGGCTGAGTACATGGAAAAGGCATCCAAGAACCTTGAGGCCAGCCAGGAGCTTCAGAAGCACTGGTATGACCAAAAGCTGCACTGGTTGAATTCCAACCTGGGCAACAGGTATGGGTTTTGGAGCCAGTGGCACCAAGGGCCCTCCAGGACAGATGGAGTGGCCCTTACCCTATCCTAGAGAAAAGAGTGAGGTCACCTACCTGGTTGACCTGGGCACCAGCAGGACACCCAAAAGGGTTATCCATGTGAACCGCCTAAAACTCTACAATGACAGGGCTGACATCACCATGCTGATGGTGACAGATGAGGAACAGGAAGCTGAGAGTGAACCTCTCCCTGATCTCCTCTCCCACAGCCCAAAAGATGGGTCAGTAGATGGAGTTGTCTTTTCAGACACCCTCACTGCCCAACAGCAGACTGACTGCAAGCAAGTCTTGCAGCAGTATGCTGGGCTCTTTTCCTTGACCCCTGGTCTGACAAACTGGTGTACCCATGATGTGGACACTGGTGACAGTGCACCTGTCAAAAACAAGATCTATCGTCAGTCAGACCAAGTTAAGGAAAGCATCAGAGCTGAAGTCAGCAAGATGCTGGAGCTAGGGGTTATTGAGCCCTCTGAGAGCCCCTGGGCTAGCCCAGTGGTTCTGGTCCCCAAACCTCATCAAAAGGGTGAAAAGAGAGAGATGAGGTTTGTGTGGACTATAGGGGTCTCAACTCTGTCACCAAGACAGATGCACACCCTATCCCAAGAGCTGATGAACTGATAGACAGATTGGGTGCAGCCAAATACCTGAGTACCTTTGACTTAACTGCAGGGTACTGGCAGATTGGCATGGCCCCAGGAGCCAAACAGAAAACAGCATTCTCCACACCTGATGGGCATTTTCAGTTCACTGTTATGCCCTTTGGTTTAAAGAATGCCCCTGCCACCTTCCAGAGGTTGGTGAATCAAGTCCTTGCTGGGTTGGAGTCCTTTAGTGCAGCTTATCTTGATGATATTGCTGTCTTCAGTTCCACCTGGCAGGATCACCTGGTCCACCTTGGGAAGGTTTTAAAGGCCCTGCAAACTGCAGGCCTAACTATCAAGGCATCCAAATGCCAGATAGGGCAGGGCACTGTGGTGTACTTGGGCCACCTGGTTGGTGGAGGCCAGGTACAACCCTTACAGCCCAAGATCCAGGCTATCCTGGACTGGGTAGCTCCAACAACTCAGACCCAAGTCAGGGCATTCTCTTGGCTTGACTGGGTACTACAGGAGGTTTGTGAAGGGATATGGGTCCATTGTGACTCCCCTCACAGAACTCACCTCCAAGAAGATGCCAAAGAAAGTAAACTGGACAGTTTGTTGCCAAAAGGCTTTTGACACTCTGAAAGAAGCAATGTGCTCAGCACCAATTCTAAAAGCACCAGATTATGCCAAGCAGTTCATTGTGCAGACTGATGCCTCTGAGCTAGGGATAGGAGCGGTCCTATCCCAGACCAATGATGAAGGCCAAGACCAACCTGTTGCTTTTATAAGCAGAAGGCTTCTCCCCAGGGAGCAGCGTTGGAGTGCCATTGAGAGGGAGGCCTTTGCTGTGGTCTGGTCCCTGAAGAAGCTGAGGCCCTACCTGTTTGGAACTCACTTCCTAGTTCAAACTGACCACAGACCTCTCAGGTGGCTAATGCAAATGAAAGGAGAAAACCCAAAACTGTTGAGGTGGTCCATCTCCCTACAGGGAATGGACTTTGAAGTGGAACACAGACCTGGCACTGCCCATGCCAATGCAGATGGCCTTTCCAGGTTCTTCCACTTAGACAATGAAGACTCCATAGGGCAAGGTTAGTCTCATCATCTTTCGCTTGGGGGGAGTTAGTGTGAGAAAGTGCCATCTTTCTTACATGGTATGCCCCCACTTTTTGCTGAATGGCTGATGTACTTTGACTGAGTGTGCCCTGGGCTCCTGCCAACCAGGTACCCAGGGCCTGTGTTCCTTCCCTAAAATTGCATTGATACCTACACCCAATTGACATCCCTGGCCACAGGTCAGCCCCTGGTAAATGGTACCATGGGTACCCAGGGCACTGTGACCAGGGAAGGCCCCTAAGGGCTGCAGCACTTGTTGTGCCACCCTTAGGGACCCTGCACCTTACACACACACACTGCCTTTGCAGGCTGCGTGTCTTGGTGCAGAACAAAAGTGAAGAGTCGACATGGCTCACATCCCTGTGTGCCATGCCTACAAGCCACTGCCCTGGCCTAGGTCAGCCACCCCTCTAGCTGGGTGCACTATGCCAGTGGTGAGGGCATAGAGGCATGAGCCCTGTGCTCCTACAGTGCCCAAGTCCATTCTTGGGCATTGTAAGTGCAGTGCTGCCATTAAGAGTATATGGTGCTGGGAGTCTGTCATTACGAACTCCACAGCACCATAATGGCCCCACTGAAGACTAAGAAGTTTGGTATCAAACTTTCAGCACATTAAACCCCCACTGATGCCAGTGTGGGATTTAATGTAAAACGCACTCCAGAGGGCATCTTAGAGATGCCCCCTGAAACCAACCCGACCTCCAGTGTCCGGACTGAGTGGCTGCCCAGGCTGCCACCACCAGACATGTTTCTGGACCCCTGGGTCGAGAGCCTCTGCTCTCAGGGGCCTGAAACAATGCACATCCCGGGACGAGGTGCCAAAGCCTCCTCCCCAGGATGGGCAGGGGGAGCTTCAAAGGCCTGCCGCCTTTGGAGTTTCCCAGACCATTTGCTGCTTCCAGCAAACTGGTCCCCACTGGTTCTACCCCCACTCCTGGCGGGAGAACCGGCGGGAAAACCAGAAGCAGGAAATGGGTTGTGCCCACCTCTGCCAACTCCACCCCTAAGGTGGGGGAGGCGAGGTGAAGCACAAGCTCGAGTCCCCGCCATCTTGAGGATGGGGGACCTGGCCAACCAGGGACAGGCTCCTGTCCCCCTCCCACTGGAGAGGAACAGAATAGGGGTGTACCCACCCCAGGAAGGGACCCATTGGTCCCTGCCCTTACCTACCTGTAACCACCCCTAAATTTAGTATTTAGGGGCTCCCTGAACCTTCCTTCCGCAGTTCCCAAATCCGAAAACAAGAAGAGAAGACGAAGCAAGAAGACCAGCCGTGCAGCTGCTAAAAAGGAGGCGACAACAACTGACTTGGCCCCAGCCCTACCGGCCTGTCGACCTCTGAACCTGCTCCTGCGGAATCCCGGCCTCAGCAACCTCACAAACCCCGGAGGACCTGACTTCTGTGCTACAGCCTTCGACCCAGGGACTCCCACGAGCAGTGGTACTGCTCAAAAGAAAACCTACCAAAGACCCGGCCCTGGCACGGAGCCGCGAAACCTGCACACTCTGCACCCGCCGAGTCCAGCCTGTGCCTGAGTGACCAAAGACCTCGAGGACGACCCCCCGGCGATTCTGACCTGGAATCCAGTGGCCAAGGACCCTCCTCGACGACCCAGACGACGCCTGCAGCCTCAGGACAAGGGACCCCTCCAACCGCGACCAGCAGGGGGTAAGATTTCCCGACCTCAAAGACACCCCTGCACCCGGCGCCCCACGGCCCCCTGTGCCCAACTCCTGGGTGTCTACCTATCCTCCAAGACCCCAACTTACCTCCTGAAGTGTTGGTCGTCCCTGAAGAATCACCGTCCCCGAGCCTGCAGCCTTTCTTCACCTTTCACGACCTCTATTGTTTAACATTGAGCGCCCGACGGCTCAAAAGCACCCTGCACCCAGCCGCCCGAGTGCCCCTGGAAGTGCAACCTCTATCCTAACCTACTTCCCTACTTGCCCTGAGCAAGTGACCAGGAGCCCAGCTCCCACAGTCGCGTGGCCTGCTTGCCAGCAGCCACCAACCCGGGGCCCCCCGCCTGCCATAGGATAACATTGGGCCTTCTCACTCTGCACCCGGCCGCCCCTGTGCCGCTGAGGGTGTAAAAACTGTACTTACCTGATCCTGGGGACCCCTGAGTCTTACCCAGAACCTTAACCCTGCCAGTCAAGTACTTACCCGAAATCCGATAACTCACTTTTCTTCCATAGGGTTCCATTGACTGATTTTCTGCGAAATTTCTTCTAAGTGTGGAGTTCTGAAACTTTAGAATATTCACCAAAAATCAACCGAGTCACGAAAACGAAAATACTCACCTAGTATTAGGAGGGGCCTCAGTGCTGGACCCGAGTGCCCAACACTGGCCCTAAAAAGTAATCGCAACGTTACTTACCGTTAACTCACTTTTCCTTCATAGGGATCCATTGACTGGTTTTCTGTGAAATTTCTTCTAAGTGTCGATTTCTGTATTTTACAAATATTCTTTAAAAATCGAACAAACTACAAAAACGTAATTACTTACCTGTTTTAAGTAAAGGTCCCAGTGCTGAACCTAGGAGTCCAGCACTGGATTACAAAAGTAACGTAAACATACTTTGCTTGCACACTGTATTTCCTTTCATAGGATAACATTGGTAATTTTATCCAGAAAAGTTTCTAAGTGTCAGCTTTTGAAATATAGTAATATTCTTCAAAAATCACTACAATAACCAAAACGCTTTTTCTTACCTGTTTACAGGAAGTGTCCCAGGACTGAATCCAGGATCCAGTCCTGTGGTTAGAAAAAGTGCTCTGTAAAGTAATCAATTGTAATTAAGCATAATTTTCCATTGAGCTCAATGTTGCATTGAATTTGACCCTGTGTTGCCTCTTGCACCAACTGTGATTACCACTATCTAAAAAGTCTATTGCCTATCTGTAAGGTGAATAACCAAAGCATCTCATACTGAGAAAGTATATTTTGACCCTATTGTTGGTTCTAAAATAAAACAAGCATATATTTTTTTATATACAAACCATTGGCCTAGAGTTCAGTTCTTGAGTGTGTGGCTTCATTTGCTGACTGAGTGTGTACAACAAATGCTTTACACTGTCCTCTGATACTGCCTTACTGCTCGACCAAGCTACCACTTTGGAGAGTAAGGTTATATCTAACTTTAGCCTCTGTCAACCCTCTGGGGGACTGTGGACTCTGTACACCCTGAACCTTACTTGGGTACAGTATATACAGAGCCACTTTCCTACAATATCACTCCAAGATGGCACCCATAGTAACAACCAAAACTTCCTCATACGAGCTTGTCATAGTAGATACCACTCCAAGATGGCACCCATAGTAACAACCAAAACCTTCCCATATGAACTTATCATAGAAAACACCACTCCAAAATGGCACCCATAGTAACAACCAAAACTTGCCAATCAATGCAGTGATTAAACAATTAACGCCCCACCCGGAAGCAGGCCACTCCTATAAAAGGAGACAGAATTTTCACTTCCCCACCGGCGGAGACATCGAGAGGCGCACAGGTGACACAGCCCAGATGCACCGAGAGAACCGTGAGTAACAAAGGGGCAAGATCAGTCCAGGACAGATCCTGCACATGGCGGCATCCTCTCCCTTCAATTTCTAACAAGCATTGGCATAGCCAATAGGTCTCGCTTTTGGGACCTTATATGTATTTAGTTATGCAGCACACTATCCTTGGTGCAACAACATCAACTGTTGCATGGTTAATCTGAAAGAGACACGTTAGTGACAGATTCCTTACCTTAGAATATCCCCAGGCGTCAGGCTGGATCCGGAAAGTTTTTTGCGTAGCAGTACCCTTGCGCGTCGGTGTGCGGCTCCGCGTCCGTCGTCGGCGTCGTGATCGCCGGGATGACGTCGCGGGCAGTACTTAGACGCCGCCCCTGAGCGCTGACGTCAGTTCTTCTTTTTCCGCGCCAGTTAGCGCAGATCCGGGAAGAGCAGTGCCCAAGTCAATTTTTGACTAAATTTTGGGTGATTTTTTCACTGTTTCTTTTTGAGTCTTCTCAACTCCTAGGTGTCGGTAGGGATGCCCGGCTTCAAGCCATGCGACGTCTGTGGTCGAATGATGTCGATCACAGACCCGCACTTAGAGTGTCTCTACTGTCTCGGCCGAGACCACGACACAAAGTCGTGCCCTGACTGCCGGAAATTACACCCGAAGGCTTTGCGAGAGCGGTCTCGAAAGCTCCTCGAGGTCCGGCAGTCGGCTCCGCGCCGCACCAAGCCCCGGTCCTGGGAGAGGTCGAGGGGCCGGTCGCGGAGCCCCCGCCGGTCGTCGGAGTCCAAGTCTTCGCACTCCTCGGGTAAGTCGAAGCACAAAAAGTCTAAGAAGCATCATCGCTCTAAGACTTCGCCTCGCCGGTCTCGCGACTCGGCTGAGGCCCCTGTCAGCACCGTCCCCGCGGCCCCGGATGTGCCTGTGGAGCCGCCCCCGTATTACCCGTCCTTTCCGGGTTCGGGGGCGACTCCGGCCCAAATACAGGAATTCCTGTCGGCCATGGCCCGCCTCTTCGGGCCTCAAGGTCCCTCCGGTGCGCCTTCGGGCCCCGTGGGCCCTGATGGGGTTGCTCCGGCGTCGCCTGTCCCGCCAGCCTTGATCTCGGCTCCGGCCCCGGCCTCGATCCCGGCTCCGGTGGTACCGCAACCCCCATCGACGCCGGTTGACCTAACCACGCTTCCGCCGGCGCCGATGTCCCCGGTGCCGTTCCTGACTCCGTCCGGGGCTCCGGGCGGCGTCCTTCCCCGGTTATCTCCGGGTCCGGACATGGAGCCGGACCGACGTCGCTCGACGCCGACTCCGGCGCCGATGAGACCTTGGGACCCAGATGTCCCTCCTCCTCCATATTTTGAACCAGAGGAGGACCAGGAGAGCTGGGAGGGGTCGGAAGACCCTCTCACACAGCAGTGTGAGTATGATCAGGACTGGGCAGAGGAACTTGGGGATGCCAGTGGTCTAGACACTTCCCCTGACACTGGCATGCTGTCTCCTCCCGTGGCTACGGAGGAGGGAGCAAATTTCGCAACGGTGATGCGTAGAGCAGCTGGAGCCTTACACCTCCAATTGCCTACTGTGGCTGTCAGGACTAATCTCCTGACCGAAGTGCTTCAACCGGAAGCTTCCTCTTCGGAGACTGTGCTGCCGTTTAATGATGCACTATCTGACGTTCTTTTGGGAACCTGGTCCAAGCCCACCACAGGGGCTCCTGTGGATAGGAACGTGGCCCGACGCCATCGCCCTGCTCCGGGCGACCCCTTGTTTCTCTCTCAACATCCCACCCCCGAGAGCTTGGTTGTCCAAGCCTCTGCCTCCCAAACCGCCTTCCCTACCGCCCCTCCGGATGGGGAATCCAAACGCCTGGACCAATTTGGGAAGAAGGCTTTTTCTTCCTCCAGTGCTGGCTTGCGGTCCGTCAACACCGCTTGCCTCTTGGGCCGATATACCCACTCCCTGTGGGATTCGGTGGCGGCTGTTTTGCCCCAGTGTTCTGAGGAGGTCCAGACACTGCTTACCCGCACCATTGCGGAAGGTAGGGATGCGGCAAAGTACACCATACTATGTGGCCTTGATACTGCCGACTTGCTGGGCAGATCGCTTGCAACGACGGTGGCGCTGCGTCGCCACGCCTGGCTGAGAACAACTGGTTTCTCGGGTGATGTCCAGAATACACTTATGGACATGCCCTTTGATGGAGTCGGTCTTTTTGGTTCCAAAGCAGACCATGCGCTGGAGCGTTTTAAGGACTCACGGGCTACTGCCAATTGGACTACAATTCCTACATGATAACCCTGCCCACTATTATAACATTTCCTGTGGAGTTGACACTAAACAATCCCACAGTGCATCTCTCGGCCCAAATCCAAAATGTTTGACCCTTCTAACCTGGTTCAGAGCCATGGGTGCGACCCTGTCCAGTATAATAAGTCACCCTCCTACAAAACCGATTCTGCAACTGGTTTTCCCCCTCTGGAAGAGATGCCAGCCTGTCTACCTAAACAAAGGAGCGGTCAAGCTAAGGTGTGACTCATATTTGCCTCTCAAGTGGTAGCCCATTTTGAAGCTAGGCCTTCTCTGGGTAACTCCTGGCAGAAGGAGGGCACACCACCTCCCTCCAACAGACCCCTTGCTTCCCTTCCTGGGAGCACTTCACACCTCTTAGCAGGTGGGCAGCAGGCTATCTCGGGTGACAACTGCTGATTAATTTAATACCTTAGACTAAAATATTTGGTGGTCCCAAAGGTTTGTTTGCACTTTATGCTTGGACTAGTGAAACTCCATGTTAGCCAATGGGGCCACCGGCCTTGCTACAGTGAAAACGAAAATGTCGATCTCACTGTCAGGGCATGTCAAACATAAAAGAAAGGAAAGATGTCCTTTTTATCCTGTCTTGTCGGCTACTAAGGCCTTCCCTAGGGGTGACTTATAAGTATTAAAAAGGAAGGTTCTGACATGGCAAAAGGGTTTATTCTGTGATGTCGCTTCTCCCCCACCCCCCCCTTCACTACCTCATGCAGTGAGCCTTGAACTACACCTCCCCACCCCAATCCTCGATGTGTCTGTTGTCCCCTGTTAGTAACTAATGTCCCAGCATGTCCTTCAGTGGCAGGTTGTGGTAGGACGGGCTACTGTCCCGCAGGAAGATGAGATCTTTCAGCCAATGATGTCTGCTGTCAAGGGGTCACCACTGGCGGCCTGCCCTTATCACCTTAATCTCCTGTTGCAGGAAGAAGTCTCTTCATCCGTTGTTTTCTTGTCCAGAGCCAATGTATTCCATCCAGTGCCCGCGGACCAGGCTCACCTGTTCTGGATCGTAGCCACCACCCAGGCTCACTCTCAGCCTGCATTTTCATGGGTTTTGCCCTTGACTGTTCATGTGCCTTCATCGTGGCCCCTGCCTTTTCTAGTTATCATCTTCATTGCATCTTAGGGTACGGGTATCTGGTGACCCTTGGCTTCAACCCATGTCCGTACCTCAGCCTCGGTTTCAAAGAAATGGGCTTCTTGGCTGTCCAGTACGCGCAACTTGGCAGGAAATAGCACATATTTAAGGTTCAGGCTTCTCAAATGTCTCTTGACTTCGAAATGTCTCTGTTTCTGGACCTTTGTAGTGTAATCGGGATAAATGTTCATGGTCCCGCCTTCCAGCTGCCAAGGCCTGTGGGCCCAGGCCACTTGCATGGTGTGATCCCTGTCAGACGTTGAGCAGCCGCACCACCATAGCTCTTAGAGTGGCCCTGTGAGGGATGGTCCACCCAGTACCTGATGTGCCCGCTACACAGTAAATAATTTGGAGTAACGTCCCTTTAGCACTGTGGCGATTAGCCAGTCCTCTACATATAGCCCGGGTGATGGTCCTTCTTGCCCGTTCAGGGATTCCCACTATCCGTACATTGTTCCGATGTGAGCGACCCTCCAGGTTGTCCAGTTTCACTGCCAGCGCGGCACTATCTGCGTCCAATTTCTCGAGGCGGCTCTGGGTGCCCTTCACTGTGGGAGTTGTGTGATGGTGTGCTCTGTGGCCAACACCCTCTCAACCAATTTTTTTTATGGTCTGCTCGCAGCAATCCCACCTCCTGGGTCACTGTCTCGATCTTGTGCTCCAGAGAAGTTAGTTTTAGTTTCCTTTATGGCAGCCAGTATCAGAGTGGTATGAGGCTCAAGGGTTTGGTCTCTGGCAGGCAGGTGAGCCCTCCTGCTACAGTGGGGAGTTGTCTTGGGCTTGTTTAGTGCCTTTTGTGACCCATCCTGATCGCACAGCTCACTCCACCCTCCACATGGTGCTGGCTGCTCGTATCCTCTTCTAGCCCATGCACGGGTCTTGGGTTATCTCTGCACCACAGGCCTCCTCACGTCCCGCAGCTCTCGTCCTAGTCGTCTTCTGTGGGTATGGGGCTGCCCCACAGCAGTAACGCTGTTGTGCCCCCCAAACCCCTCCGGAGGCCCACAATCCCCGGTCACAGCCAGCACCCCCACAGTGTGCTCCGATTGCTGCCGCAGGGCACGAGCACCCCGCCCCGCTCCCCCGTGGCACTCGCCAGGCAGGCTCATCATTGTCCATGTCTGCCCCACCTCACAACTTTCTCCTTCTGGGCAGCTCTTTGTATTAGTTTGTCTTTGTGGCTCTCTGCCGGACTCTCCCCAGGGGCTCGGGCGATCCCGTTCCTTGGCTCCGGGTACTCTGGCTGCCCCACTCGCACTGAGGAACACCTTTCTCGGGCCCCACCTTGGCACCTTTGTTGTTCCTGGGGCTCCCGGGCTGAAGACTGCACCACCGCTTCCATGGCCTTCTCCTTTCTAATGTGTTCTGCCCGGGTGGGCCGCCAGCCATTTTAGATGCGAGGCCACACGGCTTTGCTTGCGGTGGTCTCTCCCGGAGTTGGGTGGAGATCCTCCGTGGGTCCCCTCCCGGCACCCCCGCTTTGTTAGTTGGAGTCCATGGTAGCCCCCTTAGACCCCCATCTGTCAGGATTAGTGCCTCTGCAGGCCAATAGTGCTGGAGCCCCAGCACACATGTCCGGCTCCATGCGGCTTCAGGCCACTCCTTTGGCAGCACTATTTCTGGTGGATACTCTGACTGCAGATTTTCTCACTGCCCTCCCACGTTCCCGTTCTGTGGAGTGGCCTCTTTCTTCTTTCCCATCTAAAACGTCCCACTTTAGAGATCAACGCAGTGCAGTGTCAGTTTGTTAAATGCTACGTGTCTGTAGGCACGGGTTGAGAAAAATGAATGAAACTGACATACATCAGCATGCATACCACAAAGTGCCAGGACCCCTGGTAAGGAAAATATCCGGAATCAGTTTGGTGCCTGGTGATATTCCAATGGCGTGGAGTTTGCGATTAGATAGACACCATAAAGGGTGTTACTGAAGTTAAGTAACTTGTTCTACATAGTTGTAGGCTATGCAGGTCCATGTAATACATGGTGTCTCACACTTCAGTTTGAAACATATTTTATCTGACCGTGTCAATTCTAAACTGTGTTCCTAATTCCAAACACACTTGATGGCTTCCTTGCGGGCTGCTGCTATTTGCTGCTATTTCCATGAAGGTAGCATGACCTTTAAATCTTGCTACAGGTGGGTTCAAAGCTCATTTTTTCTATATGAGGTGACATGCAACAGCAAACAAAAATACTAGTGTGTATGCACATATTGTAGGCTGTATATTTTTTTCTGTTTAGTTGACTTTTACGAAGTTGTGCTTGGTTACTTACACGCCTATGGACACAGGATATTGTTTAATTAATTTAACAATTTGTACTCTTGGCATACTGAAGAATGAAAAACATCTGAGTATTGTGTATTTTCAGCAGGAATTTTCAGGGTACGAGTTGGAGAGGTTGCACACAAAAGTGACATCTCTTTGCAGCCGAATAGAACAATTGCAGTGCCACAATGCCAAGGACCGCCTAGCTCAGTCAGGTAAGGTTTATAAAACTTTTCTTTGATATAATAACCTATTTTTGTAGCATTAAATAGAGCTCCTTTGCCCATTCTGATCCCTGGAAATAACGTGTTTTGCTATTTTCCAATTGAATTGTATCTCAGAAGGATGAAGGACGGTCAGCAGTGAGCCTTAGTTCCCTGATCCAACTTACCATCCTGAAAAGGACGCAAGGTTGTCACTTTTCTGTATCTCAACATAAAAGTTAACAAGCACTACTAGTAAGGTTTGTAACAGAAAGGTATAGGTGCTTAACTAGTCAGTCGCTACTAGTGTTCAAGCATTGACCTGTACCTTTTATAACCTGATGCTGTTTCCACCATTCAGTGTACCCCCCAACGAAAACTGTGTAACCAACAGTGATGGTCCGTCTGGTTGTAAAGGGCCTTGCTGTTCTGCCAGCCATGTTTAAAAGGTAAACCGTAATTGCATATTTCACACACATGTAAGGAGAAAATTGAGCCTCTCTCGAGCGCCTGGTGAAACTAGAGTACCTTCCATCTGGTTTAGTGCACTCGTTGGGTATGTTTTTGCGAGCCCAAACCCTTGTATCAGTATCAGTCAACCAGCCAGTTCTCTTTAAGGCAGAAGGCAAGGGAAGTTGTTTTCTCCAACAACCTACAGTTTGCAGTGTAGTGGAAGTCTACTTGTAGGAAGAGAGAACCAACTTTTTGATTGAATCATTTCACCATTTTGCTCCAAGATCATTGTCCTTGTTTGATGACAACCAGTGCCTTGTCCTGTCTGAGAACCTTCTGCCAACCTGTGAAGGAGTTGTGGGACGGGTCTTGTGCTACATCTAGCTTTCCCTTTTTTGTGAAGGGTAAAGACTATGGAAAGAGGCAATCTGAAAATGTATGAGGATGAACACTTGAACCTTTGCCACCTGGTGGATCTTTGCAACTTTGAATTCCCTCAGATAAACCTTTTAGGCACTCCAATCTATTGTAAGTAGCAGTCTGCATGTTTGATGGGATGAGAGATTCTTGTTTGGTTATTGTTGGGAAGGCACTGTCCCCCTGCATGGTATACAGTTGTGCTCCCTGCAGTGAGTGCCTAACTGTGATGATTTGGTATCCTGGATTCTGATGGATACATTTTAAATGCAGATTGTTCACCTTTAGTATATTCCCCAAGCGCCAAACTCGGTCTGCATGTTTTCACAACAATTCTCCTGTGTCCTGCATCGTGGAGTCATGTGACTCCTCGCTGGCTTTGTTCTGCCCCAGAAGTGATTGATCATGGTCTT
Organism: Calotriton arnoldi; assembly: GCA_963921515.1. Taxonomy (NCBI): domain Eukaryota; kingdom Metazoa; phylum Chordata; class Amphibia; order Caudata; family Salamandridae; genus Calotriton; species Calotriton arnoldi. The sequence continues at coordinate 2,703,728 of CAWUFW010000835.1, forward strand.
CTTTCCATGGCATCGTCCATAGATCAGGTTTTGACTAATCCCTTCCAAAATACTTTCCCAGTTTTTAAGGTAGCAGTCCCCACAAAAGACTACAGGGTTCAGATCAAGCCTGTCTGGTACAAATTTCTGATAAACTTCTAACCGCAGATTCCTCCCTTTAGAATATTCCCCAGCTGACATTCAGGATCTGTAAAATATTGAGCAGTACCACAGCGTGTCAGTAGATGCCGTCGATCAGCTCCGCATTGACTTTGTTTGCATCAGAATTGACATGCGCGATGCTTATATAGGCACCGGCCCCGTCACGCTGACATTTGCTTTCTTTCCATGCCATTAGTGCAGATGTGGAGAGCTACCTCTGTCACTTTTTGGCTACTTTTTTCAACTTTTTGTCAATCTTTTTTCTGAGCTTTTGCTCCCAGTGTGCTAGGGACATGTCCCTTACCAAAACTACTGGGTTTAAACCTTATGGGGAATGTCAGACAGATGTCTTTGTCTGTTCCCCACTTGGCCTGTCTTTGGTGCTTGGGCCATGACCCCAAGGCCTGCGTAGAGTGCTAGTCGATGCACCCCAAGGCGATTCACCAGTGGGTGACGAAGCTCCTGGTGGTGCGTCAGAAGAAGTCTCCACAACGTGAACGTTCCTGAGGAAGGGTGTGGGCCAGTCTCGGAGCTGTTCCCACGTACGCTCAGCTTCCAGCTCCAAGACTTTTCTCTAAGTCAGGTGAGTCTAAGAAGCACAATTCAAAGTGTTCTTCGGCTTCCGTGTCTAAATGCCCGTGTCTGGGCCCTCTCCGCAGTACCCCGAATTCCCCGGAGCTAGAGCGACGCATGATCAGTTAAAAGATTTTTTTTTTTTTGATGCAATGCTTGCCATCTTTGGGCCACTGACTCCCCCTGCTGTGCCTTCAGTCCCCATGCACCAAGAGGACTTCAAGGGACGTCGCCCTTGTTACCAGGACCACCTCACCCCCTTCATGGACCGAAGAGTAGCTGCAGAAAGACCCCTGTAGACCGCATAGCATCCACAGCATCCTTGAGCATCTTCGGCATCCTTCATGCCTTCAGGACCATTTCCATAGGAATCCATTGCAAAGGGGATAAAGTGCCTGTAACTGCCTGTAACTGCCTGGAGACTGTCACCTGTAAAAGTAACTGATTCCGAGGACCTAGCTGGCCCCTTGACTGGCTCCCTACTGGAGTTGGTCACTTTAAGTGACTGTGACCGCAATACAACTAGCTCCACTTTTTGTTGATAAAGTTTCTAAGTCTCAAATTTGTTGAATTTGCCAATGCTTGCCCGCAATTGAGTGAAATGCTTCGATTTACTATACCTTGTAAATTCTGTATCTCCAGAACCCTCCAGTGGATCTTTTTCATTGTGGTGTCTAAAATACATTTTTTTAAAAACGCTATTTTTATAAATCGGCGTCTGATTTCTTTGAAGTCTTGTCAGTTTCTTCTTCATTTGTTTTGGTGCTGTTTAAATGCTTTACAGAGTCACGGCTACACAGGTTTGAGCTAAAAGTTTGGCAAATAAACTACTAGTCCTTAAGGGGCTGCTAAGTGCATTACATTGTGAGGTTGAACAACCACACCATATAATACACCCCATTTCCTCACAGCCTCATATTGTGCACAGGGGTCATGCCCTTCCATTTGTGGAAACCCCTCCCCACCCCAGAACGGCTGACTGAGTACCATCTCTAATTGCTCCGTGCCGGCTCTATTGCCCAAAGGAGCCATTAAGTGGGTGCCAGCACCATAAGTAGGATACAGTTGCTATTCCCACTGCTTTCTGGTGCCGAAGAAGGATGGACGGTTCCGCTCCATACTAGATCTTCGCCCTCTTAATACCTTTATGCGGAAAGAGAAATTTAAGATGCTCACCTTGGCTCAGGTTTTATCTGCCCAGGACCCTGAATGGTAATGCTGGAAGCTTATTTTCACACCCCCATCATGCTAGCCCACAGACGTTACCTGCTGTGCACGGTCGGCCACAAGCATTTTCAGTTTGCTGTGCTCCCTTCGGCCTCACCAGTGCCTCAGTGTGTTCACGAAAGTCATGGCATTGGTTGCAGCGTATCTTTGGAGGTTGGGGGCTCAAGTCTTCCCTTTCCTCAATGACTGGCTGTTGACGGTAGGCCCGTCCCAGGCAGTTGTCACCACCTCCAGACTGCGGCGAACCTCCTGCTTTCGTCGGGGTTCACCATCAACATGCTAAAGTCACACCTGACTCCTTCTCAGATGCTAACTTTCATTGGAGCTATTCTGGATGCAGTGCAGTTACGCGCTTACCCTATGTAGCATAGTGTCCAGAACATTTGGGCTATGATCCAGATGTTTCAGCCTCAATCCTGTTTGAGTCTAATAGCTTCCTGCTGGTAAACCTTGGCAGGTGGCATATGCAGGCTCTGCAGTGGGATCTGAAGTCTCAGCGTGTGCATCACCAGGGGAAACCTCTGCGACCTGGCCCAGATTTTGATAGACTGTAACAGATCTGCACTAGTGCCTGACGAACCGCAATAGGGTCTGCAGCAAAAACCCTCTCTTCCACACCCAGGGCTGACCGTGGTGACTAATGCATCACTTCTGAGTTGGTGCGGCCATCTGGGAGAGGTGGAGATCAGAGGACCTGGTCTCTGGCGGAATCTCTACTTCATATCAGTTGTCTAGAGCGGAGGGCGATTCACTTGGCATGGAAAGCCTTACTCCCATCAATCAAAGGAAGGCTGGTTTAGGTGTTCACAGACAACAGCACCGCCATGTGGTACTGCAACAAACAGGGTGGAGTTGTGGACTATGTGCCAAGAGTCTCTGAACTTGGTTGAAACGCCAGGACGTTTTCCTGGTGGTGCAGCACCTGGTGGGCTCATTAAACACATGAGCCAGTGCCTTCTGAATCACAAATGGCGCCTACACCCAGGAGGTGGCACCAAGTCTCCTCCAAGAATGGGGAGAATCTTGGCTCCATTTGTTCCTCACTGCCGAGAACACGCAATGTGAGCACTTCTGTGCGTTGGAGTTTCCAAAGCGGCTTTGCTGTGAGTTGTATTCTGCCTTGAGTGGATTAGTTGACACCTGTACACCTTTCCACCAATACCACTCCTGCCCCGAGTTTTCAAGATTGGGACTGATTGTCCCATGTCATCCTAGTGGGTTTGGATTGGGCATAGATTGTATGGTATCCCGAACTCCTGAGCATGAGTATCGGTCCTCCGATCAGGCTGCCCTTCAGGTGGATCTCCTGTCTCAGCAACAGGGCAGGGTCCTGCACCCTAACCTGCACACGCTCCAATTTCATGCACGGAGATTGAGCGGCAACAGTTGAGAGTTTATGATCTTCCTTCTGAGGTCTGTGATGTCATCTTGGCGAGCAGGTGGCCATGAACTAAAACAGTATTCGCCTACCGCTGGGATAAGTTTGTGGTCTGGTGTTCTTCACGTAATGTCCCTTCCCCTCCCCCGTCTGCACCGCTGTCAGAGGTGTTACTATTTTTTTTTTTAATTGTTAGACCGGCAAGACCTTACTTACCCATGTCACTGTTTAGGGTTACCGGTCAGCTATTTTGGCTTTTCTTGTGGTTGCTGGATTAACCCTTACTGTTCAAGTCACCAGCTACTTGTTTTTTTAAAGGTTTGCAACATTTGTTTCCTCCTACCTCTTTCGCGATACCCCAATGGGGGCTCAGTCTGATCCTCACGTTCGTGTTTCCCCTTTGAATCACTCCACAGCTGTCGTCCTCTGCTCTTGACTCTCAAACCTGTCTTAATAGTGGCTATTACATAGGCCAGAATGTTCAACAAGCTTCAAGCTCTGTCAGTTCACACTCCGTACTCCAGCTTTTTCCCTGACAAACTGGTCCTTCGGACACGTGCCTCCTTCCTGCCAAAGGTTGTCACTCTGTTTCTTTTCAGAGTATCACTGCCTGCTTCTTCCTTCCAAACAGGAGAGACTCCATCACCTGGACCTGAAGTTCTCTCATTCTACATTGGCACCAAAGCCCTCAGGTGGAAGATCAGCTCTTCATCAGAATCCCTGGAGCAATAAAGGGCGCAAGGCTGTGCAGAAGTGGACTGTAGCGAAATGGGTTCTGTCCATTTAATCCGCCCGGATTTTTCACTTATAGATCACCTGGTTTTGGATGTTTTACTGTGGGTGAGCCTCACAACTGGTGATACGCACACGGAAAACGTACTTCGCATATTAACTGCTAGTGTCTGTCTATATAAGGCCGGTGAAGCGCAGCAAGGGTAAGGGGCACTTGGTTGGTCACACTGCAAATGTGAGACTACCGGCATGCGCGTCCCGGTAGCTGTGCACAAGTAGCCTGGTGTAGAGGGGACTCTACAAGGTTAGATATTGACGTGGGTAGACCCTATAATATTAGTGGACGAATATGACACGTTACAACGCGTACTAATACCACGCGTGTCATTACAACGCAGGTATTAATACGTGTTGTCATTTACCACGACCTACCATTACATCGCATACTTTTACCACGAATATGCCTTTACCATGCATGCCATTACAACGCAAAGGCATGCCTGGTAAAGGTATACTCTTGGTAAAAGTATCGAAGGTAAGTTACACTACCCTGCCCTAAACCCTAATTTAGTACCCCTGCACAACTCTTCCCCCCTACCCCCATTCCTCTCCCTACCCTAAAACACTACACTGCACGACCCCCGACCCTACCCTAAACCCTACAACACTACCCCTGCACGACTTCCTTACACTAAAACACTACCCTGCATGACCCCCGACACTACCCCCTGCACAACCCTCCCCCCGCCCCAGTCCTCTCCCTACACTAAAACACTACCCTGCACGACCCCCCAACACTACCCTAAAACACTACCCCCTGCACAACCCTCCCCGACCCCCAGTCCTCTCCCGACCCTAAAACACTACCCTGCACGACCCCCCCCCCCCCAACTCTACCCTAAAACGGTAACCTGCACTACACACACACTCCACCCGACCCCCTTTTACCCTAAAAAAGTAACCCCCACCCCAGGTCCAATCCCCCTTACCTCTCTCTCTCCTCGTGGTTCCTCTCTCCTCCTGTGCACGTTGGGTCTGAGGGGCGGTGCACGTCATTGTGAGGAAACGGAAGAGCCTCTGTTTCCACACAACGAGGTGGATCGCCTATATTTTTTTACATCCCATGCGTGGTAAAAGCACATGCGATGTAAAAAAAAAAAAAAATGCGTAGTAATGACTACGCGTTGTTACATTGCATGCGTGGTAAGGCTTGCTATGTAATGGTATGCGGGAAACAGCTGTGTTGTAATGGCTGTTTCCCCTAGTGGACACTCCTAGGGAAAGTCGGTGTGTTCTACTGTTTTGTCTGCAGTGACATTTTATTATAGACGTTTGGGGAAATTGCCCTAACAAAACTTGTATTTGTAAAGCGCTTGTTCACCCGTGAGCTGGCACTGAATAACAGATGTTTGTTACCCAACTCATTGGTACTCATTTTATCGACCTCCAAGGGATGAAATGCTGAGTAGACCAGAGATTGTAGTTTTTGCTCCACTTTGGCCTTCAAAGTCCAGCAAGGTCTTGAGCTGGGGTGGAAAGTATGCACCAAGATGAATGCTGCAAGTCCCAAGAAGATATATGTATGCCTTATAAGTAATCTAGAATTGTCATATTTCTCTGGCTTGGCTCAGGATCAGAGCCCAGGCCATTTGTCACTCTGCTTGACAAATTTACATTGCCCTCCAGCAGAAGGAAAGAAGGCGTCCCCACACAGAGCTGTTAACTGTGCTTTACTCCGCTCCTGAAGAGGAAGAATTGGGGGAAGAAAATCTGCATCCTTTAATTAGCTGTTATAATGTACCAGGGAACAAAGGAGGGAGCCCAGACCTCTGGAACCAACACAAAATTTGGTTGGGAAAGGCCCTGGCAGTGATGTCAGCGAGGAGCAGAGCTTAAGGCACCCAGAGGCAATGTGAGAAATGACTTCTGGATTGCACCTCTTGAATTGTCCCAGCATGCTGTGCAGGAGTATTTTGGAGAGATGGTGTGGCACCCTAGGATTCACCAGGGATGTGTGGCTCCTAGAACTTTCCACCCCCACTTAAACTGTCTTGCACAAGGGGGAGGGAGTGCTTCTGTTTGAGCTGGACACTGGGACTGTACGACGGCAGCTATGGACAGCTGGAATGAGGAACCCCTTGATGCCGACCTGGACTAAGGAATCTGACTATAGTTGAACCCAGGACCAGTGGGTCTCTCCCCAGTAGCAGGGAAACTGGTCCCCTTAGATCCTCTAAAGACCAGTTGGGGGCAAGAACTGGACTTCTGCACCCAGGAGCAAATAAGCACCAGAGGAGAAAAAGGAGAAAGACTGGTGTGGGAAGCCAGTGGAACCAGCTCCCTGCAAAGTGTGCCACCTAAGAGGCCAGAAGGTATAAGGAAAAGGCTCCAGGGGGCTACAGCTCACCACCAGGAGCACAATGAGCCCAAGATAGCACAAAACATCCCAACAACGCCGAAGATATCCAAGGAAAAAATATGACCTTTGACCCCCTGACCGCCCCACCCCCCCTTTAGAACATGGAGCGCGTGGAGCCCCACTGCCTGGTGTTTCTAAACCCTTGGGTTGGGCCAGGGGTTGACGCAAGGAGTTTTTTTTTTTTTTAATTGATAACCCTGGTGGCGTGCATGGGGCCCTCTCCCAAGAGCTCCAGAGGCCCAGGAATGCTAACCTCCAGGCCAGCTTTTGCACCGGGGGGCTCAGGGACCCCACCAAGAAATCAGGGAAGCGCTGTCACGCTCTCCTCGCCCAGCCCCGTCCCATCCCTGGGACAATTTAAGCAAAGCAGGGCCACGGCACATTCCTTGGGTCTGTCTGCCCCCACCAGAAAATTCCGCCAGCAATTTGGGTCCCTCCGTGGCTATGGTAGGGGTTATCAGTTTCACCAACATACCAGTCCCATCCACCAGCCCAGCTGGCCTTTTAGCCTATTTGTGGCCAAGGTAGGCTCACAAAAACAATGCCCTGGACATGAGGGACAGCATGCAGCTTAGTTTCCCTGCCCCTCTAGCAACTGCAGCCGCAAAACTGCTTTATTGTGACCTTTCTGATGCACAGCCACCCTGTTGGAGGCAGGATCCAATATTGTCTTCAGGGGTGATAGGCATCTCCTCAGACAAGTGGATCCTCCAAATTGTACATTGAGGCTATGCCCTCCCATTTCTTTCCAGGTCACTGCACTTTCCTCCACCATCAGGGTGGCTGACGGAGGACCATCTGTCTTGCAGCAAGAAGTGCAGGCACTTTTAGCCAGAGGGCCAATAAGGGTTCCGGAGTCTAAACTAGGAGCTGGGAGTTACTCCAGCTACTTCTGAGTGCTGAGAAACGGTGGAGGTTTTTGTCCCATTTTAGATCTCTGGCCTCTGTTCAAATTCAAGATGCTCACTCTGGCCCAGGTCTTTTCTGCCCTGAAATCCTTGAAACTGGATGGTAATGTTGGACCTGCAGGACGCTTATTTCCACAGCCCAGTCCTGAAGGTCCTCGGATACTATCTGCAGTTCACGTTGGAGAAGGAGCATCTTCAGTTCACAGTACTCTTTTGGCCTCACACATTCCCCCCCAGATGTTCACAATATTGATAGCGGTATCTGAAAGAAACACATAGTGATAGATTCCTTACCTTAGAATATCCCCAGGCGTCAGACTGGATCCGGAAAGTTTTCGTCAGCAGTACCCCTGCGCGTCGGTAGGGGCGTAGTGCGGCTCCGCATCCGTCGTTGGCGTCGTGGTCGCCGAGATGACGTTGCGGGCGCTACTTGGACGCCGCCCACGCGCGCTGACGTCAGTTCTTTCTTTTTCCGCACCAGCAAGCGCAGATCCGGAGAGAGCGGTACCCCTAGTCTTTTTTGACTAAGTTTTTGAGATCTTTTTCTCACCTTTTTTCAAGTCGATATCGACTCCTGGTGCAGTTAGGGATGCCCGGTTTTAAATCCTGCGAGGACTGTCATCGGATGATATCTGAAAGAGACAGGTTAGTGACAGATTCCTTACCTTAGAATATCCCCAGGCGTCAGGCTGGATCCGGAAAGTTTTGCGTAGCAGTACCCCTGCGCGTCGGTAGGCATCGTCGTGCGGCTCCGCGTCAGTCGTCGGCGTCGTGCTCGCCGGGATGACGTCGCGGCCAGTACTTAGACGCCGCCCATGCGCGCTGACGTCAGTTCTTCCTTTTTCCGCACCAGTAAGCGCAGATCCGGATTGAGCAGTGCCCCAGTCATTTTTTGACTGAATCTTTTTGAGACGTTTTTGTCCAAGTTTTTCGAGTCGCTTCGACTCCAAGGTGTCAGTAGGGATGCCCGGCTTCAAGCTATGCGAGATCTGTAATCGCATGATGTCGATTACGGATCCGCACCGTGAATGTCTCTTCTGCCTGGGGCGCGGCCACGACCCCAAGTCGTGCCCCGAGTGTCGGTCCCTCGCTCCGAAGGCTTTGCGAGAGCGGTCTCGAAAGCTCCTCGAGGCCCGGCACTCGGCTCCGCGCGGCTCGAGGTCCCGGTCACGTGAGAGGTCAAGGGACCGGTCGCGGAGTCGTCGTCATTCGTCCTCCGGTAAGGCGAAGCACAAGAGGTCTAAGAAGTGTCGCTCTAAGACCTCCCCTCGCCGGTCTCGCGACCCGGCCGAGGGTGCAGACGGTGCCGCCCCGCGGCTCCGGGGGTGCCCGCGCAGCCGACGCCGGCCTACCCGCCTGTTCTGGGTCCGACGTCGACTCTGGCCGAGATACAGGAGTTCCTGTCGGCCATGGCCCGCCTCTTCGGGCCTAAGGGTTTCCCCGGTGCGCCTTCGGGCCCCGCGGGCCCCAGTGGGGATCCTCCCTCTGCACCACCGGCGGCTCTGGCCCCGGTGTCTCCGGCGGCTCCGGCCCCGCAGGACCCCCTCGGATCCAGGCGTGGATCCCGGTCGACGCCGGTTGACCTAACAACACCTCCACCGGCGCCGACCTCACCGGTACCGTTCACGGCGCCGTCCCCAGGCCCTGGACGGCGCCGTCCCCAGGTTCTCCCCGGCACCGGACACTGAGCCGGATTGACGTCGCCCGACTCCGACGCCGATGGAACCTTTTGTTCCTTATGTCCCTCCTCCTTACTTTTCACCTGTTTTGGAGGACGAGGGAGACTGGGAGGGGTCTGAAGACCCTCTCACAGCTCAATGTGAGCCTTATCAGGACTGGGCTGAGGAACTGGGGGATGCCAGTGGTCTGGACACCTCTCCTGACCTTGGCATGCTGTCTCCTCCTTCCGTGGCTACGGAGGAGGGAGCAAGTTGTGCTACGGTGTTGCGTAGGGCGGCTGAGGCCCTGCGCCTCGAGCTCCCTACGGTGGCTGTCAGGACTAACCTCCTGATGGAAGTGCTTCAGCCGGCGGCTACCTCTTCGGTGCCACTGCCTCCGTTCAACGACGCACTTTCGGACGTTCTTTTGGGCACCTGGTCCAGGCCCACCACAGGAGCTCCTGTGGACAGGAACGTAGCCCGACGCCATCGCCCGGCCCCGGGTGACCCTCTGTTTCTCTCCCAACACCCCACCCCCGAGAGCTTGGTTGTCCAAGCCTCTACCTCCCAGAGCGCCTTCCCTACCGCTCCACCGGATAAGGAATCCAAAAAACTGGACCAATTTGGGAAGGTTTTTTCTTCCGCCAGTGCTGGCTTGCGGTCTGTGAACACCGCTTGCCTTTTGGGCCGTTATTCCCACTCTCTGTGGGATTCGGGGCGCAAGTGCTGCCCAAGTGTCCTGAGGAGGTCCAGGCACTTCTCTCCCGTGCTGTTGCGGAAGGGAGAGACGCAGCGAAGTTCACCATCAGATGTGGCCTAGATACCGCTGACTCGCTAGGCAGATCACTTGCTACGACAGTGGCACTTCGCCGTCACGCCTGGCTGAGGACCACTGGTTTCTCGGGCGATGTCAAAATCCCTTATGGACATGCCCTTTGATGGTATCCGCCTTTTTGGCCATAAGGCAGACAGCGTGCAGGAGCGCTTTAAGGACTCGCGGGCTACGGCCAAGTCCTTGGGCCTCTCTGCCTCGCGCCCTCCACAGACGTCTGCTTTTCGCCCTTTTCGTGGCCACGGAAGGGGCGCCCAGTCACGTCCACTGCCCAGCCACCGGCCCGCGCAGCAAACGCCTTCGCGTGGCCGAGGACGTGGCTCCCGCAGAGGCGGGTCCGGTAACCAGCAAGCGGGTCAGGCCACCACCTCCGCGGCCTCCAAACCCTCCTAGTCCGTCCTTTCCGGTCCACAGCACGCCAGTGGGGGGCAGGGTCCGCCATCACCTTCCCCACTGGCGAACCATCACATCGGACAGGTGTGTTTTGGACATTGTCCGAAGGGGCTACTCCCTCCCCTTCGAGACTACCCCTCCAGCCATGCCACCTCAGCACCACCGCATGTCGGGGGACCATCTGGCACTTCTTCGACAGGAAGTTGCGGCCCTCTTGGCCAAGGGGGCCATCGAGCGCGTTCCGACCCCAGAAGTAGGGCGTGGTTGTTATTCCCACTACTGTCTGGTGCCCAAAAAGGACAAGGAGGACATGCGTCCTATCTTGGACTTCCGGAACGTCAATCGCTTCCTCCGGAAGGAGAAATTCAAGATGCTTACCCTAGCTCAGGTCTTGACTGCCCTCGACCCTGGGGACTGGATGGTAGCATTGGACTTGCAGGACGCATATTTTCACATCCCCGTCCTGCCGGCCCACCGGCGTTACCTGCGGTTCACGGTAGGCCTCGAGCACTTTCAGTTCACCGTGCTTCCCTTTGGCCTTACCAGCGCCCCTCGGGTGTTCACGAAAGTGATGGCGGTGGTCGCAGCTCATCTGCGCCGGTTAGGGGTTCCAGTCTTCCCCTACCTCGACGACTGGTTGTTGAAGGCGGGCTCGTCCCAGGCAGTCGTCTCCCACCTCCAGACTACGGCCGGACTCCTGCACTCGCTGGGGTTCTCCATCAATGTGCCGAAGTCACACCTGGTTCCTTCTCCACAGCTCCTTTTCATCGGAGCGGTTCTGGACACAACGCAGTTTCGGGCCTATCCTCCCGAACGGCGAGTCCAGGATATTCAGGCTATGATTCCGATCTTTCAGCCTCTATCCTGGGTTTCGGTACGGATGACCCTGAGGCTGCTGGGCCTCATGGCCTCCTGCATCCTGCTGGTCGATCATGCCAGATGGCATATGCGGGCTCTGCAGTGGGACCTGAAGTTCCAGTGGGTGCAGCACCAGGGGAACCTGTCCGATTACGTCCAGATCTTGGAGGGAACTGCACAACAGTTGCAGTGGTGGCTCTCGAACCGGCAATGGGTCACGGGCAGATCCCGCTCCCTTCCCCAGCCAGAGCACACTGTTGTGACGGATGCGTCCCTTCTGGGATGGGGCAGTCACATGGGAGAGGCGGAGATCAGAGGCCTCTGGTCTCCGGCGGAGTCCCGGCTCCATATCAACCTTCTGGAGCTCCGGGCGATCCGGCTTGCACTGAAGGCATTCCTTCCCTCTGTCAAGGGGAAGGTAGTGCAGGTGTTCACAGACAACACCACCGCCATGTGGTACTGCAACAAACAAGGCGGGGTTGTGGACCCTATGTCAGGAGGCTCTGCGTCTCTGGACATGGCTGGAACATCAGGGCATATTCCTGATGGTTCAACACCTGGCAGGTTCCCTGAACGCCAGGGCGGACGAACTCAGCCGCAGGTGCATGATGGATCACGAATATCGTCTTCACTCGGAGGTGGCGCAAGGCCTCTTTCTACAGTGGGGAGAGCCTTGGTTAGATCTATTCGCCACCGAAGAGAACGCGCAATGTCAGCAATTCTGCGCGTTGGCATTTCCAAGGCGGCACTCGCTCGGCGACGCTTTTCGTCGCGAGTGGAGTTGCGGTCTATTGTACGCCTTTCCGCCTATACCACTTCTACCCAGAGTGTTGAAGAAGATTCGGCGCGACCGGGTGTGAGAAAGTGCCATCTTTCTTGCATGGTATGCCCCCACTTTTTGCTGAATTGCTGATGTACTTTGACTGAGTGTGCCCCCTGGGCTCCTGCCAATCAGGTGCCCAGGGCCTGTGTTCCTTTCCTAAAACTGCATTGAAGCCTAAACCCAATTGGCATCTCTGGCCACAGGTCAGCCCCTGGTAAATGGTACCATAGGTACCCAGGGCACTGTGACCAGAGAAGGCCCCTAAGGGCTGCAGCACTTATTGTGCCACCCTTAGAGGCCCTGTACCCTGACACACACTGCCTTCGCAGGCTGAGTGTCTTGGTGCAGAACAAAACAGAGTCGACATGGCACCACATCCCTGTGTGCCATGCCCACAAACCCACTGCCCTGGCATACCTCAGTCACCCCTCTAGCTGGGTGCACTATGCCAGTGGTGAGGGTACAGGGGCATGAGCCCTGTACCCCTACAGTACCCAGGTCCATTCCTGGGCACTGTAAGTGCAGTGCTGTCATTCCGAGTGTATGGTGCTGGGAGGTCGTCATCACGAACTCCACAGCACCATGATTGCTACACTGAAGACTGAGGTTTGGTATCAAACTTCTCAGCACATTAAACCCACACTGATGCCAGTGTGGGATTTAATGTAAGATGCACGACAGAAGGCAACTTAGAGTTGCCCCCTGAACCTAACCCACAATCCACGTCCTGCCTGAGAGGCTGCCTAGGCTGCCACCCAGCAGATATGTTGCTGGACCCCTGGGTAGAGAGCCATCCGCTCTCCCGGGCCTGCAACAATGCACGTCCTGGGCGAGGTGCTAGGTCTCCTCCCCCAGGATGGGCAGGGGGAAGCTTCAAAGGCATTCTGCCTTTGTGAGCTTCCCCAGACCACTTACTGTACTCAGCAACTGGTCCCCACTGGTTCTAGCCCCCACTCTGGCGGGAAACACCAAGGGAGGAAAGGGGGTGTGCCAGCCTCTGCCAACCCCACCCCCCAGGTGGGGGAGGCGAGGTGAAGCACATCTCCGGGCTCTCGCCAGCTTGAAGATGGGGAGCCCTGCCCAATCAGGACTAGGCTCCTGCCCCCCTCCCACTGGAGAGTGGCAGGATAGGGGGTGCACCCACCCCAGGGAAGGGACCCATTGGTCCCTGCCCTTTACCTACCTGTAACGCCCCTAACTTTAGTATTTAGGGGCACCCTGAACCTTCCTTCCTTAGATCCCGAATCCGAAACAAGCAAGAAGAAGAAAGAAGACCTGCCGTGCAGCTGCTAACAAGAGGGAGACACCAACTGACTTGGCCCCAGCCCTACAGGCCTGTCGACCCTCGAACCTGCTCCTGCTTAACCCCGGCGTCTCCAGTGGTCAGCAACCTCGAAAACCCCGGAGGACCTGACTGCCTTGTGACTCTAAAAGACTGGGACTCCCACGAGCAGTGGTTCTGCTCAAAGCAAGTAAACCCCTGGTGCCAGCCAGGAACCGCGACTCCAGCACACTCTGCACCCGCCAAGCCCGGCCTGTGCCTGAGTGGACAAAGACCACGAGGACGTCCCCCCGGCGACTGTGACCAAGAATCCAGCACCCAAGGACCCTCCTCGACCACCCTGACGACGCCTGCAGCCTCAAAACCTGGGCCCCCTCCAACCGCGACCAGCAGAGGGTAAGATTTCCTGACGCGAAAAGACACCCCTGCACCTGGCGCCCTGCGGCCTCCTGTGCCCAACTCCGGGGTGCCTACCTATCCTCCAACTACCCAACTTACCTCTCGAAGTGGTGGTCGCACCTGAAGAATCTCCGAGCTTGCAGCCTTTGTTCAACTTCCATCTTCTCCATTGAAACCCATTAAGCGCCCGACGGCTCAAAAGCACCCTGCACCCACCCCGCCCGAGTGCCCCTGGACGTGCAACACCGATCCTACTCTACTTCCCCACTTGCCCTGGGTAAGTGACCAGGAGCCCAGCTCCCACAGCCGCGTGGCCTGCTTGCCAGCAGCCACCAACCAAAGGCCCCCTGCCCGCCATAGGCTAACATTGGGCCTAACTCACTCTGCACCCGGCCGCCCCTGTGCCGCTGAAGGTGTACCAACTGTACCTACCTGACCCTGGGGGACCCCTGAGTCTATGCCCAGAACCTTAACTCTGCCAGTCGAGTACTTACCCGAAAACCGATAACCTACATTTTCTCTATAGGTTAACATTGTAAGAAAGTGGCTCTGTATATACTGCACCAAGGTAAGGTTCAGTGTGCACAGAGTCCACAGTCCCCAGAGGTTTGGCAGAGGCTAAAGTTAGATATAACCTTACTCTCTAAAGTGGTAGCTTGGTCGAGCAGTAAGGCAGTATCAGAGGACAGTGTAAAGCATTTGTTGTACACACTCAGTCAGCAAATGAAGCCACACACTCAAGAACTGAACTCTAGGCCAATGGTTTGTATATAAAAATATAGTTGTTTTATTTTAGAACCAACAATGGGTGTCAAAATATACTTTCTCAGAATGAGATGCTTTAGTTAACTACTGTTCAATTGGCAATAGACTTTTGAATGCAATAGTTACAGTTGTTGCAATATGCAACACAATTTTAAACACAATTATACATTGAGCTCAATGGAAATTTCTGGTTAAATGCAATAGATTACTTTTTGGATTACTTTTCTAACCACGGGACTGGATCTTGGATTCAGTCCCGGGACACTTCCTGTAAACAGGTGAGAAAAAGCGTTTTGGTTATGGTAGTGATTTTTGAGGAATATTACTGTATTTCAAAAGTTGACACTTAGAAACTTTTCTGGGTAAAATTACCAATGTTATCCTAGGGAAGGAAATACAGTTTGCAAGCAAAGTATGTTTACGTTACTTTTGTAATCCAGTGCTGGACTCCTAGGTTCAGCACTGGGACATTTACTTAAAACAGGTAAGTAATTACGTTTTTGTAGTTTGTACGATTTTTAAAGAATATTTGTATGATTCAGAAATCGACACTTAGAAACTTTTTCAACAAAAAGCAGGCAATGATATCCTATGAGAGGAATTTCCAGTTACTGGTAAGTACGGTAAAAATTACTTTTCATGGTCGGTACTGGACTAAAAGATGCAGTACTGAGGTCTCTCCTGATAGTAGGTGAGTAATTCGGAATTCGTTACTGTTGTGATTTTTAAGCAATATTTTGGTATTTCAAAAGTGGACACTTAGAAGAAATTTCACAGAAAACCAGTCAATGGATCCCTATGTAAGAAAATTCAATTCGCCGGTAAGTTACTTTTAACGTTACTTTTGTAATCCAGTGCTGGACTCCTAGGTTCAGCCCTGGGACATTTACTTAAAACAGGTAAGTAATTACGTTTTGGTAGTCTGTACGATTTTTAAAGAATATTCTTGTTTTCAAAAGTCGACACTTAGAAACTTTTTGGAAGAAAAAGTGTCCATGTTATCCTATGAGGAAAAATGAGTTATCGGTCTCGAGGTAAGTAATCGGTCTTTTGAGTTAGGGTTCTGGGGTTAGACTCAGGGGTCTCCCAGGGTCAGTGATGCACTGTTGTTGCACCCTCAGCGGCACTAGGGCGGCCGGGTGCAGAGTGTTGAGGCCCAATGTTATCCTATGGAGGATAGGGGGACTCCGGTTGGTGGCGGCTGGCAAGCAGGCCACGGGGTTGTGGGAGCAAAGCTCCTAGGGTTAAGCTCAGGGCACGTTGGGGACCAAGTTAGCACCAAAGAGGCACCCTCAGCGGCACTAGGGCGGCCGGGTGCAGAGTGCTGTTTTGAGGTCGGGTGCCCTGTTGATTTCAATGGAAATTTTCGGTTTTGGTTTTCAGCTGCAGGCTCGGTCCAGGAAGACTTCCAGGAGGAACCAACAGCTGGGCAGGTAAGTTGGAGGGCTCGGGGACGTAGGTGCACCTCGGGTTCCTTTCTCCAGGGCGCAGGGCGTCTGGATGCAGGGGTGTCTTTTGAGGTCGGATTTCACCTTACCGGGCCACTCGCGGTTGGGGGTTCTCCGTGCAGAGGCTGCAGGCGACGTCGGGGAGTCCTGGAGGGGTCAACCCACGGTGGACTCGGACTCTGGAGAGCTGGGGGACCTCGCTGGGACCGGTGGGCCACTTGAACTCGGGCTGTAGGCGACGGGTGCAGTGGTGGTTCCAGGCGTCGGGTTTCTTTCTCCTCAGCAGGCTCGGAGTCTTTGTTTGGTGTTTCTTTTGAACAGAGCTGCTGTTCACAGGAGATCCGGTCTTTGTTGAAGGCAGTCAGTCCTCCCTGGGGTTCTGGAGGTCGCTGGCTGCAGGACAAGACTATTTTTGGCGCAGGATCTCTGGAAACTGCAGACGGGCCGGTAGGGCTGGGGCCAAGTCAGTTGTTCTCTGCAGTCTCCTCTGCTGGGCGTCTTCTTTCGTCCTTTTTCTTCTTAGGTTGCGGGAATCTAAGGAAGGAAGGTTCAGGGTGCCCCTAAATACTAGATTTAGGGGCGTTACAGGTAGGTAAAGGGCAGGGACCAATGGGTCCCTGCCCTGGGGTGGGTACACCCCCTATCCTGCCACTCTCCTGTGGGAGGGGGCAGGAGCCTAGTCCTGATTGGGCAGGGCTCCCCATCTTCAAGATGGCGAGAGCCCGGAGATGTGCTTCACCTCGCCTCCCCCACCTGAGGGGTGGGGTTGGCAGAGGGTGGCACACCCCCTTTCCTCCCTTGGTGTTTCCCTCCAGTCTTCCCACCAGGATGGGGGAGGAACCGGTGGGGACCAGTTGCTGAGTACAGCAAGTGGTCTGGGGAAGCTCACAAAGGCGGAATGCCTTTGAAGCTTCCCCCTGCCCATCCTGGGGGAGGGGCCTAGCACCTCACCCAGGACGTGCATTGTTGCAGGCCCGGGAGAGCGGATGGCTCTCTACCCAGGGGTCCAGCAACATGTCTGCTGTGTGGCAGCCTAGGCAGCCCCTCAGACAAGACGTGGATTGTAGGTTAGGTTCAGGGGGTAACTCTAAGTTGCCCTCTGACGTGCATTTTACAGTAAATCCCACACTGGCATCAGTGTGGGTTTACTGTGCTGAGGAGTTTGATACCAAACTTCTCAGTCTTCAGTGCAGCCATCATGGTGCTGTGGAGTACGTGCTGACGACCTCCCAGCACCATATACTCGGAATGGCAGCCCTGCACTTACAGTGCCCAGGAATGGGCCTGGGTACTGTAGGGGCACAGGGCTCATGCACCTGTGCCCTCACCACTGGCATAGGGCACCCAGCTAGAGGGGTGACTGAGGTATGCCAGGGCAGTGTGTTTGTGGGCATGGCACACAGGGATGTGTGCCATGTCGACTCTCTGTTTTGTTCTGCACCAAGACACTCAGCCTGCAAGGGCAGTGTGTGTGTGTCAGGGTACAGGGCCTCTAAGGGTGGCACAATAAGTGCTGCAGCCCTTAGGGGTCTTCTCTGGTCACAGTGCCCTGGGTACCTAGGGTACCATTTACCAGGGGCTTACCTGTGGCCAGAGATGCCAATTGGGTTTAGGCTGAGTACAGTTTTTAGGGAAGGAACACAGGCCCTGGGTACCTGATTGGCAGGGATCCAGGGCACACCAAGGAAAAGTGCATCAGTTATCAGGCAAAAAGTGGGGGGGTTACTGCAACAGAAACCCACTTTCCTACAAACATTGACTGGTTTACACTGAAATTTCTTCTAAGTGTTGAGTTTTGAAACTTTAAAATATTTACTAAAAATCGTCGGATCAACGAAAACGAAATTACTCACCTGTTATCAGGAGAGATCCCAGTGCTGGATCTTGGTGCCCAGCACTGACCCTGAAAAGCAATTACAACTGTACTTACCGATAACTTGATTTTCCTCCATAGGATAACATTGACTGGTTTTCTCCAGAAATTCTTCTAAGTGTCGATTTTTGAAACATACAAATATTCCTTAAAAATCGCCTGTGTAACAAAAACGATTTCTTTCAACTGTTTACAGGAAATGCACCAGGGCTGAATCCAGGATCCAGCCCAGAGTAAGAAAATCATACGTAAAGTAATTGATATTGCATTTACTTAAAATTCCCCATTGAGCTCAATGTTATAATTGTTTGAATTGTGTTGCCTATTGCAACAACTATAACTATTGCATTTAAAAGTCTATTGCTTATTGAAAGTATACAACTACAGCATTTGATTCTGAGAAAGTATTTTGATACCTATTGTTGGTTCTAAAAATAAAACAACTATATATTTTTATATACAAAACAATTGGCCTAGAGTTCAGTTCTTGAGTGTGTGACCATTTGCTGACTGTGTGTACAACAAATGCTTTACACTGTCCTCTGATACTGCCTTACTGCTTGACCAAGCTACCACTTTAGAGAGTAAGGTTATATCTGAAAGAGACACGTTAGTGACAGATTCCTTACCTTAGAATATCCCCAGGCGTCAGGCTGGATCCGGAAAGTTTTTGCGTAGCAGTACCCTTGCGCGTCGGTAGGCGGCGTCATGCGGCTCCGTCGTCGGCGTCGGGACCGCCGGGATGACGTCGCGGGCAGTACTTAGACGCCGCCCCTGCGCGCTGACGTCAGTTCTTCTTTTTTCCACGCCAGTAAGCGCAGATCCGGGAAGAGCAGTGCCCTAGTCATTTTTTGACTATCTTTTTGGTGATTTTTCACTGTTTTTCTTCGAGTTATCTCGGCTCCACAGTGTCGGTAGGGATGCCCGGCTTCAAGCCATGCGACGCCTGTGGTCGAATGATGTCGATCACAGACCCGCATTTAGAGTCTCTATTGTCTCGGCCGAGACCACGACACGAAGTCGTGCTCCGACTGCCGGGCCTTGCACCCGAAGGCTTTGCGAGAGCGGTCTCGAAAGCTCCTCGAGGTCCGGCAGTCGGCTCCGCGCCACACCAAGCCCCGGTCACGCGAGAGGTCGAGGGGCCGGTCGCGGAGTTCTCGCCAGTTCTCGCCAGTTCTCGCCAGTTCTCGCCAGTTCTCGCCAGTTCTCGCCAGTTCTCGCCAGTTCTCGCCAGTTCTCGCCAGTTCTCGCCAGTTCTCGCCAGTTCTCGCCAGTTCTCGCCAGTCATCGGAGTTCAAGTCTTCGCACTCCTCGGGTAAGTCGAAGCACAAGAAGTCTAAAAAGCACCATCGCTCTAAGACTTTGCCTCGCCGGTCTCGCGACTCGGCAGAGGCCCCTGCCGGCACCGTCCCCGCGGCTCCGGATGTGCCTGTGGCGCCGCCCCCGCATTACCCGTCCTTCCCGGGTTCGGGGGCGACTCCGGCCGAGATACAGGAATTCCTGTCGGCCATGGCCCGCCTCTTCGGGCCTCAAGGCCCCTTCAGGCCCCGAGGGCCCTAATGGGATTGCCCCGGCGCCGCCGACGACTCCAGTCCCGGCGCCGCCTGTCCCACCAGCCTCGCTCCCGGCCTCGATCCCGGCTCCGGTGGTACCGCAACCCCCATCGACGCCGGTTGACCTAACCACGCCTCCGCCGATGTCCCTGGTGCCGTTCCTGACGCCACCCGGGGCTCCGGGCGGCGTCGTTCCCCGGTTGTCTCCGGATCCGGTCGCGGCGTCGGACAAAAGTCGCCCGACGCCGGCTCCGGCGCCCATGAGACCTTGGGTCCCGGACGTCCCTCCTCCTCCTTATTTTCAACCGGAGGAGGACCAGGAGAGCTGGGAGGGGTCGGATGACCCTCTCACACAGCAGTGTGACTATGATCAGGACTGGGCAGAGGAACTTGGGGATGCCAGTGGTCTGGACACTTCCCCTGACACTGGCATGCTGTCTTCTCCTTCCGTGGCTACGGAGGAGGGAGCAAATTTCGCAACGGTGTTGCGTAGAGCAGCTGGAGCCTTACACCTCCAATTGCCTACAGTGGCTGTCAGGACTAACCTCCTGACGGAAGTGCTTCAGCCGGCAGCTACCTCCTCGGAGCCATTGCTGCCGTTTAATGATGCACTTTCTGACGTTCTTTTGGGCACCTGGTCCAAGCCCGCCACAGGGGCTCCTGTGGATATGAACGTGGCCCGACGCCATCGCCCTGCTCCGGGCGACCCCTTGTTTCTCTCTCAACATCCCACCCCCGAGAGCTTGGTTGTCCAAGCCTCTGCCTCCCAAACCGCCTTCCCTACCGCCCCTCCGGATAGGGAATCCAAACGGCTGGATCAATTTGGGAAGAAGGCCTTTTCTTCCTCCAGTGCTGGCTTGCGGTCCGTCAACACCACTTGCCTTTTGGGCCAATACTCCCACTCTCTGTGGGATTCGGTGGCGCTCGTTTTGCCCCAGTGTCCTGAGGAGGTCCAGACACTGCTTTCCCGCGCCATTACGGAAGGAAGGGATGCGGCAAAGTACACCATCCGTTGTGGCCTTGATACCGCCGACTCGCTGGGCAGATCGCTTGCAACGACGGTGGCGCTGCGTCGCCACGCCTGGCTGAGAACCACTGGTTTCTCGGGTGATGTCCAGAATACACTCATGGACATGCCCTTTGATGGAGTCGGTCTTTTTGGTACCAAAGCAGACCATGCGCTGGAGCGTTTTAAGAACTCACGGGCTACTGCCAAGTCCCTGTGCCTTTCTGCTGTGCGCCCTCCGCTAACCTCTGCTTTTCGCCCCTTTCGTGGCCACGGAAGGGGCGCCCAGTCACGTCCGCTGCCCAGCCACCGGCCCGCGCAGCAAGCGTCTTCGCGTGGCCGAGGACGTGGCTCCCGCCGTGGCGGGTCAGGCAACCAGCGTGCGGGTCAGGCCACCAACCCGTCCACGGCCTCCAAGCCCTCCTAGTCATTCCTTTCAGGTGCACAGCACGCCAGTAGGGGGCAGGGTCCGCCATCACCTTCACCACTGGCGTGCCATCACTTCGGACAGGTGGGTCTTGGACATTGTCCGAAGGGGCTACTCCCTCCCCTTCGAGACCACTCCCCCAGCCATGCCACCTCAATTCCACCGCATGTCAGGGGATCACTTGGTGCTTCTGCAGAAGGAAGTCACGGCCCTCTTGGCCAAGAGGGCCATCGAGCATGTTCCGACCCCAGAAGTAGGACGTGGTTGCTACTCCCACTACTTCCTGGTGCCCAAAAAGGACAAGGAGGACATGCGTCCTATCTTGGACCTCCGGAACGTCAATCGCTTCCTCCGGAAGGAGAAGTTCAAGATGCTCACCCTAGCTCAGGTCTTGACTGCCCTCGACCCTGGAGACTGGATGGTAGCGTTGGACTTGCAGGACGCATATTTTCACATCCCCGTCCTGCCGGGCCACCGGCGTTACCTGCGGTTCACGGTAGGCCTCGAGCACTCAGTTCACCGTGCTTCCCTTTGGCCTTACCAGCGCCCCTCGGGTGTTCACGAAAGTGATGGCGGTGGTCGCAGCTCATCTGCGCCGGTCAGGGGTTCCAGTCTTCCCCTACCTCGACGACTGGTTGTTGAAGGCGTGCTCGTCCCAGGCAGTCGTCTCCCACCTCCAGACTACGGCCTGACTCCTGCACTCGCTGGGGTTCTCCATCAATGTGCCGAAGTCGCACCTGGTTCCTTCTCCACAGCTCCTTTTCATCGGAGCGGTTCTGGACACAACGCAGTATCTGAAAGAGACACGTTAGTGACAGATTCCTTACCTTAGAATATCCTCAGGCGTCAGGCTGGATCCGGAACGTTTTCTGCGTAGCAGTACCCTTGCGCGTCGGTAGGCGGCGTCGTGCGGCTCCGCGTCCGTCGTCGGCGTCGTGATCGCCGGGATGACGTCGCGGGCAGTACTTAGACGCCGCCCCTGCGCGCTGACGTCAGTTCTTCTTTTTCCGCGCCAGTAAGCGCAGATCCGGGAAGAGCAGTGCCCTAGTCACTTTTTGACTATCCTTTTTTTTTTTGTGTGAATTTTTTCACTGTTTCTTCAACGAGTCTTCACGACTCCTAAGATTTCGTAGGGATGCCCGGCTTTAAGCCCTGCGAGGAATGTGGTCGCATGATGTCGATCACGGACCCGCATCTCGAGTGTCTCTTCTGTCTCGTCCGAGACCACGACACGAAGTCGTGCCCTGACTGCCGGAAACTTCATCCGAAGGCTTTGCGAGAGCGGTCTCGAAAGCTCCTCGAGGTCCGGCAGTCGGCTCCGCGCCGCACCAAGCCCCGGTCCCGGGAGAGGTCGAGGGGCCGGACGCGGAGTCCCCGCCATTCGTCGGAATCCAAGTCTGCGCGCTCCTCCGGTAAGTCGAAGCACAAGAAGTCTAAGCGGCATCATCGCTCTAAGACTTCGCCTCGCCGGTCTCGCGACTCGGCTGAGGTCCCTGTCTGCACCGTCCCCGCGGCCCCGGACGTGCCTGTCGAGTTACCCCCGCATTACCCGTCCTTCCCGGGTTCGGGGGCGACTCCGGCCCAAATACAGGAGTTCCTGTCGGCCATGGCCCGCCTCTTCGGGCCTCAAGGTCCCTCCGGTGCGCCTTCGGGCCCCGCGGGCCCTGATGGGGTTGCTCCGGCATCGCCGTCGACTCCGGTCCCGGTGTCGCCTGTCCCACCAGCCTTCATCCCGGCCTCGGCTCCGGCCTCGATCCCGGCTCCGGTGGTGCCGCGACCCCCATCGACGCCGGTTGACCTAACCACGCCTCCGCCGACGGCGATGTCCCCGGTGCCGTTCCTGACGCCGTCCGGGGCTCCGGACGGCGTCGTTCCCCGGCTTGCTCCGGACATGGAGCCGGACCAACGTCTCCCGACGCCGGTTCCGGCGCCGATGAGACCTTGGGTCCCTAATGTCCCTCCTCCTCCATATTATGAACCTGAGGAGGACCAGGAGAGCTGGGAGGGGTCTGATGACCCTCTCACACAACAGTGCGAGTTTGACCCGGACTGGGTTGAGGAACTTGGGGATGCCAGTGGTCTGGACACCTCCCCTGACTCTGGCATGCTGTCTCCTCCTGTGGCTACGGAGGAGGGGCTAATTTTGCAACGGTGTTGCGTAGAGCTGCTGGAGCCTTGAATCTCCAGTTGCCTACGGTGGCCATCAGGACTAACCTCCTGACAGAAGTGCTTCAGCCGGCGGCCTCCTCTTCGGAGACTGTGCTGCCGTTCAATGATGCACTCACTGACGTTCTTTGGGTGCCTGGTCCAAGCCCACCACAGGGGCTCCTGTGGATAGGAACGTGGCCCGACGCCATCGCCCTGCTCCGGGCGACCCCCTGTTTCTCTCCCAACACCCCACCCCTGAGAGCTTGGTTGTCCAAGCCTCTGCCTCCCAAACCGCCTTCCCTACCGCCCCTCCGGATAGGGAATCCAAGCGCCTGGATCACTTTGGGAAGAAGGCTTTCTCTTCCTCCAGTGCTGGCTTGCGGTCCGTTAACACCGCTTGCCTCTTGGGCCGATATACCCACTCCCTGTGGGATTCGGTGGCGACTGTTTTGCCGCAGTGTTCTGAGGAGGTCCAGACACTGCTTACCCGCGCCATTGCGGAAGGGCGAGATGCGGCTAAATACACCATACGTTGTGGCCTTGATACCGCCGACTCGCTGGGCAGATCGCTTGCAACGACGGTGGCGCTGCGCCGCCACGCCTGGCTGAGAACCACTGGTTTTTCGGGTGATGTCCAGAATACACTCATGGACATGCCCTTTGATGGAGTCGGTCTTTTTGGATCAAAAGCAGACCATGCGCTGGAGCGTTTAAAGGACTCGCGGGCTACTGCAAAGTCCCTGGGCCTTGCTGTTGTGCGCCCTCCGCTCACATCTGCTTTTCGCCCCTTTCGTGGCCACGGGAGGGGCGCCCAGTCACGTCAGCAGCCCGGCCAACGGCCCGCGCAGCAAGCGCCTTCGCGTGGCCGAGGACGTGGATACCGCCGTGGCGGTTCGGGCAACCAGCGTGCGGGTCAGGCCACCACCTCCAACCCGTCCGCGGCCTCCAAGCCCTCCTAGTCCCTCCTTTCAGGTGCACGGCACGCCAGTAGGGGCAGGGTCCGCCATCACCTTCACCACTGGCGTCCCATCACCTCGGACAGGTGGGTCTTGGACATTGTCCGAAGGGGCTACTCCTCCCCTTCGAGACCACCCCCCAGCCATGCCACCTCAATTCCACCGCATGTCAGGGGATCACTTGGTGCTTCTGCAGAAGGAAGTCACGGCCCTCTTGGCCAAGAGGGCCGTCGAACATGTTCCGACCCCAGAAGTAGGACGTGGTTGCTACTCCCACTACTTTCTGGTGCCCAAAAAGGACAAGGAGGACATGCGTCCTATCTTGTACCTCCGGAACGTCAATCGCTTCCTCCGGAAGGAGAAGTTCAAGATGCTCACCCTAGCTCAGGTCTTGACTGCCCTCGACCCTGGAGACTGGTTGGTAGCGTTGGACTTGCAGGACGCTTATTTCCACATCCCCGTCCTGCCGGCCCACCGGCGTTACCTACGGTTCACGGTAGGCCTCGAGCATTTTCAGTTCACCGTGCTCCCTTTGGCCTTACCAGTGCCCCTCGGGTGTTCACGAAAGTGATGGCGGTGGACGCAGCTCATCTGCGCCGAGCTGGGGTTTGTCTTCCCCTACCTCGACGACTGGCTGCTGAAGGCGGGCTCGTCCCAGGCAGTCGTCTCCCACCTCCAGACTACGGCCGAACTCCTGCACTCGCTGGGGTTCTCCATCAATGTGCCGAAGTCGCATCTGATTCCTTCTCCACAGCTCCTTTTCATCGGAGCAGTTCTGGACACAACGCAGTTTCGGGCCTATCCTCCCGAACGGCGTAGTCCGGGATATTCAGGCTATGATTCCGATCTTTCAGCCTTTATCCTGGGTTTCGGTACGGATGACCCTGAGGCTGCTGGGCCTCATGGCCTCCTGCATCCTGCTGGTCAATCATGCCAGGTGGCATATGCGGGCTCTGCAGTGGGACCTGAAGTTCCAGTGGGCGCAGCACCAGGGCAACCTGTCCGATCACGTCCAGATCTCGGAGGGGACTGCAAAACAGTTGCAGTGGTGGCTCACGGACCGGCAATGGGTCATGGGCAGATCCCTCTCCCTTCCCCAGCCAGAGCACACAGTTGTGACGGACGCGTCCCTTCTGGGATGGGGCGGTCACATGGGAGAGGCGGAGATCAGAGGCCTCTGGTCTCCGGCGGAGTCCCGGCTCCATATCAACCTTCTGGAGCTCCGGGCGATCCGACTTGCACTCAAGGCATTCCTTCCCTCTGTCAAAGGGAAGGTAGTGCAGGTGTTCACAGACAACACCACCGCCATGTGGTACTGCAACAAACAAGGCGGGGTGGGGTCGTGGACCCTTTGTCAGGAGGCTCTGCGCCTCTGGACATGGCTGGCACATCAGGGCATGTTCCTGATGGTTCAACACCTGGCAGGTTCCCTGAACGCCAGGGCAGACTAACTCAGCCTCAGGTGCATGATGGATCACGAATGGCGTCTTCACTCGGAAGTGGCGCAAGGACTCTTTCTACAGTGGGGAGAGCCTTGGTTAGATCTATTCGCCACCGAAGAGAACGCGCAATGTCATCAGTTCTGCGCGTTGGAATTTCCAAGGCGGCACTCGCTCAGCGACGCTTTTCATCACGAGTGGAGTTGCGGTCTGTTGTACGCCTTTCCGCCTATACCACTTCTACCCAGAGTGTTGAAGAAGATTCGGCGCGACCGGGCCCAAGTCATTCTTGTGGCTCCGGACTGGGCTCGAAGAGTTTGGTATCCCGAGCTACTCAGTATGAGCATCGATCCCCCGATCCGTCTGCCTCTTCGGGAGGATCGTCTGTCGCAGCAGCAGGGGACGGTCCTCCACCCGAACCTGTCCAGTCTCCACCTCCTTGCATGGAGATTGAGCGGCGGCAGTTGATTCCTTTCGACTTGCCTCCCGAAGTTTGTGATGTGATTCTGGCAGCCTGGCGTCCCTCCACTAAGGTGATATACGCCTGCAGGTGGAACAAGTTTGTGGCATGGTGCATAGCAAAGGCTGTGAATCCCCTCTCTGCCCCTCTTTCTGAGGTTCTACTGTTCCTTCTTTCTCTGGCCCAACAGGGTTCTGCCCTGGGTACCATCAAGGGCTACCTTTGTGCAATCTCGGCCTTCCTCAGGCTTCCTGATCAGCCCTCCCTTTTCAAGTCCCCTGTTGTTAACAGGTTTCTAAAAGGCATTACACACCTCTTCCCTCCTGTTCCGTTTGTGATGCCTCAGTGGGACTTGGTTCTTACCTTTCTTATGTGTGCTCCCTTTGAGCCTCTACATAACTGTCCTCTTCATCTTCTGACTCTGAAGACAGCCTTTCTGGTGGCCATCACCTCCGCTCGGCGGGTGAGTGAGCTCCAGGCTCTATCCCTTTCTGTCTGTCCATCCAGACAAGGTTGTTCTTAGGACGCGTCCGTCCTTCTTGCCAAAGGTGGTTACTGCCTTCCACATTGGGCAGACCATCACTTTGCCCACCTTCTTTCCGCCTCCGCATCCTTCCAGAGAGGAAGAGAGGCTCCACTGTCTGGACCCAAAACGTGCGCTTTCCTTTTATATCAACCGCACACAACACTTCCGGGTGGATGACCAGCTCTTTGTTGGCTACGTGGGCGCCAAAAAGGTCGGGCGGTGCACAAGAGAACCATCTCCCGCTGGGTAACCTTGTGTATCAAAGCCTGCTATTCTTTGGCTAAGAAGGAGCCTCCTGTTGGGCTGCGTGCCCATTCCACCAGGGCAACGGCTGGTACCACGGCTTTAGGCCGCGGTGTTCCGCTGCAGGATATCTGTCAGGCAGCTACGTGGGCCTCGCTGCACACATTTACAAAGCATTACTGCCTTGACAGTCCGGTCCGGAGGGACGGCTTCTTTGGCCGTTCTGTCCTCCGGGACTTCCTTGTCTGATCTTTGTTCGCAGACCCTCCACCGGGGTTGGTATTGCTGGGGTATCTATTCTAAGGCAAGGAATCTGTCACTAACGTGTCTTTCAGATGCACAAGTTACTAACTTGTGTAACGATATATCTGTAAGAGACAGTAGTTAGTGACAGATTCCTTACCGCCCCACCCATCCTCCCCGTTCTGCGAACTGATTTCTAGGGTTAAGGACATCCCTTTCAGGGCCCTAGTATTTTTCAGACACCTATGTCAGCTTCTTGCATGGCTCTGCGTTCCTGGCGCGGAAAGTCGTGTACAGAACTGACGTCAGAGCGCAGGGGCGGCGTCTAAGTACTGCCCGCGACGTCATCCCGGCGATCACGACGCCGACGACGGACGCGGAGCCGCACGACGCCGCCTACCGACGCGCAAGGGTACTGCTACGCAAAAACTTTCCGGATCCAGCCTGACGCCTGGGGATATTCTAAGGTAAGGAATCTGTCACTAACTACTGTCTCTTACAGATATATCGTTACACAAGTTAGTAACTTGTGCATCACACCCACACATTCACCACCGCCACTATCACCTGACCCCCAGGATATAGGGGGATGGGGATGAGGATGAGTATAGACCACAGGATACTGACCCATGGGATCATTACAACACTGACCCTCAGCCGGATAATGACCCTGACTTATATCCGTCCAGACCTTCTCCTCCAGATAACAATATTGGATATATTGAGCTACTTAACAGAGCTGCACAGTATCATGGGGTAGAATTACATAAGGAGGCTTTAGAGGAGGATTTTTTGTCTGAAACCCTGAGTTCCTCTCAGAGGGCTACCCAAACACTGCTGATGCTAAAAAGGTATGCTTAAGCGTACAGATGACATCTTTAAAGATCCTGTAAGGGCAAGAATCATTACTCCCAGGGTGGAGAAAAAGTATAAATCTGCACCTACTGACCCCGTATATATTAGAGGTCAGTTGCCCTTGGACTCTCTTGTGGTTTCCAACACTCGTAAGAGAGCTAACTCTCCGACCACAGGTGAAGCCCCTCCTCCTGATCGAGTACAAATTAATTGATGCCTCGGGCAAAAGAGTAGCGTCACAAGCAGCCAATCATTGGCGCATTGCTAATGCTCAAGCTCTATTAGCTAGATTTGATAGAGCTCATTATGATGAACTCGAAAAGCTCATGCAATTTCTTCCTGATGAGCATAAATCTAGAGCTAATGACCTTATTCAAGAGGGTAAACTCATAAGAAATACCTCTATCAGATGTGCCTTAGACGCAGCAGACACAGCAGCCCGAGCAGTAAACACTAGCGTACTGCTCCGTAGGCATGCTTGGTTGAGAATTTCAGGATTCAAACCTGAAGTGCAAGCTTCTATTCTCAACCAACCATTTGACGAGGAACACCTATTTGGTCCAGCAGTTGACACCTCGCTGGAAAAAATGAAGGACACTGAGGTTGCAAAGTCCATGGGGGCTTTACAGTCACCTTCTACTAGGGGATCCTTTCGTCGCTCATTTTACAGGAGTGGCTCCAAAAATACATCAGAAAATCCCTCCTCCCCTTACAAGGGCAACAATCAATCGCCCTCTTCAAGAGGTTACTTTAGAGGTGGATATAGAGGAAACAACGGAAAGGGAAGAGGCAGAGGCAACTCAACACCCACTTCCCCTGCAAATACCAAACAGTGACTTCCTTTCCCTTCCCCCCCTGATCACCCCACTCCTGTCTGGGGACGTCTTTCCCAATTTCTACCCATTTGGAATACAATTACATTAGACAAATGGGTTTTACAAATTATCCAATCTGGTTACTGCCTGGAGCTTACAAATACTCTACCGAACATTCCTCCAAAATCACACCTCATGTCACAAGAACATCTCACCCTTCAAAAGCAAGAAGTTCGCTCTCTGTTGCAGAAAGGGTCTATAGAACCAGTCCCATTACAATACCAAGGGGCAGGGGTGTACTCCCTCTACTTCCTAATTCCCAAAAAGGATGGCTCTCAGGCCTATATTGGACCTCGGAACTAAATCTGTACATTCAGTCGGACCACTTTCATATGCTCCTTCAGCAAGCCGACTTTCTCTCCACTCTGGATTTAAAGGACGCCTACTTTCATATCCCAATACACCCTGCGCACCGCAAATATCTCAGGTTCATGGTAGCAGGCCAGCAATCAATTCAAGGTGCTCCCATTCGGAGTAACAACCACACCCAGAGTTTTCGCCAAATGCTTGGCAGTAGTCGCAGCCCATCTACGAAGGCAACACATTCACGTCTTCCCTTACTTGGACGACTGGCTCATAAAAGCCAGCTCGCAAAACAGCTGTCTACGCCACACAGAGAAAACAGTGCAGTTGCTCCACGATCTTGGATTCACAGTAAACCTGTCCAAGTCCCATCTACATCCATCCAACACACAGGCATATCTGGGAGCCACAATACATACACAAAGAACTTTGGCCTACCCCAATCCGACCAGAATCCGCAACATGCAGACTCTACTCTGCCAGTTTCTGCCTCAGCACTCATTGCCAGTTCGAGTGTTCATGCAGTTACTAGGGATGATAGCGTCTTGCATTCTAATAGTCCCTTACGCAAGACTTCAAATGCGTCCCCTTCAGGAGTGCTTAGCATGTCAGTGGAACCAGGCTCAGGGTCTGTTATCAGATCTAGTGTTGGTAGACGGCCGCACCCATCGCTCTCTGCAGTGGTGGAACACACAAAACCTTTTAAAAGGGCGGCCCTTCAGCGACCTGGTTCCACAGATAGTGTTAACACAGACGCATCACTGACCGGTTGGGGATCTCATCTCCAAACCCACACAATTCAGGGCATGTGGAGCTTACAGCAGAAGCAGCTTCACATAAATCTAGAGCTGCTAGCGATTTGTCTAGCGCTGAAAGTGTTTCAAGTTCGTCTGTGCCCGTCCGCGGCCAGCGCCAGGAACCCTGGACCTCCCACTACCCATCGCTAAGACACCACCACCCTCCTCGCACTCAACCCTGGAAGACTTAGAGAATGCCAACAGGCCTCGCCAAACACGACCCATGGCCAGTTCTCCTGCCTCCACTGCCGCCAGACCCTCACCGCCACCCCGGCCTCCAACACCGCCGACGCAGGCACCGGCGACACCCTAAAATGCATCCTCCTCAACGTACGCTCCGTACACAAACACGCCATGGAAATCTGGAACCTACTCGACTTTCGCCCGACATCGCCTTCTTCACAGAGACCTGGACCAACGCATCCTCCGCCCCCGACATCAGCACCGCCATCCCAGACGGATACAAGATCCAGAGGAAAGACCGCCCCAACCACCCAGGAGGTGGCCTCGCCATCACCCACAAGATCACCCTGCGCCTCACCACCTCCAGCGAAACCTTCCGCTCCGCCGAACACCTGCACTTCAAGATCCAGACCACCCCCAAAGCCACACTCCGAGGAACCCTCGTCTACAGACCCCCGGCCCCCGAACACCCTTCGCCACCACCATCACCGACTTCATCGCACCCCACGCGATCGCCTCAACAAACTACATACTCATTGGAGACCTGAACTTCCACCTCGACAACCCCAGCGACCCCAACTCCACTATCCTTCGTGACAACCTCGCCAGCATCGGACTTAAACAACTCGTCAACACACCGACCCACAGAGCAGGACACACCCTCGACCCCATCTTCGCGGCAGGAAACAGCGTCCATTTCAGCCACACAACGCAGCCACCATGGACCGACCACCACTGCGTACACTTCGCCATCAACAAACCCAAGGCACCCAAACCAGCCCCATGCCCACCACAAAGGAACTGGAGCAAGGTTACCGACGAGCAACTTAACTCCACCCTCACCCGAGACAACCACACCTGGGCACCTGACGCAAACGACGCAGCCAGAGAACTCCACACCTGGATCTCCAACTGCGCAGATGAGCTCGCCCCGCTACGCAACCCCGACAGACAATGCCCCAGGAAAGCCGCCTGGTTCACAACCGCTCTCCAAGAAGCCAGACGCACCTGCAGACGCCTGGAGAAGAACTGAGAAACACCAAGACAACCGAAAACCACACCACCTACAAGGACACCATGACGGACTACCACAACCAGATCAGAGCCACCAAAAGGAACTTCATCCACAACAAAATCCTGGCCAACTCCAAGGAACTTTTCAGTGTCATTCAAGAATTCACCAACCCACGCAGCGAAGCCACAGACATCACCCCATCCCAAGACCTCTGCGACAAGCTTGGAACCTATTTCCACCTCAAGATCAAAAACCTCTACGACAACTTCATCGACCATCCACCAGGCGCCACAGAAGGCCCCCCGCCCCCAGAAACACCAGCCAGCCCACCATCTCCAACTGGACACCGATCACGGCCGAAGACACCGCCTCAACCATGAAAAGCATCCACTCGGGGGGGCCCCCACCGACCCCTGCCCCCCTCACAAATACCACAGAGCCGTGGCCGCCATCGCACCCAAACTACAACGCACCATCAACACCACCTTCAAAACAGGCACCTTCCCAGACGACTGGAAGCGCGCAGAAGTCAGACCCCTGCTCAAGAAGCCCACAGCTGACCCCACCGACCTCAAGAACTATCTGCCCATCTCGCTCCTCCCCTTCGCAGCCAAAGTTGCAGAGAAAACAGTCAACAGGAAACTGACACGATTCATTGAAGAGAACGCCGTCCTCGACCCGTCCCAATCCGGATTCCGAAGCAACCACAGCACAGAGACCGCCCTACTCGCCGCCACAGATGACATCCGCACCCTCCTGGACCAAGGCCACTCCGCAGCCCTCATCCTACTCGACCTATCAGCGGCCTTCGACACCGTCTCCCATCGCACACTAGTCGTCAGACTACACGACGCAGGCATACAAGGAACAGCCCTGGACTGGATCCGATCATTCCTCACCGGAAGAAGCCAAAGGATCAGACTCCCACCCTTCCTCTCCGACCCCACGAAAATCACCTGCGGAGTCCCACAGGGTTCATCACTGAGCCCCACCCTCTTCAACATTTACATGGCCCCCCTCGCAGCCATCGTCCGACAACATGGCCTCAACATCGTATCCTACGCCGACGACACCCAGCTCATCCTCTCCCTCACCAAAGACCCCACCACTGCCAAACTCAACTTCCAGAAAGGAATGCAAGACGTCACAGTCTGGATGACCAACAGCTGCCTGAAGCTCAACGCCGAGAAGACAGAAGTCCTCGTCCTCGGTACCACCCCTTCTGCATGGGACAGCACCTGGTGGCCGACCGCCCTCGGAAGCCTGGCCGACCGCCCTCGGAAGCCCACCTACCCCCTCAGACCACGCCAAGAACCTCGGCATCGTACTCGACTCATCACTCTCCATGAACCGACAGGTCAACGCCGTCACCTCCAGCTGCTTCAACACCCTCCGCATCCTCCGCAAGACCTTCAAGAGGATCCCCCCCTGAGTCAAGGAAGACCATCACCCACGCACTCCTCACCAGCAGACTGGACTATGGAAACGCACTCTACGCCGGCATCAACAAGCCTCTACTCCGCAAACTCCAGACAGTACAAAACACCGCCGCCAGACTTGTCCTCGGCATCCCCCGACACGAACACATCAGCCAACACCTACGAAGTCTCCACTGGCTCCCCTTGGAGAAGTCACTTTCAAAATCCTCATTCACGCCTACAAATGCCTACACAACAACGGACCCAAATACCTCAACGACAGAATCAACTTCCACGTACCCAAAAGAAACCTCTGATCTTCCAACCTTGCACTGGCCGAAACCCCGCGCATCCACAGAGCCAGAGCAGGCGGAAGATCCTTCTCTCACATTGCAGCCAAGACCTGGAACGAGCTACCGGCAGACATCAGACGCGCCTCCTCTCTGAACACCTTCAGGAAGACCCTCAAGAACTGGCTCTTCGGCTAAACAGATCTGCGGACCCCCCTCCCCCCCCCTCAGCGCCTTGAGACCCTCACGGGTGAGTAGCGCGCTTACAATTCCCTGATTGATTGATTTAGTAGGCAAAACTGTCTTGATTCGTACACACATGACAGCAATGTACTACATACAAAAACGGGGGGGACACACTCTCTCCAGCTATCCCAGTTAGCACAGACCATCTGGAAATGGGCCATACATCACAAAATGTATCTCCTAGCAGAACACCTTCCAGGAGTAAACAATCAGAAGGCAGATCTGCTAAGTCGTCAAACACAACAAATCCACGAATGGGAACTACACCCTCAAGTTCTCCTCCCATTCTTTCAAATGTGGGGCTTCCTAGATCTGTTTGCCACACACCTAAACGCAAAATGCCCAAGCTTCGCATCCAGGTATCCACACCCATTGTCCAAAGGCAATGCACTATGGATGAATTGGTCAGGGATATTTGCTTACGCTTTTCCGACTCTCCCACTCATTCCATTAGTGGTTCGGAAACTCAATTGTCCCTGACACTAATCCTAGTTGCTCCCACGTTGGCACGTCAACCGTGGTTCACAACCCTGTTGGAGCTATCAGTAGTTCCTCATCAAAAACTACGTCTTACACCCAATCTCCTCACACAGAGCCATGGAGACATAAGACATCCAGACCCCAGTCAACTCAACCTGGCGATCTGGCACCTGAAGTCCTAGAGTTTGGCTACCTTAATATACAGCCAGACTGTATGAATATTATCAAAGAAGCCAGACGTCCTACCACAAGAGCCTGCTATGCAGCGAAGTGGAAGCGGTTTGTAATATACTGTCCTAACAATCACGTCAACCCGCTTGATGCTTCTGTTCAGGATATTATGTTATTTATTACATCTGCAGCGTTCAAATTTAGCGTACACATTCATACGCTTACATCTGGCTGCAATAGCTGCATACCTCCAGATTAGACATCTATCTCTCTTCAGAGTGCCTGTTATCAAAGCGTTTATTGAGGGACTTAAGTCATTCCCCCAAGACATCCACCTGCTCCAGTGTGGAACCTAAACATTGTTCTCACCAGATTAATGGGTCCACCCTTTGAGCCATTGCACAGATGGGAACTCCAATTTCTCGCATGGAAGGTAGCTTTCCTCATAGCTATCACATCACTGAGGAGAGTGGGTGAGCTTCAGGCACTAACTGTAGAAGAACCTTTTTTACAGATGGATCAAAATAAGGTGGTTCTTCGGACCAACCCTAAATTCCTACCCAAAGTCATTTCTGCATTTCATATCAATCAATCTGTTGAGCTGCCTGTGTTCTTCCCTCAACCAGATTCTGTGGCAGAACGTGCCCTACACACATTGGATGTGAAAAGAGCATTACTCTACTACATAGAAAGGACAAAACCTTTCCGTAAGACATCAACTTTTTGTCGCTTTTGCTCCTCCACATACAGGCAATCCCATATCAAAATCAGGTATTGCAAGGTGGATAGTCAAGTGCATTCAAATATGCTATGCAAAAGCAAAACTAACATTAACAGTTCCCCCTAGAGCACACTACACGCAAACTGGGGGCTTATATGGCATTCTTGGGGAACATACCCATAGATGACATATGCAAAGCTGCAACATGGTCTACACCTCACACATTCACAAAACACTATTGTGTAGATGTGTTAGCAAGACCGCAAGCTAGTGTGGGCCAAGCGGTTTTACGTACATTATTTCAAACGACTGCAACAGCTACAGGTTAACCACCGCTTTGGGAGAGAACTGCTCTGTAGTCTATGCACAGCATGTGATCTACAGCTCGCATGCCTCGAACGGAAAATGCTACTTACCCAGTATGCATCTGTTCTTGGCATGTAGAGCTGTAGAGTCACATGCGCCCACCCGTCTCCCCGGGTACCTATACCTGTTGCAGTGACATCTTACTTAGATACATGCATTCATGGATATCTCTCTTTACTACCTCCATTATCACCCTCTGCGGGAAAACAATCTAACTATGGAGTCGATGCCCATGCGCACTATAACCGAAAGGAGGAGTCCCCTACCTCGTGACTGGAAAGACTTCTTAGAAGAAAAACAAAGTGCAAACATCCGGACCCAACACTAGATGGCGATCTATGCACAGCATGTGACTCTACAGCTCTACATGCCAAGAACAAATGCATACTGGGTAAGTAGCACTTTCCTATTTCCTGTTGCCCTCGCTGCTGTTTCTTTGTGTAACTGTTTTGTGGATCATACGATAACTTTTGGGTTCTGTTTTGAGCCCTTGTTCATAAATCGATTGTATGTTGGAATCTTTCCAAGAAGCTAAAATTTTGCCTGTGAGTAGAATGGGGTTAACTACGGCAGTTAGGCAGACAGACTAGTTAGCTTCTCTGTGTTTTTTATAATGGCATTCGAGATCCCGATCAGTCTTGGGGCATGTGATACTTTGTTGCTGCAGTTAGCCACTTATTTCCTGTAGCGACTTCCAATTTGTTGGCACAAGCGTTTTTTGTGCACCTGACATGTATTTGATTATAAGAGCCATATAATTGCTTAAGATAGTTCCCATTTATTATAATTTGTGACATTCTCCTGTTGTGTTGTACTTATGACAGCCAAATCCTACTAGTGAGAAAAACTTGTGCATATTTTTACTGTAATTGGACTCCTAGTTTAGTCCATAATTGCTGCTGTTGTAGCTTTAACAGGAGTATTGATCCCTTTAATTCTTTTTGATTAGTCATAATTCTTGATCTCTGGCCTTACTGTTTGCAGGTTTTAAGGCTTTTGGTTTTAAATTGCCTGATTCCAGCAGGTTTGGGTTTAACTCTTATTTGGTCCAGAGGGAACCGTTGAGAGAAAATAGAAGATTTTCTGCAAAAAAGGGGGATGTCATTCCTCTACCCTTAATTTGGAGTTAATGTTGCATATAGTGTACATTATTTTCATAAAAGGTTGTTCCCAAAGATCTATTTTAACTAGCTGACAGTTTCATTTGATTGTTTCAGTATAAACCTTTGTAATATTCATATTTTCTGACTGGTTCCCAATACAAAGCTCTTCATGGGGCAGGTGCCCCCTATCATCCCAGGAAGGGCGGCTGGAGAGGTTCCAGAAACTTCGCTAACTTTAAAGGAGCAGATGTGAGGCCTGCCCATTCATATTTTAGAGCGAAGGAGAGACCTGGAAGACTCTTGGATCCCAGGCCACATGGTAGCCTGCCTCAGTTCCAGTGGGCGGGTAGAGTGAGAACCTTAGGAGAAGTCAACTGCTTTTTCCCTAAACATACCCCTGCCTGGCACACAAGTTTCCTTCAAGAGTAGAAGGTCTGTGCCATTTTGGGAGTTCCCTTAGAATACACCACTCTGAGACTGTTTGTAGTAAGTCAAACAGGTTGTGTTGTAAAGTGCGTAGAGTTAACCGAAGGGACTTTTTCCCCACTGGTAAGAGTGTCCAGGAATCTCTCCTACCCACTGAGTACTGAACTATACAAAAATGGACCTCGTCACCAGCTCCCCAGAACGCATTCTGGACCTGTGGAAGAACAAAACATTGATCCTGCGGTCTGAAACGTGAAGGGCTTGGCCTGCTCCCACTTGTACCCATGGCAAAGAAGGGGACTCCAAAGGCCAGTTGGCAGTCATCAAAAGCTTCAAGGGGCCTATTTCCTGGAGTGACCAGTTTAAACAGGAGGAAGACTAGACCCTGCTTGATGGCTCATGCTGGAGTGAGTCCCCAGGGGCGTAGCTTCAAGGGGGGTGTTTGGGGTGCGACAACCTCCCTTCACCCTCCCAAATAAAGGTATTCTTGGCCTGGTAGTTAAGTCAGCGGGCCCGGAGTCTGGTCTGCTATGTCTGTCGGTCCCGTGTCAGGAATTGAATACAAAACACTGTGATCTTTGCTGTAAAGCAGGAAAGAGACTGAGATTTACATTTGGTGGCTGAATTACAAAATGTGAACCAGGATAACTAAATACTGGCACCCCTGCTTGTTCAAATTGTGTGATCCTAGGCAAACAATTTATTTAAGAGCCTCCTTTGACTTTATTATCACATATCTGATCGAGACTACTAGCCGCAGATTCCTTAACGTAGAATTATCCCCAGGCGTGAGACTGGACCCGGAAAACTTTCTTTGCCCCAGCATCTCTGCGCGCCGGGGGGCGGCACCACGCGACTCCGCCCTGACGTACTTCGCGGGCGTGACGTCCGCGAGGTCACATAAGCTCCACACCGGCGCGCTGACATCAGTTTCCTTTTCCGCGTGCCACGCGGATCCGGATCGTGTCCCTGGCCTGTTTTCAGGCCTCCTCCTCCTTCTTCAACACTTTGCGTTTCCCTTGAGAACAGTGTGTGAATGCATCGGGCTTCAAGACGTGCTCGTCTTGCGCGCGCCAGATGTCGGCGACGGACCCTCACCCCATTTGTATGTGGTGTTTGGGGGAGCACCATGACTCCACAGACTGCGAGGCTTGTCAGCAGATGAAACCGAAGTCCCGGCGGGAGCGCCGGATGAAACTCCTTTCGGCCCGCATGTCCAGGTCAGCGTCCTCATCGCGTCCGTCCCCCGCGGAAGGGGCCAAGAAACGCTGCTTCCGCCTCCGACATCGTCCTTCCCCGAGGCCGCAGGGGCGTCGCTCGCCCGTTGGTAAGTGTCGCAGCTTGTCCCCGAGGCCCGGTCCCCGACCTGTGGGGGGCGCAGGGTTCTCCGCAGGTCGTGCGGCCTCGCACGTCGCCGCTTTACCCGCTGTTTCCCGGCGCAGGGGCGTCCAGAGTCCAAATGGAGGCCTATGCTGCGGCCCTGCAGGCCTCCTTGGCTCCTCCTCCTCTTCCTGGGACGTCCGCTGATCCCCTGCCACGTGCGGGGCCTTCTGCGGAGTCGCCGGTGGCTCCGGCGCCGACCGGTTCGGCTTCAGGTCTTGGAGGTGTGGCGTCGTCGGGGTGCGGCCCTACGGGGTTCCCTCCTTCGGCCCACGGCGCCTCTGCCTCGCCGCAAACCCCCGTGGGGGTGCCTGTGGTGTCGCGGGAGGTTGCCGGGACTCGTGGCTTGTCCCCGAGTCCCACTCGGTCTTCTCGGCAGGCTGCGGCCTTGTCCGAGGCCGAGCTGACGCCGCTCCGGCGCTGGTGGCTGTCGGCCCTAGCGGCGCCATAGGGGCTGGCTAAGGGCCGGGGCGTGTCCCCGGTCCCTCCTCGTCTCTCCACGCAGGCGGCCGACTCGTCGGAGGTCGAGTCTGCGCCTTTTCGGCGTCGTTCTTTGGCCGCTCCGTCCCCGCCCCGTTCTCCCGCGGCGCGGGTCGTGGTGGAGGTCGTCGCCGCGTCCCCTTCGGCGCCGGTTGACGTCGCGCCGGCGCCAGTGGTGGACTCCACGGCGCCGTGCCGACGTCGGTTCGTCGACTCCTCTTCGGAGGCCCCCTCTTCTCCAGAGGTCAGGCAACTGTTTGTCTCTTCTTCCCCGGAGACGGGACGCCGCCTAGTGACTTTCTCCCCTGCGTCTTCCAAGGAGGGCTCTTCGCCATCCCCGCGCCCACAGTCTTCCCCTGAGGCGCCTCAGGTTCCCCACTCCTCTGTCAGCCCTCCCCCTTTCCGGGCTTGGCCGTTTCTTCCTCCGCTTGGGCTGGGGGACGGCCGGCTTAGTGTGCAGCCGTCACCCACGGAGGAGTTGCTCTCCCCACCGCGTTGCCCTACGGAGGCGAGTGCTGCTTTCGCACGGGCTGTTTCCACGGCCGCTGGGATTTTGCGCATGGGCGACCCAGCTGCACATTTCCCCGCGGACCACTTGCTTGAGGTTCTCCACCAGGGTTCTGGTGGACGGGAGCTGCTTCTTCCCTTCGAAGCTTCGCTCCACAATTCTCTCTTGGGGGCATGGGGGCGTCCTGCCACGGGGGACCCTGTGCCCCAGTCGCTCCTGCACCGCCACCGTTCTGCTCCGCATGATCCCGTCTGTCTTTCCTTCCATCCTTCTACTCGGGGCCCTCTTCTGCAGACGGCCTTTCCTTCCTTGCCTTCCCTTTTGGCCCCTCCATCACGGGAGGCCCGGTGGTTGGATTCCTGGGGGCATAACATCTTCACTTCCTCCAGTGCTGCCTTGCGGGCGCTCAACACGCTTTGTGTGTTAGCCAGAGCCACTTCCAGTTTGTGGGATTCCGTGGAGTCCCTTCTGTCTTGTGCCTCTCAGGAGGGTGCCTCGGTTGATCTGCGGCACCATGTGTTGGATGGCCGGGAGCTGGCCGCGTTTATTCTTCGCTCGGCTCTTGATGTCTCTGAGGCTCTTGGTCGTACTATGGCTAGTTCGGTGGCCCTCCGTCGCCATGCATGGTTGAGGGATAGTGTTTTCCCTGAGAATGTTCGGGAGCGTCTGGTTGACCTCCCTTTTGATGGCACTCTTTTGTTTCACGCCCCTGCGGATTCTGCCATTCAGCGGTTCCTTGCGGGGCTTCGTCCTCCTCCTCCTCCTCCTCCTCCTCGAACCTGGATGTCGGTCCTCTGGTGTGTTCAGGGAGGTGTTCTCCCGTTGTTTTTTCTGGAGCTTAGTGCTCGGTCACCCGGTTGTGTGCTCTGTATGGTTGGTGCCCCTTCAGGGTCCTTCGCTTGGCCCTTCGGTGCTGTTGGCTGCTGGTCCGGCCCTCTGTTTTGACTTGTGATTTTGGCTGTTGGTAAAGCCGTGTTGGTCCTGAGATTGGGCCTTCTGTGTCTTCTTTGTTGGCTGTTTGCTAAGCCGTCTGCGGTTTTGTCCGCAGGTCTTTCTGTTTGCCCTCTGCTGCGGAATTTTTTTCCTAAGAGGTGTTCCCATGTCTTTTGGGACGTAACATACCCTATGTGGGGTACTTGTAGCTATTGTATAGCTCTGTTTCGAGCTCCGTGCCCGTCACGGTATGCCGCAGGTGCAGTCTCTTTACCTTTTCTCTTGGCGCAGTTTGCGCGGCGCCCCGCTTGCCCTTCTCCAGGTTCGCTTCGTCGCTAGGCCAGCCTGGCGTGCTGTCTTCGGTGTTGTGTTGTGGCGCTTCCGCCTTTCTGTCCGGCGTTTTGGCCTGGTCCTCTGTCTGGTGTTCCAGGGGGGACTAGCTTTTCTTGGCTTTGTGTTCTGGTTGCCGGCTTGGACCGTCCTCCGGGTCTCTCTCTCTTTCTCTTCTGCCTCGTCCCACTTCTTCGTGGGTCGGTGTTTGTCTCTGGCCCGGCTCCTGGCCTTCTCTGGCCTCTGCCTTCGGCTGGCGCCTGGATTGTTCTGGGTGCACGACTCCTTGGTGCGGTCTCCTGCTGGCTGCGCATGCCTGCTTGCTCTGGTCCGCCGATGTGGCCCTTGGTGTGTTTCCTTGTGCCCCTGTCTCTTGTTCTGCTGGGGCTTTGCGCACCTGTGCCTTTCTCCTTACGCCTGCGGTTCTTGGCTGTGGAGCCGTTTCTGCCTTCTCCGCTGCCTTGAGGCTGATGGCTGTCCAGCTGTCCCCCGTCGCTGGGTGTGTGTGTGTGTTTTCCTCCGGCGGGCTCTGCCTCTGGTTCTGCCTCTTCTCCCTGGCGTTGGGATGGTTCTTTTCATCCTGGGTGCTCCTCTGCGGCTGTCCGTCCCTCGGAGGTTTTTTAAGCAGTTGTTCCTTGGATGGGCTTGGGGTCTCCTGGTCTTCCCTTCACCTTGTCCTTGCTTCCTTCTGCTTGGTGGGGGCTGGGCCGCCCTTCTTGTCCCCGTGACACATCCCCTGCTGGGGCCCTGTGTTTCTTTCTACTGGGGACGTTCTCTCGCAGGCCCTCCTCCCCTCTGGGTATGGCTAGGGTATCTATTCTACGTTAAGGAATCTGCGGCTAGTAGTCTCTATCAGATGTACAAGTTACTTACCTTCGGTAACGATGCATCTGGTAGAGACGATTCTAGCCGCAGATTCCTTCACAACCCGCCCTTCCTCCCCGTTCTGCGAGGACCTTCAGCTTGGTTTTCTGCACTCGCCTCCCTCCGGGTGGCTTGTTTTCTGTGGGTGTCCTCTTCGCTTCCTCCCGGACAGGATGCCTCGTTTTGCTTGATTCCACCCCCTTTCTTTCTCATACAGGGTCGGTTGGTTTCTGTGTGCCTCTGCCTCCCTCCGACTGGTTTCTCTCCAGCATAGGGGCCTACTTTCGCTCTTCTCCTTTTACTTGCTTGGGGTTTCTGCTCCCTTCGCAGCCCTCTAAGTTGGGGGTTCTTTTGCCTCTCCCTCGGCCTTTCACTCCTTTCAGGGGATACGGCCCTCCTTGATGGTGTCCTCTGGGGGTGGATTGCTGTTACTCCTCTGTTCCGGGCTTGTTGCCCTTCTCTGTTATGGCTTGTGATTGCAGGCTCTCTCTCTCTCTCTCTTCTGCTATGGCGTTGTTCACATGCTTCCTGCCTCCAGGGTGGATGTGGCCTTGGCTTGCAAGGTTGTTCCTCAGCGCGGTGTTCTGCTCTCTCCCTGCTATGGCTTCACTGCTATGGTTTCTTGGTACCTTAGTGCTTGGCACTTTTCCAACTGGTGCTGTTCCTCACCCTTGGTTTCTCTCTTCTGTTTTTGCTGCTTTTTCGCACACTGTTCCCATACTCTACACAGTTTTGTTTGTGATGGCTCCGCGTTGTGGCGAGGAAAGGTTCTCCGAAGAAAACTGATGTCAGCGCGCCGGGGTGGGGCTTATGTGACCTCGCTGACGTCAAGCACGCGGAGTACGTCAGGGCGGAGTCGCGTGATGCTGCCCCCCGGCGCGCAGAGATGCTGGGGCAAAGAAAGTTTTCCGGGTCCAGTCTCACACCTGGGGATAATTCTACGTTAAGGAATCTGCGGCTAGAATCGTCTCTACCAGATACATCGTTACCGAAGGTAAGTAACTTGTACATCTGAAAGAGACACGTTAGTGACAGATTCCCTACCTTAGAATATCCCCAGGCGTCAGGCTGGATCCGGAAAGTTTTTGCGTAGCAGTACCCTTGCGCGTCGGTAGGCGGCGACGTGCGGCTCCGTGTCCGTCGTCTGCGTCGTGATCGCCGGGATGACGTCGCGGGCAGTACTTAGACGCCGCCCCTGCGCGCTGACGTCAGTTCTTTTTTTTCCGCGCCAGTAAGCGCAGATCCGGGAAGAGCAGTGCCCTAGTCAATTTTTGACTAAATTTTTGGTGAATTTTTCACGGTTTCTTTTCGAGACTTCTCGACTCCTAGGTGTCGATAGGGATGCCCGGCTTCAAGCCATGCGACGTCTGTGGTCGAATGATGTCGATCACAGACCCGCATTTAGAGTCTCTATTGTCTCGGCCGAGACCACGACACAAAGTCGTTCCCTGACTGCCGGAAACTTCACCCGAAGGCTTTGCGAGAGCGGTCTCGAAAGCTACGGTCGTCGGAGTCCAAGTCTTCGCGCTCCTCGGGTAAGTCGAAGCACAAAGTCTAAGAAGCATCATCGCTCTAAGACTTCGCCTCGCCGGTCTCGCGACTCGGCTGAGGCCCCTGTCGGCACCGTCCCCGCGGCCCCGGACGTGCCTGTGGAGCCGCCCCCGCATTACCCGTCCTTTCAGGGTTCGGGGGCGACTCCGGCCGAAATACAGGCATTCCTGTCGGCCATGGCCCGCCTCTTCGGGCCTCAAGGTCCCTCCGGTGCGCCTTCGGGCCCCGCGGGCCCTGATGGGGTTGCTCCGGCGTCGCCGACGACTCCGGTCCCGGCGTCACCTGTCCCGCCACCCTTGATCCCGGCCTCGGCTCCGGCCCCGATTCCGGCTCCGGTGGTACCGCAACCCCCATCGACGCCGGTTGACCTAACCACGCCTCCGCCGATGTCCCCGGTGCCGTTCCTGACGCCGTCCGGGGCTCCGGACGGCGTCGTTCCCCGGTTATCTCCGGCTCCGGACATGGAGCCGGACCGATGTCGCTCGACGCCGGCTCCGGCGCCGATGAGACCTTGGGTCCCGAATGTCCCTCCTCCTCCATATTTTGAACCAGAGGAGGACCAGGAGAGCTGGGAGGGGTCGGAAGACCCTCTCACACAACAGTGTGAGTATGATCAGGACTGGGCTGAGGAACTTGGGGATGCCAGTGGTCTAGACACTTCCCCTGACACTGGCATGCTGTCTCCTCCCGTGGCTACGGAGGAGGGAGCTAATTTCGCAACGGTGTTGCGTAGAGCAGCTGGAGCCTTGCACCTCCAATTGCCTACTGTGGCTGTCAGGACTAATCTCCTGACGGAAGTGCTTCAGCCGGCAGCTTCCTCCACGGAGACTGTGCTGCCGTTTAATGATGCACTGACTGACGTTCTTTTGGGCGCCTGGTCCAAGCCCACCACAGGGGCTCCTGTGGATAGGAACGTGGCCCGACGCCATCGCCCTGCTCCGGGCGACCCCTTGTTTCTCTCCCAACATCCCACCCCCGAGAGCTTGGTTGTCTAAGCCTCTGCCTCCCAAACCGCCTTCCCTTCCGCCCCTCCGGATAGGGAATCCAAACGCCTGGACCAATTTGGGAAGAAGGCTTTTTCTTCCTCCAGTGCTGGCTTGCGGTCCGTCAACACCGCTTGCCTTTTGGGCCGATATACCCACTCCCTGTGGGATTCGGTG
The DNA here is from genome assembly GCA_963921515.1 of Calotriton arnoldi. Lineage (NCBI taxonomy): Eukaryota > Metazoa > Chordata > Amphibia > Caudata > Salamandridae > Calotriton > Calotriton arnoldi. Next base: position 2,746,893 of record CAWUFW010000835.1, read on the forward strand.
GCGGCTGTTTTGCCCCAGTGTTCTGAGGAGGTCCAGACACTGCTTACCCGCGCCATTGCGGAAGGTAGAGATGCGGCTAAATACACCATACGTTGTGGCCTTGATACCGCCGACTCGCTGGGCAGATCGCTTGCAACGACGGTGGCGCTGCGTCGCCACGCCTGGCTGAGAACAACTGGTTTCTCGGGTGATGTCCAGAATACACTCATGGACATGCCCTTTGATGGAGTCGGTCTTTTTTGTTCCAAAGCAGACCATGCGCTGGAGCGTTTTAAGGACTCACGGGCTACTGCCAAGTCCCTGGGCCTTTCTGTTGTGCGCCCTCCGCTAACCTCTGCTTTTCGCCCCTTCGTGGCCACGGAAGGGGCGCCCAGTCACGTCCGCTGCCCAGCCACCGGCCCGCGCAGCAAGCGTCTTCGCGTGGCCGAGGACGTGGATACCGCCATGGCGGTTCGGGCGCCCAGCGTGCGGGTCCGGCCACCTCCTCCAACCCGTCCGCGGCCTCCAAGCCCTCCTAGTCCTTCCTTTCAGGTGCACAGCACGCCAGTAGGGGGCAGGGTCCGCCATCACCTTCACCACTGGCGTGCCATCACCTCGGACAGGTGGGTCTTGGACATTGTCCGAAGGGGCTACTCCCTCCCCTTCGAGACCACCCCTCCAGCCATGCCACCTCAATTCCACCGCATGTCAGGGGATCACTTGATGCTTCTGCAAAAGGAAGTCACGGCCCTCTTGGCCAAGAGAGCCATCAAGCATGTTCCGACCCCAGAAGTAGGACGTGGTTGCTACTCCCACTACTTTCTGGTTCCCAAAAAGGACAAGGAGGACATGCGTCCTATCTTAGACCTCCGGAACGTAAATCGCTTCCTCCGGAAGGAGAAGTTCAAGTTGCTCACCCTAGCTCAGGTCTTGACTGCCCTCGACCCTGGAGACTGGTTGGTAGCGTTGGACTTGCAGGACGCTTATTTCCACATCCCCGTCCTGCCGGCCCACCGGCGTTACCTACGGTTCACGGTAGGCCTCGAGCATTTTCAGTTCACCGTGCTCCCCTTTGGCCTTACAAGTGCCCCTCGGGTGTTCACTAAAGTGATGGCGGTGGTCGCAGCTCATCTGCGCCGGGCAGGGGTTTCAGTCTTCCCCTACCTCGACGACTGGCTGCCGAAGGCGGGCTCGTCCCAGGCAGTCGTCTCCCACCTCCAGACTACGGCCGAACTCCTGCACTCGCTGGGGTTCTCCATCAATGTGCCGAAGTCGCATCTGATTCCTTCTCCACAGCTCCTTTTCATCGGAGCAGTTCTGGACACGACGCAGTTTCGGGCCTATCCTCCCGAACGGCGAGTCTGGGATATTCAGGCTATGATTCCGATCTTTCAGCCTTTATCCTGGGTTTCAGTACGGATGACCCTGAGGCTGCTGGGCCTCATGGCCTCCTGCATCCTGCTGGTCGATCATGCCAGATGGCATATGCGGGCTCTGCAGTGGGACCTGAAGTTCCAGTGGGCGCAGCACCAGGGCAACCTGTCCGATCACGTCCAGATCTCGGAGGGGGCTGCAAAACAGTTGCAGTGGTGGCTCTCGAACCGGCAATGGGTCATGGGCAGATCCCTCTCCCTTCCCCAGCCAGAGCACACAGTTGTGACGGACGCGTCCCTTCTGGGATGGGGCGGTCACATGGGAGAGGCGGAGATCAGAGGCCTCTGGTCTCCGGCGGAGTCCCGGCTCCATATCAACCTTCTGGAGCTCCGGGCGATCCGACTTGCACTCAAGGCATTCCTTCCCTCTGTCAAAGGGAAGGTAGTGCAGGTGTTCACAGACAACACCACCGCCATGTGGTACTGCAACAAACAAGGCGGGGTGGGGTCGTGGACCCTCTGTCAGGAGGCTCTGCGTCTCTGGACGTGGCTGGAACATCAGGGCATGTTCCTGATGGTTCAACACCTGGCAGGTTCCCTGAACGCCAGGGCGGACGAACTCAGCCGCAGGTGCATGATGGATCACGAATGGCGTCTTCACTCGGAAGTGGCGCAAGGACTCTTTCTACAGTGGGGAGAGCCTTGGTTAGATCTATTCGCCACGGAAGAGAACGCGCAATGTCATCAGTTCTGCGCGTTGGAATTTCCAAGGCGGCACTCGCTCGGCGACGCTTTTCGTCGCGAGTGGAGTTGCGGTCTGTTGTACACCTTTCCGCCTATACCACTTCTACCCAGAGTGTTGAAGAAGATTCGGCGCGACCGGGCCCAAGTCATCCTTGTGGCTCCGGACTGGGCTCGAAGAGCTTGGTATCCCGAGCTACTCAGTATGAGCGTCGATCCCCCGATCCGTCTGCCTCTTCTGGAGGATCTTCTGTCGCAGCAGCAGCGGACAGTCCTCCACCCGAACCTGTCCAGCCTCCACCTGCTTATGTGGAGATTGAGCGGCGGCAGTTGATTCCTTTCGACTTGCCTCCCGAAGTTTGTGATGTGATTCTGGCAGCCAGGCGTCCCTCCACTAAGGTGGTATACGCCTGCAGGTGGAACAAGTTTGTGGCATGGTGCACAGCAAAGGCTGTGAATCCCCTCTCTGCCCCTCTTTCTGAGGTTCATCTGTTCCTTCTTTCACTGGCCCTACAGGGTTCTGCCCTGGGTACCATCAAGGGCTATCTTTGTGCCATTTCGGCCTTCCTCAGGCTTCCTGATCAGCCCTCCCTTTTCAAGTCCCCTGTTAACAGATTCCTTAAAGGCATTACACACCTCTTCCCTCCTGTTCCATTTGTGATGCCTCAGTGGGACTTGAACTTGGTTCTTACCTTTCTCATGTGCGCTCCCTTTGAGCCTTTACATAACTGTCCTCTTCGTCTTCTGACTCTGAAGACAGCCTTTCTGGTGGCCATCACCTCCGCTCGGCGGGTGAGTGAGCTCCAGGCTCTATCATGCAAACCTCCCTTTCTGGCTGTCCATCCAGACAAGGTTGTTCTTAGGACGCGTCCGTCCTTCTTGCCAAAGGTGGTTACTGCCTTCCACATTGGGCAGACCATCACTTTGCCCACCTTCTTTCCGCCTCCGCATCCTTCCAGAGAGGAAGAGAGGCTCCACCGTCTGGACCCCAAACGTGCGCTTTCCTTTTATATCAACCGCACACAACACTTCCGGGTGGATGACCAGCTCTTTGTTGGCTACGTGGGCGCCAAAAAAGGTCGGGCGGTGCACAAGAGAACCATCTCCCGCTGGGTAGCCTTGTGTATCAAAGCCTGCTATTCTTTGGCTAAGAAGGAGCCTCCTGTTGGGCTGCGTGCCCATTCCACCAGGGCAACGGCTGCTACCACGGCTTTGGGCCGCGGTGTTCCGCTGCCGGTTATCTGTCAGGCAGCTACGTGGGCCTCGCTGCACAAGTTTACAAAGCATTACTGCCTTGACAGTCCGGTCCGGAGGGACGGCTTCTTTGGACGTTCTGTCCTCCGGGACTTCCTTGTCTGATCTTTGTTCGCAGACCCACCACCGGGGTTGGTATTGCTGGGGTATCTATTCTAAGGTAGGGAATCTGTCACTAACGTGTCTCTTTCAGATGCACAAGTTACTAACTTGTGTAACGATATATCTGTAAGAGACAGTAGTTAGTGACAGATTCCTTACCGCCCCACCCATCCTCCCCGTTCTGCGAACTGATTTCTAGGGTTAAGGACATCCCTTTCAGGGCCCTAGTATTTTTCAGACACCTATGTCAGCTTCTTGCATGGGTCTGCGTTCCTGGTGCGGAAAGTCGTGTACAGAACTGACGTCAGCGCGCAGGGGCGGCGTCTAAGAACTGCCCGCGACGTCATCCCGGCGATCACGACGACGGACGCGGAGCCGCACGACGCCGCCTACCGACGCGCAAGGGTACTGCTACGCAAAAACTTTCCGAATCCAGCCTGACGCCTGGGGATATTCTAAGGTAGGGAATCTGTCACTAACTACTGTCTCTTACAGCTATATCGTTACACAAGTTAGTAACTTGTGCATTAGCGCATTTTTAAATACTTGAATTCAGGACAGGGGCTGTACAAGCACCACTTATGTTTGATCTAATAGACTATAATGTTGCTCTATCTACAATTAGAATCTAGGCCAGGGGTCTCCAACCTTTTCTGAAATGAGAGCTGCTTATCAGTGAAAATCGCTGTGAGGTACTGAAGGCCAAGTAACTAGCGCATTGTTACCAGACAACCCATTACCCAACTTCATTGACTAATGCTCATAGAGCCCAGTACTTTGGTTTGAACAAAATACTGTGACTAGGGGGTACTATGATGGGGCTGCCATGTGCTCCATTGAGTGCATGGTCTGTGCAGATGTATGAACATGTGTGTGAATGAATGGGATATATGTGTATGAGTGACTGAGCCTGTGTTGTATGTACTTGTGGCATAGGACATAGCTTTCGCAATATGTGACACCATTACATGTACAACACAAACATACAACCATTTTCTTTTAAATAGGAGAAATTTAAAGTGCAGAAAATGTTCTGCAAAAATGTTCATAAACATTTTTCTGCACTTCAAATTTCTCCCATTTAAAAAAAAAAAAAAAGTGGCTCTGTTTTTCAGTTATAAATATGGCAGCCTGTCTACCAGACACTGGGAGCAAGATGCCTGCTGTGTGTAAATGCGACACTTTGAAATGGAAGAAAATTCAACTGAAGAGTAATCTTTGTTTATATGCATTACATTTTTACATAAAGCTCATCATTTTAATTTTCTCCCATGTCAAAGTGCCTTTACAAACAGGCATATTACTCCCAGGGTCCTGTAAACATTATGCCATATTTATAACAGAAAAATAGTCTTTTGGTTAAATGTGCGAAATTGAAAGTGAAGAAACATGCTTCATTAAACATTAGGACTTAATTGGTTTAATTTAAAGTAGAGAAAAACAACACAATGTTTCATAGAAACATTTTTCTTCACTTTAAGTGTCTCCCATTTAAAAGAAAATGACTGTTTTTTTCAGTTATATGTATGGCACTGTCTACCTGCCACTGAGAGAAAAGGGAGAAAATTAAAATGAAGTTAACCTAATTATCTGAAAGAGACACGTTAGTGACAGATTCCTTACCTTAGAATATCCCCAGGCGTCAGGCTGGATGCGGAAAGTTTTTGCGTAGCAGTACCCTTGCGCGTCGGTAGGCCGCGTCGTGCGGCTCCGCGTCCGTCGTCGGCGTCGTGATCGCCGGGATGACGTCGCGGGCAGTACTTAGGCGCCGCCCCTGCGCGCTGACGTCAGTTCTTCTTTTCCGCGCCAGCAAGCGCAGATCCGGGAAGAGCAGTGCCCTAGTCATTTTTTGACTAACTTTTTGGTGAATTTTTTCACTGTTTCTTTCATATCGACTCCAAGGTGTCGTAGGGATGCCCGGCTTTAAACGTTGCGACGCCTGTGCTCGGATGATGTCCATCACAGACCCGCATCTGGAGTGTCTCTTCTGCCTCGGGCGAGACCACGACACGAAGTCGTGTTCCGACTGCCGGTCCCTGAACCCGAAAGCTTTGCGAGAGCGGTCTCGAAAGCTCCTCGAGGTCCGGCAGTCGGCTCCGCGCCACACCAAGCCCCGGTCGCGTGAGAGGTCGAGGGGTCGGTCGCGGAGTCCTCGCCGGTCGTCGGGATCCAAGTCTTCGTCGTCCGGTAAGTCTAAGCACAAGAAGTCCAAAAAGCATCATCGCTCTAGGACTTCGCCTCGCCGGTCTCGCGACTCGGCTGAGGCCCCTCCCGGCACCGTCCCCGCCCCCGCGGCCCCGGACATGCCTGTGGAGCCGCCCCCGCAATACCCGTCCTTCCCGGGTTCGGGGGCGGATCCGGCCCAAGTACAGGAATTCTTGTTGGCCATGGCCCGCCTCTTCGGGCCTCAAGGTCCCTCCGGTGCGCCTTCGGGCCCCGCGGGCCCTGATGGGGTTGCCCCGGCGTCGCCGACGAATCCGGTCCCGGCGTCGCTCGTGCCTCCAGCCTCGGTCCCGGCTCCGGCTTCGGCCCCGGTCCCGGCTCCGGTGGTACCGCAACCCCCATCGACGCCGGTCGACCTGACCACGCCTCTGCCGGCGCCGATGTCTCTGGTGCCGTTCCTGACGCCGCCCGGGGCTCCGGGCGGCGTCGTCCCCATGTACTCTCCGGCTCCGGACATGGAGCCGGACCGACGTCGCTCGACGCCAGTTCCGGCGCCGATGAGACCTTGGGTCCCAAATGTCCCTCCTCCTCCTTATTTTGAACCGGAGGAGGACCAGGAGGACTGGGAGGGGTCTGAGGACCCTCTGGCACAACAGTGTCAGTATGAGGAGGACTGGGCAGAGGAACTAGGGGATGCCAGTGGTCTAGATACTTCCCCTGACACTGGCATGCTGTCTCCTCCCGTGGCTATGGAGGAGGGAGCCAATTTTGCAACGGTGTTGCGTAGGGCAGCTGGAGCCTTACATCTCCGGCTCCCTACGGTGACGGTCAAGACTAATCTCTTGACAGAAGTGCTTCAGCCGGTAGCCTCCTCCTTGGAGACTGTGCTGCCGTTCAACGACGCACTCACTGACGTTCTTTGGGCGCCTGGTCCAAGCCCAACACAGGGGCTCCTGTGGATAGGAACGTGTCCCGACGCCATCGCCCAGCTCCGGGCGACCCCTTGTTTCTCTCTGTCCACCCCACTCCTGAGAGCTTGGTTGTCCAAGCCTCGGCTTCCCAAACCGCCTTCCCTACCGCCCCTCCGGATAGGGAATCCAAACGCCTGGATCAATTTGGGAAGAAGGGTTTTTCTTCCTCCAGTGCTGGCTTGCGGTCCATCAACACCGCTTGTCTTTTGGGCCGATATACCCACTCCTTGTGGGATTCGGTGGCGACTGTTTTGCCCCAGTGTTCTGAGGAGGTCCAGACACTGCTTACCCGCGCCATTGCGGAAGGAAGGGATGCGGCCAAATACACCATAAGTTGTGGCCTTGATACCGCCGACTCGCTGGGCAGATCTATTGCAACGACGGTGGCGCTGCGTCGCCACGCCTGGCTGAGAACCACTGGTTTTTCGGGTGATGTCCAGAATACCCTCATGGACATGCCCTTTGATGGAGTCGGTCTTTTTGGTTCCAAAGCAGACCATGCGTTGGAGCGTTTTAAGGATTCACGGGCTACTGCCAAGTCCCTGGGCCTTTCTGCTACACGCCCTCCGCTACCTTCTGCTTTTCGCCCCTATCGTGGCCACGGAAGGGGCGCCCAGTCACGTCAGCAGCCCAGCCACCGGCCCGCGCAGCAGGCGTCTTCGCGTGGCCGAGGACGTGGATACCGCTGTGGCGGTTCGGGCAACCAGCGTGCGGGTCAGGCCACCACCTCCAACCCGTCCGCGGCCTCCAAGCCCTCCTAGTCCCTCCTTTCAGGTGCACAGCACGCCAGAAGGGGGCAGGGTCCGCCATCACCTTCACCACTGGCGTCCCATCACCTCGGACAGGTGGGTCTTGGACATTGTCCGAAGGGGCTACTCCCTCCCCTTCGAGACCACCCCTCCAGCCATGCCACCTCAATTCCACCGCATGTCAGGGGATCACTTGTTACTTCTGCAGAAGGAAGTCACGGCCCTCTTGGCCAAGAGGGCCATCGAGCATGTTCCGACCCCAGAAGTAGGACGTGGTTGCTACTCCCACTACTTCCTGGTGCCCAAAAGGGCAAGGAGGACATGCGTCCTATCTTGGACCTCCGGAACGTCAATCGCTTCCTCCGGAAGGAGAAGTTCAAGATGCTCACCCTAGCTCAGGTCTTGACTGCCCTCGACCCTGGAGACTGGTTGGTAGCGTTGGACTTGCAGGACGCCTATTTCCACATCCTCGTCCTGCCGGCCCACCGGCGTTACCTTTGGTTCACGGTAGGCCTCGAGCATTTTCAGTTCACCGTGCTCCCTTTGGCCTTACCAGTGCCCCTCGGGTGTTCACGAAAGTGATGGCGGTGGTCGCAGCTCATCTGCGCCGGGCAGGGGTTTCAGTCTTCCCCTACCTCGACGACTGGCTGCTGAAGGCGGGCTCGTCCCAGGCAGTCGTCTCCCACCTCCAGACTACGGCCGAACTCCTGCACTCGCTGGGGTTCTCCAACAATGTGCCGAAGTCGCATCTGATTCCTTCTCCACAGCTCCTTTTCATCGGAGCAGTTCTGGACACGACGCAGTTTCGGGCCTATCCTCCCGAACGGCGAGTCCGGGATATTCAGGCTATGATTCCGATCTTTCAGACTTTATCCTGGGTTTCGGTACGGATGACCCTGAGGCTGCTGGGCCTCATGGCCTCCTGCATCCTGCTGGTCAATCATGCCAGATGGCATATGCAGGCTCTGCAGTGGGACCTGAAGTTCCAGTGGGCGCAGCACCAGGGCAACCTGTCCGATCACGTCCAGATCTCGGAGGGGACTGCAACACAGTTGCAGTGGTGGCTCTCGAACCGGCAATGGGTCATGGGCAGATCCCTCTCCCTTCCCCAGCCAGAGCACACAGTTGTGATGGACGCGTCCCTTCTGGGATGGGGGGGGTCACATGGGAGAGGCGGAGATCAGAGGCCTCTGGTCTCCGGCGGAGTCCCGGCTCCATATCAACCTTCTGGAGCTCCGGGCGATCTGACTTGCACTCAAGGCATTCCTTCCCTCTGTCAAAGGGAAGGTAGTGCAGGTGTTCACAGACAACACCACCGCCATGTGGTACTGCAACAAACAAGGCGGGGTGGGGTCGTGGACCTTTTGTCAGGAGGCTCTGCGCCTCTGGACGTGGCTGGAACATCAGGGCATGTTCCTGATGGTTCAACACCTGGCAGGTTCCCTGAACGCCAGGGCGGACGAACCCAGCCGCAGGTGCATGATGGATCACGAATGGCGTCTTCACTCGGAAGTGGCGCAAGGACTCTTTCTACAGTGGGGAGAGCCTTGGTTAGATCTATTCGCCACCGAAGAGAACGCGCAATGTCATCAGTTCTGCGCGTTGGAATTTCCAAGGCGGCACTCGCTCGGCGACGCTTTTCGTCACGAGTGGAGTTGCGGTCTATTGTACGCCTTTCCGCCTATACCACTTCTACCCAGAGTGTTGAAGAAGATTCGGCACGACCGGGCCCAAGTCATTCTTGTGGCTCCGGACTGGGCTCGAAGAGTTTGGTATCCCGAGCTACTCAGTATGAGCGTAGATCCCCCGATCCGTCTGCCTCTTCGGGAGGATCTTCTGTCGCAGCAGCAGGGGACGGTCCTCCACCCGAACCTGTCCAGTCTACACCTGCTTGCGTGGAGATTGAGCGGCGGCAGTTGATTCCTTTCGACTTGCGTCCCGAAGTTTGTGATGTAATTCTGGCAGCCAGGCGTCCCTCCACTAAGGTGGTATACGCCTGCAGGTGGAACAAATTTGTGGCATGGTGCACAGCAAAGGCTGTGAATCCCCTTTCTGCCCCTCTTTCTGAGGTCCTTCTGTTCCTTCTTTCTCTGGCCCAACAGGGTTCTGCCCTGGGTACCATCAAGGGTTATCTTTGTGCTATCTCGGCCTTCCTCAGGCTCCCTGATCAGCCCTCCCTTTTCCAAGTCCCCTGTTGTTAACAGGTTCTTAAAAGGCATTACACACCTCTTCCCTCCTGTTCCGTTTGTAATGCCTCAGTGGGACTTAAACTTGGCTCTTACCTTTTTAATGTGCGCTCCCTTTGAGCCTCTACATAACTGTCCTCTTCGTCTTCTGACTCTGAAGACAGCCTTTCTGGTGGCCATCACCTCCGCTCGGCGGGTGAGTGAGCTCCAGGCTCTATCTTGCAAACCTCCCTTTCTGTCTGTTCATCCAGACAAGGTTGTTCTTCGGACGCGTCCGTCTTCTTGCCAAAGGTGGTTACTGCCTTCCACATTGGGCAGACCATCACTTTGCCTACCTTCTTTCCGCCTCCGCATCCTTCCAGAGAGGAAGGGAGGCTCCACCGTCTGGACCCAAAACGTGCGCTCTCCTTCTATATCGACCGCACGAAACACTTCCGGGTGGATGACTGTAGGAAAGTGGCTCTGTATATACTGCACCCAAGTAAGGTTCAGGGTGTACAGAGTCCACAGTCCCCAGAGGGTTGACAGAGGCTAAAGTTAGATATAACCTTACTCTCCAAAGTGGTAGCTTGGTCGAGCAGTAAGGCAGTATCAGAGGACAGTGTAAAGCATTTGTTGTACACACTCAGTCAGCAAATGAAGCCACACACTCAAGAACTGAACTCTAGGCCAATGGTTTGTATATAAAAAAATATATGCTTGTTTTATTTTAGAACCAACAATAGGGTCAAAATATACTTTCTCAGTATGAGATGCTTTGGTTATTCACCTTACAGATAGGAAATAGACTTTTTAGATAGTGGTAATCACAGTTGGTGCAAGAGGCAACACAGGGTCAAATTCAATGCAACATTGAGCTCAATGGAAAATTATGCTTAATTACAATTGATTACTTTGCAGAGCACTTTTCTAACCACAGGACTGGATCCTGGATTCAGTCCTGGGACACTTCCTGTAAACAGGTAAGAAAAGCGTTTTGGTTATTGTAGTGATTTTTGAAGAATATTACTATATTTCAAAAGCTGACACTTAGAAACTTTTCTGGATAAAATTACCAATGTTATCCTATGAAAGGAAATACAGTGTGCAAGCAAAGTATGTTTACGTTACTTTTGTAATCCAGTGCTGGACTCCTAGGTTCAGCACTGGGACATTTACTTAAAACAGGTAAGTAATTACGTTTTTGTAGTTTGTTCGATTTTTAAAGAATATTTGTAAAATACAGAAATCGACACTTAGAAGAAATTTCACAGAAAACCAGTCAATGGATCCCTATGAAGGAAAAGTGAGTTAACGGTAAGTAACGTTGCGATTACTTTTTAGGGCCAGTGTTGGGCACTCGGGTCCAGCACTGAGGCCCCTCCTAATACTAGGTGAGTATTTTCGTTTTCGTGACTCGGTTGATTTTTGGTGAATATTCTAAAGTTTCAGAACTCCACACTTAGAAGAAATTTCGCAGAAAATCAGTCAATGGAACCCTATGGAAGAAAAGTGAGTTATCGGATTTCGGGTAAGTACTTGACTGGCAGGGTTAAGGTTCTGGGTAAGACTCAGGGGTCCCCCAGGATCAGGTAAGTACAGTTTTTACACCCTCAGCGGCACAGGGGCGGCCGGGTGCAGAGTGAGAAGGCCCAATGTTATCCTATGGCAGGCGGGGGCCCCGGGTTGGTGGCTGCTGGCAAGCAGGCCACGCGACTGTGGGAGCTGGGCTCCTGGTCACTTGCTCAGGGCAAGTAGGGAAGTAGGTTAGGATAGAGGTTGCACTTCCAGGGGCACTCGGGCGGCTGGGTGCAGGGTGCTTTGAGCCGTCGGGCGCTCAATGTTAAACAATAGAGGTCGTGAAAGGTGAAGAAAGGCTGCAGGCTCGGGGACGGTGATTCTTCAGGGACGACCAACACTTCAGGAGGTAAGTTGGGGTCTTGGAGGATAGGTAGACACCCAGGAGTTGGGCACAGGGGGCCGTGGGGCGCCGGGTGCAGGGGTGTCTTTTGAGGTCGGGAAATCTTACCCCCTGCTGGTCGCGGTTGGAGGGGTCCCTTGTCCTGAGGCTGCAGGCGTCGTCTGGGTCGTCGAGGAGGGTCCTTGGCCACTGGATTCCAGGTCAGAATCGCCGGGGGACGTCCTCGAGGTCTTTGGTCACTCAGGCACAGGCTGGACTCGGCGGGTGCAGAGTGTGCAGGTTTCGCGGCTCCGTGCCAGGGCCGGGTCTTTGGTAGGTTTTCTTTTGAGCAGTACCACTGCTCGTGGGAGTCCCTGGGTCGAAGGCTGTAGCACAGAAGTCAGGTCCTCCGGGGTTTGTGAGGTTGCTGAGGCCGGGATTCCGCAGGAGCAGGTTCAGAGGTCGACAGGCCGGTAGGGCTGGGGCCAAGTCAGTTGTTGTCGCCTCCTTTTAGCAGCTGCACGGCTGGTCTTCTTGCTTCGTCTTCTCTTCTTGTTTTCGGATTTGGGAACTCTGGAAGGAAGGTTCAGGGAGCCCCTAAATACTAAATTTAGGGGTGGTTACAGGTAGGTAAGGGCAGGGACCAATGGGTCCCTTCCCTGGGGTGGGTACACCCCCTATTCTGTTCCTCTCCAGTGGGAGGGGGACAGGAGCCTGTCCCTGGTTGGCCAGGTCCCCCATCCTCAAGATGGCGGGGACTCGAGTTTGTGCTTCACCTCGCCTCCCCCACCTTAGGGGTGGAGTTGGCAGAGGTGGGCACAACCCATTTCCTGCTTCTGGTTTTCCCGCCGGTTCTCCCGCCAGGAGTGGGGGTAGAACCAGTGGGGACCAGTTTGCTGGAAGCAGCAAATGGTCTGGGGAAACTCCAAAGGCGGCAGGCCTTTGAAGCTCCCCTGCCCATCCTGGGGGAGGAGGCTTTGGCACCTCGTCCCGGGATGTGCATTGTTTCAGGCCCCTGAGAGCAGAGGCTCTCGACCCAGGGGTCCAGAAACATGTCTGGTGGTGGCAGCCTGGGCAGCCACTCAGTCCGGACACTGGAGGTCGGGTTGGTTTCAGGGGGCATCTCTAAGATGCCCTCTGGAGTGCGTTTTACATTAAATCCCACACTGGCATCAGTGGGGGTTTAATGTGCTGAGAAGTTTGATACCAAACTTCTTAGTCTTCAGTGGGGCCATTATGGTGCTGTGGAGTCCGTAATGACAGACTCCCAGCACCATATACTCTTAATGGCAGCACTGCACTTACAATGCCCAAGAATGGACTTGGGCACTGTAGGGGCACAGGGCTCATGCCTCTATGCCCTCACCACTGGCATAGTGCACCCAGCTAGAGGGGTGGCTGACCTAGGCCAGGGCAGTGGCTTGTAGGCATGGCACACAGGGATGTGAGCCATGTCGACTCTTCACTTTTGTTCTGCACCAAGACACGCAGCCTGCAAAGGCAGTGTGTGTGTGTAAGGTGCAGGGTCCCTAAGGGTGGCACAACAAGTGCTGCAGCCCTTAGGGCCTTCCCTGGTCACAGTGCCCTGGGTACCCATGGTACCATTTACCAGGGGCTGACCTGTGGCCAGGGATGTCAATTGGGTGTAGGTATCAATGCAATTTTAGGGAAGGAACACAGGCCCTGGGTACCTGGTTGGCAGGAGCCCAGGGCACACTCAGTCAAAGTACATCAGCCATTCAGCAAAAAGTGGGGGCATACCATGTAAGAAAGATGGCACTTTCTCACAATGACCAGCTCTTTGTTGGCTACGTGGGCGCCAAAAAAGGTCGGGCGGTGCACAAACGAACCATCTCCCGCTGGGTTACCTTGTGCATCAAGACCTGCTATTCTTTGGCTAAGAAGGAGCCTCCTGTTGGGCTGCGTGCCCATTCCACCAGGGCAACGGCTGCTACCACGGCCTTGGGCCGCGGTGTTCCGCTGCCGGTTATCTGTCAGGCAGCTACGTGGGCCTCGCTGCACACGTTTACAAAGCATTACTGCCTTACCAGTCAGGTCCGGAGGGACGGCTTCTTTGGCCGTTCTGTCCTCCAGGACTTCCTTGTCTGATCTTTGTTCGCAGACTCACCACCGGGGTTGTATTGCTGGGGTATCTATTCTAAGGTAAGGAATCTGTCACTAACGTGTCTCTTTCAGATGCACAAGTTACTAACTTATGTAACGATATATCTGTAAGAGACAGTAGTTAGTGACAGATTCCTTACCGCCCCACCCATCCTCCCCGTTCTGCGAACTGATTTCTAGGGTTAAGGACATCCCTTGCAGGGCCCTAGTATTTTTCAGACACCTATGTCAGCTTCTTGCATGGCTCTGCGTTCCTGGCGCGGAAAGTCGTGTACAGAACTGACGTCAGCGCAGCAGGGCGGCGTCTAAGTACTGCCCGCGACGTCATCCCGGCGATGCCGACGACGGACGCGGAGCCGCACGACGCCGCCTACCGACACGCAAGGGTACTGCTACGCAAAAACTTTCCGGATCCAGCCTGACGCCTGGGGATATTCTAAGGTAAGGAATCTGTCACTAACTACTGTCTCTTACAGATATATCGTTACACAAGTTAGTAACTTGTGCTTTAAGTTAACTCTTCATTATAATTGTCTCTCATTTTAAAGCATTCAGAAATATAATTTTGTTCTCGTGTTCCAATATTGAGTTGAGAGCGACTTTTAGTTAAGGGTTAAATAACTCAGTGCTTCAGTTCTGAAGTTCTGGGACCCACATGGGTCATAAATCTGAGTGGAGCAATGCTAATTATCAGGCTCTGCTCTCTGCAGCCTGATGTAAAATAAACATAGCTTTTCCTTTCCTTTGAAAGGAAAACTCGACTATTATTTATTGCAGTTCTTAGTTCAAAATTAACTTGCAACTGGGAGCTACTCTGAAGGTTTCTGCGAGCTACTGGTAGCTCGCGATCGACTAGTTGGAGACTCCTGATCTAGGCCATGTTTAGGGTTTACATGAAGATCCTGGGGGCTATTCACAAACTGAATTTTGTAGTACTACAAGAGCAGTACAAGCATAATACAAAATGACATTTACAAAAATGCACTTCTAAAGTACTTTTTTCTTTGCAGTCGTACTTTAGAAGTGCAATTTGTGAATAGCGTTTTGTAGTACTACAAAACGCACTGTAAAATGCCGTTTGTGTATAGCCCCAGGCCCTTCAATTTGGTAGAGACATGCAAGTTACACTTTGAGTAAATTTACACTTGGATTTTGTGACTAGCCAAAAAGTACCAAACTTACTCAAAAATGTAAGTTACCTTTGTGAACCAGGCCCTTATAGTGACTGGTTTACCAAAAATGGTAAATCTGCACCCACAGAAGTACTTCTTGAATGGGTGCAAATATACTACTTTTTGGAATTCACATACATTGGTAGTAGTCGTAGACTTGGAAAGCTGTGCCAGTCAGGTTTCCAGGTGTATTACTAGCAATCAAACACCCAAATGTTGTTGGAATGAATGCTTGTGAATAGCCTAACCAGTGTCAACCGCTCTGGTTAGCAATCCAGCCCTTCATTTTTCCCTCACTGTGCCACTCTAGACACTGGTTCACCGAATACAAATCAGTACTGACCCTGTACTTCAAGGAAACAGTCTATCCCCAACCTTGGCCAACTCACACCCAAGCCTGCGGCCCACTGCTTGTTTAGTTGGGAAATTTGAGATTCACAACCCCAAATGTAAATGACTAAGCTATGCCCCTGTCAGTCCCTCCCGATCTCTAGGTGCTGCCTCTGTGGTCTGAGCAGCCTAAGTTGTGGTCGGAAACATTCTGAAATCTCTTAATGATTTTGGACTTCCAAATCTCCGGTTGGCCTGACCCAATCACCCACATCAGTCTGCCAAAGGCTCAACCTTGCTGAGCAAGTAAATAACTCGGACACACCTTTTTTTGCTGCTAGATACAACCTGCTACGTTGCCCTGCTGGAAAAATCCAAGCTCCCAAAAATATACTGTAGGAAGCTGGCTCTGTATATGGTATGCCTACTAGGTGGTTATACTGTGCACAGAGTCCAGGGGTTCCCCAAAAGTGTACAGGGCTCAATGTAAAACCCAAAGTGCTCTTTTAGTGGTAGTGTGGGCAAGCAGCCTTAGGCCTAACAAAGAGGAGTGTAAGACATTTATTGCACAACATTGACCAGTAATGGACACACGACTCGCAAAAAGGAGATCCACACTAATTTTAGAAAAATGAGCTTTATTTGTACTTTATCTTAAGACCAAGATCTTCTCATTGAGATTAGTACATTTTTAAATAAAAATACTTTTCACTTTCAAAAATCAACACAGAATATTTTCGGATCAGCTCAACGTTATCCTATGGGGAAAACAATAATGCGGTTTAACAGGAAAGTACCAAACTTACAAATCCAGTCTTCGGGCCCAAAAGTCAGCAAGGAGCAATGGTCTGGTGAGTACCAAAACTGCACTACCAGCGGCACGGGCAGCTGGGTGCAGTGGTCAAATTCGGAGTTCGATCCAATGCTTTTCAGTGGAGACTGGGGGTGCCTGGAGCGGACTGGTAAGTGAATCGGTTGCATGGGCCAAGCTTTTGAGGGTTAGCACAAACACTGTGGGGGTCACAAAGCAGCACCAAACATACACCACCAGCGGCACAGGGGTGGCCAGGAACAGGGTGCAAAATCGGCTTCGGGCACCCAATGCTTTTCAATGGAGTTTCTTCTTTCGACAAACAGGCTGCAGGCGTCGCACTGGAGGTTGCAAGAGGGAGACTAACGACATCAGAACGAAGTAGAGCTGTAGCGGGTCGCAGGGGCACTGTCGGTTCATCTCACCAAGGCCCAGGGACTTGAGGTGCCTTTCGATGTCTGAGTCTCCTTACTAGAGCCGGTCACGGTTGGGGGGGGGGGGTACCCTCTGGATTCAGGCTGCAGGCATTATTGTGGAGGTCAGGAGCGGCCAGCCAACACTGGACTCGAGGTCAGGATCGCTGAGTAGACTTCACTGGGTCGGTGGGCTACTCAGACTCAGGCCATGGATGTTGGGTGCAGAGTAGGCAGGAATTGCGGTTCCAGCTGGCTCCGTACCCCTTGGAGTAGATTTCTTCTGGATAGATCCGCTGTCCACAGGAAATTAGATTCTTTTTCGAAGGTAGTAGTCCTCCCAGGGTTTTCAGAGGTTGCTGGCTGCAAGACAGGACATAGGTTCGCAGACGCTGGAGACAGGCCGGTAGGGCTGGGCCAAGGCAGTCGTCTTCAGTCTTCTCTGCAGTGTTGTCTTCTTTCTTCTTAGGTCGTCACAGATCTTGTTTCCAGGTCTGGGGGAGCCCTCTTAATACTAAATTTAGGGGGCGTTTTAGGGGAGTAGCAGGTAGGGCCAATGGGCACCTTACCTGGGGGGACTACACCCACTAGTGTGCCACCCTTCTGTGGGAGTGGGCATAGACCTAGCCCTGTTTGGAGGAATCCCCTCATCTTCAAGATGGAGGGGACTGAAAAGCGTGCTTAACTTAGTCTCCTCCACCTGAGGGGTGGAGTTGGCAGATGTAGTCTGAGTTTTCCCACCCAAAGTTTGGGGGTGTAAACCAGGGGCTGCCATCTGCTGCTAGCAGCAGATGCTGGGCATCACATTACAAAGGCGACCGCACTGGGCCCATCCTGGGGGAGGCGGTATGACACCTCTGCCCAGGATGTGCATTGTTTCCGTTCCCAGAGAGCAGAGACTCTCCACCCAGGGGTCCAGAAGGATGTCTGTGCATAGCAGACTGCCTAAAGTCAGTCAGTGCCCACACCAGGGTCGGCATGGCTCTGAGTACATGGTGTAATAAATCCCACACTGGCATCAGTGTGGATTTATTACAAGGAGCTGTTTGGTACCAAGCTCTCCTGGGTTCAGTGAAGCCATCATCGTGCTGTGGAACTAGAGTTGTCAAGTTCCCAGGCCATTTACGCTCTATGGCTTCCCTGGCACTTACAATATTAAGGAATAGACCCTAATACTGTGGGGGCATATCTGCTCATGCAGATATGCCCACACCTGGGATATAGTGCACCCTGCCTTAGGGCTGGTAAGGCCTGCTAGAGGGGTGACTTACCTATATCTTGGGCAGTGCTAGCTGGCATGGCACACAAGCAGTATGCCATGTCGACTTGGTCATTTTTTCACCTCACAGGGGAATGCCAGCTGCAGGGGCAGTGGAATAGTCCTAGTGAGGGGTCCCAGGGGGCCCTCTTCAGCCTCCAGGCCCTAGGTACCCAGAGTACAACTTACTAGGGACTTACAGGGGGGCAGAAGTACAAACTGTGGACATGGTTTTTAGGGGAAAAACACTGGTACTGGGAACCTGGACAGCAGGGACCCAGTACTCTACAATCTGAAAGAGACACGTTAGTGACAGATTCCTTACCTTAGAATATCCCCAGGCGTCAGGCTGGATCTGGAAAGTTTTTGCGTAGCAGTACCCTTGCGCGTCGGTAGGCGGCGTTGTGCGGCTCCGCGTCCGTCGTCGGCGTCGTGATCGCCGGGATGACGTCGCGGGCAGTACTTAGACGCCGCCCCTGCGCGCTGACGTCGGTTCTTCTTTTTCCGCGCCAGTAAGCGCAGATCCGAAAAGAGCAGTGCCCTAGTCATTTTTTGACTAACTTTTTGGTGATTTTTTCACTGTTTTTCTTCGAGTCATCTAGGCTCCCAGGTGTCGGTAGGGATGCCCGGCTTCAAGCCATGCGACGCCTGTGGTCGAATGATGTCGATCACAGACCCGCACTTAGTGTCTCTACTGTCTCGGCCGCGACCACGACACGAAGTCGTGTTCCAACTGCCGGGCCTTACACCCGAAGGCTTTGCGAGAGCGGTCTCGAAAGCTACTCGAGGTCCGGCAGTCGGCCCCGGTCACGAGAGAGGTCATGGGGCCGGTCGCGGAGTCCTCGCCGGTCGTCGCAGTCCAAGTCTTCGCACTACTCGGGTAAGTCGAAGCACAAAAAGTCTAAGAAGCACCATTGCTCTAAGACTTCGCCTCGCCGGTCTCGCGACTCGGCTGAGGCCCCTGTCGGCACCGTCGCCGCCCCCGCGGCTCCGGAGGTGCCTGTGGGGCCGCCCCCGCATTACCCGTCCTTCCCGGGTTCGGGGGCGACTCCGGCCGAGATACAGGAATTCCTGTCGGCCATGGCCTGCCTCTTCGGGCCTCAAGCCCCCTCCGGTGCGCCTTCGGGCCCTGATGGGGTTGCCCCGGCGCTGCTGACGACTCCGGTCCCGGCGCCGCCTGTCTCACCAGCCTCGCTCCCGGCTTCGGCCCCGGTGGTACCGCAACCCCCATCGACGCCGGTTGACCTAACTACGCCTCCACCGACGTCCCCGGTGCCGTCCCTGACGCCGTCCGGGGCTCCGGGCGGCGTCGTTCCCCGGTTCTCTCCGGATCCGGACGCAGCGTCTGACCGACGTCGCCCGACGCCGGCTCCAGCGCCAATGAGACCTTGGTTCCCTGACGTCCCTCCTCCTCATTTTCAGTCGGAGGAGGACCCAGGAGAGCTGGGAGGGGTCGGAAGACCCTTTCACACAGCAGGTTGCGTATGATCAGGACTGGGCAGAGCAACTTGGGGATGCCAGTGGTCTGGACACTTCTCCCGACACTGGCATGCTGTCTCCTCCTTCCGTGGCTACGGAGGAGGGAGCAAATTTCGCAACGGTGTTACGTAGAGCAGCTGGAGCCTTACACCTCCAATTGTCTACAGTGGCTGTCAGGACTAACCTCCTGACGGAAGTGCTTCAGCCGGCGGCTACCTCCTCGGAGCCATTGCTGCCGTTTAATGATGCACTGTCTGATGTTCTTTTGGGCACCTGGTCCAAGCCCGCCACAGGGGCTCCTGTGGATAGGAACGTGGCCCGACGCCATCGCCCTGCTCTGGGCGACCCCTTGTTTCTCTCTCAACATTCCACCCCCGAGAGCTTGGTTGTCCAAGCCTCTGCCTCCCAAACCGCCTTCCCTACCGCCCCTCCGGATAGGGAATCCAAACGCCTGGACCAATTTGGGAAGAAGGCCTTTTCTTCCTCCAGTGCTGGCTTGCGGTCCGTCAACACCGCTTGCCTTTTGGGCCGATACTCCCACTCTCTGTGGGATTCGGTGGAGCTCGTTTTGCCCCAGTGTCCTGAGGAGGTCCAGACACTGCTTTCCCGCGCCATTGCGGAAGGAAGGGATGCGGCAAAGTACACCATGCGATGTGGCCTTGATTCCGCCGACTCTCTGGGCAGATCGCTTGCGACGACAGTGGCGCTGCGTCGCCACGCCTGGCTGAGAACAACTGGTTTCTCAGGTGATGTCCAGAATACACTCATGGACATGCCCTTTGATGGAGTCGGTCTTTTTGGTTCGAAAGCAGACCATGCGCTGGAGCGCTTTAAGGACTCACGGGCTACTGCCAAGTCCCTGGGCCTTTCTGCTGTGCGCCCTCCGCTAACCTCTGCTTTTCGCCCCTTTCGTGGCCACGGAAGGGGCGCCCAGTCACGTCCGCTGCCCAGCCACCGGCCCGCGCAGCAAGCGTCTTCGCGTGGCCGAGGACGTGGCTCCCGCCGTGGCGGGTCAGGCAACCAGCGTGCGGGTCAGGCCACCCACTCCGCCCCGTCCGCGGCCTCCAAGCCCTCCTAGTCCTTCCTTTCAGGTGCACAGCACGCCAGTAGGGGGCAGGGTCCGCCATCACCTTCACCACTGGCGTGCCATCACCTCGGACAGGTGGGTCTTGGACATTGTCCGAAGGGGCTACTCCTCCCCTTCGAGACCACCCCCCAGCCATGCCACCTCAATTCCACCGTATGTCAGGGGATCACTTGGTGCTTCTGCAGAAGGAAGTCACGGCCCTCTTGGCCAAGAGGGCCATCGAGCATGTTCCGACCCCAGAAGTAGGACGTGGTTGCTACTCCCACTACTTTCTGGTGCCCAAAAAGGACAAGGAGGACATGCGTCCTATCTTGGACCTCCGGAACGTCAATCGCTTCCTCCGGAGGGAGAAGTTCAAGATGCTCACCCTAGCTCAGGTCTTGACTGCCCTCGACCCTGGAGACTGGTTGGTAGCGTTGGACTTGCAGGACGCTTATTTCCACATCCCCGTCCTGCCGGCCCATCGGCGTTACCTGCGGTTCACGGTAGGCCTCGAGCATTTTCAGTTCACTGTGCTCCCCTTTGGCCTTACCAGTGCCCCTCGGGTGTTCACGAAAGTGATGGCGGTGGTCGCAGCTCATCTGCGCCGGGCAGGGTTTCCAGTATTCCCCTACCTCGACGACTGGCTGCTGAAGGCGGGCTCGTCCCAGGCAGTCGTCTCCCACCTCCAGACTACGGCCGAACTCCTGCACTCGCTGGGGTTCTCCATCAATGTGCCGAAGTCGCATCTGATTCCTTCTCCACAGCTCCTTTTCATCGGAGCAGTTCTGGACACGACGCAGTTTCGGGCCTATCCTCCCGAACGGCGAGTCCGGGATATTCAGGCTATGATTCCGATCTTTCAGCCTTTATCCTGGGTTTTGGTACGGATGACCCTGAGGCTGCTGGGCCTCATGGCCTCCTGCATCCTGCTGGTCGATCATGCCAGATGGCATATGCGGGCTCTGCAGTGGGACCTGAAGTTCCAGTGGGCGCAGCACCGGGGCAACCTGTCCGATCACGTCCAGATCTCGGAGGGGACTGCACAACAGTTGCAGTGGTGGCTCTCGAACCGGCAATGGGTCATGGGCAGATCCCTCTCCCTTCCCCAGCCAGAGCACACAGTTGTGACGGACGCGTCCCTTCTGGGATGGGGCGGTCACATGGGAGAGGCGGAGATCAGAGGCCTCTGGTCTCCGGCGGAGTCCCGGCTCCATATCAACCTTCTAGAGCTCCGGGCGATCCGACTTGCACTCAAGGCATTCCTTCCCTCTGTCAAAGGGAAGGTAGTGCAGGTGTTCACAGACAACACCACCGCCATGTGGTACTGCAACAAGCAAGGCGGGGTGGGGTCGTGGACCCTATGTCAGGAGGCTCTGCGCCTCTGGACATGGCTGGAACATCAGGGCATTTTCCTGATGGTTCAACACCTGGCAGGTTCCCTGAACGCCAGGGCGGACAAACTCAGCCGCAGGTGCATGATGGATCACGAATGGCGTCTTCACTCGGAGGTGGTGCAAGGTCTCTTTCAGCAGTGGGGAGAGCCTTGGTTAGAGCTGTTCGCCACCGAAGAGAACGCACAATGTCAGCAGTTCTGCGCGTTGGAATTTCCAAGGCGGCACTCGCTCGGCGACGCTTTTCGTCGCGAGTGGAGTTGCGGTCTGTTGTACGCCTTTCCGCCTATACCACTTCTACCCAGAGTGTTGAAGAAGATTCGGCGCGACCGGGCCCAAGTCATCCTTGTGGCTCCGGACTGGGCTCGAAGAGTTTGGTATCCCGAGCTGAGCGTCGATCCCCCGATCCGTCTGCCTCTTCGGGAGGATCTTCTGTTGCAGCAGCAGGGGACGGTCCTCCACCTGAACCTGTCCAGTCTCCACCTGCTTGCGTGGAGATTGAGCGGCGGCAGTTGATTCCTTTCGACTTGCCTCCCGAAGTTTGTGATGTGATTCTGGCAGCCAGGCGTCCCTCCACTAAGGTGGTATACGCCTGCAGGTGGAACAAATTTGTGGCATGGTGCACAGCAAAGGCTGTGACCCCCCTTTCTGCCCCTCTTTCTGAGGATCTTCTGTTCCTTCTTTCTCTGGCTCAACAGGGTTCTGCCCTGGGTACCATCAAGGGCTATCTTTGTGCTATCTCGGCCTTCCTCAAGCTTCCTGATCAGCCCTCCCTTTTCAAGTCCCCTGTTAACAGGTTCCTAAAAGGCATTACACACCTCTTCCCTCCTGTTCCGTTTGTGATGCCTCAGTGGGACTTGAACTTGGTTCTTACCTTTCTCATGTGCGCTCCCTTTGAGCCTCTACATAACTGTCCTCTTCGTCTTCTGACTCTGGAGACAGCCTTTCTGGTGGCCATCACCTCCGCTCGGCGGGTGAGTGAGCTCCAGGCTCTATCATGCAAACCTCCCTTTCTGTCTGTCCATCCAGACAAGGTGGTTCTTCGGACGCGTCCGTCCTTCTTGCCAAAGGTGGTTACTGCCTTCCACATTGGGCAGACCATCACTTTGCCCACCTTCTTTCCGCCTCCGCATCCTTCCAGAGAGGAAGAGAGGCTCCACCGTCTGGACCCAAAACGTGTGCTTTCCTTTTATATCAACCGCACACAACACTTCCGGGTGGATGACCAGCTCTTTGTTGGCTACGTGGGCGCCAAAAAAGGTCGGGCGGTGCACAAACGAACCATCTCCCGCTGGGTTACCTTGTGCATCAAGACCTGCTATTCTTTGGCTAAGAAGGAGCCTCCTGTTGGGCTGCGTGCCCATTCCACCAGGGCAACGGCTGCTACCACGGCCTTAGGCCGCGGTGTTCCGCTGCAGGATATCTGTCAGGCAGCTACGTGGGCCTCGCTGCACACGTTTACCAAGCATTACTGCCTTGACAGTCAGGTCCGGAGGGACGGCTTCTTTGGCCGTTCTGTCCTCCGGGACTTCCTTGTCTGATCTTTGTTCGCAGACCCACCACCGGGGTTGGTATTGCTGGGGTATCTATTCTAAGGTAAGGAATCTGTCACTAACGTGTCTCTTTCAGATGCACAATTTACTAACTTATGTAACGATATATCTGTAAGAGACAGTAGTTAGTGACAGATTCCTTACCGCCCCACCCATCCTCCCCGTTCTGTGAACTGATTTCTAGGGTTAAGGACATCCCTTTGAGGGCCCTAGTATTTTTCAGACACCTATGTCAGCTTCTTGCATGACTCTGCGTTCCTGGCGCGGAAAGTCGTGTACAGAACTGACGTCAGCGCGCAGGGGCGGCGTCTAAGTACTGCCCGCGACGTCATCCCGGCGGTGCCGACGACGGACGCGGAGCCGCACGACGCCGTCTACCGACGCGCAAGGGTACTGCTACGCAAAAACTTTCCGGATCCAGCCTGACGCCTGGGGATATTCTAAGGTAAGGAATCTGTCACTAACTACTGTCTCTTACAGATATATCGTTACACAAGTTAGTAACTTGTGCGTCAAAGTTGCATCAAAAGCCAGGCAAAAAAGTTTGGGGGGGTGGGTGGGATATTGCAACAGAACCCCATTTCTCACATAAACTAAGTCCGAAGGTAG
The DNA here is from genome assembly GCA_963921515.1 of Calotriton arnoldi. Taxonomy (NCBI): domain Eukaryota; kingdom Metazoa; phylum Chordata; class Amphibia; order Caudata; family Salamandridae; genus Calotriton; species Calotriton arnoldi. Next base: position 2,770,499 of record CAWUFW010000835.1, read on the forward strand.
AACCTTTAACTGGGTGAAAGCTCCAAAAGTATCCAGCAAATGAGATGACCTCCCTGTGCGCAAAATTTTCTTTTCCAGCTCTGAGCTTAATCTGCTAAAACCAAGACCTCACTCAATTCACCTATCTGACTTCGAAGGTACTTTGCCAGATACAGTCTGCTGCCCCACCCCACTCTGAAGGATTTTGAATTTTATTTCAGAGCTCAAGTCAGAAGGTAAAATCTTTGAGCGGGAAGAACCCGCTTGGTGTATCCAACTCGCACTCCATTGCGATCTGCCTGAAATTGCACCTAGGTTCCGGTCAACTGTGAACAGTGATTACTGATTGGTGCTTTACTTTATCTTAATGCCTTTTCTCTTAAATCTTTACAAATTCATATCTCTGGTTTCCCTTATATGATTTTTGTCATTTTGTTTAAGCTTTTCCTCTATTTTTTGTTTTTTTGACTTTTTAACTGTTTTGATTCTAAACACATTTTCTCAAAGTTAAGCCTGTCTGCTGTATGCCATAGCTACAGGGGTTGAGCTCAATTTTAAATATTTCAACTTTGCCTGGACTTAATAGGTTAGCGGCTTTATTACTTGTGGTGGACTACCGGCAACCCCAATAAATAATTCACTTTCTTAAACTGTTTTTGTGTTAACTGCCCAGATGCATCGTTTTTTTCGGATTTACATGGGAAACGTAAGGTGTAAGAATCCTATTTGGGTAACTGGACCCGTCGACTTAAAACCCCCGACCTTATTATTTGTCTCTCTTAAACATTCTGTCCGGATATAGGTTGAAAGTGGGGGCTGTACTGCAAGCCATTTGAGACTAATTCATCTATAATGGGAAATCCTGAGAAGTATCATACTGCTGGTACGTGAGATTCTTATGACTGGGTTGGTGGAGGGTATGAATACAATGTGCCCATGAGCCAGAGAGAAACACAGTTCTACTCCAGGTATTTGAGTGAAGGAGAATGCCAGAATATTACTGCCCATTCTGGATCTACAGCAGCTTATCATGTTTCTCACAAAACAGACCTTCAGGATGTTATTTCCCACTTTGAGAGTGGAGAATACCTAGTTTCCAGCACCCTGCAGGATGCCTGTTTCTATGTTCCAGGCCACAAACAGCACTGCAAGTACCTGCGATATGTCTTGAAAGGAAAGATTATCACATCAGCTCTTCAGTTTGGGCTCAAAGACTTATCCAAAATGCATGCCTCCAGTGGTGACTTAAGAACATCAGGTATTTCCATATCTTGAAGGCAAAATCCATCAAGAAAGTAAACACCACCACTTAACTTGGGCCTGTCTATGCAGGTCTAGTGAGCACCCAATAAGATCTGTCCTTAGAAGAATGAAAACAAAAATGGAAACTCCTATTTAGAAGCTTCATAAAGGAGGATACGTGCATTGTGACATCTTACACGTCCCTCCTAGTGGTGGTGTCCTCCCCTTCGTTATGTCGTTCTTCATTGTTCCGCATATGAGGGAGGTATCGGAAGAACAAACAGACTGGAAACGGATGTACAAAGGGGTGACTAGAACGACTAGGTCAGACTGACCTCTACTCTCAGACACGGTCTGTTGGGGCTGGGTGATATCCTGCAATGTCACTGTAGGTCTCTGGATCAAAGAACTGTGATAGCAATTGCTTTTTTATCACCGAGGCCTTGATGATTGGCTAAGGCCATGCTTCTTTGGGAGCTCTCTGCAGGGCTACTTTGCCATCAATTAAAGGCAATTCTGCATCAGACTTTTTCAATTCCAAGCCACTTGAATCTACCTACAAACAGTTCAGCCCTGCATCCACAAAACATCCTTCGCCACAAAGGCAAGGACAGCATGCCGATGTATAATTTCAAAAAGCAAACCAGAAACCTAGTCCCATATGCTAATGGAGGCTCGTCACCTCTGCAAGTGGGCTGTAGACAAAGTTTCAATCTCCACAAAACACCTGCCAGGAAAGGCAAACAATTTATTCAACAAGATCAGACTGCTGTACCGATATAAGTTGGTCAGTGAACACTTACACAGCATATTCTTAAAGTGAGGCAAACTCCCACTCAATTTGTTAACAACCAGAGACCCCCAAATTGCCACTCCTAGCAGATGCTGGCAACAATGGATATAGATGGAGGAGGCATGTTCAATGCTTTAGTATCAAAACTGGTGCAAGATCCTCAAACACTTATTCATAGCACCAGCCTGGATGAAACCGTATGGTACAATAATCTACAGTGAATATTGGAAATCAGTCAAGCTGAGAAGAAAACCTGCATGGGTGACAAAGGAGAGATGTATGGGTGACAAAGGAGAGAGAGAGAGAATGCCCTCATCACTTGGGTTGATAGCTTGTCTCCTGATTGCATGCAGTTTGGCCAACTGGGTGTTGCACATCCAAGAAGTGCTATGGATGCATCCACTTATTAGACTTTGTCCCTCATGTGACATCAGTCAGAGTTGAGTGAACCTCTGTCCTAGGAATCTACCCTCAAATACAGCAACTAGAGCGAGTTCACTCCACAGCCATTTGAGGGGAGTATGTATATTCCATATTGTTTAGTCACTGTTTTTCCATAAGTAACTGTTCGAGGCATATGAGCTGTAGATCATATGCGTTAGCATAGATCGCCATCTGGTGTTGGGCTCGGATGTTTGCACTTTGTTTTTCTTCGAAGAGGTCTTCCTAGTCACGAGGTAGGTGACTCCTCCTTACGATGATAGTGCGCATGGGCATCGACTCATCCCCTGGTTGTTTTTTTCCGCCATCGGGTTCGGATGTGTATTGTGCCCCTCCGGTTCGGGATCGTCTTCGAACCTTTTCGACGCGCAATCCTTACCACTCAACGGTATTGTTTTCGATCGCGGTTTCCCTTTCGACGCGCATCGTAAAATCAAACTACTTCGATCGACGATTCGGCGCGGGCCGTGAGGCCTACCCGTGCCTACCTCGCCAGCAGTCCATGGAACGGACTCCATTTAAGAAATGCCCCGGGTGTGGTGCTAAGTTCCCCCACACGGACCTGCACGAGGTCTGTAACCTCTGCCTCTCCCCGGAGCACGAAGAAACCAACTGCGAGGCCTGTCGATCATTCCGATCGCAGAAAACCATTTGTGACAGTCGGGCTCGACGTCCCGAGATGAGACGCGGCACTAGTCCGGTGCCAGATATCTTCAGAGAAGAGTCGGAATTCCAAACCGGCGCCGAAGAACACATTTCCGTGTCTGAAGCCGACGACTCCGACATGGAAGAGGACTCGAACATCACTCCGGCTCAACGAACTGTGAGTAACGAGCACCAACTACCCACAAAAACACCAAAGACTCCGGTTACACCTTCGCCTTCGGGCTCAGGTCGACACCGTGATACCATTTCAGACGCCCCGCCTTCGAGCCCGGCTATGAAACATAAAGACAAGCCTTCCGGCTCGGGATCGAGCCGACCCCATGCAGGTGCCGAACCCACATCTTCGGCACCGAAACACAAGGCTAAGCCTGACGCTCCGCTGTCGGCACCGAAGATATCTTCGGCACTGAAAGATTCCCATAAACAGAAGGCTTCGGAGCTGATGCCACCAAAATCAAAAGCTTCGGAACCGACACCGGCTAAACCGAAAGCATCGGAATCAAAACCAGTTAAAGGAAAACCTTCGGAACCGAAACCAGCTAAGGAAAAGCCTTCAGATCCGAAACAGGGAAAAGGCAAGACTTCGGAGCAAAAACATCCCGCACCGAAGAGCACCGAACCTAAAAAGCCCTCATAAACCTTCCGAACATAAACAGACTCCATCCAAAGATATTCCTCAACAAGAATCTTTGGATCCAAAACAAAAACAATTGCATATTGACCCAGAAACTGGAAAACTTCGAGCAACACTTCCTAAAAACGGAAGCTGGACCTCCTGAAGGCTACCGCATACCTCTTAATAAAAAAGACATGGGTACTAACCCTCTCCCCCTTGCATACCTCCCTCTCCTCCACCTTTTAACCCAAATCTACTAATTTCACCAGCAAACTCGCCACCACCACATTTTTTCACCTGTGTCACAGGATAATGATGGGGACGGGGATGGGGATGATAATCAGGACAACATTCCACAGGACTCAGGCCCCTGGGATGATTATGATAAAGACCCGGATCATACTAATGACCCCGATCTATATCCCTCCAGACCATCACCACCCGATGACAATATTGGTTTCGCACAGCTCATTAATAGAGCTGCTCAATACCATGGGGTGGAATTACATACTGATCCCTTGGACGAGGATTTTTAGTGGAAACTTTCGCTCCCTCCCAAAAAACCACAAATACTTTGCCCATGCTCAAAGGTATGCTAAAACACGCCAGCGAGGTATTCAAAGACCCTGTTAGAGCTAGAATACTTACACCAAGGGTAGACAAAAAATATAAAGCTGCTCCTACAGACCCAATTTACATCAGGGGTCGGGTACCTTTTAGATTCTCTTGTTGTTTCAAATGCACGGAAAAGGACAAATTCTCAGACAACAGGTAACGCCCCTCCTGACAAGGAGTCAAAATGTATAGATGCATCAGGCAAGAGAATTGCATCTCAAGCTGCCAATCATTGGGGTATTGCCAAATGCACAAGCTCTCCTGGCGCGTTATGATAGAGCTCACTAGGACGAGCTAGAAAAACTGATGCAACACTTAACAGACTAATACAAAGCTAAAGCTCACGACCTCATTCAAGAGGGTAAGCTCATTACAAACACTTCCATCAAATGTGCCCTCGATGCAGCTGATACAGCCTCGCGTGCCATTAACACCAGCGTTTTGCTACGCCAACACGCTTGGCTTTGAATCTCCGGATTCAAACAAGAAGTACAATCAGCACTACTTAATCAGCCATTTGATCAGGAACATCTTTTTGGTCCCACAATTGATTCTTCATCAGAGAAAATGAAAAAAGACACCGAGACGGCTAAATCCATGGGGGCATTACAACGACCTTCTAATAAAGGCTCTTTTCGTCGCTCCTTTTATAGGGGTGGCTCAAAGACAACTGCATCAGAAAAAACCTACACGTCTTATAAAAGCCCCAATCAATCCTCATCCAGAGGATATTTTCGGGGCGGATACAGAGGGAATAACAATAGAGGAAGAGGCAGAGGTAACTCCACCCGCACTTCCCTACCCCCAAACAGTGACTTCCCCCCACTACCCCCCGATCATTCCACTCCTGTCGGGGGACGTCTCACAGTTCCTACCTGTCTGGAATTCCATCACAACAGACAAGTGGGTAAGACAAATTATCCAATATGGTTATTGCCTGGAACTTACCTCCACTCCACCAAACATTCCTCCCAAACATCGTGCGATGTCCTCAAAACATCTCACCCTCCTAAAACAAGAAGTTCTCTCCCTGTTACAAAAACATGCAATAGAACCAGTCCCCTGAGCTCACCAGGGCACCGGGGTTTACTCACTCTATTTTCTAATCCCAAAAAAGACGGCTCTCTCAGACCAATACTGGATCTCAGACAGCTAAATCTCTACATTCAATCCAATCATTTCCACATGGTCATCCTCCAACAGGTGCTCCCATTGATTCAGCAAGGTGATTTTCTTTCCACTTTGGATCTAAAGGACGCCTACTTCCACATTCCCATTCACCCCGCTCACCGGAAACATCTCAGGTTTGTGGTGGACGGTCAACACTACCAGTTCAAAGTCCTCCCATTCGGGGTAACCACAGCACCCAGAGTTTTCACCAAGTGTCTAGCAGTAGTTGCAGCTCACTTAAGAAGACAACACATTCATGTGTTTCCTTATCTGGACGATTGGCTCATAAAAGCCAAATCACAACAAAGCTGTATTCAGCACACCCACAAAACAATTCAGTTTATTCACCACTTGGGATTCACTGTAAACCTCACCAAATCCCACCTCCATCCGTCCAACACACAAGTATATCTAGGAGCTACAATAGACACTTGCAAAGCCCTAGCTTACCCCAACCCAGTCAGGATACGCAACATAGTCTCTAATATCACAATTTCAACCTCAACACTCATTACCAGCTTGAGTGTTCATGCAATTAATAGGAATGATGGCCTCTTGCATTCCAATAGTCCCTTATGCAAGATTCCACATGTGTCCTCTGCAGGAATGCTTAGCACGTCAGTGGAACCAGACTCCAGGCCAGTTGACAGATCTGGTGTTGGTAGACAGCCGCACCCATCGCTCTCTGCACTGGTGGAACACACAACCTTTCCAAAGGGCGGCCGTTCCTCGACCCGGTTCCACAAATATTGCTAACAGCAGACGCATCACTCACCAGCTGGGGAGCTCTTCTACAAAACCATACCATTCAGGGCCTGTGGACTCCACAACAAAAGCAGTTCCACATAAACCACCTGGAACTTCTGGCAATTTTTCTAGCATTAAAAGCCTTTCAAATCCATCTACTACACAAAGCTGTCCTAGTCCGTACAGACATGACAGCAATGTACTATATACAAAAGCAAGGAGGTACACACTCCCTACAGCTCTCGCATCTAACTCAAAGCATATGGAGATGGGCCAATCCTCAAAACATATATCTCCTTGCAGAACACCTTCCAGGAATCAGATTGCAGATCTGCTCAGTCGTCAGCGACAACAGATCCACGAATGGGAGTTACATCCTCAAGTTCTCCTTCCATTCTTTCAAATGTGGGGCTACCCAGAAATAGATCTGTTCGCCACACACAAACGCAAAATGCCCAAACTTCGCATCCAGGTATCCACACCCATTGTCCAAAGGCAATGCGCTATGGATGAACTGGTCCGGAACATTTGCTTATGCTTTTCCGCCTCTCCCGCTCATTCCATTAGTGGTTCGGAAGCTCCAACAGCTTTCACTCAAAATGATCCTGATTGCTCCCACATGGGCTCGACAACCATGGTTCACAACCCTCTTGGAACTATCTGTAGTTCCTCATCAAAAACTACACCTCTCACCCAAGCTTCTCTCTCAGAACCATGGAGAGATGAGACATCCAGATCCCAATCAACTCAACCTTGCGATCTGGCACCTGAGATCATAGTTTGGCTACCTTAATCTCCCACCAGACTGTATGAACGTCATTAAAGAGGCTAGACGTCCTACCACAAGAGCATGCTACGCAGCAAAGTGGAAACTATTTGTAATTTACTGTACAATCAAATCAATCCACTAGATGCTTCTATTCAAAACATCATTTGCTATCTCTTACACCTACAACGCTGTAACTTGGCATACACATCTATACGATTGCATCTCGCTGCAATAGCTGCTTATCTACAAAACAGACAACACTTGTCTTTATTTAGAGTGCCCGCTATCAAAGCATTCATGGAAGGACTCAAAAGAATCATTCCCCCTAGAGTTTCACCCTTTCCAGTTTGGAACCTTAATATTGTCCTTACAAGACTCATGGGCCCACCGTTTGAACCTATGCACAAATGTGAACTACAGTTCCTCACTTGGAAAGTAGCCTTCCTTATAGCCATCACATCTCTTAGAAGAGTTGGTGAGCTCCAGGCACTAACCATACAAGAACCATTTTTACAAATTCATCATAACAAAGTGGTTCTTGGGACTAATCCGAAATTTTTACCTAAAGTTGTTTCTGCCTTTCACCTCAGTCTATTGAACTACCAGTGTTTTTCCCTCAACCAGACTCTGTGGCAGAACGTGCACTTCACACACTAGATGTCAAAAGAGCAATACTCCATTACATTGAACAAACTAAATCTTTTAGGAAAACCAAGCAACTCTTTGTTGCTTTTTCACCGACGCATAAAGGCAATCCCATTTCAAAAACTGGTATTGCACGATGGATAGTTAAATGCATCCAAATATGCTACATTAAAGCCAAACGCACATTAACTATTCCCCCTAGAGCACATTCCACACGCAAACTAGGGGCTTCTATGGCATTCTTAGGGAACATACCCTTAGATGACATCTGTAAGGCTGCTACTTGGTCTTCACCTCACACATTCACAAAACACTACTGTGTGGATGTGCATGCAAAACAACAAGCTAGTGTGGGCCAGGCTGTCTTAAGAACACTTTTCCAAAGGACTGCAACAGATACAGGTCAGCCACCGCTGGGAAAATAACTGCTGTATAGTCTATGCTAACGCATATGATCTACAGCTCATATGCCTCGAACGGAAAATGCTACTTACCCAGTATGCATCTGTTGCTTGGCATGTAGAGCTGTAGATTCATATACACCCACCCGCCTCCCCGGGTACCTTTATCTGCTGCAGTATTATCTTACTTAGATACAACACACATGGACATCCTTTTCTATTCTTACTAACTCCATCGTCACCCTTTATGGCGAAAACAATCTGGGGATGGAGTCGATGCCCATGCGCACTATCATCGTAAGGAGGAGTCACCTACCTCGTGACTAGGAAGACTTCTTCGAAGAAAAACAAAGTGCAAACATCCGAGCCCAACACCAGATGGCGATCTATGCTAACACATATGAATCTACAGCTCTACATGCCAAGAACAGATGCATACTGGGTAAGTAGCATTTTCATTTTCTTCCTTTCAGACCTGTTATGCAAGTATTTGAGATATTACTGTAATGTTTCAATATTATTGTACTTTAGTTAAACAGAATGCCTGATTTCTGAGAATGCTTTTTGTGCTGTTTAAAAATGGTATTCTGAAATGTTGACTAGTTTCTGTTCATTCATACCGACTTTATTTCAGTAAGTGAGTTTCAGAAATAATTAGCTTTGTGTGCTACAAAAGACAAGTGCTCAATCTTCTTTCTTTTCTAGAAATGGCCAAGCGCATCGCCAACATTCTCCGGGTGGTCTTGAGCCTACAGCACTCTCCTGAATCCACATCTGACGCTACCCCAGATCTCCAGAGCGTTCCACTACGCCTGCTTGGTCCCCACATTGGTCGGCTTCCTATGCCAGAGGACTATGCCTTGGAAGAATTGCGCAGTCTCACGCAGTCTTATTTACGAGAACTGACGGTTGGCAGTCAGTGACAAAAGATCAGCTTGCTTCGAAGTACTCTGCTTTTTACCATTTCTTAGTCTTTCATTTTGTGTTGCCCTTGATTGAGGTATATCATCCTCTCCTGGGCAAAGACGTCTGCCATTAGGATGTGTTCGTATTGTGTGCTGGGCTCCTGACCTAACAGACTTGGTTATGAAAGTGGAGATAGCTCCATTATTCACACACAGCCAACGCACTTTGGCACAGTCAATAAAGCAACTTTTTTCATCAAAGTTCTTGAAGTCTGCGTGACATTGGAGACAATGATTGTATACAATACTCAACTATTTTCTAAGCATTTTATTGACTGCTCTTGCATATTTATAACTCCTCTTCTACAGCACAAAGGCCACATGACGAGAAGAACACACAGCGGCAGGAGATGTGATGGGGAATATCTCACCGGAGAGATGGGAGAACCAGCTTTAAACTGTTTTTACAAATCCTTGCATGAAAAGGGTGTGCAGTGCTTTGAAGTTTTTTTTTTTTTTTAAGATGGAATTTTGTGAAAGAAAACATGATTTCACAGCCGGGTATTAAGGACGAGTGTTTCACAAGAGTGATAGAATCCAATGTATTTACTTTTGTCTAAGCCAAATTTTGGAAGCAAGACAAGCCGCTAATAAAATGTTCCAAACTTCACAAAAAAGGATGTGCAAGGGTATTTTACCTTTTTGTTCTTGGGGGCCTATGTAATTACAAGGTAATTAAAACACTGATTCTCTGTTTGTGAAGTTGCTGCTTCTGGTGCTCTAGTGTAGGAAGACCATGCGTCCTTTGACTTGGCTTGCTCCGCATTCATTGTTAGGAAAATTTGTCAAAGCACTATGATATAAGAAGTAGAAGTAAATTAATGTTATCACCAGACTGCAGGCTCACCTTCCCCAGCCTCACCTCTTCAAACTAACAACCTGGTCTGGTAACTCTTAGATCCCGACTGTTAATATGGCCTGAATTTTTCTGATCACTTTCTGGCCTTGCATTTTCAGTAAATGAGTCTTATTGCCAGGGGCTGTTGGAGATGTGATTAGTTTCCCTCGCTCCTTCTATACCACCTCTATCATTGCAGTTGTGTCCATGCATGGAGGCATACATGATTGTGCATGCCCTGTCACTCAGTGTAGGGATCGGTGCATCTGTTCCAATGGAGGAGAGGGGGATATGCATGGGGAGTGTCACTGGCTTGACTGCATGAGTTGACCCAGTAGGTCATTGCTGGTTAATGAAATATCTGAATAATAGTCAATGCTACTTCATAAGAGAGAGCAGGGCTTTTCAGCTAGTCTTAAATGGACAATTTTTGATCTGAAAGACCATTTAAACCCTCACCTTTGAGTTTATTTTAGTGAACAAGAATCTCTGCACTCTCCTGTCTGGTGTTCAGTTGACCACACCCTAACCGTTCAGTCTAAATCCATTTGTTGAAAAATGTGTATATTTTTTTAGGTATACAATATAATGCTCTTGTTGTATTTTTATGGTATGGAAATATTGTTTGTACACAAGCAAAATGTTAAATTTGTCTTGTTTGTGTTAACTTTCTTGTTCATGTTAGAAACTGATGTGTACATTGTTGTTGGAATATTGTTATATTTTTTCTTGAAGAGACTATCTTTAACCCTGTTGATCTATTCCTAGTGTCTGGGCATTGTCTGCCTACGTCCAGAAACAATCACTGCTAATCTGTGTATGATGCACCTTGACCACGTAGCTGGTATTGATACATTATGGGAGCATATGCATGAAGATTATGTAAAAAGGTTTTTATTAAAACAGCCAAATTATGACTAAATCCTAGATTTTGCCCCATCTGTTTTTGAGAAACCTGATATTTTTAAAGAAAAGCAAATAAAACATTTATAACATTGTCTCTTAATTGAATTGTGATTTCCTTTGAGACTGTATGCTCATTTAGATCCTCTACTAATACTGTGAACATACAATTTCAGTACAATAGACAGCATGATATAGTTTCCTGTGCGAAGAAAGACATGAGACCTCAGTTTAGTTTTCTACAAAGATCTACCTATTTGGTGCAAAGCAATACTCTGCTTCATACGAACTGTTGAAATAATATTGGGTAAAGTTAGCATTGTGCTACCGATCTACTTTATACAGTTGGTTTGTGATCTTTGAGGTCAGGTAAGCTTTTTTTTATGTTAGTCAATTTCTGATGGATACTTCTAACCATAGATTCCTCACCTTTAAGTGTCAATCTCAATATAGAGATTTTGAAGCAGTATTTCCGCGCTCCACAAAGTGGCACCATGTGACTTCGAGGCAACCTCACACCACCCTCGAAGAGAGACAGCAAAGCTGTATACTGGTGCCACCCCTGCACAATGACGTCAGTTCCTTTCGTTCTGCTCCCTTCGATCTGTATCTCTGCTCCCAGCTTGTCTGTCGTCCAGAGACTTAAAAAAATTCTCACTGTGGTAGGAAAGAAATGTTTCCCCCAGAGGGTTCAAGGTGTGCTACATGACATCAGAAAGCAGATGTCTGCCATGAACCTTGAAGAAGCGTATGTCTGTTGCCTGAGGTTCGATCATGACTTAAGTTGTGAGAAAAATGCATCCTGACACACCAGAAGACTATCACGGAGCTGGAGGCGCAGCTATATGTTGCAGAACATGAGAAGAGGTGACTCTTGAAGCAACTATCTCCCTCTCATTCAGTCCAAGTCTGGGGACAACTCTTGCCCCAGATACTGATGCCGGTCCCAAGTTATTAGGTAAGTCGAAATCCAAAGCATGCGACAAGAAGGCCAAGTAGGATTTCCCTCCTGCAAATCAAACGCATTCCCAACCCCCTCTCGACATTCAAAGTCAGACAAAAAGCTGCGCAAGCAGCACTCCATGGCCGATCACCTAGAGGGTCTACCGAATCCGAACCCGTTCCCTAATTGGTCCCAGTGCACAGTGGTTTCCCCCCTGTCTTCTATCACACTGTAGGTAGTGGCCTACAGAGAGGCCATGCTGCAGATATTTTAGGCACTGCCGGTTATCTCTGGAACACCTTCTGGCCTGGTGACTTTTGAATCCACTCAGTGTGGCAACAAACATGCTACAGCTTGAGTTCCCAGGAGGAACGCTTAACCCTCCCACCACCCAATCCTCGCCCCTTCACAAACTGGAACGTCCAAAAAAAAGGATGGAAATTTTCAAGCAACAGCTGTTAACACCTGTCCATACCCCCAATTGAATTTATGTAAAGCACTCTGATGACTTGGTGCATCTGGTTCTCGCTGTACAAAATTGAAAATCTCTGGAGTTTTCCAACAATGAACTGATGACCCGCTTGATGCCTATGCGGAGGATTCCCTTTGTAGGGGCTATCCTGGACACCGGAGAGTCCAGGTCTTTCCATTGCTGCAGTGACTCTGAGACATTCAGGGTGGGACCCTGATGCTTCAGGCTCAGTCCTAAGTCTGTCAGGATGGTGCTGAGGCTTCCTTGGCTCCTAGCCATGTGCATTCTTCTCTTGTAGGGGATTTCCGTGATAGTCATAATCATGTGAATAGTCCCGCCCATGTGCGTGGACCCCGGAGCACTTCATTAGATATATCTTCTTAAGTTGTCATCTTCCGCCTTTCTTCAGGAAGGCCTGTATAGACACTTGAGAAACAAAAAGACAATAATGCAGCCTAACCAACTAGGCTACGCTGGCCATTACTTCATCTTGAAGTGAAAAAAGATAGCCTGTTTAACTTTTTAAATTTAGCAATTTGCTGAGTTTTACACACAGAAAACTCTCCTTCACAAAACTCCTTTTCTTTTTTCATGATAGAGATGAAAGGAATGGATAGAGAAGCCCCCATAGGCTGCCATTCTATGTCTGCAAATGGATACCGTGCCTTTAAGAGTCTCCAGAGACCCTCGGTATCCCATGATGCACAGCCAGAGGCAGTTACTTTCAGTTCTTTTTTCCGGCTCCTGCTAGCAGGACCCTGGAGCATTGAGCTCTACCTTTTTTGGTATTACATTACAAACTAGTTATATATTTGGATTTTTTAAAGTTTCACTTGACGTCTTTGGCCTTTATCTACCTTCTGCTGTAGTTTTTTGGCCGATTTTCTGCAGTTTTCTTGTCATAATGCCATCTCTATTTGACAAGTGTCCTGACTGTGGTAGGGAGAAGGCCAGGTCTGATGCTCACAGAGTCTGTATTTTGTGTTTGCCTGTGTCTCAAGTGCCTGACACCTGCTCTATTTGTAAGACCTTTTCCAGGCGCACCCTGCGTGACAGGGAGAAAATTCGGTTCCAAGGGTTGGAGCAGAGAAGAAAAGATTTTGCATTTGGTGTGCATCTAAGAACGTGGATCCTACCTCCTACAAGGAAGATGTCATCCTTCCTTACTTGCTATACTTGGCTCATTCTGGCCTTCAGTTTCATTCGATCAAAGTTCACCTGGCAGCATTGACTGCTTATAGGAAATGTCCTTCACAAACTTCCTTTTTAGGTCTCGCCTGAGCCAGCACATGCGCTGCTCTGGCGAGAGTTTTAGTAAGCGGGTTTTGGAAGTGCAAACGGTGGCTTTTGCTGGCGACCAGCTTGCGTTCACGCAAGCGTGCACGCGCGATCAGGCGCCATATGGCTTCCCTCTCGATTACTTTCACTTTCGCTCCGCGCGGCCTTGTCAGTTTCACGGCCGCGCGGCCAATGCTTGTTGTAAACTGTTTTTGAAGCTGTAAAAATGAAAACAAATCTCATGATAAATTAGTCCTAGGAGTCGAACTCTTGCAATGTCCTGATTGTATTCAAGTTGTGGAACTTCTCGCTGTCCTTGTTGCTACTTACTCTTCCTGTTAAGGGAAATTAATTTTCTGGGATTTGAGCACCTTTCACAACCACCCATTATTTTCATTTACTGTTGTAAACATCCATTTCTTTATGGTTTTTAAATTTCTCATTTTATTTAATTCACTTTTGAAAGAGATGTGCAGAGCATCTATGTGTAATCCTATACCATACACAAGAGCGAGGTTTAACTGCTTTGTTTTTGTGACTGGAAGTGCGATAACTTAGTGTGAATACCTCAGCGCGAGGCTCAAAGGCTTTGTTCAGCTTGGCCGCGAGCGTGTTGTGGAGGTGTTCTCTTCAAACATGGCGGCGCCCCGATCACGGGTTCTAAGCAGGGTGGGTTGTTTGTCTGCCACTTGCTCGAAGAATTCTTTGTTGGAAGAGCACAGCTGCTAGACCAGAAACTAATATACTCTGAAAGGTTTCTCAGTTTGACCACATGAGCCGTCTGTCGGCATCTGCGTCAGTGTGTTCTCCCTCGCCCTTCAGTTCAAGCCCTCTAATCTCCCTCTGCACCCCCCGTTCTTCCTAACCAGCGAGTGGGTGCACGTCACTGTCGTTGTTTTGCTTCATTATTTCTTTCTTTTCCTCCGCCTAAAACAACAAGCTCCAGCACCCTCTTGCCGGCATTGTTTCTGCCGTCCTTCTCGCCCCTCCCTTGCTCGTTTTAGTTACCGACTTTACTCTGCTCCGATAGTCAGAAGGTCTGTCAGGAGCACAGAGTTTAATTGAATCCCCAACTAATCCCCCTTAATAAGCCTGAAATTCTTTCTGGCATTGTAGTGTTCAGCTTCTTGCAAGGGCTGGTTGTGGTGATCAGCTGTCTATTTGTGTTTACGACTTCCCGTCCTGGGTACTGTCTCTGTTCACGCTGCTTTCCTTTGTTTGAGGTGGCGGCCATTCTATTACAAATAATCTTTAATTCATGACATTGTTGATCAAATTGTTTGGTTGCCCACCATCGGACCAGAACTGCATTTGTTTGCACTGCATGTCCTAAAGGCTAGCCGAGCAGTACACCATACCCACTCAAAATGGTTGCTTTTAGGAGCCCGTTTAGTCTCGAAACATTCCTATTTTTACAAGAATTCCTTCTCATTTGCAGTACCTGTAAACATAGCAGCTTTGACTTGCATGATACAGCCCTCCTGCTCTGTTCAAATTCAAACGGGGGCGGGGTGGGCAGTGGGTGATGCAACACAAGGTTGGAAGGGTTTAGACATGTTTTGGTCGGCATTATACTGCATATCACCCATAATATTCTATGTTGGGAACCTAAAATACGTGAAAAAGCTCATGCTTTCCAGGTGACACTTTTCTCGAGGTTAATTACTTTGTCTTGCCAGCCTTTGGTAATGGTCATGTTTTCAAGTTTACGGATTGAATACGAGCCGCTAATTATGTATTTAAAATGCCCGCAATGGCCATTTGAAGTATAATACTCAAATTCTCAGGCATATCCGATAGATAATAAACATTACTAACCCATCCAGTGATATGCCATGACTAATTTTAAAGGGGAAACTTTGCTTGACATGCAAACGTTAACTAAGGTTGGCTGTGAATAACCTCAGCAACGGTTTATATGGCGGGCTGTAAAACGGCAGATGTGTTCACAAGATAGTGCGACCAGATGTTAAACCAACAAACTGGCACAAATAAAAACAAGCATTGGCATAGCCAATAGGTCTCGCTTTTGGGATCTTATAAGTATTTAGTTATGCAGCACAATATCCTTGGTGCAACAACATCAACTGTTGCATGGCTAAACACTTATAAGGTCCCAGGGGCGAGACCTATTGGCTATGCCAATGCTTGTTTAAAATGCCAGTCATCAGAGATTTTCTTGAAGGATTGAAGAAAGTGTTTCCTCCCATTAGGCGTCCTTCGCCTCCCTGGGAGCTCAATGTGGTCCTTTCACGACTGATGAGGGAACTGTTTGAACCCATTCATAAGGCCTCTCTTCAGCATCTGTCTTGGAAGACGGCTTTCCTTGTGGCCATAACTTCTGCCCGCAGGGTTAGCGAACTTCAGGCATTGTGTTGTAAAGAACCTTATACAGTCTTTCATTCCTCTAAGGTAGTTATGAGGACTCAACCTAAGTTCCTCCCAAAAGTTGTTTGAGTTTCATGTGAACCAAACTATTACATTGCCTACATTTTTTCAGAATCCCTCTTCTCCTGCTGAGAGGTCGCTTCATTCCCTGGATGTTAGGAGGGTCTTGAAGTTCTACTTGGACAAAACTAAGGATATCCGTAGATCTGACCAGTTATTTATAAACTATGGTTCTGTCCGAACTGGTCTAACTACCTCCAAACAATCCATTTCTAGGTGGATTGTTTCCTGTATTCAGCTGTGTTATCAGAAAGCCAACAAGGCTTTGGTTAGTAAGCCTAGGGCTCACTCTACCAGAGGTAAAGCGGCTACTGTGGCTCTACTTCGTAACGTCCCCATTTCGGAAATCTGTAAGGCTGCCACTTGGAAGTCAGTCCATACATTTACTAAGCACTACTGCCTAGACACTGATGCTAGGGCAGATGCTCAGGTCGGACAGGCTTCTCTTCGAAATCTATTTGCACAATAGTGCAATTGTTCTCTGTTTCTTCCACCGCCGGAGAGTTTTTTTGGGATGGGCTTGCTAGTCTATTCACATGATTATGACTATACACAGAAATCCCCTACAAGAGAAGGAGTAGTTTCTTACCTGTAACTCCAGTTCTCTTGTAGGGGTATTTCCGTGATAGTCATAAGCAACCCGCCCGCCTCCCCGGTGGCAGATACAGTTGTCTCCTAGACTCAGCAGGCTCTGCTTCTTTACGCCTTCAAAAAGAACTGAAAGTAACTGCCTCTGGCTGTGCATCATGGGATACCGGGGGTCTCTGGAGACTCTTAAAGGCACGGTATCCATTTGCAGACATATAATGGCAGCCTATGGGGGCTTCTCTATCCATTCTTTTCATCTCTATCATGAAAAAAGAAAAGGAGTTTTGTGAAGGAGAGTTTTCTATGTGTAAAACTCAGCAAATTGCTAAATTAAAAAAGTTAAACAGGCTATCTTTTTTCACTTCAAGATGAAGTAATGGCCAGCGTAGCCTAGTTGGTTAGGCTGCATTATTGTCTTTTTGTTTCTTAAGTGTCTATACAGGCCTTCCTGAAGAAAGGCGGAAGATGACAACGTAAGAAGATATATCTAATGAAGTGCTCCGGGGTCCACGCACATGGGCGGGACTATTCACATGATTATGACTATCACGGAAATACCCCTACAAGAGAACTGGAGTTACAGGTAAGAAACTACTCCTTGTCCTTTGTGTTCGATGGCATATGCTGGCAGTAGAGGGGATAGCCTACTCTGTACTTCATTTACGCACTCATGCAACAAAACATCTCTGAGAACTGCAGATATGCAGTCACTCAGAAAGTACTACAAAATTGTCTCGCACTAAATGGTGGGGACGTTACCTTCATGGTAGAGGCACATGAAGCATATAGAACAGAGGTGTTTTATTCCTGGGTTAAATTTCCATCTTCAGATGCTGTTACACTAGTATCTGAAAGAAGACTATTAGTTATAGATTCCTTACCTTAGAATTACCCCCAGGCATCAGACTGGATCTGTTTTATTTAATTTAATATAGTTTTTTTTTTGTTTTTTTTGTTTTTGGTATTATAATATAATTTGATGACTATTTGTTTCTCCTTTTTTATTGCTAACATTGGATCATATCTTTGGAATCTGTTATAGCTATGTAACGTGACAAACTTACAAGCATTCATGTATTATTTCCTGTTTTATTTCTAAAAATGCTTAATAAAATCATTTGAACTTTAGAATTACCCCCAGGCGTGGGACTGGATCCGGAGAAATTTTTTCGGAGCAGTACCCCTGCACGTCGGTAGGTGGCGTCGGTCGACTCAGCGTCCGTCGAACGTCGTGGTCGCCTGGGATGACATCGCGGTGTCTACTTAGACGCCGCCCCTGCGCGCTGACTTCAGTTCTTTCTTTTTCCGCGCCAGCCAGCGCAGATCCGGAGAGAGCGTGCCCCTTAGTCACTTTTTGACTAACCCTTTTTCGACTTTTGTCGACATCTTCTCCTGGTGCATGAGGGATGTCCAGCCATCGGCCCGGTTTCAAGCCCCATGACTCCTGTCACAAGTTGATGTCGGTCACCGATCCGCACCTCATGTGTCCCTGGTGCCTGGAGTGCGACCACGACCCGAAGTCGTTCTCAGACTGCCGGGCCCTGAACCCGAAGTCTTTGCTGGAGCAGTCCCGAAAGCTTTTGGAGGCCCGGCAGTCCGCTCCGTTCGAGGTCCCGGTCGAGGGGAAGGTCGCGGGACCGGTCGCGGAGTTACTACCATTCGTCCTCGAAGTCTTCGCACTCCTCGGGTAAGTCGAAGCACAAGTAGGCGAAGAAGTATCGTCGCTCTTCGCCTTCTCCACGTCTGTCGGCCGAAGTGACAGGACCCGGAGCGTCGTCGCTCTCCGGCTTCTTCTGAGCCCGCTGGGACGGCTCCGTGCTTCCCTCCTTTTCCTGGAGCCGGAGCGTCCCCTGCCCAGCTTCGTGCATTTTACGAAGCGCTGCACAGCATCTTTGGGCAGCTCGACTCCGCAGGCGCGCCTTCAGGCCCCACGGACTCGGCTGGGGGCCCTGGGCCTTCGATGCCTCGGTGCCGCAGGGTCCCCAAGGATCCAGGCCTCGATCCAGATCGCCGCCGGTCGACCTCACGGTACCTTCCCCGGTGCCGATTCTAGTGACGACTCCCCCGACGTCGGTTGCGCCCCCAACCAGCGTTGACCCCACCCTCACCCCCGACTTGGACACGGCGCCGGTACTTCTGTTCATCCCTGGCGTTCCCTACCGCCCTGAGTGGCAGCCAGAGGAGGGTGAGGACGACTGGGAGGGGTCTGTTGACCCTCGAGCATACCAACTTGAGGAGCCGGACTGGCGAGACGAGTTGGGTGATGCCAGTGGTCAGGATCCTTCCCCAGACTTTGGTATGTTTTCTCCCCCTACCGTGGCTTTGGAGGAGGGGGCTTCCTACACTGTGGTGTTGCATAGGGCAGCTGAGGCCTTGTGCCTCGAGCTTCCTACTGTGGCTGTCAGGACTAACCTCCTGACTGAGGTACTTCAACCAGCAGCAGCCTCTTGGGAGCCCCTGCTGCCTTTTAATGAGGCCCTCACTGACATCCTTCTGGGCACTTGGTCCAAACCCAGCACAGGGGCTCTTGTGGACAGGATGATTGCCCGACGCCACAGCCCGGCCCCGGGAGACCCACTTTTCCTCTCCCAACAGCCTACCCCTGAGAGCTTGGTGGTCCAAGCCTCATCCTCAAAAGCTGCATTCCCTACTGCTCCCCCAGATAGGAAATCCAAGAAGCTGGACAATCTTGGGGAGAAAATGTTTTCTTCCGCCAGCTTAGGACTGCAGTCAGTGAACACCGCATGTGTGTTGGGCCGTTATACACACATGTGTGGGATACGGTAGCGCAAGTGCTGCCACAGTGCCCAGAGGAGGCCCGGGCCTTGCTCACATGCGCGGTTGCTGAGGTTCGAGACGCAGCTAAGTTCACCATTCGGTGTGGGCTGGATACCGCCGACTCGCTGGGTAGGACGGTTTCCACGTTGGTAGCCCTGAGGCGTTACGCCTGGCTGAGAACGTCTGGCTTCTCGGGTGATGTCCAATCCACACTTTTGGACATGCCCTTTGAAGGCCGTTGCCTGTTTGGTGACAAGGCGGACAACGCGCTTGAGCGCTTCAGGGACTCTAGGGCCAAGGCCAGATCCTTGGGCCTCGCAGCAACTTCTAGCCCCATGCAGGCTGCCTTCGCCCCTTTCGTGGCTACTGAAGGGGTGCCCCACCACGTGCCACCCAGCGCCTCAGGGCCGCGCAAGCTACCCAGCCTGTGTGGCCGGGAACGGGGGACCCAGCGTTGTGGGTCTGGGGGCCAGCGGGTGGGCCAGTCCACCAGTGCCCCCTCTGCAGCAGCCTCCAAACCTTCCTAGTCTGACCTTTCAGGGCCACTAGTTGCCAGTGGGCGGCAGGATCCACCATCACCTCCCCCACTGGCACATCACGTCGGACAGGTGGGTTATGCAGATAGTCCGAAGGGGCTACTCCCTCCTCTTCGAGACTATCCCTCCCTCCATGCCACCTACACTCCATTGCATGTCGGAGGATCATTTGGCCCTTCTCCGCCAGGAAGTTGCGGTTCTCTAGGCCAAGGGAGCTATCGAACGAGTCCCTGTGCCTTCTGGTTGCTACACCCACTACTTCCTGGTACCCAAGAAGGACAAAGGCTTGTGTCCTATCTTAGATCTCGGGGACGTCAACCGCGAAGGAGAAGTTCAAAATGTTAACCTTGTCTCAGGTCTTGTCTGCCCTCGACCCTGGAGACTGGATGGTAGCGTTGGTCTTGCAAGACGCTTATTTTCACATCCCCGTCTTGCCTACCCACTGGCGTTACCTACGGTTCACAGTAGGCCATGAGCATTTTCATTTTACCCTGCTCCCCTTTGGCCTTACCATCGCCCCTCGGGTGTTCACGAAAGTGATGGCGGTGGACGTAGCTCATCTGCGCAGATCAGGGGTTTCAGTATTCCCCTATCGCAATGGATGGCTGTTGAAGGCGGGCTCGCCCCAGTCTGTAGCCTCCCACCTCCAGACTATGGCGGACCTCCTGCATTCGCTGGGGTTCACTATCAACGTGCCGAAGTCGCACCCGATTGCCTTTCAGAAGCTCCTTTTCATCAGATCATTTCTGGATACAGCGCAGTTTCGGGCTTATCCTCCCGAGCAGCGAGTCCGGGATATTCGGGCTATGATACCGATGTTTCAGCCTCTATCCGTGAATTCGGTGAGAATGACCCTGAGGCTGCTCGGCCTCATGGCCTCCTGCATCCTGCTGGTGGATCATGCCAGATGGCATATGCGGGCTCTGCAGTGGGACCTGAAGTTCCAGTGGGCGCAGCATCAGAGAAATCTTTCCAATGTCATCCAGATCTCGGAGGGGACTGCAAGTCAGTTGCAGTGGTGGCTGGAGAACCGGGATTGGGTCAACGTCAGATCCCTCTCCCTTCCTCAACCAGAGTTTGCAGTGGTGACGGATGCGTCATTCCTGGGATGGGGGGGCCACATGGGAGAGGCGGAGATCAGAGGTCTCTGGCGGAGTCCGGGCTACACATAAACCTTCTGGAGCTCCGGGCAATTCGTCTTGCACTGAAGGCATTCCTTCCTTCTGTCAAAGGAAGTGTAGTGCAGGTGTTCACGGACAACACCGCCGCCATGTACTGCAACAAACCGGGCCGGGTGGGGTCGTGGACCCTATGTAAAGAGGCTCTTCGCCTTTGGACATGGCTGGAACATCAGGGCACCTGGCAGGTTCACTGAACGCCAGGGCAGACGAACTCGGCCGCCGGTGCATGATGGCTCACGAATGCCGTCTTCACTCGGAGGTGGTGCAAGGTCTCTTTCGGCAGTGGGGAGAGCCTTGGTTAGATCTATTCGCCACCGAAGAGAACGCGCAATGTCAGCAGTTCTGCGCGTTGGAGTTTCCAAGGTGGCACTCGCTCAGCGACGCCTTTCGTCGCGAGTGGAATTGCGGCCTTCTGTACGCCTACTACCACTTCTACCCAGAGTGCTGAAGAAGATCAAGCGCGACCGGGCCCAAGTCATGCTTGTGGCTCTGGACTGGGCTGGAAGAGTCTGGTACCCTGAGCTCTTGAGCATGGCCATCGATCCTTCGATCAGACTGCCTCTTCGGGAGGATCTTCTGTCTCAGCAGCAGGGGATGGTCCTCCACCCGAACCTGTCCAGCCTTCACCTCCTTGCGTGGAGATTGAGCGGCGACAGTTGACAGTTTTCGACCTTCCTCCCGAAGTCTGTAACGTCATCTTGGCAGCCAGGAGTCCCTCCACTAAAACGGTATACGCCTGTAGATGGAACAAATTTGTGGCATGGTGCACAGCAAAGGCTGTGGATCCCCTTTCTGCCCCTCTTTCAGAGGTTCTCCTCTTCATTCTTTCTTTGGCCCAGCAGGTCTCTACTCTGGGCACTCTTAAGGGCTATCTTTCAGCCATTTCGGCTTTTCTTCGCCTTCCTGATCAGCCTTCTCTTTTCAAGTCCCTGATTTTTAACAGATGTCTGAAGGTCATTACTCATCTCTTTCCTCCTTCTCCTTTCGTAATGCCCCAGTGGGACTTGAATCTTGTCCTCACTTATCTTGTGTGTGCTCCCTTTGAGCCACTACATAATTGTCCTCTTCGTCTCCTTACTTTGAAGACTGCTTTCTTGCTTGCTATCACCTCTGCTTGCAGGGTGAGTGAGCTTCAGGCTTTATCTTCCAAACCTCCCTTTCTTGCTGTCCATCCGGACAAAGTGATTCTTCGTACTATGCCCTCTTTTCTGCCGAAAGCGGTTACTTCTTTCCACATAGGTCAAACCATCACATTGCCCACCTTCTTCCCGCTTCCGCACCCTTCCAAAGAGGAGGAAAAACTCCACCGTCTGGACCCAAAACTTGCACTGTCCTTCTACTTTGACCGCATTAGAGCCTTCCGGGTGGACGATCAACTCTTCGTGGGTTATGTGGGTACCAAGTAAGGTCGGGCAGTGCACAAACGTAACCGCTCTCGATGGGTTGTCCTATACATTAAGATCTTCTATTCTTTGGCTAAAAAGGAACCTCCGGTAGGACTACGCGCCCACTCTACCAGGGCGACGGCAGCCACTACTGCTTTGCGACGTGGAGTTCCGCTGGTTGACATCTGCCAGGCAGCCACGTGGGCATCCTTGCACACTTTTACCAAGCATTACTGCCTGGACAGCCACGTCCGGAGAGACTGCTTTTTTGGCCGTTCTGTTCTCCAGGACTTCCTGGTGTGAACTTAGTTCGCAGACCCACTTCCGGGGTTGGTATTGCTGGGGTATCTATTCTAAGGGAAGGAATCTATAACTAATAGTCTTTCAGATGAACAAGTTACTTAGCTTCGTTAACAATGTATCTGTAAGAGACATATATTCGTTATAGATTCCTTATCGCCCCACTCATCCTCCCCGTTATGCAAACTAACTACTAGAGATAGGGACTACTTTACAGGGCCCTAGTTGGGTGCACCAGTGACCAGTGGTCAGTGTCTTGCATGGCTCTGTGCTTCTGGCGTGAAAGTCGTGTCAGAACTGACGTCAGTGCGCAGGGGCGGCATCTAAGTAGACACTGCAACGTTATCCCGGCGACCACGACGGCGGAAGGGGAGTCGACCAACGCCACCTACCGACACACGGGGATACTGCTACGCAAAAATTTCTCCAGATCCAGTCTGACGCCTGGGGGTAATTCTAAGGTAAGGAATCTATAACTAATATATATCTCTTACAGATACATCGTTACCGAAGGAAAGTAACTTGTTCATTTCTCACACACACCCTGAGGCTGAAATACCAGATGAATACACTCCATATGAGGCAATAGAAGTTCCTCTCACTTACCAAGAACATATTAATTGGTTTAAAGGCGCCCTCTCATACACTATAGAAAATGTGAGACGGGGCCCACTCAGCAATGAGGGGCGACATGGCCAATCCTAGCCAGATACACGCAGCATCCCGGTATAAAAAATGCCAGCCGCTCAGATGCAAGGATTATATTATAATCTAGTAACAATAAACAGATGCCTTACACAGTTTGTGATGCGAGCATTAACACTTACCCCTGCACGGGCGGTTCAAGTTGCACAACCACAATTTGTTACACCAACATTAGCCCACAAACACGGAGTGAAGTTATGGGTAAATTTTCCATCAAGATGGAAGAAATTCCGCTTTATATTGCACAAAAAGCAAATCAGCTTGAAGCAGTATTTCCCCATACGGGCCAGCAGGAAAAAAACTGAATATTGACAATTGGCTTGCCGATGGGGATGGCTCCCTCTGTGGAGGACTGTGCAACTTGGGGTACGGTCTTTGATGCAGTATGGTACCCCTTCTCTGGCTGTTCTGCCTGAAATGCTGAAACAGATCCAGAATGAGTACGGGGCAGCACCTGCCCTGGACCTAGGGATGAAACTGATGGGCAACTTTCCACAGTATGTGCTATAATGTTGAGCAACATTAAAGGGGAAGCAGCAGCGCTTGCTATACGCCAATGCCTGAGGAATTTGACTCCCGCACAGCAGGAGCGCGAATTACCTAAAATTATCAAAGAAACCTATGATCTACTCGGTAGAGATACATCTGAAAGAGACACGTTAGTGACAGATTCCTTACCATAGAATATCCCCAGGCGTCAGGCTGGATCCGGAAAGTTTTGCGTAGCAGTACCCTTGCGCGTCGGTAGGCGGCGTTGTGCGGCTCCGCGTCCGTCGTCGGTGTCGAGATCGCCGGGATGACGTCGCGGCCAGTACTTGGACGCCGCCCATGCGCGCTGACGTCAGTTCTTTCTTTTTCCGCGCCAGTAAGCGCAGATCCGGAGAGTGCAGTGCCCCAGTAATTTTTTGACTGAACTTTTTGTGACTTTTTGTCACTGTTTTCTCGAGTCGTTCGACTCCCAACGGTGTCAGTAGGGATGCCCGGCTTCAAGCCATGCGACGCCTGTGGTCGGATGATGTCGATCACGGACCCGCATCGAGACTGTCTCTACTGCCTCGGGCGCGACCACGACTCCAAGTCGTGCCCTGACTGTCGGGCCTTGCATCCGAAGGCTTTGCGAGAGCAGTCTCGAAAGCTCCTCGAGGTCCGGCAGTCGGCTCCGCGCCAATCCAAGCCCCGGTCACGAGAGAGGTCGAGGGGCCGGTTGCGGAGTCCTCATCGGTCTTCGGGATCAAAGTCTTCGCACTCCTCCGGTAAGTCGAAGCATAAAAAGTCTAAGAAGCGTCATCGCTCGACGACTTCCCCTCGCCGGTCGCGCGACTCGGCTCAGGGTCCCGACGGCACCGTCCCCGCGGCTCCGGGAGTGCCTGTGGAGCCGCCGTATTACCCGCCCTTCCCGGGTTCGGCGGTGACTCCGGCCGAAATACAGGAGTTCCTGTCGGCCATGGCCCGCCTCTTCGGGCCTAAAGGTCCCCCCGGTGCGCCTTCGGGCCCCGCGGGCCCTAGTGGGGTTCTTCCTGCGGCTCCGCCTGGCGGCTTCGGCCCCGGCTCCGCCGGCGACTCCGGTCCCGGCGCCGCCAGCAACACCAGCCCTGGCCCCGGTGCTGCCACAACCCCCGTCGACCTAACGACACCTCCACCGGCGTCTCTTTCACCGGTGCCGTTCACGACGCTGCCCGGGACTCCCGGCGGCGTCGTACCCAGGTTCTCTCCGGATCCGGACTCGGCGCCGGACCGACGTCGATCGACGCCGGCTCCGGCGCCGATGAGACCTTGGGTCCCACATGTCCCTCCTCCTTACATTGACCCTGATTTGGAGGACGAAGAGAACTGGGAGGGGTCTGAGGACCCTCTCACTGCCCAATGTGAGTATGATCAGGACTGGGCTGAGGAACTTGGGGATGCCAGTGGTCTGGACACCTCTCCTGACATTGGCATGCTGTCTCCTTCCGTGGCAACGGAGGGAGCAAACTTTACTACGGTGTTGCGTAGGGCAGCTGAGGCCCTGCACCTCCAGTTACCTACAGTGGCTGTCAGGACTAACATCCTGACGGAAGTGCTTCAGCCTGCGGCTACCTCCTCGGAGCCAGTGCTGCCGTTCAACGATGCACTTTCGAACGTTCTTTTGGGCACCTGGTCCAAGCCCACCACAGGGGCTCCTGTGGATAGGAACGTAGCCCGACGCCATTGCCCTGCTCCGGGCGACCCCCTGTTCCTTTCCCAACACCCCACCCCTGAGAGCTTGGTTGTCCAAGCCTCTGCCTCTCAAAGCGCCTTCCCTACCGCTCCCCTGGATAGGGAATCCCAAAAACTGGACCAATTTGGGAAGAAGGTTTTTTCTTCCGCCAGTGCTGGCTTGAGGTCTGTCAACACCACTTGCCTCTTGGGCCGATATACCCACTCCTTGTGGGATTCGGTGGCGCAGATCCTGCCCCAGTGTCCTGAGGAGGCCCAGGCACTGCTTTCCCGCGCCATTGCGGAAGGAAGAGATGCGGCAAAATATACCATCCGATGTGGCCTAGATACCGCCGACTCGCTAGGCAGATCGCTTGCGACGACAGTGGTGCTGCGCCGTCACGCCCGGCTGAGGACCTCTGGTTTCTCGGGCGATGTCCAAAACACACTTATGGACATGCCCTTTGATGGTGTCGGCCTTTTCGGCAACAAAGCAGACCACGCGCTGGAGCGCTTTAAGGACTCGCGGGCTACAGCCAAGTCCCTGGGCCTTTCTGCTGTGCGCCCTCCGCAACAGTCTGCTTTTCGCCTCTTTCGTGGCCACGGAAGGGGCGCCCAGTCACGACCGCTGCCCAGCCACCGGCCCGCGCAGGAAGCGTCTTCGCGTGGCCGAGGACGTGGCTCCCGCCGAGGCGGGTTGGGTAACCAGCGTGCGGGTCAGGCCACCACCTCCGCCCTGTCCGCGGCCTCCAAGCCCTCCTAGTCCATCCTTTCAGGTCCACAGCACGCCAGTGGGGGTCAGGGTCCGCCATCACCTTCACCACTGGCGTGCCATCACATCGGACAAGTGGGTCTTGGACATTGTCCGAAGGGGCAACTCCCTCCCCTTCGAGACTACCCCCCCAGCCATGCCACCTCAATGCCACCGCATGTCGGGGGATCATTTGGTGCTTCTTCAAAAGGAAGTTGCGGCCCTCTTGGCCAAGGGGGCCATCGATCGCGTTTCGACCCCAGAAGTAGGGCGTGGTTGTTACTCCCAGTACTTTCTGGTGCCCAAAAAGGACAAGGAGGACATGCCTATCTTGGACCTCCGGAACGTCAATCGCTTCCTCCAGAAGGAGAAGTTCAAGATGCTCACCCTAGCTCAGGTCTTGACTGCCCTGGAGACTGGATGGTAGCGTTGGACTTGCAGGACGCATATTTTCACGTCCCCGTCCTGCCGGCCCACCGGCGTTACCTGCGGTTCACGGTAGGCCTCGAGCATTTTCCGTTCACCGTGCTCCCCTTTGGCCTTACCAGTGCCCCTCGGGTGTTCACGAAAGTGATGGCGGTGGTCGCAGCTCATCTGCGCCGGGCAGGGGTTCCAGTCTTCCCCTACCTCGACGACTGGTTGCTGAAGGCGGGCTCGTCCCAGGCAGTCGTCTCCCACCTCCAGACTACGGCCGAACTCCTGCACTCGCTGGGGTTCTCCATCAACGTGCCGAAGTCGCACCTGATTCCTTCTCCACAGCTCCTTTTCATCGGAGCAGTTCTGGACACGACGCAGTTTCGGGCCTATCCTCCCGAACGGCGAGTCCAGGATATTCAGGCTATGATTCCGATCTTTCAGCCTCTATCCTGGGTTTCGGTACGGATGACCCTGAGGCTGCTGGGCCTCATGGCCTCCTGCATCCTGCTGGTCGATCATGCCAGATGGCATATGCGGGCTCTGCAGTGGGACCTGAAGTTCCAGTGGGCGCAGCATCAGGGGAACCTGTCCGATTACGTCCAGATCTCGGAGGGGACTGCAAGACAGTTGCAGTGGTGGCTCTCGAACCGGCAATGGGTCATGGGCAGATCCCTCTCCCTTCCCCAGCCAGAGCACACCGTTGTGACGGACGCGTCCCTTCTGGGATGGGGCGGTCACATGGGAGAGGCGGAGATCAGAGGCCTCTGGTCTCCGGCGGAGTCCCGGCTCCATATCAACCTTCTGGAGCTCTGGGCGATCCGACTTGAACTCAAGGCATTCCTTCCCTCTGTCAAAGGGAAGGTAGTGCAGGTGTTCACAGACACCACCGCCATGTGGTACTGCAACAAACAAGGCGGGGTGGGGTCGTGGACCCTATGTCAGGAGGCTCTGCGTCTCTGGACATGGCTGGAACATCAGGGCATATTCCTGATGGTTCAACACCTGGTTCCCTGAACGCCAGGGCAGACGAACTCAGCCGCAGGTGCATGATGGATCACGAATGGCGTCTTCACTCGGAGGTGGCGCAAGGACTCTTTCTACAGTGGGGAGAGCCTTGGTTAGATCTATTCGCCACCGAAGAGAACGCGCAATGTCATCAGTTCTGCGCGTTGGAATTTCCAAGGCGGCACTCGCTCGGCGACGCTTTTCGTCGCGAGTGGAGTTGCGGTCTGTTGTACACCTTTCCGCCTATACCACTTCTACCCAGAGTGTTGAAGAAGATTCGGCGCGACCGGGCCCAAGTCATTCTTGTGACTCCGGACTGGGCTCGAAGAGTTTGGTATCCCGAGCTACTCAGTATGAGCGTCGATCCCCCGATCCGTCTGCCTCTTCGCGAGGATCTTCTGTCGCAGCAGCAGGGGACGGTCCTCCACCCGAACCTGTCCAGTCTCCACCTCCTTGCGTGGAGATTGAGCGGCGGCAGTTGATTCCTTTCGACTTGCCTCCCCAAGTTTGTGATGTGATTCTGGCAGCCAGGCGTCCCTCCACTAAGGTGGTATACGCCTGCAGGTGGAACAAGTTTGTGGCATGGTGCACAGCAAAGGCTGTGAATCCCCCTCTCTGCCCCTCTTTCTGAGGTTCTTCTGTTCCTTCTTTCTCTGGCCCAACAGCGTTCTGCCCTGGGTACCATCAAGGGCTATCTTTGTGCCATCTCGGCCTTCCTCAGGCTCCCTGATCAGCCCTCCCTTTTCAAGTCCCCTGTTGTTAACAGGTTCTTAAAAGGCATTACACACCTCTTCCCTCCTGTTCCGTTTGTGATGCCTCAGTGGGACTTGAACTTGGTTCTTACCTTTTAATGTGCGCTCCCTTTGAGCCTCTACATAACTGTCCTCTTCGTCTTCTCACTCTGAAGACAGCCTTTCTGGTGGCCATCACCTCCGCTCGGCGGGTGAGTGAGCTACAGGCTCTTTCATGCAAACCCCCCTTTCTGTCTGTCCATCCAGACAAGGTTGTTCTTAGGACGCGTCTGTCCTTCTTGCCAAAGGTGGTTACTGCTTTTCACATTGGGCAGACCATCACTTTGCCCACCTTCTTTCCGCCTCCGCATCCTTCTAGAGAGGAAGAGAGGCTCCACCGTCTGGACCCAAAACGTGCGATTTCATTTCATCTAAACCGCGCACAGCAGTTCCGGGTGGACGACCAGCTCTTTGTTGGCTAAGTGGGCGCCAAAAAAGGTCAGGCGGTACACAAGCGGACCATCTCCCACTGGGTCGTCTTGTGTATCAAGGCCTGCTATTCTTTGGCTAAGAAGGAGCCCCCTGTTGGGCTACGTGCCCATTCCACCAGGGCGACTGCCGCCACCACGGCTTTGGGACGTGGTGTCCCATTGCAGGACATTTGTCAGTCAGCTACGTGGGCCTCGCTGCACACGTTTACCAAGCATTACTGCCTTGACAGCCAAGTCCGGAGAGACGGCTTCTTTGGCTGTTCTGTTCTCCGAGACTTCCTTGTCTGATCTTTGTTCGCAGACCCACCACCGGGGTTGGTATTGCTGGGGTATCTATTCTAAGGTAAGGAATCTGTCACTAACGTGTCTCTTTCAGATGCACAAGTTACTAACTTGTGTAACGATATATCTATAAGAGACAGTAGTTAGTGACAGATTCCTTACCGCCCCACCCATCCTCCCCGTACTGCGAACTGATTTCTAGGGTTAAGGACATCCCTTTCAGGACCCTAGTATTTTTTCAGACACCAATGTCAGCTTCTTGCAAGGCTCTGCGTTCCTGGCGCGGAAAGTCGTGTACAGAACTGACATCCGCGCGCATGGGCGGCGTCTAAGTACTGGCCACGACGTCATCCCGGCGATCTCGACGCCGACGACGGACGCGGAGCCGCACGACGCCGCCTACCGACGCGCAAGGGTACTGCTACGCAAAACTTTCTGGATCCAGCCTGACGCCTGGGGATATTCTAAGGTAAGGAATCTGTCACTAACTACCGTCTCTTACAGATATATCGTTACACAAGTTAGTAACTTGTGCTTTGGGAGCCTGACCTGGGAATCCACAGTTGAAGAGTAATTCTGAAAAGGATAACTCTAAGCAAGCACCCGAATCTTCGACAAAGAAGTGGGATAATAAGAAAAGCAAAGACCAAACAAAATCACAGGGTGGGTCCCCGACACAGGAATAAACTGAGAAACGTTATAACTTGTGGAACCGTGATAATGTTAAGCTGTCTGAGCAGGAAACAGGATACTGATATAAGTTTGTCTTGTTCCTTCCAGGATTAATCCGATAAACGTTCAGAGAGAGGAGGATGTTCAGATCGCAGATCAGAAGAGCACGTGAAACCAAGGAATGACAACACTCATCTGACTACATTATTAAGCAAGAAGAAAAACATAAAACATCGAAACAGCTGTTCAAAAAGAAGGTAGCCAGACTTAAGTTCAAAAGACACACAATTGATGGACGGAATGCAGAACAAATCAAAACATTCACCCCCAGTCAAGAGATCTGGGTTAAATCCATCATTCTTTTGCTCACCATGCCACCCCAGTTTAGACCTGGCCATATGAAAATCAGTTTTGACCCTGTGCCTCATGGGAACAGTCCAGCCCGAACTAAGCCAAGCCAGGTCCTCCCTGGACCGGAAACAAGCATCCTAGGACCGGTTTCGGGGTTTCACCCCTCTTCAGCCAGGGTCAAGACTGATTTGCATATGGCTGGGTCTAAACTGGGGTGGCGTAGTGGGCAAAAGAACGATGGATTTAACCCAGATCTTTTGACTAGGGGAGAATGTTTGCATTGTCAGCATTCCGTCCATCATTTGTTTGCTGTAACACTTTTAGACTTAAGATCAGGCATGCCCCAGATATTGAGGACTTTGCTTCTGAACGGTGAATGGTCATTGACGATGGTAAACAGCACAGCAGAAGTAACAATAGTTCACCAGAACCTGATGGATTGTCTGGTGGTAGTAGTGCTGAGTGAGCACATCACAGTGGAAATGGCAGATACTAGGGTAAGCATTCCACATCGTCAATACAAAGTCCAACTACGATTGGAAGGGGACATGCCCAGGTTTATTAATGTCCTCTTTTGGGAGGAACTCACTCAAGGGTACGGTATTCTTCTGTCCGAAAAGGATTGACCACCTGATTTCGTAATGGATTTGCCCAAACGGGGAAGCAGTAATTTTACCAGCTTTCTTCTACCTCTTTCTGGAATCAATTAAACAATCATACGCTAAGGAGTGGGCTCTAGATCTGATAGACATCTAGCCGCAGATTCCTCAACTTAGAATATCCCCAGGCGACGGACTGGATCCGGAGAATTTTTTGCAGCAGCACCTCTGCGCGCCTGGGGGCGCCGCCGCATGGCTCCGCCCTGACGTCATCCACGGACATGAAGTCAGTGGAGCCATATAAGTCCCTCCCGGCGCGCTGACGTCAGTTTCATTCTTTTCCGCGTCCCAACACTGATCCAGGAATAAGCGGTTCCTCTGGCCTGTTATTTCAGGCCTTCTCGACGCCTTCAGCGTCCGGGAGCGGTGTGCGATGCCTTCGGGTTTCAAGGCGTGTGAGACCTGTACGCGGCAGATAGCGACGGATCCGCATGCGATCTGTATGTGGTGCCTAGGAGAGCACCACGACTCCGAGGAGTGCGACGCCTGCCGGCAGATGAAGCCGAAGTCCCTGCGGGAGCGCCGGATGAAGTTGTTGACCGCCCGGATGTCCTGCTCAGAGCATTCGCGCCGCCGATCTCCATCTCGAGCTGGGGCTCCTGTTCGGGTCCGGTCACGGAGTCGTTCCCGCGGACGTCGTTCGCCTGACGCAGTTAAGCACAAGTCACGGAGGTCGTCGACCTCACATAAACGTGACGACTGGGCCCGCTGCTCCCGGTCCTTACCAAGCGCAGGCGCCCAGGAGTCGGTCTCCTTATACTCACCCTTTCCGGGTGTTGGGGCGACTCTGGCCCAGATGGAAGCCTATTCCAAGGCTCTTCACTCCATCTTTGGGTCACCCCCTCTCCCTGGCACGCCCTCGGGGCCCCACAGAGGGGGTAGGGACTCAGGTCGGGTCCTCGCCGGCGGGTTTGCCCTCGGCGCCGGCCGAGTGCCTCAATTCCGGAGTCGCTGCGACGTCGGGACACGGCCCGGAGGGGCATCCCAGTCAGACGTCGAGCCCTTCTGCCCTTTCTCCGAATAGCCCTATGGGGCTCCCTGCGCCGACGTCGGATGCGGCTGCAGCACGGAGCTCGACTCCTTGTCGACATCCTTCCTCCCCGCAGGCCTCAGTGAAGGGCGAGTCGACGCCGGTCCGATGCCAGGCCGAGTCACCTCTGGTGATTGTCGACGTCGGTCGACGCCGGTGCCGGCACTGGTCCACGCCGGCGCCGGTCCCTGTTGTTCCTCTGTTCGAAGAGGATGAGGACCTGGAGCACCCAGGGTTGTTTCCACGCTCTCCGGCTCCGCTGCCCCCTGGCCAGTGGCCCTTTGCTCGGCCTCCGGCTGCAGCGCCTCTCCTTTCTGGGGGACGCGTTAGCCTTCAACCGTCCCCTACAGATGGTTTATCGCCACCTAGAATGGCTACAGAGGCTAGCGCGGCATTTGCGAGGGCTGGTCGCAGGGCTACAGCTATTTTACACCTGCAACACCCCTCCGTCTCCTTGCCTTCTGATCCATTATTGGATCTCCACCACCAGGATGCTGTGGAGGTGGAGCCCTTGCTGCCTTTTGGCGGGTTGTTATTTGACACCCTTCTTGGCACGTGGGCACGGCCCTCCTCTGGAGAACCTGTGGATCGGGCCATCGCACGTCGGCATCGCCCGGCTCCAGATGACCCTGTCTTTGTCCCTTCATCCTAGGGCTCACAGCCGGGTGGTCCAGGCGGCTTTCGCCTCGCAGCCTTCCTCTCCCGTTGCTACCTCCCACTAGGGAGTCTCGTTGGTTGGAGACATGTGGCCGCCATATTTTTGCGTCCACTAGTTCGGGCATCCGTACTCTGAACACGTCTTGCGTGTTTGCACGGGCTACTTTTGCCCTTTGGGACTCCGTCGAGCGTGTTCTTCCCTCTCGTCCAGAGGGTCCCCGTGCTGACCTCGATCGTCTCCTTCATGATGGCCGAGAAATGGCACAATTTACCATTCGGTCGGCTCTGGACACCACTGACTCTGTGGGTCGGGCGATGGACAGGTCAGTTGCTCTGCGTCGCCATGCCTGGCTGCGCGATGGCGGTTTCCCTGACAATGTTCGGGAGAGTCTTCGGGATTTGCCATTTGATGGCGTGACCCTTTTTGACAGTCATGCGGACTCAGCAGTCAACCGTCTCATGTCTGGGCTCCCATGACTTTGTGTTTTCTAGTCCTTTTGTGGACTTTTATTTTCGGGTGCAGTGTTGTCTCTGCCTGTTCTGGGCCCTGGGTTCCTAACGTAATACCCAGACGGCCTGTACGGCTTCCTGCCGTTTTTGCTTCTATTTAGTGCAGCTGGTCAGCTGATTCTGCTTTCTGTTGACTCCTCTGTCCATGAGTTCGTGCTCAAGAGGTGCCCCTAGCTGGGGTTGAGGCTTACCCTATGTGGGGTATTCGTTGGCTATTGTCTAGCTGCCCTATTCATTGGCTATTGTCTAGCTGCCTTCCTTACACAGAAAGCGATACCAAAGGGGATGATGGACGGAGTGTTAGAGCAAATCAAACACTCACCCCCAGTCAACTGATCTGGGTTTAATCCATCATTCTTTAGCTCACTCCACCACCCCAGTTCAGACATGGCCATATGCAAATTAGTCTGACCCGGTGCCTCATGGGAACAGTCCAGCCCGAACTGCCAAGCCATGTCTTCCCTGGACCGGAAACAAGCATCCTGGGACCGGTTTCGGGTTCAAAACCCTCATCAGCCAGGCTATCTTGAATCCAGTGGCAAAGTGAGCAAGGGACCCACGTCTGGGCATACGCTCCGTCCATCATCCCCTTTGGTATCGCTTTGTTCGCCCTAAGTTGGCAGGGTATGCCCAGACGTGGGTCCCTTGCTCACTTTGCCACTGGATTCAAGATAGCCTGGCTGATGAGGGTTTTGAACCCGAAACCGGTCCCAGGATGCTTGTTTCCGGTCCAGGGAAGACCTGGCTTGGCAGTTCGGGCTGGACTGTTCCCATGAGGCACAGGGTCAGACTGATTTGCATATGGCCATGTCTGAACTGGGGTGGTGGAGTGAGCTAAAGAATGATGATGGATTAAACCCAGATCAGTTGACTGGGGGTGAGTGTTTGATTTGCTCTAACGCTCCGTCCATCATCCCCTTTGGTATCGCTTCCTTACACAGAAGGCTTGGTAGACTCCTGTGGAGTCTTCTTCAAAGGGGTTGTCCTGCGGATGAGACTGGTCCTTTTCTACTGTTGTGGACCCTTTTCCTTCTTGCGGTCCACCGGTTGGCCTCGCTCTATTGCCTATCCGTTTGGGTCTGCGGTTGGTCCGTGGCACTCCCCTGCATCTGTAGATTCTCACTTTCTTGAGGTTTCTGCCTCGCCTGCCTCTTCCAGGAGTGTCATTTCAGCTTTGCCCTCCTTGTCTATGTTGGCTGCCCTTATCGTCAGCCACTGTCCCTTGGACCACCTTGTCCTGTTCCGTTCCGGCACAGTTTGTCCTGGCCATGGACGACCTCAAGGCGGAGCCTTGTGGCGCGGCTCCCAGGCACGCAGGGCTGATGTGGCACAGTTCTTCTGTGTTCTATGCGCGTCAGGTGGATGCTCCCTAGTATGTTCGCTGCAACGGGGGGCTTACGCTTTTCTTACGCTCCTGCGATGACTGGTTTCTACTTTCCTCTCTCCGGGATAGGTAGTACTTTTTCGTAGTTCAGTCCTGTCTGGACTTTGTCTGTAGACGGTGGCATCCTCGCCACGTACTGTACATTGCCTTGTGCCTTACTCCATGGGCACTTCCCACGCAGGAGTTTCCTTTTCCCCTGCTGCTTCCGCGCAGGAGTTTGTCACACTTCTACTTCGGGCTGCTACTGCTGCTCTCGGTGGAAGTGTTTTCTTCAGGACACTCACTGTCTTGTGTGGTCTTGTATGTACATATCTTTACAATTTCCTGTTACTCTATGTCCGTTTAGTACTGACTCTTTCGAGTACTGCTCAGTCTCCCAGTCTGTCTCGCGGGGGACTGTGGCTCCTCCCTGCCGGGTGGCCGTTGTCGCTTACGGGTGTGGACATTGCTCTTTCCGGTTCTGCTGCAACATAGCAGTTGGTACCTCTGGTGCGCTCTTGCGTTCTTTTTTTAAACTCATCCTTCACGGCTGTGTCCTTTCTTGATGTATATTCTGTCCTGCGCTCTACACACAACCAGGGGTCACGCATACTAGGGTTTCCTTGCTGCGGTGTCCGTGGTCTTGCTCTCGGCCTTCTCATGGGAGCAAGCCTTCTGTGTGTCCAGCTCGCCGGCTCCCTTTCGTCAGTTGCCTACCTGGTGATGCATCTTTTGCATCTGGGCTGTTCTCACTGCGTTCCATTGTGCGTCCGCCCTCTCACATGTTATTTTGTGAAGGGGCGATTGCGCAATGGCAGGTCTTGTCTCTGGTAGCACAGGCTCTTCCTGGACATGGTCCACATCCTACCACTGCTGTCCAAAGTTTCCTAGCTGGTACGCTTTCCACTGTGCATGCTCGACCTGTATGCTCTGACTCCGTCATACCGTCTTGTCCTCTCTCTGGGTCTTTGTCTCTTGCAGATTCATCGGCTCCTGCGGATCCATCGGCTCCTATGATCAGTTCACCTTCTTTTGCGGAAGTTATGGACTCTCACATTCCGCACTGACATTCTGGTTCTGTGCTCCCTGTCAAACCCTGTACAAACGAGAGGGTTTTCATGCCGTCCCTGGGCTACTTGTGATGCCTTTGCCACCCATTGTTTTCCACTCCTTACAGAGCTTACTGGTCTGGTGTTGGCCACGCTGGCATTGCTGCCCCCACTGTGTTTAGTCAACTTGTTGACGACTGGGTTCTCTTGGGACCTTGGTGGGGTTCAGTCGCAGACCCGCCTCGTATGGGGTATGGCTTTGGTATCTATTCTAAGTTAAGGAATCTGCGGCTAGATGTCTCTATCAGATGAACGAGTTACTTACCTTCGGTAACGATGTATCTGGTAGAGACAGTCTAGCCGCAGATCCCTAAACGCCCACCCATCCCCCCTGCTCTGCAAGGTCCTTTTCAGGTTGGGTTTTATGCACTCGCCTCCTTCCGGGTGGCTTTTATCTTCCTACGGGGTGGCATCTTTCACCTCCTTCCTCGGTAGGATGATTCATTCTGTTTTACTTGTTCTTCTCCACCCATTCTCGTGATTGGGCGGCGGGTTCATGTATCCTACTACATCCCTACACCCTGGTTCTTCCAGTGTGAGACCTACTAATGTTCTTCTTCCCTCCCTCCCACCTTCTCCATTTCTCTGGGGTCACTCGTCTCTTGACTCTACTACAGTCAATTGGTTTGGGGTCTATTTGACTGTGCCTCAGTCCATAGATCTCTTACCGGAGATACGGCATTCCTGGTGTTGCCGACCTTTGGTAGATCGTCATTAATTATGTGGTTCCGGTCTTGTTGCCCTTCACGGGTAGATCTTGCTATTGCAGGCTTCCTGTCATCTGCCTTGACATTCTTTTCATATCGTTTTGCCTCGGGGGAGGGCATAGTCTTCGCTTTTGCGGGGCTGTTTCTTAGAGCGGTGCTCTGCTCTTTCAGAGCGGTGCTCTGCTTTTTTCCCTTCAATTGCTTTCAGTATACAGTGCTTGTCACTGTCAATTACGGTGATGTTTCTCACCATTCGATTCTTTTTGTTTTTAGTTTCACTGATTTTTCATCTTTTTTCGCACACTGTTCCCATACTCTCACAGTTTTTGGTGGTGGCTCCGCATTGTGGCGCGGAAAAGTTTCTCCGAAGAAAACTGACATCTGAAAGAGACACGTTCGTGACAGATTCCTTACCTTAGAATATCCCCAGGCGTCAGGCTGGTTCCGGAAAGTTTTTGCGTAGCAGTACCCTTGCGCGTCGGTAGGCGGCGTCGTGCGGCTCCGCGTCCGTCGTCGGCGTCGTGATCGCCGGGATGACGTCGCGGGCAGTACTTAGACGCCGCCCCTGCGCGCTGACGTCAGTTCTTTTTCCGCGCCAGTAAGCGCAGATCCGGGAGGAGCAGTGCCCTAGTCATTTTTTGACTATCTTTTTGGTGATTTTTCACTGTTTTTACTCACGAGTCTATCGACTCCGAAGGTGTCGGTAGGGATGCCCGGCTTCAAGCCCTGCGACGTCTGTGGTCGTATGATGTCGATCACAGACCCGCATTTAGAGTGTCTCTACTGTCTCGGCCGCGACCACGACACGAAGTCGTGCCCCGACTGCCGGGCCTTGCACCCGAAGGCTTTGCGAGAGCGGTCTCGAAAGCTCCTCGAGGTCCGGCAGTCGGCTCCGCGCCACACCAAGCCCCGGTCACGTGAGTGGTCGAGGGGCCGGTCGCAGAGTCCTCATCGGTCGTCGGGGTCCAAGTCTTCGCACTCCTCCGGTAAGTCGAAGCATAAAAAGTCTAAGAAGCGTCATCGCTCAACGACTTCGCCTCGCCGGTCTCGCGACTCGGCTAAGGCTCCTGTCGGCACCGTCCCCGCCCCCGCGGCTCCGGGAGTGCCTGTGGAGCCACCCCCGCATTACCCGTCCTTCCCGGGTTCGGGGGCGACTCCGGCCGAGATACAGGAATTCCTGTCGGCCATGGCCCGTCTCTTCGGGCCTCAAGGTCCCCCCGGTGCGCCTTCGGGCCCCGCGGGCCCTGATGGGGTTTCCCCGGCGCCGCCGACGACTCCGGTCCCGGCGCCGCCTGTCACACCAGCCTCGGTCCCTGCTTCGGCCCTGATCCCGGCTCCGGTGCTGCCGCAACCCCCATCGACGCCGGTTGACCTAACTACGCCTCCGCCGGCGCCGATGTCTCCGGTGCCGTTTCCGACGCCGCCCGGGGCTCCGGGCGTCGTCGTTCCCTGGTTCTCTCCGGATCCGGACACGGCGCCGGACCAGCGTCGCTCGACGCCGGCTCCGACGCCGTTGAGACCTTGGGTCCCGCGTGTCCCTCCTTCTCCTTATTTTGAACCTGAGGAGGACGAAGAGGACTGGGAGGGGTCGGAGGACCCTCTCACACGGCAGTGTGAGTACGAACAGGACTGGGCTGAGGAACTTGGGGATGCCAGTGGGCTGGACACCTCCCCTGACCCTGGCATGCTGTCTCCTCCTTCCGTGGCAACGGAGGAGGGAGCAAACTTTGCAACGGTGTTGCGTAGAGCAGCTGGGGCCTTACACCTCCAATTGCCTACAGTGGCCGTCAGGACTAACCTCCTGACGGAAGTGCTTCAGCCGGCGGCTACCTCCTCGGAGCCACTGCTGCTGTTTAATGACGCACTTTCTGACGTTCTTTTGGGCACCTGGTCCAAGCCCGCCACAGGGGCTCCTGTGGATAGGAACGTGGCCCGACGCCATCGCCCCGCTCCGGGCGACCCCCTGTTCCTCTCCCAACACCCCACTCCTGAGAGCTTGGTTTTCCAAGCCTCTGCTTCCCAAACCGCCTTCCCTACCGCTCCTCCGGATAGGGAATCCAAACGCCTGGATCAATTTGGGAAGAAGGTCTTTTCTTCCTCCAGTGCTGGCTTGCGGTCTGTCAACACCGCTTGCCTTTTGGGCCGATATTCCCACTCTGTGGAACTCGGTGGCGCAAGCTTTGCCCCAGTGTCCTGAGGAGGTCCAGACACTGCTTTCCCGCGCCATTGCGGAAGGAAGAGATGCGGCTAAATTTACCATTAGATGTGGCCTTGATACCGCCGACTCGCTGGGTAGATCAATTGCAAGTGCGGGTCAGGCCACCAACCCCGCCCCGTCCGCGGCCTCCAAGCCCTCCTAGTCCTTCCTTTCAGGTGCACAGCACGCCAGTAGGGGGCAGGGTCCGCCATCACCTTCACCACTGGCGTGCCATCACCTCGGACAGGTGGGTCTTGGACATTGTCCGAAGGGGCTACTCCCTCCCCTTCGAGACCACCCCCCCCAGCCATGCCACCTCAATTCCACCGCATGTCAGGGGATCACTTGGTGCTTCTACAGAAGGAAGTCACGGCCCTCTTGGCCAAGAGGGCCATCGAGCCCCCAGAAGTAGGACGTGGTTGCTACTCCCACTACTTTCTGGTGCCCAAAAAGGACAAGGTGGACATGCGTCCTATCTTGGACCTCCGGAACGTCAATCGCTTCCTCCGGAAGGAGAAGTTCAAGATGCTCACCTTAGCTCAGGTCTTGACTGCCCTAGACCCTGGAGACTGGATGGTAGCGTTGGACTTGACTTGCAGGACGCTTATTTCCACATCCCCGTCCTGCCGGCCCACCGGCGTTACCTGCGGTTCATAGTGGGCCTCGAGCATTTTCAATTCACCGTGCTCCCCTTTGGCCTCACAAGTGCCCCTCGGGTGTTCACGAAAGTGATGGCGGTGGTCGCAGCTCATCTGCGCCGGGCAGGGGTTCCAGTTTTCCCCTACCTCGACGACTGGCTGCTGAAGGCGGGCTCGTCCCAGGCAGTCGTCTCCCACCTCCAGACTACGGCCGAACTCCTGCACTCGCTGGGGTTCTCCATCAATGTGCCGAAGTCGCACCTGATTCCTTCTCCACAGCTCCTTTTCATCGGAGCAGTTCTGGGCACGACGCAGTTTTGGGCCTATTCTCCCGAACGGCGAGTCCGGGATATTCAGGCTATGATTCCGATCTTTCAGCCTCTATCCTGGGTTTCGGTACGGATGACCCCGAGGCTGCTGGGCCTCTTGGCCTCCTACATCCTGCTGGTCGATCATACCAGATGGCACATGCGGGCTCTGCAGTGGGACCTGAAGTTCCAGTGGGCGCAGCACCAGGGCAACCTGTCCGATCACGTCCAGATCTCGGAGGGGACTGCAAAACAGTTGCAGTGGTGGCTCTCGAACCGGAAATGGGTCATGGGCAGATACCTCTCCCTTCCCCAGCCAGAGCACACAGTCGTGATGGACGCGTCCCTTCTGGGATGGGGCGGTCACATGGGAGAGGCGGAGATCAGAGGCCTCTGGTCTCCGGCGGAGTCCCGGTCCATATCAACCTTCTGGAACTCCGGGCGATCCGACTTGCACTCAAGGCATTCCTTCCCTCTGTCAAAGGGAAGGTAGTGTAGGTGTTCACAGACAACACCACCACCATGTGGTACTGCAACAAACAAGGCGGGGTGGGGTCGTGGACCCTATGTCAGGAGGCTCTGCGCCTCTGGACATGGCTGGAACATCAGGGCATATTCCTGATGGTTCAACACCTGGCAGGTTCCCTGAACGCCAGGGCGGACGAACTCAGCCGCAGGTGCATTATGATTCACGAATGGCGTCTTCACTCGGAAGTGGCGCAAGGACTCTTTCTACAGTGGGGAGAGCCTTGGTTAGATCTATTCGCCACCGAAGAGAACGCGCAATGTCATCAGTTCTGCGCGTTGGAATTTCCAAGGCGGCACTCGCTCGGCGACGCTTTTCGTCGCGAGTGGAGTTGCGGTCTGTTGTACGCTTTTCCGCCTATACCACTTCTACCCAGAGTGTTGAAGAAGATTCGGCGCGACCGGGCCCAAGTCATCCTTGTGGCTCCGGACTGGGCTCGAAGAGTTTGGTATCCCGAGCTACTCAGTATGAGCGTCGATCCCCCGATCCGTCTGCCTCTTCGGGAGGATCTTCTGTCGCAGCAGCAGGGTACGGTCCTCCACCCGAACCTGTCCAGTCTCCACCTGCTTGCGTGGAGATTGAGCGGCGGCAGTTGATTCCTTTCGACTTGCCTCCCGAAGTTTGTGATGTGATTCTGGCAGCCAGGCGTCCCTCCACTAAGGTGGTATACGCCTGCAGGTGGAACAAGTTTGTGGCATGGTGCACAGCAAAGGCTGTGAATCCCCTCTCTGCCCCTCTTGCCGAGGTTCTTCTGTTCCTTCTTTCTCTGGCCCAACAGGGTTCTGCCCTGGGTACCATCTAGGGCTATCTTTGTGCAATCTCGGCCTTCCTCAGGCTCCCTGATCAGCCCTCTCTTTTTAAGTCCCCTGTTGTTAACAGGTTTCTAAAAGGCATTACACACTTCTTCCCTCCTGTTCCGTTTGTCATGCCTCAGTGGGACTTAAACTTGGTTCTTACCTTTTTAATGTGCGCGCCCTTTGAGCCTCTACATAACTGTCCTCTTTGTCTTCTTACTTTGAAGACAGCCTTTCTGGTGGCCAACACCTCCGCTCGGCGGGTGAGTGAGCTCCAGGCTCTATCATGCAAACCTCCCTTTCTGTCTGTCCATCCAGACAAGGTTGTTCTTAGGACGTGTCCGTCCTTCTTGCCAAAGGTGGTTACTGCCTTCCACATTGGGCAGACCATCACTTTGCGCACATTCTTTCCGCCTCCTTCCAGAGAGGAAGAGAGGCTCCACCGTCTGGACCCAAAACGTGCGCTTTCCTTTTATATCAACCGCACACAACACTTCCGGGCGGATGACCAGCTCTTTGTTGGCTACGTGGGCGCCAAAAAAAGTCGGGCGGTGCACAAGAGAACCATCTCCCGCTGGGTCACCTTGTGTATCAAAGCCTGCTATTCTTTGGCTAAGAAGGAGCCTCCTGTTGGGCTGCGGGCCCATTCCACCAGGGCAACGGCTGCTACCACGGCTTTAGGCCGCGGTGTTCCGCTGCAAGATATGTCAGGCAGCTACGTGGGCCTCGCTGCACACGTTTACCAAGGATTACTGCCTTGACAGCCAGGTCCGGAGGGACGGCTTCTTTGGCCGTTCTGTCCTCCAGGACTTCCTTGTCTGATCTTTGTTCGCAGACCCACCACCGGGGTTGGTATTGCTGGGGTATCTATTCTAAGGTAAGGAATCTGTCACTAACGTGTCTCTTTCAGATGCACAAGTTACTAACTTGTGTAACGATATATCTGTAAGAGACAGTAGTTAGTGACAGATTCCTTACCGCCCCACCCATCCTCCCCGTTCTGCGAACTGATTTCTAGGGTTAAGGACATCCCTTTCAGGGCCCTAGTATTTTTCAGACACCTATGTCAGCTTCTTGCATGGCTCTGCGTTCCTGGCGCGGAACGTCGTGTACAGAACTGACGTCAGCGCGCAGGGGCGGCGTCTAAGTACTGCCCGCAACGTCATCCCGGCGATCACGACGCCGACGACTGACGCGGAGCCGCACGACGCCGCCTACCAACGCGCAAGGGTACTGCTACGCAAAACTTTCCGGATCCAGCCTGACGCCTGGGGATATTCTAAGGTAAGGAATCTGTCACTAACTACTGTCTCTTACAGATATATCGTTACACAAGTTAGTAACTTGTGCGTCAGCGCGCCGGGAGGGACTTATATGGCTCCACTGACATCATGTCCGTGGACGTCGTCAGGGCGGAGCCATGCGGCGCTGCCCCCCGGCGCGCAGAGGTGCTGCTGCAAAAAATTCTCCGGATCCAGTCTGACGCCTGGGGATATTCTAAGTTAAGGAATCTGCGGCTAGACTGTCTCTCTACCAGATACATAGTTACCGAAGGTAAGTAACTCGTTCAGCTAGCTCCTGCGTTATACTGCAACCATGTGGGGTGGGATGACTGTTCACCTTGTCATGACATTCCATTGAGGACGACCCCACAACCTCAGACAATATCCCAAAAAAATTAAGCTATACAAGTTGGGGAAATCCTAGAATAACTTGAATACCAAAGTGTAATATAAAGTTGCACTTCGTCAGTGAATAATCCTTTGTTTCCAGTCACGAAACCAGATCATTCATATAGTCTAGTATTAGATTAAAGACATTTAAACTCAGCTACTTGCTCATTTGCAGTACAAAATGTGCACAGCATCGCACTAATGAATAACATTATGCAGAAGAAATACAAAATAAAACTAGACATTTCAGATGGATTTTTCTGCCAAAATATAGCGCCTGGAAGCAGATACTTGACCGCATTCAGTGCTCTAG
This sequence comes from Calotriton arnoldi, assembly GCA_963921515.1. Classification (NCBI taxonomy): domain Eukaryota; kingdom Metazoa; phylum Chordata; class Amphibia; order Caudata; family Salamandridae; genus Calotriton; species Calotriton arnoldi. The sequence goes on from CAWUFW010000835.1 coordinate 2,813,262, forward strand.
GTTCTCAGAAACAATTGACGTTTGCCCCAAGGGTATAAGAATAGCCCTGGGCTGTATTCAGACAGTTATATAATTACTTGAAACTTTTGATGATCAAGCATTGTTCTATATCAATGACATCTATTTGACGGATGATGACCTTATGGGGCACTTAAATAGAGTAGACTGTGTAATCCTGGGGTTTGCTCACATGGGCTATAATTTGATTTAAAAAAATCAAAAATTGCCCACCTCAGTGTCCTATTTCTAGGATAGAAGTTGTCAAGTGAGGGCAAAAGCCTGGCGACCCATTTTGTAGAAAGATGTGCGTTGCTCCAACCTCCAGCGACTTTAAAGAGATTACAATCCATATTAGGATTTCTAAGTTCTGGCAGAACATACATTCCAGATTACGCAGAACAGGTTCAACCATTCTTCAACTTGATACGCCCAGTTTTCTCAAGCACACACTGGACGCAGGGACATACAGAAATTTTGCGTTCTGTACAAACTGACATGATATCTTCCAAACACCTACACACTTGTAAATACAACAAACCTGGTGATCCGTGTAATCGCGGGTATGTCAGGGTACACACGTCACGTTCAATGAAGGTGACAGTACCAATAGCATATAAATCATATTTATATACCAATGCTGCAATGCGTTTTGCCCCTACTGAAAAAAATACTGCCAGAAGTACAGACTGCTGTAGTGTGTGCAAGCCCTGGCTCAAGGGAAACGCATAATTGTCGTGACTCCGGTACCGACTCCATTCCAAACACTTAAGCTCTACATCCACGATGGATACAATGGGCTAACACCCTCACTGCAACAGATGTAGATTACAGATTTGATTCTACACTACAGACGAGCCTTTCTGCAGTACGAACAAGATTATCATCTGCCTAAATATAAATAATGTCTCCAGATCACTACGACTACATCATTTATACTGATGGTTCTGCTCAGCCTGCAGTAGGAATAAAGTACCAAAACTCAGCAGCATGCGCAATAATGAAAGGGCGTATGTATGATGGAGAATTCCATCCTGAGAGAACCTACATGCAGTCACTAGGTGATTGCACAGTACAGATAGCTGAATTAAAGGCTCTGGTACTGGCACTACAGAATGTGCATGCTGGATTCCCCACACTTAGTGTGTGATTCGTATTATTGTGTACAGTCATATAATGGATATCTACATTATTGGAGCCAGAATGGATTGAGGGACTCAAAAGGCTGTACAGTAAAGCACAAGCTGCTTTGGGAACAGGTGGCAAAGCTGAAAGAATGCTTGCCACGGGCTCATGTCATTCACACACTGAGCTATCAACGTGTTGGCGTTCACGTTGCTGGGAATTACGTGGCTGATGAAGCCGCAAAAGTGACAGTTCGCACTGTTGCAGTTGCTGCAATTACTCGTCCTAATACGAGGATAGACCGACATCTTGGTGGCCTCCAGTGCTGCTTGCAATGACAAACACCTGCCGAAAGGCTTTCCAGTCAAGTACTCCTAAAAGTTAGGTGCACAAAACGCACCTTATGCTCAGATTCCAAGAGTGAGGGACAGAGTAATACAGTGATCGCAGACTGGGGTTAATTCTGGCTGCACATGAGGGTCTGGCTTCTGTACATGCAGGGGCGGCTGCTACAATTTCATTATTGCAGCAGCGCTATTGGTGGCCAGGTCTTTACAAACAGACCAAGGACTTTGTCCTTAGATGTGACGTATGTCAGCAGATGAAGGGTTGCACCGTGGCCCGTCCACCACAGATACCTCTACTGATTTCACACAAGCCATTGGCTTACGTTTATTTGGGCTGTTGTGGCCCCCTATCATCAGATGGGGCTTACAAGTATATCTTGGCTGAAGTGGATTCCTCCTCTCGATTCCTTTGGGTCTAGCCACAGTGATCGGCTGATGCCTGAACTGTTATAAAGGATCGGCAAGCCTTTATCGGGCCATACGCATTTGGCACGTTGCAATCCGACCAGCGTCCGTCGTTTAGCTCTAGGGCCTACAAAGAGACCATGGGAAGTTAAGTATGAGCCTGCGTTTCTCGTCTCCCTACCATCCCAAGGAAACTCAGTAGTGAAGAGGAAAAACCGTGACTAGGCTCAGATCGCAGTTGGGTCAATCACCTATGTTGGGTCCAGAGGGCTTTAAATATCATGCTAAGAAAATCCTTGGGTGGTTGGACTCCCTATGAAATCCAGTTTGGGGTTAAGAAGTGGGTCCATGACCTCGACAATGCCAGCACAGTGGCGGCAGAAACACCATTTGGCATTAATAAACTTCTGGATGTTTTACAGGAACTGAATGATTTCCAGGACGAAAAACAACGTCCAAGTAAAATGCATCACCACTGGAGAAGTTAAGGTAGTTCCGGCAAGTCGTGGCTGGATCCCGAAGGTGGGGTATTTGGTCAGGGAAAAGATTGTGGACAAGAAAGAGTTTGGGCCGTCCTACAGAGCAGAGCGCCTGTGCCCATCCTGGCTGTTGAAGGTACAAGAACTGTACAACGTCCGCCCCTTGCCAGTCGTCGAGACAATAGGTTTGTCTCTATTGATCTGATCAAACCACACTATGTGGCCGATTCTCACCTGTAAGCCATTTGGACTTCTAAGTGGCTACCAGTCTCCTCTCATTACCGTACAGGAGGTTCAGATGGAAACTTTAATAACGAATGAAGCGTATGCTCTCCAACGAGAGACAATACTAAACAACGACGAAGTATGTCTTCTACCTGCTGCAAAAACTACAGCAACTGTGCAGTCAACCGGTACAGAAACACAAGTTTCAATTTGGAATCCTGAAAAGAGTAAGGTCTACGTCAATGTACCACAGATCAAGTCTCTATCAAGTTCAACACAACCTGCTGAGCTGCCAAGGATAGACCTGACGTCTTCTGGCTACTTCATTGACTTTGATTACTTCTCTTCCGACACATTGGAACAACCTTCGCCATCCACCGCCCCTACCCTTTGAACTGAGGGTGCGTGTTTTCTATCTTTGGCTGAAAAGAACATACTTTGTTTCTCCATGGTTACACCTTTGGATTACAATTGCATTATGTAGGAAAGTGGGTTTCTGTTGCAGTAGCCCCCACTTTTTGCCTGGCTTGTGATGCAACTTTGACTATATAGTATTGGGTCCCTGCTAACCAGGTTCCCAGTACCAGTGTTCTTTCACAAAACTATACCATTGTTTCCCCAATTGGAACACCTCTGGCACACATACAAGTCCCTTGTAAAAGGTACCAGAGAGGGTCTCTAAATGCTGCAGCAGGTATTATGCCACCCTAAGAGAACCCTTACCATCCACATGCATACTGCCACTGCAGCCGGTGTGTTTTGGTGCAGATAAAAGTGGAGTCGACCAGCACTGCAAGAAGCATAGGTAAGTCACCCCTACAGCAGGCCTTACAGCCCTAAGGCAGGGTGCATTATACCTCATGTGAGGGCATAACTGCATGAGCATATATGCCCCCATGGTGTCTAAGTCCATCCTTAGACATTAGTGCACAGTGAAGTCCTACTGAGTACATGGGCTAGGAGCTTGTCATTACGAGTTCCACAGATCCATGATGGCTTCACTGAATTCCAAGATGTTTGGTATCAAGCGTAATAAACCCACATTGATGCCAGTGTTGGATTTATTAGGAAATGCACTAAAAGGGCACCTCAGAGGTACACCCTGAAAACCTACCAACCCACTAGTGTATTCCTGACTGGTCTGCACCAGCCTGCCACCTCTAGACATGTTTTTGACCCCTGAGGTGGGAGCCTTTTGCTCTTGTGGGCCAGAAACCAAACCTGCTCTGGGTGGGGGTGATTCACACCTACCCTCAAGCAGGAACAGCATTGAAAGGTGGTGAGCTTCAAAGGCTTCCCATCCTTTGTTATGCTGACAAGGGCCTCTCCAGCTAGTGGAGATTCCCGCCCCCTGACCAAGCCCTGCTTTTGGCGGCAAGGTTGGCGGGAAAATTAGTAAGTAGGTGGTGTGTCCCCTCTCAGCCAGGACCACCCCTAAGGTATCATGAGCTGACTGACCCCCTCCTTGGAAAATCCATCATATTTTGGAGGATTTAGCCGTTAGGGCTATACCCCTCCCCAGAGGGAGCGGACATACAAAAGGTGTTGTCACCCTAAAGGTAAGTAGCCCATTGGCTACTACCTTCTGAACCCTGTAATGCCCCTTAAACTGGTATTTAGGGGCACCCCTGAACCTTAATCCTTACTGCCTGACAACCTATGAAGGAAGAGGACATCCCTGAGCCGTTAAGGAGAAGAAGACTAAAGGTACCCACTGACTTGGCCCAAGCTCTACCGGCCTGTCTGCAGCCCTCGAAGATACTGTGAAAAACGTTGACTCGTCCTACAACCCAGCAACCGCCAAAAGCCTCCGGAAGGACTTCTGTCTTCAACAAAGACCAGAAGTCCCAAGAACAGCTGCCCTGTTCAACAAGAGACTCTTTTAAAAAAAAAAAAAAAAAAAGGGCCTCTATGACCTGCGGGACCGTGAAACCCCGCTTCCTGATCCACCACTTCACCAGACGCCTTTGGCCCGAGTCCAAGTGGCCCACCAGTCTCTGCGAGGTCCCCCAGCGATCCAGAGTCCATCATTGGCTGACCCCTCCTGGACTCCATGACGGCGCCAGCAACACGAAGATCCCACTAACCATGACCGGCTCCGGTAAGGCTTTTCCGATGTCAAAGGATACCCCTGCACCCGCAGCCCCCAGGCCTCGGGAAGCCCCTACCGATGGTGTCCCTCAACATCCAAACCTACCTCCACAGCCACTGGTTTCCTTCGCCCAGCTTCCTAGTCCGACCGTGCAGCCTTTGTTTGAAACCGTCATCCCCCCATTGATTTGTATTGGGCGCCTGACGCTGTTGGTACGCTGCACCCGGCCACCCCTGTGCCGCTGAGGGTGTATGTCTGGTGCTGTCTCGTGCCCCTCCCCCCCCACCCCCCCCCCCCAGTGATTGTTTCAACGCCTGGAGGTTGACCTCCAACTCCGCTTTTCTTTGTAAGTTGCATGACTGAGTGCCCCCAGTCTCCATTGGTTAACATTGGGCACCTGACTCCGAATTTGACCTCTGTACCCGGCCACCCCAGTGCCGCTGGTGGTGGTCTTGATGCTCACTTGAACCTTGCCCTCTACTGACATAAAACCCCAAAGACTGGGTTTGTAAGTAAAGTACTTACTTGTGAAATTGTGTTATTGTTTTCCTTCCATAAAAAAAATTGCTCAATTGAAATATTGCCTAAGTTTACATTTTTCTGCATTACAAAGTATTGCTATTTCTAAAACTTTATCTACCTTGCTAAACTGAAGTCTTGCATTAAGTATTCCTTTTCTGCATTGAAAAGTATTTGCAATTTGAAAACTGTACTTACCTGCAACTAAGTTTCTTTGGTTCTAGTAATAAAGTAACAGTATATTTTTATAAACAATTGGTCTTGGATTTAGTCATTGTGTGTGTAATCATTTCTTGCCTGTGTGTGTGTGTGTGTGTGTGTGTGTGTGTGTGTGTGTGTGTGTGTGTGTATGTGTGTACAACACATGCTTAGCACTGCCCTCTGATGAGCCTAACTGATCGTCCACACTACCACAAAATAGAGAATTTGTATTATCTACTTCAGCCTCTGGGGGATCCCCTGGGCTCTGTGAACATTATACTTTACTTTGGTATAGTATATACAGAGCCAGCTTCCTACACATTACTTTTCCTGGTCCTTTGGATTGGTTTTGTGACTGTGTTATTTCTACTTCTGAATGGACAATCTGAAAGAAAGTTAGTTATAGATTCCTTACCTTAGAGTTACCCCCAGGCGTCAGACTGGATCCGGAAAGTTTTTCGTCAGCAGTACCCCTGCGCGTCGGAAGGTGGCGTCGGTCGACTCCGCGTTCGTCGTTGGCGTCGTGGTCGCCGGGATGACGTCGCGGTAGCTACATAGACGGCGCCCTCGCGCGCTGACGTCAGTTCTGTCTTTTTCCGCGCCAGCCAGCGCAGATCCGGAGAGAGCGGTACCTCCAGTCACTTTTTGACTGACTTTTTGTCGTCTTTTGTCGACATCGTTCTTGAGTGTTCGACTCCAGGTGCACGTCAGGGATGCCCGTCTTCAAGGCTTGCGGGTCCTGTAGCCGACTGATTTCGGTGACGGATCTGCACCTCGTGTGCCTCTTCTGCCTGGAGCGCGACCACGACCCCAAGTCGTGCTCCGACTGCCGGATCATGGCAGTCGGCTCCACGCAGCTCGAGGTCCTGGTCGCGTAGGAGGTCGAGGGACCGGTCACTGAGCCACCATCATTCTTCATCCAAGTCTTCGCACTCTTGGTCAGGTAAGTGGAAGCACAAAAAGAAGTTGAAGAAGCACTGTCGCTCTTCGACTTCTCCCTGTCTGTCGGCCGATGCGATGAGGGATGTGGGTGGTGCGGCTCCGCGTGCGGAGCACCAAGGGTCGACTCCGGGTTTCCCTCCCTTTCCGGGACCTGGAGCGACCCCTGCCCAGCTTCGTCAATTTTACGAAGCGATGCATGCCATCTTTGGGCTGGGGGCCCTGGGCCTTCGACGCTGGCGGCTTCAGCCTCGCAGGGCCCCCTTGGATCCAGGCCTGGATCTGGATCAGCGCCGGTCGACCTAGTTAAACCTCCCCCGCTGCCGCTTCCACGGGCACTACGTCCACCGGCACCACGTCTGCAGCCGTCGCCGGTCGTGTCCCCAGCCGGCGTCGACCCCGGCCTCCATCCCGATGTAGACACGGAGCAGGACCGGCGTCAACCGACGCCGACTGGTAATTTTGTGCCCCTGTTCTACCCTGGCTCTTTGAGACCAGATTGGCAGCCAGAGGAGGGTGAGGAGGACTGGGAGGGGTCTGGAGACCCTTTAACTGACAAGTTAGGTTATGAACCGGACTGGAGAGAGGAACTGGGGGAAGCCAGTGGTCTGGATACCTCACCAGACCTTGGCATGTTGTCTCCTCCTACTGTGGCTACGGAGGAGGGAGCGTCTTACGCAGTGGTGTTGCGTATGGCGGCCGAGGCTCTCAGCCTCGAGCTACCTACGGTGGCAGTCGGGACTAACCTCCTGACAGAAGTGCTTCAACCGGTGGCGAGCTCTTCGGAGCCCCTGCTGCCGTTTAATGAAGCCCTAACAGACATCCTTTTGGGCACCTGGTCCAGGCCCAACACAGGGGCTCCTATGGATAGGATGATTGCCCGGCGCCACCGCCCGGCCGCGGGCGACCCCACTTTCCTCTCCCAACATCCCACCCCTGAGAGCTTGGTGGTCCAAGCATCCACTTCCAAGGGTGCATTCCCTAACGCTCCACCTGATAGGTAATCCAAGAAGCTGGACCATCTTGGGAAGATGTTTTCTCCCACCAGCTTGGGACTGCGGACACCGCATGTCTGTTGGGCCGTTACACCCACTCTGTGTGGGATACGGTTGCCCAAGTGCTGCCTCAGTGCCCGGAGGAGGCCTGGGCCGTTCCCTCTCGGGCGGTTGCTGAAGGGAGAGACGCAGCAAAGTTTACCATCCGCTGTGGATACCGCCGACTCACTAGGCAGGACAATTTCCACATTGGTAGCCCTTCGACGCTACGCCTGGATGAGGTAGACTGGTTTTTCGGGGGATGTCCAATCCACTCTTATGGACATGCCCTTTGATGGCTGTAGCCTATTCGGCGACAAGGCAGACAACGCGCTGGAGTGCTTTAAGGACTCGGGCTACGGTCAGGTCCTTGGGCCTCTCCACCACCTGCCCTGCACTGTCTGCCTTTCGTGGCTACGGAAGGGGTGCCCCGCCCAGAGCCACAGGCCGGCGCAAGCTGTTCAGCCTCAGCGCGGCCGGGGCCGTGGAAACCACCGCCGTGGTTCTGGGGGCCAGCGGGCGGGCCAGTCCACCACAGCCCCCCCTGCAGCAGCCTCCAAACCTTCCTAGTCCCACCTTTCAGGGCCACCAAGCGCCAGTGGGAGGCAGGATTCGCCATCACGTCGGACAAGTGGGTTTTGCAAATAGTCCAAAGGGGCTACTCCCGCCCCTTCGAGACTACCCCTCCATCCATGCCACCTCAGTACCATCGCATGTCGGAGGATCATCTGGCCCTTCTCCAACAGGATGTTTCGGCACACTTGGCCAAGGAGGCCATCGAGCGAGTTCCTGTCCCAGAAGTAGGTCGTGGTTGCTATTCCCACTACTTTCTGGTGCCCAAGAAGGACAAAGGCCTGCCTCCTATCTTGGATCTCAGGAACGTCAACCGCTTCCTCCGGAAGGAGAAGTTCAAAATGTTGACGCTAGCTCGGGTCCTGTCTGCCCTCGACCCAGGAGACTGGATGGTGGCGATGGACTTGAAGGACGCTTATTTTCACATCCCCGTCCTGCCGGCCCACCGGCGTTACCTGCGGATCACGGTAGGCCACGAGCACTTTCAGTTTACTGTGCTCCCCTTTGGCCTTACCTGCGCCCCTCGGGTGTTCACGAAAGTGATGGCGGTGGTCGCAGCTAATCTGCGCAGATCAGGGGTTCCAGTTTCCCCCTATCTCGACGACTGGCTGCTTAAGGCGGACTATCCCCAGGCAGTCGCCTCCCACCTCCAGACTACGGCTGACCTCCTGCACTCGCTGGGGTTCTCTATCAACGTGCCGAAGTCACACCTTACACCCTCTCAGAAGCTCCTCTTTATCGGAGCGGTTCTGGACACGACGCAGTTTCGGGTCTATCCTCCCGAACAGCCAGTCCGGGATATTCGGGCTATGATTCCAATCTTTCAGCCTCTATCCCGGGTTTCGGTCAGAATGACACTGAGGCTGCTGGGCCTCATGGCCTCCTGCATCCTGCTGGGGGATCATGCCAGGTGGCATATGCGGGCTCTGCAGTGGGACCTGAAGTTCCAGTGGGCACAGCATCAGGGGAATCTGTCGGATTGCGTTCAGATCTTGGAGGGCACTGCATGACAATTGAAGTGGTGGCTAACGAACCAGGATTGGGTCAATGGCAGATTCCTCTCCCTTCCCCAACCAGAGTTCACAGTGGTGACCGATGCATCATTTCTGGGATGGGGTGGCCACATGGGCGAGGCGTAGATCAGAGGCCTCTGGTCTCCGGCGGAGTCCGGGCTCCACATCAACCTTCTGGAGCTTCGGGCGATTAGTCTTGCATTCAAGGCATTCCTTCCCTCTGTCCAGGGAAGAGTAGTGCAGGTGTTCACGGACAACACCACCGCCATGTGGTACTGCAACAAACAAGGCGGGGTGTGGTCGTGGACCCTATGTCAGGAGGCCCTCCGCCTCTGGACATGGCTGGAACATCAGGGCATATCCCTGGTGGTTCAACACCTGGCAGGTTCACTGAACGCCAGGGCGGACAAACTCAGCCGCAGGTGCATGATGGATCACGAATGGCGTCTTCACTCTGAGGTGGTGCAAGGTCTCTTTCGACAGTGGGGAGGCCTCCCTTAATGCTGCTGCCAGACTGGTCACCGGAACAAAAAGAAATAATCACATCTCCCTGGTTCTAAAATCCCTGAACTGGCTCCCGTATAAAGCAAGAATACAACTAAAGATTGTGTGCATGACTCATAAAGCCCTACATTTCAATACCCCCAGGTAAAACTATCAGGAGGAAGCAGATCATCATGAAGTGCTAGCACTCTGCTACTGAAACCAGTTTTTCCCAAAAAAAAACGTGCAATAGAGCCTTCTGGGGTGTTGCCCCAAAGATTTGGAACTCCGGATGTCAGTCTGATTTAGTCTACCACCTTCTTCAAAAAAGAAGTTAATACATTGCTGATGAACAAGTTTTTGCCCTAAGATCACACCTTTTCGTTTATTGATTGTATACCTGCCGGTTATTCATTTACTTATTTTGTCTACTAGAGTGACAACGCCCTATAGAGGTAACGTCTATGCTCAATGTCTGTTATTCGCTCGTATATGTGACAAGTTTTGATCTCGCAACTATATCCTACCTCCCCCTTCATGTAAAGAGCTCTGATAACCACTAGGGTCGTGTTCGCGCTGTATAAAACTTTACAAATAATATAAACTATGATGTTTTGTTTTCAACATTACGGACATCATTTTGTACATAAAGCTAGTATTCCTCATGAAATTTTTTAACTTTACACCATGGGAGCATTGCCCTACACCACCAGGGGGTAGTTCAAAGGCATTGGCACAGAATTTTGATTATTTTTCTGTGTATGACATCACTAACCCGGCCTCTTTTATTATAGGCTTGCAAAGTCACCTGCAAAGAAAAATATGATAACGGACATGAAACTGATTTACTCTGCTTCTTTCCTCTCCCAGCTCTCTGTACAAGGTTTCGACTTTTGGAGGTACACAATAGATGTAAAGTCTATCTGGGGGACTAGAGATTGGCAGGTTCAGGGAACTGAGGCCTTATTTAGAGCTTGTCTAATACCACAACAAATGGTTCTCCTAAAAGAAAAGCTGCAACAGACATGTCTTTGCGTCGCAAAGATAAGATTTGAACACACCACAGGTCCCCCACCCTTGCACGATTTGAGAATTGGCAACAATTAACATCATGCAATGAGTATACCATAGATAACATGCTAATGTCAGTCTTGATTTGTGGATAACAGCAAGGGATTTATAGCAAGTAGGCCTGACATGCAATATGTGAAGACTGAACATTCGAGGGTGGTGACAACTTACTGTGAAGGGAAGTTGTGCCTTGATTGTCTAAAAAAAACTCAACACTTTCTCGGGTACAACAGCCTTTGTCCCTTTTATTTGATGACCTTTAAATATGGGACTTTTTATTAGGTCCACTAAAACCATGTCTAAAACGCTTTCTTTATGCCATCTATGAGTTGTGGATAATCTCAACAGGAGGCTCTGAAAAATTGACCGGGCCAACTTAGAACAGGCTCTTGAAGTAGAGGACAACGGTATGACTACCTTATCATCCAGAATATACACTTTGGGTAACATCGTATCATCGATAGACGTCATACAGCAAGAAATGTTTGCATTACAACACAGACAGTCCCAACTTAAGTCTATTACATTGTTGAGCTGAACGATAGACACTACATTCTGGCCACATGCTTTGGAGACGCAGTAACATCATGAATCTGTTTCCCCCATACCATCTTTCAGAACAGCAGATAGTTGTGGCATGGAAAGATGCAAAATATACCATGTTACACATTGAAAGACTGAAGAAATTGCCTTTTACCGTTGCTGAAACCGCGTCCTCTAATTGGATAATCCATGGGTACATTACACTACAAATCTCAACTTTCCTCTGTCAGTACTGTCTACAACACCATCAAGTGGGCAGATATGAAGCATTAGGTGAAGGGTTCATACATGAACATTGGGAACTTCCTTTCAAATTCTGTTGTCGAAATAAGGAAACTGAAGTTTTTCTCAGCAGTTCTGACTGTGCGAATGCTTTTAGTGGGTCCCTAGTATGCAAAGATGTTGCGTTACACAGAGCATGTAATGCCTCTGTGGCGAACTTGTCTCCCTACTTGAAAGGCTCTCCTGTGGCCGTGATACGTCCGACTTTCAGGTTACTCTCTATTGGGAGTTACCTGATGTTGAACAGTCAAGGTTGCTGTGGGATGAAACCTGGGGTTGCCTATGTGGTGACTGTGTCCTCCATTGTTACTTGCTTGTTATACACAAGTCCTGTTCCGCCTGCCCATACAGTTAGGGAAGATGCACTGTGGCCTTCAATTAATCTTACCAATGTGCGTTTTGGTGCCCTAAGCAAACTGAAAGCCTTATTTCAAAAAGATGTGGCCTTAACTTCTGCTAAGGAGACGTCTGATCTTCAAGTGGTGAGATCCTCTTCAGAGATACTGGCGCTACTCCGCACTAACTTCCCAAGACAACATTTTGGAGAATCCATGTATCATATTTTTAACAGGTCTAATACGACAGGAATAGTGTCCTTTTTCAAAGGCATAGGCTCCAGGTTGGTTAACACCTTCCAGACGGTGTTCGGAGTCATTCCATCTTTCATCCACTCCGCCCTCGGAAACATCTTTGGGGGGGTCTTCCGCTGGTCCTGTTCCTAATTGCAGGGATAGTGGTTTTAATATTTTTGCTCTGCAATGGATGTCCCATATCGAGATCGAATGGAGCTGTCACTGCCTCGTGTCCTGTTGTGCTTTGAGCACATGGTGTATTGCTTTGGTGCACCCGTGCTTCGAGAACTTATTGGCTCTGGTCATTTTGGCCTGTATGGCGTCACGGCGTGCAGCCCCTGTTCCGCTGTCTCTTGGGCACTTACGATTGTGCCCTAGATTTGTGCTTGGGGTCGGCAATTGGTTGAACCTTTGGACATGCATTTACTGATGGACCTACTAAAGGCCCATTTGTATAGCTGTCCGCTACAGATTCCATGCTCCTGGCTGCATTTTACGAGGCTCCCTGGGTTGCCTCTGCACCTGGTGGATTGAATCTTGGCTCTAGCTCAACAGAACGCCGACTAGCTGTTCTCGCTCACGCAGCAGCTGCTCTGGGGGTGGATGGGAACATACTTGCTCTATCAACTTGCTCCGTGGTGTGCCTCTGGGATCGTCGTCTGCGGATGCTGGGAACAGAAATGTTTCATCCACCACTCGTAACACATAAACATCTGGCTATTCTGTTTGGTGGGAACTTTTTGTTCAACCTGATTTTAATATACCGAATTGATGTTAAATTTACCATTTTGTTATAGCTTTTATATTTTTTAATTTTGGCTTTTTGTGTGCTTTGGGTCTCCAAATAGCATGAGTGCCGTTATATGTGCCTTTTATCAACATTTTAATGTATGATTTTTATAGCAATTTCCTTTACATATGCTGTTGCATTTTTTTAGGAGTAGCATTTTATTTTGCTTTAGACAGCTTCTTAGTCAACCCAAGTCCTAGGAGTGGGTGTCATGTGTTCTGGTTAGGACCAGAAGGACCAAAGAACAAGAGAGAGAGGGAGTGTAAGGAGCACTCTTAGTCCCCCTAAATATCAGTCAAAACAACGAAAGAGTGTATCCTACTAAGGAGAAGAGCAAGGATAAAAATTCAAGTATGATACTTAAAAAAAGCCCTCACTCACCAACCTGGTTGGTGACATGCTTCATCATCGGGCCCCACCAGGGAGGTCGAATACCTCCCCGATGTGCTACGACGCCAGAATTACTGCGGAGCTGGTTAAAAATTGATGAGTGTAAGTGATTGTGAAGTGGGTTAAAAAGTGACATGGTTGTAACCAAAAGAGATTTATTTGTTGGTCAACCAGGCACTGGTTAAAAACTTGTGTGAGTGATGTTTGTGCTGGATAGATTGGTCAGCTAAATCTCACTGCGTGTGGTCGTGTATGGTCAACATGTTTCTGCCCTTAAGGTGCTGTCTGGTTGGGCATTCGTCAGGACCAAAAGAAATGTAGACCCCGGCGGTATGAGCGCGCTAAGGCTCACCCTGACCTGGAGATCATAAATGTGAAAAAAGGCAAGTGATCGGATTTCAACCTGCTGTGAGCATGGGATCCTTGGAACCCAGCGTCAATGTGTCGGGTGATAGATTATCACACCCTGTCGACGGGGTCCGGATAATAGAGGGTTTATTGCAGGTTCCGAATGGGTGCTTGGCTTCGCCGGCGGTGTGCCTACTAGCCACCACCCCCCTCACGAGACCCATGGTGTGATAATCTATCACCCGACACATTGATGCTGGGTTCCAAGGATCCCATGCTCACAGCAGGTTGAAATCCGATCACTTGCCTTTTTTCACATTTATGATCTCCAGGTCAGGGTGAGCCTTAGCGCGCTCATACCGCCGGGGTCTACATTTCTTTTGGTCCTGACGAATGCCCAGCCAGACAGCACCTTAAGGGCATAAACATGTTGACCATACACGACCACACGCAGTGAGATTTAGCTGACCAATCTATCCAGCACAAACATCACTCACGCAAGTTTTTAACCAGTGCCTGGTTGACCAACAAATAAATCTTTTTGGTTACAACCATGTCACTTTTTTAACCCACTTCACAATCACTTACACTCATCAATTTTTAACCAGCTCCGCAGTAATTCTGGCGTCGTAGCACTTCGGGGAGGTATTCGACCTCCCTGGTGGGGCCCGATGATGAAGCATGTCACCAACCAGGTTGGTGAGTGAGGGCTTTTTTAAGTATCATACTTGAATTTTTATCCTTGCTCTTCTCCTTAGTAGGATACACTCTTTCGTTGTTTTGACTAGGACTAGAAGGAAACATTGCCATTTGACATGGAAACAGGGCTTTCCTAAAGTTGCCACCATTTGTCACATCGACTTTTGACATACATTTGCAACACTATGGGATAGTTTCTTGAAAACACCGACCTTGCTTCCATGAGTTAACTGCGCAAGAACATTATTATATTACCCTGACACTATGCACAAGGCCTGCATGTATGTTGTGCATATGTTTATTTTCGTCCATATGGCGACACAGCTATCTGTGGCACACAAACAATGGCTGCCTGATCACAATCTCAGCCCAAGACAAGGATGCCCTTTTCTAAAAATAAACATCTGTTTTCAGCTATAGTCAGAGGAGGCACTTCTGCTGACATCGAGAGGTCTCTACAGGCTGCCGTCTTTGCCCAGCAGCTGACTAACATCTCCATTAAGGGTGTCCAGCTTGTGACCAAGACGGGGTTCTACATTCTTACCCATCAGGTAATGCTGTTGGATCATCCAGTAAGAGGGTTCTTGGCAGAACATACACATACACCTTAGGCATAGACACACAAGTTTGAGTTCGCATAGTAGGAATGCGACAGATTGTTATATCATTTTATATGCTTGCATATATATGTTGTTTCAGCATGATGGTGGAACCTTTTAATTTGTTCACTGTCTTGATACGTCTTATAACTTTCATCTGCTTTCTCTACTGATCATTACAGCACATATATTCTATACAAGAATCATGATGGTTCAATAAACATTGAAAACGTCCCTTTGTGTATTATTTGTATCCTTCTTTGAGCAAAAGAGAGCACGAGTGGATGAGCGAAAGGTTCTAGATCTGTCCCCACGATTCCTGAGGGAACAGGGTTGTGCCAGAACCATTCGCTCCCTGTCTAGGTTAGGGGGGCTTATGGTGGCACTGAGAGATAGCTGGTCCACGGAACAACACATCATGCGGGGGTGCACAGAATCAGTCTGAGAGCCCCAGGCATGAGACTGGATCCAGAACTTTCTTCAATAGCACGTCTGCGCATCGGAAGAGGGCGCAGCGCGACTCCGTATCGAGGTCATCCCCTGATGTGATCTTGATAAGTCTATATAACCCCCTCGCCGACGTCACTTCCTTCTTTTCCGCACTTGCAATGTGGATCCGAAGTGGTTAGGGGTCAGTTTTTCAGCCCGTCTCAACATTTTGTTGAGGATACAGTGGGCTCTTTTATGATATCAGGGTTTAAGCCTTGTGGATCTTGTAGCCGACAGATGGCTACAGATCCTCATACTGTCTGTTTGTGGTGCCTCGGAGAACACCATGACTCCGAGGAGTGCGGATCCTGTCGACGTCTTCCGCTGAGTGCATTGAGGGAGTGTTTTATGAAACGTCTGGTGGCGCGACTATGGAGGCGCCGCATCGTTATCGATCTTCATCAAAGTCCAGAGGCTGATCAAGGAGCCGTTCATGTGATGGGTCGTATCAATCAAAGGAGGCTCTGACAGATAAACGGTCGAAATGTAAGTGCGCCTCTGCCGTCTCACAGCCTTCGGTTGCGGAGCATTCACAGAATTCTTCCCATGCCTCCCTAAATTCCCTGGAGCCAAGACAACTCTAGCTCAAATGCGGGAGTATTCTAATTATCTGCATAAAGTCTTTGAGCCCCCCTCTGTTGTGCCTTCGAGTCCCAAGGAGGGGAGAAGTGCCCTGACTGCATCCTATGCTGGCGGGTTCGCTCTCGGTGATAGTTGGGCCCTCTGAATCAGTTATCGGATTTGGCCGGTGCCGGTGCATATCCCTTCGGGGCTCCCAACTTCAGCGTCTGGGTCGGTCAGCCTCTGACATCGGCGCCAATCAATGCTGAGCCCATTACTCTTTCCGACGTTGATACAATGCCACACCGCCGTCTGATGCAGCGCCTTTGGAGCCGTCTGCTTTAGGCAACTCTTCATCTGCCCTTGGGCGTTCTGTCCATGTTTTCCCTATGGAACCACATAATTTTGAAGGTTAAGGCGAGACTTTGTTGTCAAGACCCTTTGGGAAGTCCTGTCCAGCCTCTTTCAGGCTATTCTGTATAGCCTCTGAAAACCCAGACTGACGCAGCCATGCATGTCTGTGCAGTGCAGCTGACTGAGCCATAGCTCTACCCACTGAATCATTGGTATCCATACCACATTTATGGTGAAGCTAAGCCGCTTCCCGGCCATCTTGCACCACTTGAAGGAGTCCACCCCTGGCTTCCTCTGGAAGAGAAGTCACCATATGCGCCACTGAGTCCCATAAAGCATGAGCAAATCTGCCCAAAACGCATGCTGTGTTCAGAGACCTCAAAGCTGAACTAACAGAAGAGAACATATTCCTCCCACAATGTCCCAGCCATCTGGACTCTTTATTTGGTGGAACCAAGGGAAGGACACTAGGGTCCGGCAATGCTGTACAAGCCTGTACCCCCAGTCCTTTCATGGTGGGATGACGCAAGAGACAAACTGGGTCCCCAGGGGCGGGTTGATGCCTATGGGCCACAGACCAGTCAACTGGAGCTCCCGTAACAGGTTTCACCCAAGCTCCTAACAAAAGTTCATGTAGAGACTCCTTATAAGGGAGTAAAGGCTCCCCTCCCATCTCACCTTGGTTAAGAACCTTCACTAACGGATCTGTGGATGATTTTACAGAGGGAAACTGGCAACCTAAAACCACAGCTGCTCTCCTTAATACGTCTGCATAAGAGGAACTCGCCTCTGCCATACCAGGTGGAGAAAGTAAATCTGAAACTTAGGAGCACTCAAGCCCATTAGCCGCACCCAGTTCAGTCAGCCAATTTTCCTCCAAAAGATATGCCTTTTGATGGTGGACATGCTTATTCAACTTTACAGCGATTCAGGGCTGGTTAGTGTGACATGTCTTTGAATATTTTGGTTGGATTATTTCTTTCTGGCTTGTAAGGAGGAAATGTCTATACATGATTGAGTTGGAATATGCATTTCATCTGGTGGCCACCAGTGTTGTGTTTCTGCTAAATGCAGGGGTTTATGGTTGTTTAGATGACCTTGTAATTCTTTACAAGTTTTGTCATGGATATTATATGGGCAGTTATTCTAAAAGGACTCTTTTCTAGTGGAGTTGTATTCTTTTAAGTTGGTACCTACTAGCCTACAATAGGTTTTCTTAATTTCTAGTTACTATTAGGTGTAGAAGTGGTGATTTTCTACTTTGGTTCTGCTGATGACAGCTTTTCATGTGTTTATTTCTTTTCTGATCCTTAATGGGTTTCTGCCTGATACACCGGTCATGCAGAATGTTCTTTACTCTGAAGAAGAGCTTATGCTCGAGTTGATAACCATTATGGTTTGTTCCATGCTCTGTGTAGAGTATCTTTTTGTGCTGCATAAGCAGATATATACATGCTGAACTGGGATCGCTCAGCTTGTGAAGTAAAGAGTCTTATTGGGGAAATTAGAGTTACCACTTTGTCAAGTGTTGATTGATTTATCTTAAGATGTAATAAATTCATGAAATTTAGTATCCTGTGTGAAAGTGTCATATATATATATATATATATATATATATATATATATATATATATGTATATATATATATAATCTACTGGCGGTCGCCAGTAGATAGTTATAGTTAGGACCTATTTTCCATAGGAAATCCGCAACATTCTATTTGAAATAACTCTTGCGTCGGTTGACGAATCTTCGCGAAATTTTCAAACTTTGTGGCCCGCTCCAGTCCGCTCCTATCCTGAAAGTCTCGGGGTGATTCGTCAAGCGGGGGCCGAGAAAAAAGGGGGGTCCCAAAACGTGTTTTCCCCATTCATTTTCCCATAGGAAACTTTAGCCACGGCTACAGCCCGAACTGCTGAACGGAATTACACCAAATTTGGCAAAGAGGTAGTTCTTGGTTCAGAAAGAACCCTTTTTGTTAAATGGTGTAAATCCGTTCAGTAGTTCCTGAGAAAATCAAAAGGAAAATCACATATATATCTATGGCCGCGTCGGATTCGCGCACCCTGAGCGCACCCTGCGCGCACCGTCCCGATCACGAGCTGCATGCTAATTGGCTGTCAACACTCCAAATCAGGAAGTGTTGGCAGCCATTTTATGCCTCGGTAGAACCGAGGCACAGAAACAAGTGCGCAAAACGCACAAAGGTGGCAGGGTAGAAACACCCTGACCCCCTAGGTCTGCTCAGGGGGTCCCACAAGGACCCCCTGGGCAGAAAAAAGCATTTAAAAAAAATAATAATAATTTTAAAAAAAACGATCGTGCCCCAGGACCCGCCCCCTTCCTTTACCACTCTGCAAACGCGCCCCCTGGCATGTTTGCAGAGGAGAACAATTCCCCTTGAATACTGGGGGTCCCTGAGGCCAACTAGCCCACCAGGAACCTCCAGTATGCGCCAGGGGCTGCGTTGCAGAGAGGTGTACAGAGGCCACGCCCCTTTTACACCTCTCTGCAACGCAGCTCTGTGGCGCTTTTGGAGGTACATGGTGGGCTAGTTGGACTCCAGGGACCCTCAGGATTCAAGGGGACTTAATTCCCCAACTTAAAACGCGCCAAGGGGCGCGTTTGCACAGTGGTGAAGGGAGGGGGCGGGGCTTCAGGTGACATGTGTGCAAACAGGCCCCGTTGCGCGTTTTAAGATGGGGAATTAAATCCCCTTCAATCCTGAGGGTCCCTGGGGGCCAACCAGCCCACCAGGTACGTCCAGAAAGCGCCACAGAGCTGCGTTGCAGAGAGGTGCAAAAAGGGGCGTGGCCTCTGAACACACCTCTGCAACGCAGCTCTCTGGCGCATACTGGAGGTATCTGGTGGGCTACTTGGCCCCTAGGGACCCTCGGGATTGAGGAGGATTTAATTCCCCATCTTAAAACGCGCCACGGGGCCTGTTTGCAGACATGTCACCTGAAGCCCCGCCCCTCCCTTCACCACTGTGCAAATATTCCTCTAAAATCAGCCGAACTACGAATTCCGATTTACTCACCTGTTATCAGGAGAGACCTCAGTGCTGCATGTTTGAGCCCAGTACTGATCCTGAAAAGTAATTTTAACCGTACTTACCAGTAACTTGAATTTCCTTCCATAGGATATCATTGCCTGCTTTTTGCTGAAAAAGTTTCTAAGTGTCAATTTTTGAAACATACAAATATTCCTGTAAAATCAGCAGAACTACGAATTCCGTTTTACTCACCTGTTATCAGGAGAGACCTCAGTGCTGCATCTTTGAGCCCAGTACTGATCCTGAAAAGTAATTCTAGCCGTACTTACCAGTAACTTGAATTTCCTTCCATAGGCTAACATTGACTGGTTTCACTTGGAAATTCTTCTAAGTGTGGAGTTTTGGAACTTTATAACTACGAATTCCGATTTACTCACCTGTTATCAGGAGAGACCTCAGTGCTGCATCTTTCAGCCCAGTACTGATCCTCAAAAGTAATTTTAACCGTACTTACCGGTAACTTGAATTTCCTTCATAGGCTAACATTGACTGGTTTCACTTGGAAATTCTTCTAAGTGTGGAGTTTTGGAACTTTATAATATTCCTCTAAAATCAGCCGAACTACGAATTCCGATTTACTCACCTGTTATCAGGAGAGAACCCAGTGCTGCATCTTTTAGCCCAGCACTGACCCTGAAAAGTAATTCTAACCGTATTTACCAGTAACTTGTATTTCCTTCCATAGGAATCCATTGTCTGGTTTGCAGCAGAAAAGTTTCAAAGTGTCGATTTTCACAAACTACAAATATTCCTTAAAAATCGCCTGTATGACTTAAACGCATTATTTCAACTGTTTACAGGAGATGCACCAGTGCTGGATCCAGGATCCACCACTGAGTAAGAAAAAGTAACGATAACACTACTTACCTGCTAAGTGAATTTCCTCCCATAGGATAACATTGGTGATTCTATGTGAAAAAGTTTCTAAGTGTCAACTTTTAAAATACAATAATATTCCTTAAAAATCACTACTGTAACCAAAACGCTTTTACTCAACTGTTTACAGGAGATGTCCCAGGATTGAATCTAGGATCCAGTCCTGTGGTTAGAAAAGTAATCCATAGAGTAACTAATTGCATTTAACTAGAAATTCACATTGAGCTCAATGTTGCATTGTGTTTGAAATTGTGTTGCCCATTGCAACAACTGTAACTACTGTACTTGTCTATTGCCTATTTGCAAAGTATTTAAACTAAAGTAATTCATTCTGAGAAAGTATATTTTGTAATCTAATGTATAATGTAATTATAATGTAATTTAAAAAATAAAATATCTAAAAATAAATAGTTTAAAAAAAATGTAGTAAATCAGTATCAAAAAAATAAATATAACAATTAATACATTTAAAAATTGTCATTTACAAAACCTTTGAAATTCACTGAAAAAAACCATAGGTTTCAGACATGTTATAGTTAGGAATTAGCATTTAAAAAACCTTTGAAATTCACTGAAAAAACCATAGGTTTCAGGCACGTTATAGTTAGGAATTAGCATTTAAAAAACCTTACAAATTCACTGAAAAAAACCATAGGTTTTAGGGACAGTTATAGTTAGTTGGACATTGCACTCGTACAAAACCCGTGAAATTCCCCCGTTATAGTTAGTTCAGGTAACTATAACTCGCGCCCCCGCAATGCACTGCTGATGACGTCACATATTACAGCACTCATGACATTTTGGTATTAGGGGACTTTAACTACCATTGGGATTGGATACCAAGAGATTGTGTCTAGTAGGTTTGGAGAAGCTATGACCAGCATGGGGCTGCAACAAATTGTGGAGTCCCCCACCCACGAGAAGGGTCATACTTTAGACCTCATCTGGACTACGTCATCAGTCAGGTTACAAACAGAATGCAGACCCTGTAGCTGGTCAGATCATTATCTGATCAGCTTCGAGATCCCTGTGGGTAGCCGCCCTAAACACTTACCCCCAGTGTGGAGGGTGGTACGGAATTGGCGCAAGATAGAGGACGCCAGATTGAGGGAAGCATTAAATGAGACAGCACATTCGGGATCACAGTCCGGCGATCCGGACTTGGAGTACGAGAAACTATCATACTGGCTGAGGACAGCCATCGATATGGTGGCTCCTGCCCGAAGGGAAAGGATAACGAACAGTATGAAGGGTGCCCCATGGTACACGCAAGAACTAAGAGGGGAAAAACAGGCTCTCCGTCAATGCGAAAGGCACTGGCGGAAATCATACGACCTAAAAGCCCAGGAGACGTATAAAGCAAAACTAGCCCTCTACAAAGCATCAATCATCAAAACAAAATCCGCGTATTATGAATTGAAGATTAGGGAGGCCACAGACATTCAGAAAGATACCTTTAACGTACTCAGGGAGTTGAGTCGAATGAAAGAACAAAGGACGGTCGCTAATCAGGTTGACTGAAAAGGTACAGGACTTCTTTCTAGTTAAGGTCAAAGACATCATTACAGAAATAGGCAATACTCGCATAAATCCCTGTCCTCTATCAGTGGCGGACCCACCTGACATTCAGGGCGGCTCTCTGTCTTTCCTGCACTTGACTCAAATGGTCTAGCCCATATTGTGGCCAAAGTAAAATCTGGGTCACCAGAAGATCCCTACCCTCCTAGGGTGTTTAAAATGGTCACTCCGGCGGTAGGGCCTGAGGTGTCCTTATTAAATCGGTCTTTGGCAACAGGGAAGGTACCACACAAATTTAAGGAAGCCATGGTGATTCCACTGCTGAAGAAAGCAGGGGTGGACATCAATAATCTGAAGAACTTCCGACCCATTTCCAGACTTCCTTTTCTGGCTAAAGTTCAGCAACTGCCAGCTCGAGCAACGAAATGATTTAGTGATAAATTTGAGCAAACGTAGTCTGAACACAGATGAACAAGCCGTCCTGAGGAAGGGATTAGGCTTTGTTCCCTCACACCGGGGGGACCCCTTTGTGATCAGACAAGAACTTGCTCAGTTTTTCCGGAAAATTCGTCTCAATTTCTTTTTCAGAGACAGGGTACATAATATAGGGGATGAGATTATCACCAACACAGGTCTCAAGAGGAAATCTACATTCACCCCCTTGCACATCAAGTACCTTCTCAGGTCCTTACCTTTGAGAAAGCTGTGACAACTCAGGTTACCAATATCTGTGCCAGTGACAATAGGCAATTTCAAAATCTGACGAATAATGAACATAGAGCAATGCGGGCATTGGCCAACGATGACACAATAACTATCAAACCTGCCGATAAAGGGGAGCCATTGTTATAATGGACACCGCCACTTATCGGACAGAGTGTCTCAGACAATTGGAAGACACTCGCTTCTATGCATTATTAAGAGAAGATCCGACTAAGAGATTAGAGAATGAAATCAAAATCCTGGTTGAAGAGGCTAGCACAAACGGATGGATCACAACTCAAGAAGCGGCTTTTTGATCCAGTCCCATCCAATTATTCCATACTTTTATGCACTACCCAAGGTGCATAAGGATGTGAGACCACCCTTAGGGCGTCCTATTATCTCTGGTTTAGGTTCATTACTTGAACCTCTATCCACATTTGTGGATCATTTTTTGAGGCCTTTGGTCAGTGAAATGCCTACATACTTAAAAGACACTAAAGATGTCTTACGGCTGGTGGAAGAGATACGATTTGACTGTGAACTCGATTTTCTTGTCTCTTTTGATGTAGAGTCTTTATACACGTGTATTCCCCAAGATGAGACTCTATCCACTATTGAGACCTTGCTTATGAATAAAAATTTGGATACTATTACACCTGTATCTTTCATTATGGCTTGTGCCCGTTTAGCAATGAAGGAGAACTTTTTATGTATGAAGATCAACTCTTTCTCCAGGTGTCGGGCACATCCATGGGGAGTGTTTTTGCCCCAAGTTTGGCGAACCTGTACGTCCACGTCTTTGAACAGGAACATGTTCTCAGTGGTACGAATCCATACATGAAACATATACGTGTGTGGAAACGTTATATTGATGATATGTTGGTGATTTGGAGAGGAGGTCTATCATCTATCATGGACTTCAAAGCCTGGCTCAATGACAGAAATCAGTATCTGAACTTTACCTGTGAACACAGCAACGTCAGTCTCCCCTTTTTGGATGTTAAGATTTTTTCCATTGACGGAGGTTTGGGGACTGAACTTTACAGAAAACCGATGTCTAAGAACTCTTTGTTGTCGTTTCATAGTTTTCATCCTAAAGCTCTACGTGAGAATTTGCCTTTCGGCCAGTTCTTGCGTATTAGAAGGAATTGTTCATCTACCTCTAAATATCAAGAGCATGCGCACAATTTGGCCACGCAACTACATGCTAGGGACTATCCAAAGAAACTAGTGAGGAGATCCTTAAAACGGGCAGCCAATAATCATAGAGCTGCTCTTATAGAACCTAGTGGACCGAAGACAGCTAATGATCGGTTAACTTGCGTGCATACATTTTGTAGCTTTTCTAACAGGATCAAAAAGAGTATTCTCTCCAATTGGAGAATTTTGAACATCGGGGCAACACCATTGCCACAGCCTCTTTTTGCATTCAAGCGGAGTTCTAACATAAAAGACCGCTTGATACACACAAGACCTAGAGGTAGTAAGACAGGTTCACAAGAAACTCTGTGGGGTTTGCCGCCGGTGAAAGGACATTTCCCTTGTGGCTCATGTGCAGCGTGTCCTCAGACGTCACACACTACAGAAATAGACATTGGGACGGAGAGACCGTGGGTTCTATTTAACCACACGAACTGTAATAGTGATCAGTTGATTTATTTGATCACTTGTCCCTGCGCACTACGATACGTGGGGATGACTACACGCAAAGTCAAAACCCGTATCTTAGAACATAAGAGCACTATTCGTTGCAGAAAGTCTTCCACTAAATTGACAACTCATTTCCTTGAAGCTAACCATTCACCTCAAGATCTCAAATGGACGGTTCTAGAGAAGCCGCACATACCTAATCACATAACAGATATTGCCACCTTTCTGTTTAGGCGTGAACAGCGCTGGGTTCATAGATTGGAAAGTGACAAGCGGGGTTTAAATGATGATATTCCCTGGGTCTCTCTTTAAGGTTTGATTATAACATCTAGTTGAGTTCCTTTCCTATATTGGCATATATATATATATATATATATATATACACATAGACATATACATAGACATATACGTTCTTGCCATACAGCGTACCTTTGTTGAAATTGACTCTGGGACTATTTTTATGGTCATTTCATGTCTACTTACTGTTTAGTTGTGCCCTGCGATTATTGAGGTACGCTATGTCTGTTATACAAGAGTAGAGAGGTATGCTCTCTTTTGATGTATATGAGTGGAGAGGTATCCTCTTTTGATCCTGTTGAGCTCCTGATGTCTTGTTATATATTCTGCAAGTAACGTTACCACTATTTAACACTTGATGTGTTTCATTTTTCACATTCATTTTACACCTGTATGCATTTTATCTGTGTCATTTTGGACACTTTTGAAGTGGTGACGCTACGATAAAAAGCAGTTTGCTGACTCGACGTGTTCTACATGGTGTCATCTGAGCATGCGCTAGTGATCAGCACCTTGCTATTAATGGGCGCGTTGCTCCTTTGTTAGCAGCGTATTACTGAAGTGCCGCTTTTATAGCTGCCTTTGTTTGTTATGCGGCTTATACGCGATTATTTTGAAAGTTGGCCTCTCTTTTTGCTTGAGATACGCCATATTTGGCAACTACATGTAGTACTGTAGGTTTGCCCTTTGTGATTTTTGAGACATAACGCATGCGCTGGATACGAGTGTTCTCTTACCAGCGCATGCGCAGACCCGTTACAATTAGGGTCTTTACAACTGTTTTAGATTAGCCTTGGGGAGTATAAATACAAGTGGTTTCACCACTGACACTCACCTCCGGTTGCAGGCTCTATATGGGCCCGAGGTACCGACGGATAGGTGAGTGTTAGGGATTAGCTCTATGCTATATAATACTTCGAAGGGGTTTCTTTTGTAGGAGTCCCTCCGCGCTTTTGTGTATTTCCCTTTTGGAGTTTGTCTTCATGGGCTTTTATAGTACCCTGCAATATTGATATGCAACTTGACTAATTCCATTGGTTTATTTATCTCGTGTGTTTGGGCTATTTGTTATACATATGAGTCCATTGAACCACGTGTATGCTAGATGTATGGTGGACCGTGTGTGTTCCATTTCTGTTTTTCCTCTTAACTTACTTTATAATACTTTCTGACTAGGCTGTATGACTTAATGTTTGTCAACAATGCCACCATAGGTACAGGATATTTAAACAGTTGTTATTATATCAATATATACCTTCTCCTTTTTAGAGCGGTGCCTTCATCCTGAGCTGTTGCCAGGCTGAGGTAGAGTTCTTTACCTAGCTTTTGCGGGTAAGGAACTGTTTCCAAATACTTTTCTATTTTTCTCCTTATTTGTAGATTTAAGCCAAGAGAAACTTCTTTTTCACACAGTGTATACGAAATTTCATTACTGTTTATGTTTTCAATAGGTTTTTGATCGTCCGGAGCATTTGGGGCTCTGAACACGTTCATTCACTGTATCCTTTATTTGTATTTTCACTTGAGTACTGGCAGCAGCATTGTTTAGGTCCTGAAGAAAGCCTTGCCCGATGTTTGGGCATACAGGCTGAAACATGTCGACCACTAATGACCATTAATCCATCAAACATTATTGCGACTAAAACATTTATGTCGCTGTTGCACCATTGTTTTTAATCCTAGCAGAGGGTGCCCTTAATAAAATTTATATAGGACGCCCCTAGTTAGTTTTATCTTCACCTTTTTCTACACCAGTTTTCTTTTGCGCTGCGTCCTCGCTCACACTATTTTACTCATCTATGTGGATTTAGAATATCCAGAATATTAGACATTCAAAAACATCCCTGAGCTCCTCTCTCTCATAGAGGGGGTTGTAGCCCTCGAAGGAACTAGGTTTTTCCTTTGAGAGGAGAATCCCATATGATGAAGCATGTCACCTTATGGTGAGTGAGGGATTTCGTCCTTTAAAGGGAATCTCCCACAGTTTTTTCTGTGTGGCATAGTCTCTGGCTTAATCATTGTTCTTTCCAATTTTACAGACCCAAGGATTTTCTATTGTCTTTATATAAAGTTCTCGAGCAACATGTGCTTAGAGTTATTTCGTCCTTCTTGGAAGAACATCAGCTGCTACATGCACGGCAAGCAGGATTTAGGGCCCACAACAGTACTGAGTTGGTGATGCTCTCAGTGCTGGATGAATTGAGGCTCGCAGCTGATGAGAAGAATCCCTCCGCATTGATCCTATTAGATCTCTCAGCCACGTTCGACACGGTGAACCACGCGCAGCTGTTGGCCCGTGTCCGGCGGCTGGGAGTCACCGGGACAGTCCTCCAATGGATTACCTCCTTCCTGGAGGATCGGTTTCAAAAGGTTCAATTAGGAGAATGTTCGTCCAGGCATGGCGTCTTGCCATGGGGGGGTTCCGCAGGGCTCTGCGTTGTCCCCCCTGCTCTTCAATATCTACCTTCAGCCGTTGGTAGAAGCATTGGCAAAATTGGACTGTCAGGTGTTTAATTATGCTGATGACACCCAGTTAATTGTACAAGTTGATAATTCCCCTCAGGCACAGCTCAATGTTCAGAATATCCTCCGGTTCACTATGAACTGGATGACTTCAAATTCACTTAAAGTAAACCCTGTTAAGACAGAGGTGCTTGCTCTTACAACAGGGGCTTCTCCCTGGTCCAGCCTCTTCTGGCCACAAGAGCTTGGCACCACCCCGACACCGGTGCCAGCCGTGAAGAGCTTGGGTATCAAGCTGGACACCAAGTAAACTCTAAACAATCGGGTGTCTGCTGTAGTGGGGAGCTGTGCGGGCCTGATGTGGCAACTCCAGAAACTAGGGACCCTGTTGTCATTCTCCACCATGCGTACCGTCGTGACGGCACTAATCTTGTCACGCTTGGATTACGGTAACGCAGTATACACAGGGCTTCCTGACAAACTTCTAGGGAAACTTCAGGTGGTTCTAAATGATGCGGCAAGGTTGATTTTTAAATTGCCAAGAGCACATGCCACCCCCCTGCTACAACAGCTACACTGGCTCCCTATCAAGCAGAGGGTCAGGTTCAAGGGCCTGTGCATTGCACATAAAGCACAGTTTGGAGTGGCGCCCAATTAAATCAAAGACCGTTTGAAGCCTTATGTGCCCGGACGATGTCTCCGGTCATCGGAGTCTAGCTTGTTGGCCTGCCCGCGCTTTAATAGAGCTACCTTGGGGGGGCGGGCTTTCTCAGTTGTGATTCCCCAGCTTTGGAACAAGCTACCGGATAGTATGCGCAGGGAAGCCACCTTACTCCCGTTCAGGAGGAAACTCAAGACCATTTTGTTCACTGAGGCATTTGGATAAGTTCACCCTAATTTGTGCTCAGCCCAGCAGGAATAAGGGATTCCCGGGTTCTTGGTCTTTGCTGCAAGCGCCTAGAGACCTCTTGGTGATTTGGCGCTCTATAAATACAAACTAACAAAGTACAGAATCTGCGGCCAAATGCTTCTATCAGATGAACAAGTTACTTAACTTCAATAACGCATTCTCTAGTAGAGAGAGGATGTAGCTGCAGATTCCTTAACGACCCTCCCATCCTTTCAGCTCTGCGAACGGAGTTCTCTTTGTCTCAATGATTTCGTTATGGAAATTCACATAATGAATTAAGAATTCGGTGATTATTTGATACAAGAGTGTCTTTTATTTTAGCACACTGTTTCATCAGGCAGTTTCTAAATGTGCGTCCACGTTTTGAGCGTGGAAAAAAGTCACCGAAAAAACTGTCGCGTTGACTAGATGGTTATATAGACTTCGTCAATGTCACATCTCCGGATGACGTCTATATGGAGTCATCCATCACCGTCTTCTGACATGCAGGCGTGCTATGGGAAAAACTTCCGGATCCAGTCTCGCGCCTGTGAACGGATTCTAAAGTAAGGAATCTGCGGCTAGATCCTGTCTCTACCAGATAATGTGTTACCGAAGGTAAGTAACTTGTTCGTCACCAAGCATAAGAAGACACACCATGACAGGTTAAATTTGATAGGACGGTGCCATTCTGCTCCCAAAGTTGTTCCAATGGCAGATCATCATCGCAGTTGAAGTCTTTGGGAAAGTCCAAGAAAAAGCATGTGAAGTCAAAGCAGAAATCTGCTTGTTACCATCGCTCTCAGACTCCAGAGAAGGCCTGAGGGTGTCCATACCTCCTGGTCTTGCTCCCAATCTCCATCTGACCAGATTCTAATCCTAGTCACAATGCACCCTGAGTTCTCAGGTCCATTGGTGACCTTGCAGCAAGTTTAGACCTTGTTGCACGTTTTTGGCACTTTACCGGTTTCCACTGCTGTCTTCAAGCCTCAAGGATCCATAGGGTCCTCCAGTTGGATTTTCCCTGTTGGGTCCACTCTCTGTGCTATCTATGCCCTTTGAACCCACAACTGGTTTAGTACCAGCTCCAGTGGCAGTTCCAGTCCTCCCCCTGTGCCAGTTCCATTTCCATCAATGCCAACACTGGAGGAGGATTTGCAGCCCATTGTGCTATCAGACTCTGACCAGACTCTACCTCGACCAATGGCGCACCTGGCTCCTACTGGCGCACAGCTTGACCCTTTGACCATACCATGCTTTAGGGCCCAAAGCTTGCACAACCCAGTTGGCCCTAACTTGGACAACAACAATTCTGATGAAGGCTATGATTATATGCCAGAATATGCTGAGGAAAACTGATATGAAGAACTCCTAGATGCTATTAGTCTGGATACTTCTCCAGATACTTGCCTTCGTCAGCGAGGTCTCACCCCCCCGGTCCTTCTACTGAGGGAAGGGCCTTTCTCACCATCATTATGTGAAGGTCCACAGAAGTCTTTGACCCTACTATGGAGGTGAAGACTAATGTTTTCAACACAAGTATTCCTGCTCGACCTATGTCCACACCCTGGGTCAATTGGACAAGTTATTACTGACCCAACATTTTTCTAGGTATTTTTATTCAGTTTATGTGATCTCCTATTTTATTTTAAACAAATCTAAATACAAAGTGCAAAGTATCTCAGCACATATTATCATCAAATCCAAAGTGCATGGTTGCATAGTAACATTAAGTTCATCCTATGTTCCTTGCATCAATAAAAAAAAATTAAAAACCTCATCAGCCTCACAGAATAACACACACACACACCATTCATTCACACTCAAACAACCTCACTCAAACATCCCCAATCTAGTCCTTTGCGACCAAACCCAGAGACAGTTATTCTTTTTTCTGTGGCTCTTTTGTTGCGGAAGGGGGGACTCAAAACACGATCAAATCCAATGCACGTTTTGGTGGATATATTGATTTCCAACCACCTTCTTCGGGCTTGAGACAAGTTATCTTAATTTCAAAAGAAGGCAAGGAGTTTGTCCTCCTTAAACTGCACAAGCCATACAGTCGTCACAATCCTGCATTATAATATCAGCGCAGAACTCTACTGCCAAATGGTAGTCAAATATGACTATATGCCATAGAAAAATCCACTGCAGGCTTATCTCCGATCCTCTCGCTGAATAATTTTCAGCAGGTTTTACTTCTCACCAAAACTAAGGTTCCGTTCCTGTTCACTACAGAACATATGTTATCTTTGCGGTTATGTTATTTCCCCCGTTTCCCGAGCCTAAAGAATGTATTTTTGTTGGCGCCCTTTTCTGTTCCAGGTTTGGAAGACTAATGTTTTCAATGAGGTACTTCCGCCAGGTCAGGCCCCTATCGAACCTCTATTGACATTTATTGAAGCCCTCATGGATACTTTTTTGGGCACTTGGGCAAAATCATGTTTGGATCCACCTGTTAATAGGCAGGCAGGTTACTCATCGCCATTGTCCTGAACCGGGCGATCAGGCCTTTCTTACACCACATCAGACGCCAGAGTTTGGTGGTGCAGGCGTCTACCAGAAAAATCAATCTAAACACCTTCCCTACCACCCCGCCTGCCCATGAATCGAAGCAATTCGAGACATTTGGCAAGCAGATTTTCTCCTCTACAAGCTTTGCTCTGAGGTCAGTGAACACCAGCTGTCTTCTAGGACTCTACTCCCATGCCCTTTGAGACACAGTGGCACCAGCTTCTCTGGACGACCTTCAGGGCAGGATGGTCATGATGCAGCAAAGTTCGTAATACGTTTTGGTTTGGACATGACCTGGATGACATCTACAGAATTCTATGGGGATGTTCAGGTATTACTGATAGACATGCCGTTTGATGACTCTCGCTTCTTTGGTGACAAAGCGGGTTTGGCTCTGGGACAATTCAAGGAAAGTAGGGTCATGGTATGTTTCTGAAGTCTTTCTGCCCCCACCGGCAATATGGCCATCTCCTCAGCTGCAGTTATCAGAGAAAACACCCAGGACAGCATGCAGCTCAGTCTTCACCCCTTCCTCCAGCGGCAGTAACAAAACCACTTTAGTGTCTTTGCCAGCACATAGACACCCTGTCAGAGGCGCAACCCTATATTTCCTCCAAAGGTGGCAGGCCATCACTTCAGACAAGTGGATCCTCCAAATTGTAGATTGGGGCTATGCCCTCCCATTTCTTTCAACCTGCCACCACCATCAAGGCAGCTGACCGAGGACAATTTGTCCGTCTTGCAGCAGGAAGTGCAGGACCTTCTGGCTAAAGGGGCCTTAGAGAGGGATCCATCCTTGGAAGTAGGAACTTGGTACTACACAGGCCAAAGGATGACAGAGGCCTTTGTTCTGGTTTAGATCTTCGCCCTCTCTAAACCTTCCTGCGCAAGGACAAATTCAAGGCGCTCATGCCTTACCAGGTCCTGTCTGCCCTAGAACCCAGAAACTCCATGGTGGTTAGACCCGCAGTATGATTTTTTTTACCCAATCCTGTGCTGGAGGCCATCATGTGCTACCTTCAATTCACAGCGGGCCAGGAGCATTTTCAGTTTGTAGTGCTCTCTTTTGGCTTTACCAGTGCCCCTCTGGTGTTCACATAGAGGATGGCAGTGGTCGCAGCACACGTTCAGAGATCGGGGGTACCAGTCTTTCCCTACCTTGATAATTGGTTGCTGAAGGTAGACTTGCCCCAAGCATTCGTCACCCACTTCCAGACCAACGTAAACCACCTAACATTGTTGGGGTTCTCTATCAACGTTCCGAAGTCGCATATGAATCCTTCGCAAATGCTTCTGTTTATCAGCGCTATTCTGCAAATTATATGGTTTCATGCTTTGCCCCTGGAGCAGTGTCTCCAGAGGATTCAGCATCAGTCTTGGGTATCAGTGCAGATTACTCTGAGGCCACTGATATTGTTGGCCTCCTGCATCCTGCTGGTCAAACATACCAGGTAGCACATGTGGGCTCTTCAGTGGGACCTCAGGTCCCAATGTGCACCACACCAGGGAATATGACTAATTGTGTCCAAATTTCAGAAGAGACCGCAAAACATCTGCAGGTGTGGCTATTGGGTCAGTGGCAAATCCATCTTACTTCACCACCCAGATGTGACGGTGGTAACAAATGCACTCCTTCTGGGTTGGGGTGACTATCTGGGAGAGGTGGAGATCAGAGGCCTCTGTCCTCCGGCAGAGTCCACTCCACATTAGTTTGTTGGAGTTGAGAGCGGTCCATTTGGCTTTGAAGGCATCCTTGCACCATCAAAGGAAGGCTAGAGCAGGTGCTCACGATCAACACCACCGCCTGTGATATTGCAACAAGCAGGGTGGTGTGGGGTCCTGTACCCTGTGCCAGCAGGTGCTGTGCCTCTGGAAATATATCAGAAAAACAATGGTTCACTGTAGTTTCATTTTTGTAAAAAAAGTGTGAATATACAAATCACAAATCTACATATATACACACACAATATGTAATCGTCTAGTGATCTTCAATAAAAAGATTGAAAACCAAACCATTATCGCAATTATAATACAATTTATTTTTCCGAATTATAGTTATGAATGATCGAGTGCTCACATACATGAAGATACAAGTGTGAGTAACAAGTGAAAAAAAAGCATCACAAGCCAGAATAAAAAGAAGTATGACTTTTCACTCATTCAATTACTTCTAGGCTTGGGGTCAGTAGGTGGGATATATATACGTCAACAGCATTTCTACCTCTGTTTATTGGGAGGTCAACATCATCAGCACAAAATAGTAAGCACCGTGTGTCTTCCTTGGATCAAGTTGCTTCAAGGAAATATTCAATCCAAAAAAACAGGGACTTCGCTCAATTAGTGCCCCAGTGATGACTCCAAGAGTATTGTTGGTGGAAGCCAGTGGTCTACCAATCTGGTTCTTATACATTTGATAGTAAGGGGTGTAAACCAATGCCCGATAGGCACTTGACAAGCTACACAGATTTGCAAACAAATGGCCGCGAGGAAATCTCAAGTGCACCCAAAATGAATGACCAGGCAAGGTCCACTCGGCGTGACAACTGCACGCGCTAACTCTGGAAATTCGAGGACCTCGCCTTAAACAAGTGACTGACGGGAAGAAAGTGTCAACTTGGTAAAAGTTGCACACTGTTACTTGTTACATTAATTTTGACTTATTGTAACAAGTTGTTTGATACTTTGGAGTATCAACTTTGGTTGCTCTGTTCAAGAGTTAACACAGCTTGAGGGGTCAGCATGTAACCCTGTACTCGCCAATGAGGCGGCCAAGTCTAAAACAACAGTTTTGAGTTATCTGATAGATACTTCTAGACACAGATTTCTTATATTAGAATATTCCCCAAGAGTCAGACTGGATACAGACATTTTTCATGAGCAGTACCTCTGCACGCTGGTTGGAGTGTTGGGCTCCACATGGTCTTCGTCAGTGTCGTCCGTGCTGGAAGTGAAATGCACGGTCCATAAATTTGCACCAGCCCAGCACGCTGACGTCTCTTCTTTTCTTTCCGTGCCAGTCAGCGCCGATCCAGAGAAGAGCTACCCCCAGTTTTTTTTTACTGACCTTTTTTCAAGAGTTTTCTGAGACTTTGTCTCCTGGTATATTGAGGATGTCTGCTAAGAAGGCTGATTTCGAGCACTGTGCCGCCTGGCACCAACAGATGTTGGTTATAGACCAAAATTCGGTGTGCCTCTGGTGCTTGGAGCACGACTACAAGCTAAAACCTGCATCGATTGCCACACCATGCACTCTAAGGCATTGTGGGAGCGCTCCCTCAAGCTCTTTGCCACTCGACGTGTGATGCCATGATGCTCACGATCTCAGTCGAGAGGAAGGTCCTAAGATCGGTCACGGAGCCATTTCAAGAGTTCTTTGCCGTAGTCTAGTTCATCTGGAAAATCTTGTAAGTCCCACCCGCACAAGCAGAGTAAGAAGTCGATGAGATCTTTGATTTCGCCACACCTGTCGAAGTGATCTGGCAAGATGAGGGAGTGTCGGCATTCGAGGCCCAGCTCTGTGGTGGAGCCAGAGCCAGGGCAGTCTCCTTGCCTTCCAGAGTTTCTGGGACCCGGAGCGACCCCCACCCAGTTACACAAATTTAATGACACCATGCCCTCATATTTGAGTGGCCCGTCCCTGGTGGGGACGCTACTGGTCTTCCACCAGCGGGTTTGCCCTGGCGGCAGTTGGGGCCCGTGGATCCGTTGATGGACCGTAGTGGCACCGGTTGAGCCACCTCGACCTCCCCCAGTGCCTGCTCCTGTGCTGGAGTCCCTGGTGCCACCAATGCCCCTCAGCACTGCCATCCCATTGTCATCCTCGACTCCAACACGGAGGAGGACAGGCATCATCCGGCGCCGGAGCCAATGGGGGTGGCAGAATCCCCACGATGGAGCCAGTGCCATATTCATATGATGGGCCTGGATTGGACAAATAGAAGGGGGCTGCTGACCCTATTGATATAAATTAGAAAAGACAGGACAACTGGTATGAGGACCTGGTGGATATCTTTGGACTGGATACCTCCCCTACCGTGGCTACGGAGGAGGGGGCCTCTTTCGCAATGGTGGTTCGAAGGGGCTGCTCAAATCCCGGACCTTACACTGCCCTCAGTTGCAGTAAAGACAAACATCTTGACGGAGGTGCTTCAACCAGGAGTTGCCCCCATTGAACCTTTAATCCCATTTAAAAAAGCCCTTTTAGATGTCCTGCTTGGGGCCTATTCTAAGTCCTGCACAGGGGCTCCTGTGCATAAGACAATTGCCCGCTGCCATCGCCCCGCCCCAGGGGTTCCTTTTTTCCTCACTCGGTACCCCACCCTGGAGAGCTTGGTGGTCCAGGCTTTCACCTCCAAAATTAACCCTGGCGCATTCCCTACCACTCCACCAGACACATAATCCAAAAGGTTGGATACCTTCGGGAAGAGGATGTTTTCTTTCGCCAGCCTCCCATTGCGGTCGGTGAACACCGCATGCCTCTCAGGCGATTCTCCCATACGATCTTGCGCAAGTGCTGCCCATGGTCTCGGAGGAGGCCGAGCCATACTCAAGAAATTGAGGATGGGAGGGATGCATCCTAGTTCACCACAGATGTGGACTGGATATGACCGACTCGCTGGGCAGAGCGATTTCATAGTCTGTGGCCCTTAGAATGTCCAAACCTAACTCATGGAAATGCCCTTTGATGGCTCTTGGTTGTTCAGAGAGAAGGCAGACATCGCTCTCGAGCGCTTCAAGGATAGCAGAGCTACGGCCAGGTCTTTGGGCCTTTCCATGACCCCACTCCAACCCCAGTCCACCGTCCGCATCTTTTGTTGCCATGGGAGGGTCTTCCAACTGCATCTTTACAGGGCCAGCCACCCTGGCCAGCAATCCCCTCAATCTTTTCGTATCAGCGTACATGGTTCCCACAGACCACGTGGAACAGGCAGCCAGAGGTCAAGCCAGTAAACCAAATCCCCCTCGGCCCCCGTCATACAGTTAATACTTTCTCAGTAGAAATGTGTGTTTTTGGGCAACATAACCATCAAACCTATGAAAGACTGACTTAACGCACACCATCAGGATAAGTTGGCCTTGGTCCTGGCTAGCTCACAGTGCATCTTCTGTACCCTTAACCTAGCAAGGTAACAGGTGGTATGTGCATCCTCAGAACATGACAACTCTGACTCCCCAAGGAAATCGTGGAAACAGATCTAAAGCATTCAGGAAGAGCCTCAAGACCTGGCTCTTTGGATGAGATGGAGCTGCTCGAAACCCCACTCCCCCAGCGCCTTGAGACCCGCACGGGTGAGTAGTGCGCTTCACAAATCCCTGATTGATTGATTGAAAGACATTTTGATTGGTAATTCGTGCATGCCCAAAGTGAAACTCAAGAAATACTCAGTGGCATTTCAAATATTTATTGCAGCAATAAGATTCTTGTGTAAAATATGTGCGCTGCAATTATCAATAGAAGGAAACAAAACAGAGTAATAAGCATCACAAGAATGGTAAAGAAAATGAACAGTTCAACGATTGTGCTATTACATAGAATATATGTTTGCATAGGAGTATAGATATGCTCCTACCTAGCGCTACCTATCCTAGTGTGCCCAGGGTGGATGAATCTGCAGAATCCCTGAGGGTATGTTTCATCTGAAAGCCCATCTTGGTGTACAGCTGGGCACCATCCTTCTCGGGAGGTAGATCTGATTCAGCCAGGATAGAATTCCAGCATGGGGTGACCTCAACAGTGCCCGTGAAATGCTCTTCTAAGTAGACAAACGATTGATGTCGTTTTATATAACAAACTTCACCCATGTTGCCATGCCAAAGCCCCAGTCAGGCTGCCATTATTGATTCTATCCTCACAGAGCTGTCGCCGAACAGATAATAAGAAACATTTTGCGCAGTGAACTTTAGCTCTCGTACAGAATGTTGAAAGCTCTGATAATATGCCTACAAAGAAGTTTAAATGTAAGTAAAGTCATTTCAGGGAATATTATCCCATTCAGGCATGCAAGCAAATGTGTGTCAGATGTCAACTTTCAAGAACGATGGCAATTTTTATACGTGGGCACATGAAATGGTGGTGTTCCTACCTGGGCCTAATGTGACCACATAACCCCCTCACCATCATGGGCATCCAGTGGGGGAGCAGCATACGCCATCACCTGTACTACTGGAGGTGAATAGCATTAGACCATTCGGTTTAGCAGCTTGTCCAAAGGGGCTACTTCCTCCCCTTTGTGACCACCCCTACCAGTGCCACCCATGTTACAACAAGCTGACGCAGGACCAAGTTTCCTTGCTTCGTCAGGAGGTGTTATCTCTCTTGGCCGAAGGGGCTATAGAAAAGGTGCCGGCATCAGAAGTAGGTCGTGGTTGCTATTCCCGCTACTTTCTGATGCCCAAGAAGGATGAAGGACTTCATCCTATTTTAGACCTGCGCCTTCGCAATCTCTTTCAGAAAAAGGAGAAATTCAAAATGCTCATGCTTGCGCAAGTCCTGTCTGCCCTAGACCCATGAGACTGGATGGTATTGCTGGATTTGCAAGACGCTTATTTTTACATCCACGTCCTGCTTGCTCACAGGCGATGCCTGCGGTTCATGGTGGGCCAAGACTACTTTCAGTTTGCCGTGCTCCTCTTGGGCTTTACCAGCGCTCCTCGGGTGTTCATGAAAGTGATGGTGGTGGTTGCAGCTCATCTGCAGAAGTCAGGGATTCCAGTCTTTCCCTAAGTCAACAATTGGCTGTTGAAGGAGGGCTCGCAGTCATCTCCCACCTCCAGACCACGGTGAACCTTCTTCACTCACTGGGGTACACGATCAACGTGCCGAAGTCACACTTGACTCCCTTTCAGAAGCTCCCTTTCATCAAAGCTGTTCTGGAAACTTTGCAGGTCGGGCCTAACGAACAAGTTACTTATCTTCGGTAACGATATATCTGTAAGAAACATTAGTTAGTTATAGATTCCTTACCTTAGAATTACCCCCAGGCGTCAGACTGGATCCGGAAAGTTTTTTCATCAGCAGTACCTCTGCGTGTTGGAAGGTGGCGTCGGTCGGCTCCGCGTCCGTCGTTGGCGTCGTGGTCGCCCGGATGACGTCGCGGTAGCTACTTAGACGCCGCCCTCGCACGCTGACGTCAGTTCTGTACACGACTTTCCGCGCCAGAAACGCAGAGCCATGCAAGACACTGACCACTGGTGCACAAAACTAGGGCCCTGAAAGGATGTCCTTAAGCCTAGAAATCAGTTTGCAGAATGGGGAGGATGGGTGGGGCGGTAAGGAATCTATAACTAACTAATGTTTCTTACAGATATATAGTTACCGAAGGTAAGTAACTTGTTCATCTGAAAGAAACACATTAGTTATATATTCCTTACCTTCGAATAGATACCCCAGCAATACCAACCCCGGTGGTGGGTCTGCGAACCAAGACCACGCCAGAAAGTCCTGGAGAACAGAACGGCCAAAGAAGCCGTCTCTCTGGACTTGGCTGTCCAGGCAGTAGTGTTTGGTAAACGTGTGCAGCGATGCCCACGTAGCTGCCTGACAGATGTCATTCAGAGGAACTCCTCTCCCCAAGGCAGTAGTGGCTGCCGTCGCCCTGGTGGAATGGGCGCGTAGCCCCACTGGAGGCTCCTTTTTAGCCAGAGAATAGCCTGCTTTGATACACAAAACGACCCATCGAGAAATGGTTCGCTTGTGTACGGCCCGACCTTTCTTGGCACCCACGTAGCCAACAAAGAGTTGGTCGTCCACCCGGAACTGTTTGGTGCGATCCAGATAGAAAGAAAGCGCACGTTTTGGGTCCAGACGGTGGAGCGCCTCTTCCTCTTTCGAAGGATGCGGAGGCGGAAAGAAGGTGGGGAAAGTGATAGTCTGCCCGATGTGGAAGGCAGTGACAACCTTGGGCAGGAAGGATGGACGAGTTCTAAGGACAACTTTGTCCGGATGTACAGAGAGAAAAGGAGGCTTAGAAGAAAGCGCCTGGAGCTCACTCACTCGTCTGGCAGATGTGATGGCCACCAGGAACGCAGTTTTGAGTCAAGAGCCATAAAGGACAGTTGTGAAGCGGCTCAAAGGGAGCACACATTAAATAAGTTAAAACCAGGTTCAAATCCCACTGAGGCATAACGAAGGGAATAGGAGGAAAGAGATGAGTCATGCCTTTCAAGAAGCGACTTACAACCGGGGACTTGAAAAGGGAAGGCTGATCTGGAAGCCGAAGGAATGCAGAAATGGCCGAAAGATAACCCTTGATAGTGCCCAGAGCAGAGCCGTGCTGGGCTAGAGAAAGAAGAAACAAGAGAACCTCAAAAGAGGGGCAGAAAGGGGATCCACAGCCTTTGCTGTGCACCATGCCACAAACTTGTTCCACCGGCAGGCGTATACCGTCTTGGAGGGACGCCTGGCTACCATGATTACATCACAGACTTCAGGAGGCAGGTCGAAAGATGTCAACTGTCGCCTCTCAATCTCCACGCAAGGAGGTGCAGGCTGGACAGGTTCGGGTGGAGGACCGTCCTCTGCTGCTGCGACAGAAGATCCTCCCGGAGAGGCAGTCTGATTGGAGGATCGGTGGCCATGTTGAGCAGCTCGGGATACCAGACTCTACGTGCCCAATCCGGAGCCACAAGAATAACTTGGGCCCGGTCGTGCCTGATCATCAGCCCTCTGGGCAGAAGTGGTATAGGCGGAAAGGCGTACAACAGACCGCAACTCCACTCGCGACGAAAAGCATCGCCATGCGAGTGCCGCCTTGGAAATTCCAATGCGCAGAATTGCTGACATTGCGCGTTCCCTTCGGTGGCGAATAGATCTAAACAAGGCTCTCCCCACTGTTGAAAGAGGCCTTGCACCACCTCTGAGTGAAGACGCCATTCGTGATCCATCATGCACCTGGGGCTGAGTTCGTCCGCCCAGGTGTTGAACCACCAGGGACATGCCCTGATGTTCCAGCCATGTCCAGAGGCCTCTTGACATAGGGGCCGATTCCGATTCCGGCCGGAAAACGTACCGACCGACTCTGAGCCGGAATTAATTCCGACCGACACGTACCGGTGCAGCCCGACCCGCCAAGTACGATGAGAAGCGAGCAAAACCCGACCGACTCGTACAGAACACAAGCCGAAGGACCGAGCCGCGCAGAAAACAGCAAACCGGCCGGAAAAACACGCGATTCGAAGCGACCGACTCGCACCCGGAACAATACCGAACGAGACGTACCCGCAGACTCCCACCCGCCAAGTACGATGCAAGGCGTGGAAAACACGACCGAGTCGCACGGAGGACAAGCCGTACGACCGACACGCATACAAAACTGCGAGCCGAAGCAACCCAAAACACCGTGACCGACGCGTACGCAGCATAGAAAACAGCACAAACACAGCGTGAGCGAAGCGGACGAGCCCGTACGGAGACAACTGCAGGGTCCGACTCGGTCACAAGAACGTCTCCCTACATGCACGAAAAGTACAAAGGGAAAATACACAAAAAAAGGCCAAACAAGCAATTACAAAGCCAATAAATACTGGGGGTGGGAGGGGCAGGGAACAAAGACACACCCCAACTCCACCCATATAAAGGACACAAATCCCTACCATGATCCTTTGCAAATTCAAATTACCTGCCAGCACTCAACAGACAGCAACCACACACCCACAGCTCATCCATCACACAAGCCACACACCATCAGCACCACAACAAATAGAAACCTCACATACACCTAGCAAAACACACACTCACACACCTTCACCTGCACACCAACACACACATCACTCACCATCACCACCCATCACCATGCCCCCAAAGAAGAATCACAAGTTCCTAGATAGTGAATTGGAAGTCCTGGTAGATGAGATCCTCAGGGTAGAGCCAAAGCTCTTTGGTACACTGGTCCAACAGACACCCATGTCACAGAAAACAAAGATGTGGGAGAGGATCGTCGACAGGGTGAACGCACAATCACCATGTTTGCGCACAAAGACAGACATCCAGAACAGGTGGTATGACGTGCGCAGGAGGGTGAAGGAGCTGCTGAAGAAGGACTACATCTTGAGCCAATACACCGGCAGTGGCCCTCCTGCCAAGCCAGTATACCTCAGGCCCTGGGAGGAGAAGGTGCGGGCCATCCTACCACCAGTGAGCGTCTATGGACTAGAAAACATCCCAGAGCCTGGTGAGTACACAACAAATGTACACAATATTCTGCGACTACACACACACACATCACTGTCAAGGGGAGAGTCAAACCATGCACTCTTAGCAAATACACAGCAACCAGAACAGAATCATCCCAAAATGTGTATGTCACTCAGAGAAACACAACACATGCCATCACAAAGTGACATTTAACTGTCATCACATGTACAAACACAACTACAACTACAGCTAGGCAGTGGCACAAATATAACTGACAGACACATCCAGACAAGTAGCCACCACTACAACACCAGCACACAGTGAAGCCCACTGAAAGAAAGGAAATGTGTATGCTGGGCAAGTCAGTGTAGCCAATAGCATGATGGGAGTTGTAGGCACAGATATTGCTCACCCACAACTGTCCCATCAACACCACCCTGAACCATGCGCACATCACAGGGAGTGGAAAACAACTTACAAGATGGCTGACACTGGCTACTGCTGTGGGGAGCACAAGGCCCTGCTGGCAACTGTGCACCAACCAACAGCAGGACACCACTGACTGACATCCTGAAAGACAACTTGCACTCCCTGCAATGGAAGCACGTTCCATGGTGGGATATCTGGCTGGGTGGGAAGGAGGACTCACAGCCCTGACCATAGTTACCAGCAGCGTTTCTCACACACACCCCTAACACAAACTCCACAAAACTCACCTGGGAGAATGCATTGCCTCACACTCCAATCAAACATCCCACAAAGAACCACAACCCTGGGTCATGCTGAGTGAAGCACAGGGACACACATGGGACTTGTAGCAAAACTAACCCCAGGATAACACTGTCAGCCATCTTGTCAGCACAGGCACACAACCCCACAGGGAAGCAGAGTCAAAGGGAAGGAAGCATGGGCATGCTGGGAAGGGGGTGGAGGCAATAGCATGATGGGAGTGGTAGTCACAGCTCAACATCCCCCACCCACATGGCCCAGCAAGCTCACACTCAAGCAAGCACACCCCACAGAGAGTGGAAAGCCCCATCAAAGATGTCTGACACTGGTGCTCTGTTGTGGGGATCACAAGGCCATGCTGGGAACTGGCCACCAACCAACAGCAGGACACCACTGTCAGCCATCTTGCCATTGCTCTCACACTCACACACAGTGAAGTCCACCCAAAAGCAAGTAAGTATGGGCATGCTGGGAAGTGGGGTGGAGGCAATAGCATGATGGGAGTGGTAGTCACAGCTCAACATCCCCCACCCACATGGCCCAGCAAGCTCACACTCAAGCATGCACACCCCACAGATAGTGGAAAGCCCCATCAAAGATGTCTGACACTAGTGCTCTGTTGTGGGGAGCACAAGGCCCTGCTGGCAACTGTGCAACAACCAACAGCAGGACACCACTGACTGACATCCTGAAAGACAACTTGCACTCCCTGCAATGGAAGCACGGTCCATGGTGGGATATCTGGCTGGGTGGGAAGGAGGACTCACAGCACTGACCATAGTCACAAGCACCTCCCCTCACACCCCCCCTCAACACATACTCCACAGAAGCCACCTGGCGGAATGCAATGCCTCACATCCAACTCAAGGTCCCACAAAGAACCACCACCCTGGGTCATGCTGTGTGAAGCACAGGGACACTCCTGGGACATTTAGCCAAACAACTGCCCGGACAACACTCCCAGCCATCCTGTCCGCACAGGCAGCCCACCCCACAGGGAAGCAGAGTCAAAAGGAAGGAAGTATGGGCATGCTGGGAAGTGTGGTGGAGGCAATAGCATGATGGGAGTGGTAGGCACAGATATTGGTCACCCCCACAACTGTCCCATCAACACCACC
Organism: Calotriton arnoldi; assembly: GCA_963921515.1. Lineage (NCBI taxonomy): Eukaryota > Metazoa > Chordata > Amphibia > Caudata > Salamandridae > Calotriton > Calotriton arnoldi. The sequence goes on from CAWUFW010000835.1 coordinate 2,855,338, forward strand.
CTGAACCATGCTCACATCACAGGGAGTGGAAAAGGACTCACAAGATGGCTGACACTGGCTACTGCTGTGGGGAGCACAAGGCCCTGCTGGCAACTGTGCAACAACCAACAGCAGGACACCACTGACTGACATCCTGAAAGACAACTTGCACTCCCTGCAATGGAAGCACGGTCCATGGTGGGATATCTGGCTGGGTGGGAAGGAGGACTCACAGCACTGACCATAGTCACAAGCACCTCCCCTCACACCCCCCTCAACACATACTCCACAGAAGCCACCTGGCGGAATGCAATGCCTCACATCCTAACTCAAGGTCCCACAAAGAACCTCCACCCTGGGTCATGCTGTGTGAAGCACAGGGACACTCCTGGGACATTTAGCCAAACAACTGCCCGGACAACACTCCCAGCCATCCTGTCAGCACAGGCAGCCCACCCCACAGGTAAGCAGAGTCAAAAGGAAGGAAGTATGGGCATGCTGGGAAGTGGGGTGGAGGCAATAGCATGATGGGAGTGGTAGGCACAGATATTGGTCACCCCCACAACTGTCCCATCAACACCACCCTGAACCATGCGCACATCACAGGGAGTGGAAAACAACTGACAAGATGGCTGACACTGGGCACTGCTGTGGGGAGCACAAGGCCCTGCTGGCAACTGTGCAACAACCAACAGCAGGACACCACTGCCAGCCATCTTGCCATTGCTCTCACACTCACACACACTGAAGTCCACCCAAAAGCAAGAAAGTATGGGCAAGCTGGGAAGTGGGGTGGAGGCAATAGCATGATGGGAGTGGTAGTCACAGATATTGGTCACCCCCACAACTGTCCCATCAACACCACCCTGAACCATGCGCACATCACAGGGAGTGGAAAACAACTGACAAGATGGCTGACACTGGCTACTGCTGTGGGGAGCACAAGGCCCTGCTGGCAACTGTGCAACAACCAACAGCAGGACACCACTGACTGACATCCTGAAAGACAACTTGCACTCCCTGCAATGGAAGCACGGTCCATGGTGGGATATCTGGCTGGGTGGGAAGGAGGAGCGGATGACAACCAAATACAACCAATGCAGACCATGTACACACCCCAACATTCACATAGAAATGCCCAAATAATGCAGGACAATGTGCTACACCAATATCAACCCCTGACTGTGACAACTTAGGACAATGCATTGTACAGGCCCGCATCCAGAGGCACAGTCACAACTGTCAGGTGTGTCAACCATTGATGCCTGCAGAAACATAACATACATTGTGTGTGTCTCCCAAAAACAGGTGATGGGGACACAGCAGCAGATGCTGAGGAGTCCTCGTCCCAGGCTCAAGAGGATACGGAGCTCACTGGTGTGGAACAGCCTCTGCCCTCCTCGGATGAAGAAGACTTACCTGGCACCTCCGGAGCAAGTCATCATGCAGCACCAGCAGGACCACCAGCTGCACCCCCTGCACCCACCCCTCCAACGACTGTCAACACACATACCACCCCTGCCGACATGGACAGACCAAGGAGCAGCACCACCACCAGCACAGGGACCCTGGACCAACGTGGGGCCATGGACACCACCACCACCACCAACAACCCACAAGGTGGCCCAGGGTCACCTGTGCCTGCCACCTCAGGTACTGCACGTGTCGCCAGGGGTGGTGGGAGGGGTGGGAGACATAGGTCGCTGCTCACAGAGGGGTCTGGACTGCATGATGACCCACAACTGGCACGCATAGCCGATGCGTACCAGTCCAGCACCGGAGAGTTCAGCCAGGTAGTGGGGCTCCTCAGGGACATTAAACAGCAGCAGGCTGCCCATCATGCCCGCTTGGACTCACACATGTCCCGCGTGGAGTCCAAGTGGGAGATGACAGCGGTGCATAGGGACATATTACAATGCCTCCGCCAGATGAGCAGCAACCAGTCAACACCTCCCTGTGTGCCCACAACATCTGGTGCTGAAACAACTGCAACTGCCACAGGGAGGCAGGATCACTCTGGCGGAGAGTCCCCTGCACCGCAGCAGCCTGCACTTGAGGGTCCCCCCCCAAAGAAGAGGGGCCGTCCGAGGAGGGGCAAGTGAGAGGCCGATGGCCATGTGCAACCCCCAGGAAGCCAAAATCTGTTCTGGAGAATAACCTTTGTGCGCAAACTGTTCACCCTGTTGACTGCAACACAACTCTCCCACATGACATGGGGAGCTCAAGTTGGACCAATGTCTCTGATTACTGTGGACTTCACGCTGGACATTTCTGCTACCAGGACTTCCAAATTATCTAGGAACTTTGGATCACAATCACAATGTACAGCACCCAACAACCTGTGCCTCTGTTGTGATTCCTATGTTGTCTCAGAAGTTGCGATGATGATCGGGGAAATGACACTGTGCATGCTAACTGCTACAGCAAGTACAACACCGGCATGTGAGTCATGGCGACTTCACACATATGGGGGAGGCACACCACCAGGGCTACACAACACATACACACCATGGACATCTGACTCATCGCCTACACTGGTGTTGCCAGGAAATACGTTGCATTGCACAGACCCAACACCTATTCACAGTCTGTGTTAACTAGCCCACTGGTGCAGTAAGCAAATGTCAGTTAGATGTGTGACCACAGACAACGCACATCACAAAGTGAAGCACAGGTTTATTACACATTTGCAACATGTAACCACCACAGATGCAAGGTAATCCCACCTGGCAGCGGGCACATAGTCAACAAGTGTAGAAGGAAGTAAAGTCCATGGGTGTGGTGCACATCACCTGTAGGGACACAACAGCTACCACCCGGGAAGTCGAATCACGGTGTTGGGGATCACAGTTGACCAAACGACTCTGAAAGTACCCTGAGAAGGACAGAAATGACAGTCAAAAGTACTGAAGAACAGGACAGAACTGCAATACTCATGCACAATACATGTTACAAGATACCCACCCATAACCAAGTTAGCATGTCAACACTGTTGGGGAGTACAGACTACCTGCAAGGACACATCGCTTCACGCATACAGACATGTAGCCCATGGACACACTCAAACAGCACCAGAGCACCACCAACACATATCATGCAAACTCACATCATTGACATGCCATCTCTGGATACTCACATTCAGCTGAAGAAGTTGGTGATGAGCTGTGTGCGGACATCACCCTCAACATCATCATCACTGGCATCGTGGTCCAGGCCAGGATCCTCCACAGGTGGCGGACGTTGGTCATCGTCATCCAGGATGAGAGGCAACTCCTTCCGCACTGCCAGGTTGTGGAGCATGCAGCAGACGATGATAATCTTGCACACCTTTGCTGGGGCATATGGGAGGGACCCTCCTGTCTTGTCGAGGCAGCGGAAGCGGCTCTTCTGGAGACCAAATGTCCGCTCAATCACTCTCCTGGTCCGACCATGTGCCTCATTGTAGCGCATCTGGGCTGGTGTCACATGGTTCCTGAGGGGCGTCAGCAACCACGGCATGTTGGGGTATCCGGAGTCACCTACATACAGACAATTGCACATTAGCAGAGTTGGAAAAGAGGGTGTAACACTACATAGCAGAACACACACAATGGTACAAAGTCAGTACACACCTACAAGCCAGGCACGAAGGTTCCGCATCTGTGCCATCATCCTCGGGATGCGACTACTCCTCATCACGTAGGCATCGTGTGCAGAACCAGGGAAACGGGCACACACGTGTGTGATGCTCATATCTGCAAGACAGACCACCAGTGCATTGACCGAGTGGTAGTGTTTGCGGTTACGGTAGGCCTGCTCTTGGGCCTGTGGTGGTACCAACGCCACATGTGTCCCATCAATGGAGCCAATGACATGCGGCATCCTCCCCAGGGCATAGAAGTCACTTCACGCCAGTGAGTCGTTGGAGTCTAGGGAAATAGATGTACTGGTTCAGGTATATCAACATAGCCTCCAAAACATCCCGGAGCACACGGCTGAACATGGTCTGTGACATCCCACCAGCAGTCGCCAGAGTGTGTTGAAAGGTACCAGTGGCAAAGAAGTGTAGGGCTGCCATCACCTTCACCTTGGGGGTCAGCGCTGTAGGGTACGGACGGCCAGGTTGCAAATGTGGTGCCAAGCGCACTGCCAAATCCTCAATCAGCTGCCTGGTGAAGCGGTACCGTCGGATGCTGTCACGTTCCACCATCGTTGCCAGGTCAGGGAATGGTCTATGGACAGCTGGTGCCCTGCAGTGCATAGGTGAAGAAAGCAAGATTGTCAGTCACCCCACATATGTGGCATTGAACACACTCAACATCACATGATACATCATAATGAGGCACAAGTACATGATGTGTGCAGTTCCGTATGGATATGTATGGCACATACATGGCCAATATCTAACATCACAGTCCAACAAGTGGCATCAATAAGTCCCAGGTCATGCCATTGGATACCATGAGGCCGTGTCCCAGTACCCATCTCCTGCTGCCAAATAACAAACACGCCACAGTGACATGTGAGGACTGATGTGCCCCAGGCATCACAGCTCAACGACAGGTAGATACCCAGGGACCCTGTATTGCCACATGGACACTGGCATGACATGGTGTATCATGTATACACCACAGCAAAACAACCATGAGCCCCACAGGTAGTGGTCCGTGTTGCCTCGGCAGGACAGACCTGGACGTCTGTGACACACACACACGCACAACATCAAAGTCCATGCACAAACAACGTGGATGTGGAGACTGCCTCCCATTGTGCACATGAAATCAGAGACATTGTAATCACAACATGCACACAGACTGTGGAGGACCATCAACATTGTGCCAATGGGTCACCCTGGGTTGAACATAACGTCCCACATGGGACTCTGGGTATGTGACATGACATACACATACACCACCGTGAACTGTGACCATGCCACATGCTCAGATATGAACAGTTGCACATCACAGTGGTCATGTACACGAAACACCAAGGATTCTGTCCCCATAAACACGTGCACAGCCTGGGGGTGGCTGCCCCCAAGTGACACCCACAGAACAACATGTTCACCCCCATACATGGAATAGGTAATGCAGCCTTACATGCCCTAGGATACAGTTTGGACAGGCTGTGGTGTTGTAGGTGTGCCCCTCACTGCCTGGGAAGTATATGTGGCTGGCATATGTTCACCTGTGACAGGCTTGGTGACATATGCCAGTGACTTGTACAGGGATGCGTTGGACAGCAAGGGACCGATCAGTGCGCACACATTGGCCATTGCATTCAATGTGCGTTGGTACGCGTTGTATTGGCAATACGCCTTGGACAGCAATGGACCGATCAGTGCGCACACATTGGCCATTGCATTCAATGTGCGCTGGTACGCGTTGTATTGGCAATACGCCTTGGACAGCAATGGACCGATCAGTGCGCACACATTGGCCATTGCATTCAATGTGCGCTGGTACGCGTTGTATTGGCAATACGCCTTGGACAGCAATGGACCGATCAGTGCGCACACATTGCCCATTGTATTCAATGTGTGCGGGTACGCGTTGTATCCTATGTACGAGTTGAACAGCAATGGTCCGATCGGTGTGCCCGGCCGGCCCATTGCATTCAATGTGTGCGGGTACGCGTTGTATCCCATGTACGCGTTGAACAGCAATGGTCCGATCGGTGTTCCCGGCCGGCCCATTGCATTCAATGTGTGCGGGTACGCGTTGTATCCTATGTACGCGTTGAACAGCAATGGTCCGATCGGTGTTCCCGGCCGGCCCATTGCATTCAATGTGTGCGGGTACGCGTTGTATCCTATGTACGCGTTGAACAGCAATGGTCCGATCGGTGTTCCCGGCCGGCCCATTGCATTCAATGTGTGCGGGTACGCGTTGTATCCGCAATACGCGTCCAACAGCAATGGTCCGATCGGTGCGCATCCATTGGCTATGGCCTGGCCTGGCAACGGACGCGTTTTCAAACTTTGAACGAGTCTGATGCTGTAAATTCAGTTGGTCACCCACAACAATGTTGCAATTTCATGGGTGTCACGAAGTTGAACATTTGAAGGATGCTGGGGCGTGTGTAAGTGGTGCAATTCCATGGATTGGCCAGATTCAGATGATGCAAACGACTTGGACCTATCACTTTGGACACATGGGACAGTATCTGCCTCTGCAGCACACATATAATGCTGGCTGTTCCCCTGAGAGCTCACTTGCCTGCACTACATGCTCCAGGACGACATCTGCCACTACACTGCTGCTGTATCTGCACCCTCTGGACCCTGCAATGGCACGTACTGTGGAGAGAGCCCCAGCCTTCAGCACTGAGGAGAACCAGGCCCTGCTGGATGGCCTCCTTCCACAGTACAGCAAGCTGTATGGGAAAGCAGGGGAGCAGGTGAGTGTTCTGTCCACTGCCTTTCTAAATGTGCATGTTGTCTGACTAGCAAGGCTAACAGTCTGCACGCCACTGGCTAGCAGGCTCACTGAGTAGTTGTCACCCCCATAGTGTGTAGTTACATGCACTGGACAGGTATAGTGCAGTGACAGTGCATTTAAACAAGGTTTTACTTCCCAGGCAATGATACCATGTAGTAACTGCTGGCATACTGTCCATAGCCATCGTTGCACTGCCTGTGTACATCATGTGCCCCTGTGATTGAGACATGTATATCCAACTGTGTAATGCACGGATATGTTGCATGTGTAGTAATGGCATTCTCACTTTGTTATCCTCACAGGTTGATGCCCACCAGAAGCAGAAGATATGGCTGACCATCGTCCGGGCAGTGAGATCTGTGGGGGTCTACAAGCGCCGGATCCGCAACTGCCAGAAGAGGTGGCAGGACCTTCGGGGCTGGACCCGGAGGATCGCACGGATCCAGCTGAAGCTGTTGCCTCCTCGCAGGAGGGGCGGACACCGGACCCTGACCCCCCCACATGCTGAGGATCCTGGCGGTGGTCTTCCCTGATCTGGATGGGCAGCTGAAGGCCAGAGAGCAGCAAGGAGGGGGTAAGTCCATGTCTGCATTGTGAACTATGTCTGCCATGCTATGTGCCCTCCTCTGGCCTGGTTAAACTTCCACAGTACATCAGTCTTGTGGTCCAGGCCCCATGTCCCTCTATTGTTCACTGCCCACTCCTCATCTGATACCCAGGTGTGGCCCTTACAGTCAGGGTATTGTCACTTGGGTACTGTGTCCTTGCAGTTTGCTTGACTCAAGGTGGGGGACAGCATCTGTTCCCCTAACTGTGGTGGGCATCATGGGTGGGTCCATTGCTTACACATTGCCTGTGTTCTGACATGTGTTCTGCTTGTCATTTTGATATGTGGCCCAATTGCTGAGCTGATCCACCACATGTGCCTGGGGTATCTGGCACACACCCATGCTGCGGGTGGGAACAATGTTTGTGCCCCAGGAGTGTGTATATAACGTGTGTCACACATACTTAGCCAGCTGCCTACTGTCCAGGGCTCATCCCTCATTCATGTGGGACAGGACAGTCATGCCTACTCCAGGCCATACAATACACTCTGTACTCCCACTGCCGTGTATCAGCTGACACGTTTTGCTCAGTGATTTGTCCCCTCAGGTGTCTGCCTCTGTGTCAGTGTGCTGTGGCTTCGTTGTCAGGTCTGCTGGGGTGTTCCTCGGTTGGGGCTCCGCATGCCACCGGGGATGTGACCATAGGAGATGATACATGTGTGACACATAGGTGTTTGATCACCTGACCGTGCAGACTGGGGTATGCGAATATGAGGTTCAGGCAGCTGTTTCCCATTCACAGCAGATTGTGATGTGCTCAGGTGCAGAGGGTAGTGTTACAGGTCTCCCATATGTCCAATGGGTATGACCTGGACAGATGAGGGTACAGATGATGTGGTGTGTGGGGGATGTACATGTGCACTTGTTCAGCTCCAGGACTTGCATTCCCCATGATCTACTATTGTGACACAGTGCAGAGTGTTGTTGTCTGGCTGCCCTGCCCATGTGACTGGAGACAGTGATGTATGACTTAGCAGGCATGGCTGTGCCATGGCATGTGACTTCCTATTAGTGATCCTGCAGAGGAGTGACATGTGCTACATGCACACCATTGTGGCAATGGCTATCAGGACATGGGTGCATCATGGTGTCTGTCGCTGGTATGCATCAAATGCATTTCCTATTTGACTCTGGGCATCCTTTTCATCCGGACACCTGCACTGACTCAGTGGCAAGAGTTGTGATGTGTGCATGTCCACATGCTTCACCGGGTTCTCTGCACTGTCCAAATACTGTGTAGGTGGTGCATGTGTCCACACTGGGGTATTGCCATCCAACAGACACCAGACAGATGGGTGCAAGGCCAGGTGGGATGTGAGTGCCATGGTTGACCATCAGACTGACAATTGACTTCTCCTGTTCTGTTTGTGCAGTTTTAGCAATGTTCAACTAAGGATGCCAGGGCTTGCTCTGTAATGTGCTGTGCTTACTGTGGTGTGTGCGTTCGGTGCAGGTGACTGATGTCTGTCTGTTTCCCTATTGATTGCAGATACATCCACGGCCACAGGAGGGGACAGCTCCACGGACCAGGAGGAGCCGCAGAGCCAGACTGGGTCAGCAGCCGAGGAGTGGTCGGAGGGACCCAGTGGCACGGAGGGCGAGGGGAGCCACACCGAGGAGTCCTCAGCACCATCCACCTCAGCTGAGGACCAGAGCAACTCGGACGATGACTCCCTTATGGAGGCGGGTGTCAGCAGCCACCACACCCCAGCTAGTGTTGCTGTCCCCACCACCACCGCCCTCCCGTCGGCTCCCATTCCTGAGGTCCGTGGAGGCTCCCATGTTCGGGAGCGTGTCTCCTTCGGGCCAGGCACCGCACCCCCTGCCCCTGTGTCCCCTGCTGCCCTGAGTGAGGAGTCTGTGTACCTCCTCCGCCAGCTCCATGTAGGACAGACAGCGATGCTGAGTGTCCTCCATGCACACACCAGTCTGTTGACTCAGCTGGTGTCATTCATGGAGGGCATCTCATCGGGCATGTCTGACCTACAGAGGGGCAATAGGTCCATGGACTCCTCCCTGACGGCAGCAGTGTCCCTCCTCCGACAGTCCCTCACCCCTCCTGCCTCTGCCCCATCCACACTCCCCAGCACCTTACCTGTCCCAAGCACACACACACTGGCACAGGCACACACCAGCACAGACACATGCAGCACACGGACACACACGCCACAAACAAGACGCACACGCATGCACCGTCAGGGGACTGCAACCACACTCACAGGGGATGGGGCACAGGCACAAACACACGCATCCACAAGCACTGCGCAGTCCTCAGTTGCCTCTCCCTCCAAAGACCCCTCCCTTGCCTCACCTGCAACCCCAAAGACACAGCGGCTCTTCCTCTGTGACCTCGGCCTCTTCCCCTCCGACCCAGCTGATCCAGCATTCAGGGGGAAGAGGAAGCCCACCCACACGGAGCGGAATGCCCCTGGCCCCCGGACACCCTCCCCCAGGCGCAGACCGACTGAGGCCCCCACCCGCAAGTCCCCCCGGTCCCGGAAGAGCAAGACCCCGCCGCCGCCCTGCAGCTCAGGCACCAAGTCTCCTTCCTCCATCCCTCAGGCCCCCACTCCACAGGTGCCCCCACCACACCCTGCCCCAGGTTCCCCCACCCACAGATACACCATCCCCAGAAGGGTCAGGCCTTCTCCCCCTGCCACTTGCTCTTCCGGCCCCACACCCCCGCTGCGCTTGTCTGTACCACTGATGTGGTGAGGGTGTCCTCCCCCTCTGTCCTGCCCACCTTACCTGATCCCCATTCTCCTCCCCTGGAGGTGGGCACTGCAGTGGAGTCCACTATCACCCTGTCTGACTTGGGCGCTGCAGTGGCGGACCTGTCCACTCCATCTGCAGGGTCCACTGCAGTTGTGCCGGCACCCACAACATCTGAGTCATGCCCCCAGTTGTGCCGGCACACACCATGTCAGACACCTCCACTGCAGTTGTCAGTGGCTCTCCAGCACCCACCACCCCTTCCCTGCCTCCTCCTGGTGAGCCCTGATCCTGTCCCTGTGGTGCCTGGCCTGCCCCCGTATGCCCCTCCTAGGGGATTGTCCCCGGTTGTGATCAGTGCAGGCATGCGTAGGGTGACATCTGCCACTGTCACCCTGTATAGACTTCCTTGATGGACTGGCCATTGGCCTTTGTTGATACCTTGCAGTTCTTCCAAGTTTTGAACCCACATGCTGAATAAAGCAACTTTCTGTTCTCTCGTGGTTTTGCTTCTGATGTACATGATGTTGATGATGCTAACCGTGCCCTTGCTGCAGTGATGGTGATTTTTGGACTCATGAAAATGAAGTGTTACTGTGCAGGAACCATGTGTTCCAGGGGGACAGTGTCCTATCCTGTGGTGAATCCATGTCGTCCTTAGCAGCATCTGAGGGTGTCATGTATTCAATATTTGGCAATGGGATTTCCTACTTACATTAGCAATGTCACATCTGTGGGTTCCACCCATGCACATCTGTTGTGTTTGCCATTGTTCAATTAGTCTAGTTCCCTGACCGTGTGGCCATCTCCACTGGACATGCAGGTTTGGGCATCAATGGGGAAGGACTCTTCTGTGTTGTCAGTGCAACTTGCTATACATGTGTGTTGGATCAGTGCTGTTGATTTCGTTGACATTCCCATGACCAGGCTGATGTGACGGGAGCCTTCATTTGGTGCTAATTGTTGACTGTGTGACCAAGTGTTCTGCTGACATGATGGAGCCCTACTGATGCGACATATGGCACAGCTTTCCTCACACAGGAGTGGAGTCCCCTCATGGCAGTGTGTACTCCTGTGACATCTCTTGCGCCCAAGGTGTGTGTTGTATGAGCATGTGTGTGTGTTCACTTCCATGTTGCTGTGCATGCTGGGATCCCTAGTGATGTTCCTGTTTGTGATGCTTGCTGAGTTGAGCTATGTTCCCCCAAAGTCTTCTCCCTGGGTTCTCTGTGATGTGGGTGCATGGCACATTACTGGTCATCAGGGTGTCACCCATAGGTGTGTTTGCTGTGAGGGCTGAGTTTGTGGGCAGACGCTGATGTGTCACAGTCCGGATTCCCCTTTGCACTTGTTGTTTACACCTGTCATGTGATTTCTGGTTTGTGTTAGCTTTCATTGGTTGTGACACGTTGTGTGTGACTGCTGGCACTCCTCAGGGCTGCAATGTTGGTAGTTGTCTATGTGTGTTCTTTGTGGGTGACCTTGGCTTCTTCATAGGTGGGTGACTGTGGCTGGGATCCCATTGGTTGGTGTGGTATTGCTGTCATGTCCATGTACAGCTTAGTGTGCAGTGTGTCAGACATTCAGGAGTCTGGTAGAGTGGCCATGTGTGATGTTTCTGCACCTTGGTTCCCACCACCCCCCCTGGGATTGTCATGGGTGCATGTGCAATGTCACCAGTGCATGTGAGCTTCACTGCTGCACATTGTTGGAGGTCGAGGTGTGTGGTGTTGAGTGTGTGCAGATGAGAGTTGTTGCCCGGCTAGACCCCTGCCTCCATGTTGGCCTTGGCTGACAGGCCGTGCTTGTTGATTTGTGCTTGTGTAGGTGTGATGGTAGTTTGTTGCTCAGGACACATGACTGTGGTTCACAGTGTGAACGACATCTAGCTTTGTCATCACAGTGGGATTGTAATGCAGCCCAGGGTCACCACATTGTGGGGGCCCTGGGTGTGGTGCTGTGGTGTCTGTGTGTCTTGCTGTGTCAGTTGCTGTTCCTACATGCTTGTGTGACGTGTGATTTGTGCTCCCTCTCATCTGACAATGCCTGATTGCCCACATAGGGGATTTGGATCCATGAGATACCTTTGTGTGGCACTGTATGCACATCTGTGTAATTGGTATTCAGGCCTCCTCATGTGTTGTGTGGTTGCCTGGGGACACTGGTACCCCCCTCACCTGTTGTGTTTGATGTGCAGTGTGGGTCTGCCTGTTTGTGTATGTGCATCGGCACCACTGCATTGGCATATCTTAGGTGTGCCATTGGCTGTATGTTGTTTGGTGTGTTTGCCCTGCTGTCCCTGGGACTCCTAGGTCATCAGTCAGCACAATGATCATTGTGTGTGTGTCCCATTGCTGCCATGGTATGGTATCTGTTCACCTCCCTTCTACAGTCTCCACTGGGTATCTGAATTTGCGTGCCCATTGGTGCAAATATGTGGGTCTGCATTCTGATAGTCACTTCTGTCATTGTGTCATTGATGAATGTTGACAGTGTCAGCCCCCATGGGTGATGTTTGTCTGCACATGGCCAAAGGTATGTCTTGTTTGCACTGCACTGTTTGCCTCCCCCATTCTATGTTGCTATGGGACACAAGCACTACTTTGCCACTGATGTGTTTGTTGTTCTGTGACCAGGAATCATCCATGCAGTTTGGCAGTTGCAGCTTATTCTTTGTCAACACATACATTTTGGTCACTGTGATGATGGGGGTTTGGACCCCATTGCCACAATGTTCAATATGTGCTTCAGCTATGGACCCCACACTCACATTTTGGTCACTGTGATGATGGGGGTCTGGACCCCACTGCCACAATGTTCAATATGTGCTTCAGCTATGGACCCCACACTCACATTTTGGTCACTGTGATGATGGGGGTTTGGACCCCATTGCCACAATGTTCAATATGTGCTTCAGCTATGGACCCCACACTCACATTTTGGTCACTGTGATGATGGGGGTTTGGACCCCATTGCCACAATGGTCATGGCCTGCTTGCATTGTGGGTGCCACACACATTTATGTGTGGCACTTGTGATAGGGGGTCACATTGTATGTCCACAGTCCTGTTCAGTGTTGTAGGCATTTGACACAGTCTACACACGCTTGTCATGGTGTTGGGGGGATGTCTTTGTGTTGCATTCTTTCTGCTGGTGTGTGCTTCTTGTGGCATGTATTTGCAATGCTGTGAGTGGGGGTGGTAGTAGTAGGCATCCAGCCCCACATGGGTAGAGGTGGTAGTAGTGGTAGGCACCTGGCACCCCCATGGGTAGAGGTGGTAGTAGTGACAGGCATCCAGCCCCCCATGGGTAGAGGTGGTAGTAGTGGTAGGCACCTGGCACCCCCTGGGTAGAGGTGGTAGTAGTGGTAGGCACCTGGCACCCCCTGGGTAGAGGTGGTAGTAGTGGTAGGCACCTGGCACCCCTGGGTAAGGGTGGTAGTAGTGGTGGGCACCTGGCACCCCCTGGGTAAGGGTGGTAGTAGTGGTAGGCACCTGGCACCCCCATGGGTAGAGGTGGTAGTAGTGGTAGGCACCTGGCACCCCTGGGTAGAGGTGGTAGTAGTGGTAGGCACCTGGCACCCCTGGGTAAGGGTGGTAGTAGTGGTAGGCACCTGGCACCCCCATGGGTAGAAGTGGTAGTAGTGGTAGGCACCTGGCGCCCCCTGGGTAGAGGTGGTAGTAGTGGTAGGCACCTGGCACCCCCATGGGTAGAGGTGGTAGTAGTGGTAGGCACCTGGCACCCCCATGGGTAGAAGTGGTAGTAGTGGTAGGCACCTGGCGCCCCCTGGGTAGAGGTGGTAGTAGTGGTAGGCACCTGGCACCCCCATGGGTAGAGGTGGTAGTAGTGGTAGGCACCTGGCACCCCCTGGGTAGAGGTGGTAGTAGTGGTAGGCATCTGGCACCCCCTGGGTAAGGGTGGTAGTAGTGGTAGGCACCTGGCACCCCCTGGGTAAGGGTGGTAGCAGTGGTAGGCACCTGTCACCCCCATGGGTAGAGGTGGTAGTAGTGGTAGGCATCCAGCCCCCCATGGGTAGAGGTGGTAGTAGTGGTAGGCACATGGCACCCCCTGGGTAGAGGTGGTAGTAGTGGTAGGCACCTGGCACCCCCTGGGTAGAGGTGGTAGTAGTGGTAGGCACCTGGCACCCCCTGGGTAAGGGTGGTAGTAGTGGTAGGCACCTGGCACCCCCTGGGTAAGGGTGGTAGGCACCTGGCACCCCCATGGGTAGAGGTGGTAGTAGTGGTAGGCACCTGGCACCCCCATGGGTAGAGGTGGCAGTAGTGGTAGGCACCTGGCACCCCCATGGGTAGAGGTGGTAGTAGTGACAGGCATCCAGCCCCCCATGGGTAGAGGTGGTAGGCACCTGGCACCCCCTGGGTAGAGGTGATAGTAGTGGTAGGCACCTGGCACCCCCTGGGTAGAGGTGGCAGTAGTGGTAGGCACCTGGCACCCCCATGGGTAGAGGTGGTAGTAGTGGTAGGCACCTGGCACCCCCATGGGTAGAGGTGGTAGTAGTGGTAGGCACCTGGCACCCCCTGGGTAGAGGTGGTAGCAGTGGTAGGCACCTGGCACCCCCATGGGTAGAGGTGGTAGTAGTGGTAGGCACCTGGCACCCCCTGGGTAGAGGTGGCAGTAGTGGTAGGCACCTGGCACCCCCTGGGTAGAGGTGGCAGTAGTGGTAGGCACCTGGCACCCCCTGGGTAGAGGTGGCAGTAGTGGTAGGCACCTGGCACCCCCATGTGTAGAGGTGGTAGTGGTGGTAGGCACCTGGCACCCCCTGGGTAGAGGTGGCAGTAGTGGTAGGCACCTGGCACCCCCATGGGTAGAGGTGGTAGTAGTGACAGGCATCCAGCCCCCCATGGGTAGAGGTGGTAGTAGTGGTAGGCACCTGGCACCCCCATGGGTAGAGGTGGTAGTGTAGTGGTAGGCACCTGGCACCCCCTGGGTAGAGGTGGCAGTAGTGGTAGGCACCTGGCACCCCCTGGGTAAGGGTGGTAGTAGTGACAGGCATCCGGGCCCCTATGTGTATATGTGGCATTGGTGATGGGCATCCCGCCCCTATGGTGCTGCTGTTTCTGGAGTAATTTCTGCATCCCTGTGTGTGTGTGTGTGATATGTCGGGTACGTGTAGTTTGTGTTTGTGGTTGGTGTCTGACCTACCTTCTGCGCCGTACGCGTCCGTGCCTGTTCCGGTAGTAGATGTAGAATATTGGTAGGATCGGAACGATGGGATTCATTGTTGGTTCGTCTCGTTCGTCTTTGTCGTTGCTTCGCCTCGTCCTCGTCGCTTGCGTGTTCGTCTCGTAGCCGTGGATCGTGTTGTGGCGCGAATCGGAGCTTATGTGCGCCTCTCCCGGATGCTTTGACGTGCCGTGCGTAGCGTCGGGTTCGGCGCGTACGGGAAGCGCATCGTACTTGTCCGGCCGGACGGGGGCTGCTTTTGGCTTCCGGGCGACTCGTATCTGCGTTTACGGATCTGGCTCGGTCGGGGATCAGGACCTGGATTGGGTGAGTACGACTGGGTCGGAATCAGTGCTGTTGTGCGCATCGTACTTGTTCGTTCGGATTCATGTGCGGATCGGTCGGGAAACAGGCATTCGCATGGCTTTTTTCCCGTACGAATGGCGTTGGGTGCGTCTCCGACCGAGATCGGAATCGACCCCATAGGGTCCACGACCCCACCCTGCCCTGTTTGTTGCAGTACCACATGGCGGTGGTGTCCGTGAACACCTGCACTACTCTTCCCCGGACAGAGGGAAGGAATGCTTTCGGTGCAAGACGAATCGCCCGGAGCTCCAGAAGGTTGATGTGGAGCTCGGACTCCGCCGGAGAACAGAGGCCTCTGATCTCCGCCTCTCCCATGTGGCCGCCCCATCCCAGAAGGGATGCGTCCATCACCATAGTGTGGTCTGGTTGGGGAAGGGCGAGGGATCTGCCATTGACCCAATCCTGGTTCGTGAGCCACCACTGCAGTTGTCGTGCAGTGCCCTCCGAGATCTGGACGCAATCTGACAGAACTTCAGGTCCCACTGCAGAGCCCGCATATGCCACCTGGCATGATCGACCAGCAGGAGGCCGTGAGGCACAGCAGCCTCAGAGTCATTCTGACCGAAACCCGGGATAGAGGCTGAAAGATCGGAATCATAGCCTGAATATCCCGGACTCGCTGTTCGGGAGGATAGACCCGAAACCGCGACGTGTCCAGAACCGCTCCGATGAAGAGGAGCTTCTGAGAGGGAATGAGGTGTGACTTCGGCACATTGATGGAGAACCCCAGCGAATGCAGGAGGTGGGCCGTAGTCTGGAGGTGGGAGACGACTGCCTGGGGCGAGCCTGCCTTCAACAGCCACTCGTCGAGATAGGGGAAGACTGAAACCCCTGATATGCGCAGATGAGCTGCGACCACCGCCATCACTTTCGTGAACACCCGAGGGGTGCTGGTAAGGCCAAAGGGGAGCCCGGTAAATTGAAAATGCTCGTGGCCTACTGTGAACCGTAGGTAACGCCGGTGGGCCGGCAGGACGGGGTTGTGAAAATAAGTGTCCTGCAAGTCCAACGCTACCATCCAGTCTTCCGGGTCGAGGACAGACCAGACCTGAGCAAGCGTCAACATCTTGAACTTCTCCTTCCGGAGGAAGCGGTTGACATCCCTGAGATCCAAGATAGGACGCAAGCCCTTGTCCTTCTTGGGGACCAGAAAGTAGTGGGAGAAACAACCACGACCTACTTCTGGCCCAGGAACGCACTCAATGGCTCCCTTGGCCAAGAGAGCCGTAACTTCCTGCTGGAGAAGGGCCAGATGATCCTCCGACATGCTGTGGTATCTTGGTGGCATGGCTGGAGGGGTAGTCTCGAAAGGGAGGGAGTAGCCTCTTCGGACTATTTGCAAAACCCACCTATCCGACGTGATGGTGCGCCAGTGGGGGAGGTGATGGCGAATCCTGCCGCCCACTGGCGTGTGATGGGCCTGAAAGGTCGGACTAGGAGGGTTTGGAGGCTGCTGCAGAGGGGGGGGTGGGGGTTGGTGGACTGGCCTTCCCCTGGAACCACGACGGTTGTGCCCATGTCACCAGCCGCGCGAAGGTTGGGTAACTTGCTGCAGCCTGTGGCTCTGGGCGGGACGTGGCGGGGCACCCCTTCCGTAGCCACTAAAGGGGCACAAAAGCAGACTGCGCAGGGCGGGTGGAGAGGCCCAAGGACTTGGCCGTAGCCCGTGAGTCCTTGAAACGCTCTAGAGCGTTGTCTGCTTTGTCGCCATAAAGGTGACGGCTATCAAAGGGCATGTCCATCAAGGTGTTCTGGACATCCCCCGAAAAGCCAGTCGATCTCATCCAGGCGTAGCGACGAAGGGCTACTGACGTTGAAATTGTCCTGCCCAGAGAGTCGGCGGTATCCAGCCCACAACAGATGGTAAACTTCGCCGCATCCCTCCTGGTGGCGACAGCCTGGGAGAGCACTGTCCTGGCCTTCTCCGGACACTGAGGAAGCACCTGCGCAACCGTAACCCACACAGAGTGGGCATAACGGCCCAATAGACATGCGGTGTTTACCGACCGCAGTCCTAAGCTGGCGGAAGAGAAAATCTACTTCCCAAGGTTGTCCAGCTTCTTGGATTCCCTTTCCGGGGGAGCGGTAGGGAATGCGCTCTTTGAAGTGGAGGCTTGGACCACCAAGCTCTCTGGGGTGGGGTGTTGGGAGAGGAAAGTGGGGTCGCCCGGAGCCGGGCGGTGGCGTCGGGCAATCATCCTGTCCATGGGAACCCCCTTGTTGGGCCTGGACCACGTGCCCAAAAGGACGTCGTGAGGGCCTCATTAACGGCAGCAAGGGCTCCGAAGAGCTCACAGCCGGCTGAAGCACCTCTGTGAGGTTAGTCCTGACCCCCACTGTAGGAAGCTCGAGGTTGAGAGCCTCGGCAGCCCTTCGCAACACCACTGCGTATGACGCTCCCTCCTCCGTAGCCACAGTAGGAGGAGACAACATGCCAAGGTCAGGGGAGGTGTCCAAACCACTGGCATCCCCCAGTTCCTCTCTCCAGTCCTGTTCACTGTCCAACTGGTCGGTCAGAGGGTAACCTGACCCCTCCCAGTCCTCCTCCTCATCCTCTGGGTGTCATTCTGGTTGAAAAGGGACCCCAGGAGTTAACAGGGGCACAAAAACCCCACTCGGCGCTGGATCCGGCATCGGGCGACGCCGGTCCGGCTCTGGGTCCACGTCGGGATGGAGGCCGGGGTCGACGCCGGCATCGAACACGGTAGTGGTGCCGGAGGAAGCGGCGCCGGTGGAAGTGTAATCGGGTCAACCGGCGCCGATCCGGATCCAGGCCTGGATCCAAGGGGGGCCTGCGGGGCCGGAGCCGTCGGAGAAGTCCTAAGCTCCCCAACCGAGTCCGTGGGGCCCGAAGGTGCGCCGGCGGGGTCAGATCGCCCAAAGATGGCATGCATCGCCTCATAGTACGCACAAAGCTGGGGGGGGGGGGAGTCGCTCTGGGTCCCCGAAAGGGAGGGAAACGCGGAGTCGACTCTTCGGGCTCCGTGCTTGGAGCTGCGGGAGGGGCACCACCCGCGTCCCTCGTCGGGTCGGCCGACCGACTAGGAGAAGTCGAAGAGCGACAATGCTTCTTTGACTTCTTCTTATGCTTCGACTTACCCGACCCCGAGTGCGAAGACTTCGAAGACTTGGACGAATGGTGGTGGCTCCGCGACCGGTCCCTCGACCTCCCTCGCGACCGGGACCACGAACGGCACGGAGCCGACTGCCGGTGCTCAAGCAGCTTTTGGGACCGCTCCCGCAAAGCCTTCCGCGCAATCGACCAGCAGTCGGAGCACGACTTGTGGTCGTGCTCCAGGCAAAAGAGACACACGCGGTGCGGATCCGTCACCGACATCATCCGATGACAGGAACCGCAGGGCTTGAAGCCTGTCATCCCTCGTGCACCAGGAGTCGAAGACTCGGAAAAAGAAGTCGACAAAAAAGTCAGTCAAAAAGTGGCTAGAGGTACCGCTCTTCCCGGATCTGCGCTGGCTGGCGCGGAAAAAGAAAGAACTGACGTCCGCGCGCGAGGGTGGCGTCTACGTAGCTACCGCAACGTCATCCCGGCGACCACGACGCCAACGACGGACGCGGAGCCGACCGACACCACCTTCCAACGCGCAGAGGTACTGCTGACGAAAAAACTTTCCGGATCCAGTCTGACGCCTGGAGGTAATTCTAAGGTAAGGAATCTAAAACTAACGTGTTTCTTTCAGATCTCCCGAGTGACGAGTCCAGGATATTCAGGCTATGATACCGATGTTCCAGCCTCTATCTTGGATTTCGATTAGACTGACTCAGAGGCTATTAGGCCTCAAAGCCTCCAGCATCCTCCTTGTAACACATGCCTGCTGGCATATGAGGGCTCTGCAGTGAGACCTGAAGTTCCAGTGGGCACAGCATCAGGGGAATATCTCTGACATGGTTCAGATCTCAGAACCGCAAAAAACCTGCAGTGGTGGCAAACTAACTGCGATTGGTTTAGTGCTGACTGTGGTGACAGATGCATCGCTTCTGGGCTGGGACGGCCATCTAGGAGAGGTGGAGATCAGAGGACTCTGGTCTCCAGTAGAAGCAGAGCTCCACATCAACCTGTAGGAGCTCTGAGTGATCTTACTGGCATTGAAGGCCTTTCCTCCATTCAATCAGGGTAAGGCTGGTTCAGGTGTTCACGGATAAAAACACCGCCATGTGGAATTGCAACAAACATGGCGGGGTGATGTCGTGGACCCTTTGTTAAGAGTCTCTCTACCTCTGGACATGGCTGGAACACCACGTCATATCCCTAGTGGTTCAACACCTGGCAGGCTCCCTGAATGCCAGGGCAGACACCGTCGATGCCTAGCGGACCCTGAATGGCGTCTCCATCCGGAGGTGGTGCAAGGTCTCTTTGCGCAGTGTGGTGAATCTTGGTTAAATCTGTTCGCCACCGCTGAGAACACACAATGCCAGCAGTTCTGCGCGCTAGAGTTTCGGAGGCAGAACTTGCTAGTAGATGCTTTTCGTCTTGAGAGGCGCACTGGCCTCCTGTACCCCTTTCTGCCCATACCACTTCTGCCCAGAGTTCTCAAGAAGATCAGGAATAACTGGGCCCAAGTCATCCTTGTGGCTCCGAACTGGGCTCGGAGAGTTTGGTATCCCAGCTGTTGAGCATGGCCATCGGTCCTCCAATCATGCTGCCCCTTCGGGAGGATTTTCCGTTGCAGCAGCAGGGGCGCGTTCTGAACCCAAACCTGTCAGCGCTCCACTTTCATGGTTAGAGATTGAGTGGTGACAGTTGACAGCTTTCGATCTTCCGCCCGAAGTCTACAATTTATCTTGCCAGCCAGGAGCCCCTCCACCAAGAGTATACGGCTACCACTGGGGCAAATTTGTGGCATGGTGTGCAGAAAAGCAAGTTGATCTTCTTTCTGCTCTCCTTTCTCAGGTCCTTCTGTTTATTCTTTCTCTTGCCCAGCAGGGCTTTGCGTTGGGCACCTTAAAGGGCTATCTCTGCGCGCCGCGAGACGGCGTCGTTCGGCTCTGCGGTGACGTAGTCTTACAGATATGACGTCAGTGGAGCCATATAAGTCCCTTCCGGTGCGCGGACGTCGGTTTCTTCTTTTCCGTGCTGCAACGCGATCCGAGAAGCGGTTCCTCGGGCCTTCTGTTTTTGGCCTACTTCGATGCCTTTTTTCATCTGGGAACAGTGTACCTATGCCTTCGGGTTTTAAGACTTGTGAGACCTGTACTCGACAGATGTCAGCTACGGATCCGCATTCCATCTGTATGTGGTGCTTAGGAGAGCACCACGACTCCGAGGAGTGCAACGCCTGTAAGAGACTGAAGCTTAAGTCCTTGCGGGAAAGGAGAATGAAGTTGCAGACGGAGCGGCTTTCCTGATCGGAGTCCAGGCAATGTCAATCTCCTTTCTGCTCTAAAGTTCCTGCGTGGGGCCATTCAAGGAGCCGTTCCCGTGGGTGTCGCTCGTCCAAGTCGTGGAAATCCCATCGGAAGAGTTCGAGGTCACGGAGGTCTTCGGCCTCGCGAAGTTGTGACATCGTTGCGGTTTCCTCCCATTCCTTACCGGAGGATGTGTGTAGGAGAGTAGGATCTGCCTCTTATGTTGCCCCCACTTTTTTTCTGATGTTTACACTGGTTTCTGGCTATAATCGGGTTGGGTCCCTGCTAATCAGGGCCCCAGCCTCTCTGTTCTCTCTAAACGACTTGGAGTGCACTCTAGGTGCACTTGTGATTGGATACTGTGGTGCCTTATGAGTCCCTAGTATATGGTACCTTAGGTGCCAAGGGCATAGGTACTTCACAGGCCTACCAGGGGCTGAAGCATGTCTTATGCCACCCCTGGGAAGCAGACTAAATCTGACACCACAGGTCTGCTACTGCAGCCTGGGTAAGGTGGTGCATGCACCCCTTACTGTGGGATGGGCTACCTATACCACTACATACATACACACATACAAACCTATAAGTCACTCCTATGGCAGGCCTTATCAATCCTGAAGGCAGAGTGCGTGGTTCTTATGTGGGAGGGTGTCCCTGCATGAGCAGAGCCCCTCTGCAGCATTCAGAGACCCTTTTCTGATGCTGTTTGTAGTGCAGCCTGACCATATACTCTTAAGCGCATTATAACCTCGCGTTAAATGCTAACTTTGGGATGGCTGCACGGAAACCTGTCGTGTTTGGTGTCAAACATCTTGGAATACTACCCCCCGCCAGTTCTGGCGGCGGGGGTAGCATTCCACCCTTCTAGAGGGAGAGACATGTACACACCGGCCTAACCGGTAACTTCTTTCCAGAGCCCTGGCATCACAAGATGGATGCCACCAGTCACAGACACTGGGCTGCCCTCCTGCTGATGACCGAAACTCATAGTGGAGGAAGCCCAACAATAGATATCCTGTCACAAGGGGGTGTGACCACCTCCCAGACAGGGTTTAGTGTATTGGGGCTGGGTGGGTGCACTCTTAGAGTGCTTTGAAGTCCTGCACTGGGGAGCAGAAGGCTCCTCTGTGCATACCCCAGTTCAAACCGGCTCAGGGGCTACCTGCCCCTGCTCTGGCGTGAAACTGGACAAAGGGAAGTGGGTGTAGCCACCCACTCCCCTGACCCTCCCATAGGTGGGGTCATAGAGCTAGTCCCTCCCTTCTTTTTAGGATAAGAGGGGAACCTGTGCATTGCAACCCAGATCTCCCTGGACGACGCTCTACAGAAGAATCCTGGACCTTCGACGTTCCACTACCTTTGGAAGACTGAAGAATCTCCCTTGGAGTCAAGGAGTGACTCCCCTGCTTGGCAGGCACCAAAAACTACAACGACGGTTGCAAACTACGCCGCTCCCGCCGGAGCCTGAAGTCCCTGCAGCCCAGGAAGAGGATTTTCTGACTTCTCCAAGGCCATCGTGAGTCCGCAGCGAAGCTGAGGCAAGTGGACCCAACGAGCGACGAGGAACCGCAGCCCTTGGGTACCGTGCACTATTGTCGAGTGCAACCCCTTTACGACGTTCTACGAACTTGTGCTTTGGACCATGTGTGGTCCCAGCCTCTAGCAGAGATCCCTCCCGAATTCAGAGGCCTACACCGTCCCGAGTGACCGTGGGCCCCTGTTGAGTGGATCCTCCCGAGGTGTCTTCGCGATCCCTTGCCAGCCGGCTTGTGGGTCCCCAGAAGACTTTCCAACGAAACCAAAGGGCTCCCCTGGTTGCTCCAGGCCTGCCCTGACCTTCCCTTGCTGGGTAAGTCCCCCAGACCTTGCTGGTCTGCACCATTGACTTTTCCTCATCACCACGAGACTTGCTGCTACCAAGGCTTGTTGGCTCCAATCGAGTCGCCGACACCTCAGTAAGCTGCAGACGTCGTGGGACACACCGAATCCAGCTCCTGGTCATCATCGACGCTGCCTGGACCACGTGGTCGAAGAGTCAAGACACCCGTGAACGACCCGAAGCTGTCGACGACGGTGGGCATTCATCTTCCTTGCCCAGAGTCACTGCCAAGTGACTGTGAACACTGTCCCCTCTGCTTTCAGGTCTTCCTCCTTCCGAATCCAGGCTTGGATTCCAACGGACACTTCTTCTGTCGTCGCAAGCAGCAAGTCTTCACTGGCTCCCATTGAAAACGACGCCGCGACCCGACACCAAAGGACACCTATGCACCCGGCTCCCCTGGGTGAGGTAACTTCAGCACTACGGTGCTCCTGTGGGTGTGGGCCCTAGAACTACTTACCCTGTAAGTGGCTTGCTTGTAGCTACCCTAGAAGTGCCCTAAAACTCCTATTTTCCCCGTGCGATTATCGCACTGGCTCGAATACAGGGCTCGCGTCTGTGTTAGACACATCGCGTC
Organism: Calotriton arnoldi; assembly: GCA_963921515.1. Classification (NCBI taxonomy): domain Eukaryota; kingdom Metazoa; phylum Chordata; class Amphibia; order Caudata; family Salamandridae; genus Calotriton; species Calotriton arnoldi. Next base: position 2,878,423 of record CAWUFW010000835.1, read on the forward strand.
CAACTCCCTTGTAACTCTATCAGTATCCGCGTCCTTCGACTCGTATTGACCGATCGGTGTGTTCGCCTCGAACACGCCAGGGACCTGTAACATTGATAACTCAATCGCGTTCTCTCGCATAGACTCGTACAGGACTGGCACCAGTGTCTGAACACTGCGTCCGTCCCCTGTGGGTCTCCTACAACTACCTGGGGTGGTTCTCTGGGGTCCCTCGATTCTAAATGCTCTAGACCACGGTCTAGCCAAGATAAGAATGTGATATTTACTTGTGCTAACTTATTTTGATAAAACATTGACTTGTACATATGTTCCTGGCTTCTAATCTCATAAAGAGATTAGTAGAGAGTTGTTTACTAATAAATACATATATATTTGATATATATCCCTGTGTGGTGTCTTTTCATTTGGTGATTCAAGAGATTGTGTGGTAAAACAAGCTGCTTTACATTCCTCCAAGACTTAGCCTGAAGGCTGCTCTCCACAGCTACCACTAGGATAGCTTTCTATAAAGGTTGTCTTAAACCTACCTACCATAAGAGTCGAATTGGACTGGTGCAAGGTGTCCACTTTAGTGAACAGCATATACCAGGCCAACTTCTCACAATGTGGCACAGGAGTCGACCCCGAGCCTTCCTCCTTATCCTGGAGCCAGGGTGACTATGACCCACATGCAGGCATATTTTCAGGCGCTGCATTCCTTCTTTGGGTCTATACCTCACCCTGGTGCGCCTTCGGACCCCAAAGAAGTTGAAGGGACTCTGATTGGGAGCACGATGGCGCATTCACCCTCGGCGCCGGTCGGGGACCTCGACTCTGTACCTGGAGTCATTACGACGTCGGGGACACAGTCCGGTGCGGCTTCCCGTTGTGACGGCGGTGGCATCAGAAGAGGTGGTGGACACGACGCTGCCACGACGCCGGAGACACCATTCATAGTACGCGTCGATACGACGCCACCCCGACGTCGATCAGCGCCAGAGACGCTGCTTATAGCCAATGCAGTTCCTGCACCTTCTCCTCTACAAATTGAGGATGAAGCTAGTTATATTACTATTTTTCCAGTGTTGCAGGCAGACCCTGTAGACACTGGTAGCGTCGACCGCCTGGTTGGTCTTGGTCAACCCCAGGTAGGAGGTTCTTTGGCATTTGGTGGAGATAGTCATCTGCAACCGTCTCCTAATTATGATCTGCTTTCTCCGCCACGAATGGCAACAGAGGCTAGTGCAGCTTTCGCTGAGGCTATTAAGAGAGCTGCTGGAATATTAAAATTGCAGCTTCCGTCGGTGACTTTGTCTTCTGATCCATTATTGGGTCTGCTTAATCAGGGTGTTTAACCTTTAATACCTTATGGAGAGTCTCTGTATGACATTCTCCTAGGTACTTGGGCAAGGCTGATGTCCTGTATCTCAGTTGAGCATGCCATTTCGCATTGTCAGCATCCTGCTCTGAACAACCCTGATTGTCTTTCATGACACCCTACTGCTAAAGGGTTTGTTGTGCAAACTGCCACAGCTTCGCCAAGTTTGGAGATTTCTCCTTTGCTTCCACCAGGTAGAGAGTCTATGTGGTTGGAGATGTGTGGCCAGAATATCTTTGCGTCGATTAGTTCGGCCTTGAGGTCGTTGAACACATCTTGTGTCTTAGGAAGGGCTTCCTATGCTTTGTGGGACTTTGTCAACCACCTGCTTCCTTCCCTTCCTGAAGTGGTAAGGGCTGAACTCTCTCAGCTTGTGCAGGATGGCCGTGAGATGGCAAAGTTTAATATTAAATCGGTGATGGACACAACAGATTCTATTGGCAGAGCTGTGGCTTGATCAGTTGCTCTCCGTAGACACGCTTGGTTGTGTGAGTCAAGGTTTCCTGATAATGTGCGGGAGCGCTTGAAAGACTTGCCCTTTGATGGAGCCTGCTTATTTGACAGCCATGCTGATTCTGTGGTACAATGCCTCATTGCTGGCCATTTGTAATTTGACCTTATCAGGTCTTTTGTTTATTTCTTATGTATCCACGGCTGTGGTTCTTATGTTAAGGGTTATCTCCTGCCTCTGCTATGTCTTGTAGTGTTGAAGTGTTAAGCACTACTTTTTGCATATAATGAGAAGATTTGTCTCCAGATGGTATTTACAGCTGGGTAGCTGGTTTATTCTTTCGTTTTACTCTAATAAAGAGCTTAGTCTCAAGAGTTTATACCCCTTAATGGGTATGTGACTTAGTCTATGGGGAGTATTGGTTTGCTATTGTATAACGCTTCAGAAATACTACTTTGGTAGTCTATTTCTTTACTATAGATCTCTCTGATATACAGCTTAATTCTTCTTGGACTTCGCTTTATGTTCTCTTAAGGGCTAATGTAGTGGGCTAATAGCCGCTCTTTTCCTCTTGTGACACCCTTTCGGGGGGTTCTGTTACATTTTATACACATCTAGGGTTTTTTCTAAACCAGTGTATTCAGTGCAGTTTGTTTTCTCTTGAGTGGACTACGTATTTATTATGAGTGCTTCAATTCTTTGAAGAGATTGAGCAAGTTGGAGCGTAGCTCTAGTTCAGAGTATATACTTTGCATGCTTTTGGATGATATTTGCTTGTGAGTTCTTCCTTTAGGGTAAAGGAACAGTGTCTAGTGTAGGCATGATTATTTCCTCAAATGCAAGAAATCCCTATCCATGCTCCACTTTGTGGTGCGGTAAATTGGCAGCCAAAGGTTTGTGATTGGTCCAACTTGTCTCAAGACCGACGTAAATTTGGTTGGTAATCATCCCTGAAAGTCTTGGAGTATATTTTTTGATAGGTTTTTCTTCTTCGTATGCTGTTTTTTATATAGGTGGTTCTGTCTGATCCACATTTCCTATCTTCTGGAGAGGATGTACTTGTTACTTTCAGCATTTCTCATTTTGTGAGGAATCATGACTGCTTTTTCTTGTGGTTTCAGTACTACCATTTGACAGACAGCATTTTTCTTATGACAAGTCACCTACAGTGTTGTATTGGTGGCGTAGTACTCCATTTTTTCAATGAGCTGTGTATTTTTGCCGAACCTCTTTTTAGTGTGTATTTTGGTATACGGTGTATACATGGTAATATACGGTGTATTCATGATAAAATGTGCTGCGGTTTCTTATATTGTCTTGTATCATAGGTGTCGTATGTGCCTATTATTGACAAGGTTTTACTTTGAGATATTTTGGAACTGCACTTTTAGGTGCGTTCCCTTTTTATATTATTGAAAAGCGCTTCTTGGAACTGGTTTCTCAGTTCTAATTTGTTATGTAAACAGTGTATACATGATGGTATCATATGTGTTACACATTTGTTGTTTAATAATAAAAAAAGGTTGATTCTCTTTTCTCGCTTGCCTTGGTGTTTGAGCTTATTCTGAGCTCGAAATACTGTTCAGTCTATTGGACTATATCACTGAAGGCTGTACGGAGGCAAGCTTTATACTTTCTTGCCTACTGGCAGTAGTTATTGGCCAGTAAAATTCTGTGATTTGCCGGGTCAATCTGAGTATCTGTTGACACATTTATGTTTGTATATATTTTTATTTTTATATATGAATCTTGTGGCAAGATGTTATGCAATTGGTGCGTAGGATGATTATGAATATTCATTTTGTCCAAACTAAATCGTTTATACCAAGGAGGTGTTATCGTTCATCTTTCCCTTGGGTAAATGAGTCCTGTTTTGGGATTTTATCAGGACAGTTCTTTTCTAATTCTTTGTCATGAACAATGCAGATTATATGACTTTTATCATACATTTGACCATTTTTGGTCATCAAGTTTTCTTACCCTTTTGGGGGGGACAGGGGTTCATGTCTGTCTTCTGACAGATGGTTCTTCAGGGGTTTTCAACCCTTTTCCTTCAAGGGCCGATTCTCTTGGACCTGTAAGGTTGTTTTTTATTTATATGTTCTACGCCACTGGAGTCAAGCTATCCTGGCTGATGAAGGCTGATACCCTGAAACCGGTCCTAGGATGCTCGATTCCGGTCCAGGGAAGACATGGCTTGGCAGTTCGGTCTGGACTGTTCCCATGAGGCACAGGGTCAAGACTGATTTGCATATGGCTATGTCTGAACTGGGGTGGCGTGGTGAAGCAAAATAACGATGGATTAAACCCAGATCTGTGACTGGGGGTGAATGTTTGCCAATGTGCAGCATTCCGTCCATCATCTTGTGTTTTTTTTAATTTTTTTTTTTTTATTTGAAGTCAAGACAAAGGTTCTTGCTGTGGTTTTGTACTTTGGGCCCGACTCATCTGAGCCTTTGTCACCATTTCATGAAGCTGGACTGGCACCCTTATGGGCACTTGGGTAAAGCCTTTCTCTTGTCCACCAGTGAACAGGGAGGTAGCCAGAGACCATAGATCAGCACCAGGAACAGCACCTGACTCTAGTAAATTAATGGTACAAGCTTCCTCCAGCAAAGTCAGTCCTAATGCACTCCCTATGAACCCTCCAGACAGGGAGTTGAAAAGGAAGAGGATGTTCTCTTTTGTCATTGAGGTCAATGTGGCCTGCTCTTAGGCTGTTATACGCACACCCTGTGGGACACGGCCAGCAAGATCTTGCAGGCAGTCCTGGATGAGCTTCAGGCCTCTTAGGCACAAACTATTCAGGGATATATATCTGGGCAAGCCTACACACTACTGACTGCTTGGTATGTGCAGTGGTCACTAGTGTGGTGCTCAACCACCACGTATGGATGCGATCCAATGGCTTTTCCGGCCTTCCTTCCATTCATCAAGGGAAGGCCAGTGCAGGTTCTCACGGACACAACGTTTCCATGTGGTACTGCAACAAGCATGGTGGAGTGGGGGCCTGGATCCTGTGCCAAGAGGCGCTGCACCTCGAGTTGTCTGGAGTGTCAGGGCATTATGAACATTTGTCCTCTGATCAAACTACAACTGCAGGAGGATTTTCTGTCTTAGCAGAAGGGCAGGGTTCTACACCCAAACCTACGAAATGGACACCTCCATGTATGTGGAGATTGAGTGGTGGCAATTGATTGCATTCAATCTACCTCAGGTTGTGGGTGTCCTTCTCGCATCCATGCGTCCTACTACAAAGTTCATGTGCACCGGGCACTGGGACAGATTTGGGGCCGAGTGTGCAGTCCGCAACACAGACCCTTTCAAACCAAACTCTAATATGCATTACTGTTGGTTTTGTCTTTGGACCAACAAGGTCTTGCAGTGGGCACTCTTAAAGGTTATTTGCCACCTCTTTTGGTCTTTTTGCATTTGCCTGCTCATGCTGCTTTATGTAAATCACTTGTAGTGTTGTGTTTTATTAAAGGTTTGACACATGTTCTTCCCTCTCAAACTGTTAATGATGCCACAGCAGGATCTTAATTTGGTGCATACTTGCCTTATGTGTACCCCTTTTGAATCCGTGCACAGCTGCTTGCTGTGTCTTCTCTCTCAAGTCATTCGTTCTCATTGCAATTGTTTCACCTTGTCGCATGCATGATCTCCTGGCTCTATTTGTGAAGCAACCCTACATCACCTTTTTCGCACACAAGCTGATGTTGAGGACCAGGGCAGCTTTTTTGCTGAAAGTTACTACTTTTTAGGTTGAGCAGTCGATCACCCTCCCAGTGTTCTTGGCACCACATCACACCTCGAAAGATAAGGAGAAATCCATTGGATTTCAAGAGAGCTTTAAATTTGTATATTGATCGCACCATAAGCAAAGTGGCCATTTGAGAGCAAGATTCTGAAGTTGCTGGTTTGTTGCAAGATGGTAAGTCGTTACTGGAGTATCTGTGTATGGAGTACAAGACCATGAGTTACAGCAGTGAGCTGGCCACTGACGATGTGACTTGAAAGTAAGGAAGGACCTTCTACAGGTGAGGGGTGAAGGGTGGCTTCGGGAAGTGTGGGCTGCTATTGGCTTTGGTGGGAGTGTGATGGATACATCTTGTGATGTGGTTGGAGGAGTCAGCTAGAGTTGTATGTGGCGATGCAGCTGTTTGTTCAACGCCTTTTGGTGTTTATTTGATTCTCAGTGTAGCACATAGGTTCACAAAAGCCAAAACACAGGCCATGGTTCCTACCTTTTCCGCCATAAAGGCCTTCTTTGGCCCAGGAGGGGCGGCCTGCATTCCTCTGGACCCTTCAGAGCTAGAGCTGTAAATATTCCTCGTTTAACCTCGCCCATCCAGACATCCTTCCTGTCCTGCAGAGAAAGCCGCCTGCAGGGGTTGTTACTGCTCTGTTAGCTGATGAGCAAAGTAAGTCGATGGGTTGGGGGGGGGGGGGTGATGGGTGGGATAGGGGGGTGGCTTAGTGTGACTTCCCACTCAATGTGTCTCACGTGAAGCAAAGTTGTTGGAGCCCTCGGGTGAGGGAGGAGTGGTGCACATTGTGCATTATTTCATATTTCACTATACTAATTCACCACTAAGCGTGCTACTCGCCGAAAAAGCTCTTCAACACCTCATAAGGAGTAGCAAGCACTATATAAATGCAAACCTTTTCCCTCTTCTATCCCCCCACTATCCTTCTCAATCCAAATAACTAACATATGCACCACTCAAATTACTTTCATATTTCACTTTACTAATTTACCACTAATCCTTTATCGCTTCCGGAGTAGCGTGCTACTCGCCGAAAAAGTGCATCAATGCCTCGTCAGGGGTAGTAAGTGCTATATAAATGAAATTACAATTGCAATAGACCATCAGGTGGATGATCAGCCCTTTATAGGATTCTCTGAAGCAAAGAAAGGCAAAGCAGTGCAGAAAAGGACTCTGTCACCGTTGATAGTCCTCTGCATAGATCTGCTAGTCAAAGGCCAAAAAGCAGCCTCCAGAATGACAGAGGGCTCAGAGTCAAGGCTGCTACCACTGCGTTGACATGCAGAGTGCCTATTCTGTCAGGCTGCAACATGGGTGTCAGTACACACATTCACGAAGCACTTAAGCCTCGACAGCCTGATGGATACTCTATCTAACCGCACATTCCTTACTGCCCTCCAACTTTCCTGTTCTGTGGAGTGACCTCCTTTTACCAACTAAAAAGGTCCCAAATTAGGGATCTGCACACTGGTACCTCTAATTGTCTGTGCTTCGTGTCTGAGGGTGTGAAAAGAGTCAATCATGGGTGATGTTCATATGCAGCTCTGCTTCTTCACTTATGGGGCGGAACGAAGCACCAACATGGAGCCGCACAGCACCTCCTAGCGACGTGCAGGAGCATTGCTGTGAAAACTTGAATATCCAGTCTGGCACCTGGGTAACATTCTAAAAGTGAGGAATCTGCAGCTAGATAGTGTCCACCAGAAGGAGCATTCCCAAAGGTAAATAACTTGCTCTTTTGGCAGTTTTACATAATGCAAATACTGCCCACAGACATAAAAGCGCTTGATAACAGACACAGACTACTTTTCACCATTTGGCTACGGGAGATTTGCTGGGATTCACAGGATGCAGAGCCGAGGCCAAGATTCCAGCCTGGTTCCATTTTACGTGGTCGGTAGCTGGAACCACTAGGACACATCACCTCTTGTAAAACTCAGCTAGTTTGTGGCTCCAAGAGGGCCTTGAGCTGAGTCAGAGCCATACTTCTGGCTTGACCTTTCAGTGGCTCACCCACCTTTATTGGTCCCGGGCAGCATCAGTGGTAAAGCCCGAGATATTTAGAAGTTTCACTTCCACTGAAGCGCAATCTCCTTCCCAACTACTCTTAGTAATAGGTATGTTGACATCATGGACAGCCCACTTTTTGTATTACCAATATCATGGTATTACCACTCAATGTGAATGAACTCATTTATTACATAAAATGCAAAAAACACAGTTGTACATGTCATCAAAGCATCCAGATATTGCTCTGCTTCAGGAAACACATTAGTCCCCCATAGAATCTGACAAATTGAAAAGGGACTCGGTTGGGAAGGTGATCTGTGCCTGTAACACAAATACCCGGCACATGAACATCAACATGCAGGAATAGGAGCGTAGCCGGTCTATAGGGCCTTCTCCTTTTGCATTGTCAAGTGGTGGAAAGATCTGGATGGACATTGGGATGTGTGTGAAGTAGTCATGATACAAAGGGATAGCACTTGTGGGTTGGTTCCAATTGTAGTAAGGTTGAATTTTTAGTTGTACTCACTGAGCCTGACAAATGCAACCAGTGATTAAAGAGGACTGGAAGGGCACAGTAGATCCTCTACTGGGCTGATCTGGGAGGTCAGATTTCAGCAATCGTCGGGACAGAGGTGTCCTTCGAGATGTGGTGCTGGTTCATTGATTGTGGACATGTGCAGGCGATTACATTCCAGAGACTACACCTTCGTGTCTTGTGCTCATGGTATCTGCACGTGCATGGGCTACTTCATGCTGCGCTCCATAGTATTTCCAGATGTCCTGTCTGAGCAAACTGAAGGATGGAATTTCAGATCACGCCCAATGCTTTATTTTAAAATAATAAGTTTTATATTGCGCTGGCAAGACCCGAGGATATCAGAGAGCTTTACAGCATTGTCAAGGCGGATTTACAGTCCATCATAATACAGTATAATTGAAGTATCGAGAGCCGCATCATTATCAGTTAATCACAATACAGAATACTTGTGGTGTAGAGCGCTGGATCATTCAGTAGATCTTGAGAGGTATTGTTTTCAGGGTGCACTAGGAGTCATTTCCCGTAGAGTTAAGGTGTTGATTTAGGAGGAGTTCTTTTAATGGTCTCTTGAAGCTCACGAAGGAGGGGTTTGTTCTGATATGTACTGGCAGAGAGGTCCAGATTTTGGGTGCGTTGCCTGAAAAAGAGCAAGAGACTACTTTTTGTTTGTGTTTTGGAGAGGATGAGTAGAAGTGTGTTGGAGCTTCTTGGGTTTCTTGTTGGGCCTGCTTCTGTGAGTTTAGATGTGAGGTAGTCTGGTTTACCAGTGTGTAGAGCTTTGTGGGTGAGACGAGCAGTTTTGAAGCAGCAGCGTGCTTCGATTTGAGGAGGAGATGTGATTGTATCTCTTTGCCCTGGTAACCCTCCTTGCTGCTGTATTTAGAGTGGTACTCAGGAGGGCTAGGTGAGCTTTCGGGGGGGGCCTGTGAGGGTGGCGTTCCGGTAGTCAAGCCTGGATAAAACTTGTGCAGCTATTTTTTAGGTCAGTTGGTTGGGAAGAAGGGCTTAATTTTGTTGAGACGTTTTAGGTTATAGAAAGTGCCTTTCGCAGTGGACCTTATGTGGGTGCGCATGTTCAGACTAGAATCCAGGGCGATCCCCATGATTTGGTAGAGTTAGCCAGAGTCAGCTTGAAGTTCAGAGCGTCCAGGTTGTTTAGCCATTCTTGGACCATTGGTGATTGGGCGTTGTTTGACAGTTCAAGAATCTGTCTCCTTGGTTGAGTTTGAGGTAGTTGTGCGATATCCAGCCTTGAACTTTTATAAGCGTAGCATTAAGTCGGTGTATGCCGTTTAAAGAGGATATTTCCAGGTAAAGCGGAGTGTCATCTGCAGAAAGGTGGCAGGCAATGTTTGCTTGTCTAAGTATTGCAGTGAGGGGCTCCATGTATACAATGAAGAGTGTTGGTGAGAGAACTGAGCCTCGTGGGACACCTAGAGTGATGGTGGAATTGTCAGATGTAGAGTTGTTTATTTTTATGAGTTGGGAGCGGTTATGCAGAAATGAGGGGAACCACTGCAGGACTGTGCCTTCTACTCCGATTCGTTGCTGTAGGGAGTCTAAAAGTAGTTTATGGTCAACCGTGTCGAAGACTTCTGAGCGAGCTAGGGGGATGAGCAGGCAGCATTTGGTTGTCTAGGGAGTTATGAATGCCATCTGCTATATTTCGTATAGTTGTTTCTGTGCTGCAACCTTTCCTGAAACCCGACTGGAGTGAGATGAGTAGGTTATTGGTGTCAATGTGCTGATTGAGTTGGGGGAGAATACATTTCTCGAGAATTTTTGCCAGGAAGGGAAGGTAGGATATGGGCCTAAAATTGTTGAGGTCCTCCAGGTCCGCGCCTGTGCTTTTTTTTTTTTTTTTTTTATTTAAATTTTTTTTTTTTTTTTTATTATAAATGTTTTTCAAGTGGGGTGATTTGGCCCTGTTTAAGCCAGTCAGGTATAATACTGTTGCTTAGGGAGCTGTTTACTATTTTGGTCCATAGAGGGGTTAAGGCATGGTTGAGGCTTTTTTTTGCCAGGGAGGGGGTCTGCATAGTGGGGGGAGGGCTTGGAATTAGCTATCACCTTGGTGATGGCCTCCTCCATGAGAGGGTTTTATGTCTTCCAACTCTTGGGTGCTGATGAGGAGGGCCTTGGGCCCTGGGTGATACCAGAGGTCACAATGGGTGAGGTTTTGGCGATCGAGGAGTGTGTTGAGGATGGGTTAATCTCCGTTGTGAGAGAAGAGTTGTTGGCGGAAGTCCGTGGGTGACAATCCAGGGAGAGTTCAATCATTGTGATTTTGTCATTGAAGAATTTGGCAAAGTTGTTGCAGCGTTCTTATGAGGCAGGGGGACTTTCTTTGGTTGGTTTGGAGGTTTGTTTTTTGATGTTGAAAAGCTGTTTGGGGCGGTTTCTTGCTTTATCTAGGGCAAAGCTGAAGAAGGTGGCTTTTTCTTTTAGGATGAGGTTTTTGTATTTCCTACGTTCTCGTCTGTGCTGGTATAGGTGGGTTGTGGTCGGGTTAGCTCTCCAGAGCCTTTTAGCAGCTCTTACTTGTCTTCTTTTCGCGTTAGGGTCTTTGTTGAGCCAGGATCTTGAGGGAGTGTCTCTGATCCTTTTTAGTTTTAGGGGGTTACCTGGTACAGGGCGGTTTTCATCGTTGAGTTTTAGTGAGTTGTAAGCTCATTTTTTGTGAGGTTAGCAAGAGGGGGGGAGTAGAGATGACATTTTTTCTTTCAGGTCAGTTAGGGGGATCTGACCCACCTCCCCGATCGGTAGTGCTTTGGGACACATCCTTAAGGTGAGGATTCTGAGGGAAGATGTATCCATCAGAAGAAAAAGGTACTTACCTTCGGTAACAATTTTTCTAGTGGATGCATAAACTTGCTGTAGATTACTCATTGCCGTCTTCCCTGAGATGTTAATGCAGGGACTAAGATTCCAAGGTATGCTAATGTGCTGTATCTGTTGCTGTTCTCTGTTCGTTTCCACAAGAAGAGGGCTGGACTGCTAACTAAAATCAGCCCTGAAAAAAATATTCAAACCAGCACCTCGCTGGAGGAGGTTGTGACTACAATGCAGTATATAGTGGCATGGTTGCATTATGGCAGCCCATCTGGCTCTGAAAACTGCTCACAAGCCTGCAGCCCACCGGGAAAATGCCAGAGTGGCACAATGGCCTGTCCGGCCCTGCCCAGATCTTTTATAGACCGAGTGCAGGATCTTTAATTTAATCCTAGCATTAACTGGGAGCCAATAGTAGTCCTTAAAGATGGTTTTAATGGGATCCCGCCTTATGAAAGTTACATTCTGGAATAAAACACATGTAGTTTACCGCTAAAGGTGTCTTAGGGATTAATACACCTCTAGGTTCTTATTCTGCCTACTCAGAATTTTTTTTTTCCTTACATGCCGCCCAGCGGCGTAACTTTTATTGGTGCAGTGCAGCAGGTGTATTGACATCAGGGTCCAGAGGATGGAAGGGCCCCCCAATTCCTGATTATTGCTGTAGTATATAATTCAAAGAGCAGCCAGAGGGTCTATTCCCTTATTTCAGTCGGGCTCATGACACACTCGCCATGCCACTGAGGCCACCAACAACATCTAAGATGCCTTGCACATGGAGTCCTAACCCCCCCCCCTGTTTAACCCCTCCCTCAACCTTCCATTGCAAAGAAGGTGCCCAGGTGGTTTCCTCCTACATAATGCATGGCCAACAAACGTGACCCCTCCAGTTCTGGGAACGCTGGCCGTCTCGAGGCACGTAGGGACCCTTCTTTACCTTAATGAGGGGGACCTGCATCGCTGGTCCTTTCTTGCAGCGGGTTGACCAGAAGGAGCTCCAAGGGACTTCCTGATTGCTCGTACATAATTCACCACCTGTAAACAGAACAGTATACAGCCCTTAAAACTGACCAGCAATAGTGATCTCGTTTCAGGGGTTGTCGATTAGCATATCAATGGAAAAGGAGACACCGGAGAGGGCTCCCAGTCTGTTTTACATCGCCTGCTCCATGTGAAAGGAAGCCTGCAGCTGTTCGCCCTGAATTACTGCAAGCAACAGAAAAGTGATACAGTGATCTATTGTGATAGAACAGCCATTGCACGCACTTCCATAGTGTAACGGTGGTGTATACTCTGGATGGCTGGGTCCATGCCAGACTTTCAGGATAAAACTCCCTGTACACAAACAAGCACAATTCAATTTCCTCGACCACACTACATAAGACTGGCCCAGCACATCTCAGCAATCGCATCTGCTTTCACAAACCTTCCAGACACCTCTGCTCAGCTGGACTCCTACTCGCACACATTCCACGCACACCAGATCGGACAGTCAAGCCTTCTCCTACATCACTCCTAAAGCGTGGAAGGACCTGCTACTACACATAAGAGCCTCCTACTCACTTCTTGAATTCCGCAAGAAACTGAAGCTCTGGCTTGTCGAGTAGTCCTACTAGGCTTAGGTGCGCCTAGACTCACAGCTGCCAGGATACCCTTCCGGGTGACACTGCGCTCTACAGATCTGCATAATATAACACTGTCATCATTTTGAACAAAACTATATGTGCTGCATGAATGATCGATATTGTAGCTGTGGGACAGTCCAGTGTGTTGACATTTATGCACCTATGCCAACATTCTTTTTTTTTTTTTTTAATTGGGCATTCCATCTTGGAGTGGTAAATTAGAAGATAAAAAGTGTAGTGCACAAAATCAATGAAGGAGCAGCTGGTAGCAAATCCCAACTGCCAGGCCTTGGAATAAATCAATAAAAAATCTGGGGTGTAAGTGGAGTAACAAAGCTAAGTAACTTCAAGCAACAGTAAGAAGCGAGGGGCAGGGGTGCAATAGAGTAGCGGCGATGGGATGGGAAAATAAGAAATAAAAGTGTGAGGCCCTTGATGAACATCAACAGGTGAGTCTGGGGCAAGACAGCAGAAGCAACACAGAGAGCAGGGTGGCAAGGATGTGAGGAGGGAAGCACTAAACATGCAATCCCATTGAGCACTAAAAGCAAAGGAACATAAGTAGTTCCCTTAATGTAAACAGTGGAAGGATTCGAGTCACCCAGTCAAAATGATGGTAAATAGCTATGCTCCCGTGGAGGAACACACATAAGAGGAAGGTAAGCTATCTAACAAGAAGCTAGCAAATGAGTCTGACAAGGAAGCAAACACATCATAAGCAATGAGCAGATCTAAACCCACTGTAAGTATTGGCATTGCACACAATAGGTCTTTGGATAACAGATAGATCTGAAAGAGACACGTTAGTGACAGATTCCTTACCTTAGAATATCCCCAGGCGTCAGGCTGGATCCGGAAAGTTTTTGCGTAGCAGTACCCTTGCGCGTCGGTAGGCGGCGTCTTGCGGCTCCGCGTCCGTCGTCGGCGTCGTGATCGCCGGGATGACGTCGCGGGCAGTACTAGGCGCCGCCCCTGCGCGCTGGCGTCAGTTCTTCTTTTCCGCGCCAGCAAGCGCAGATCCGGGAAGAGCAGTGCCCTGGTCATTTTTGACCATACTTTTTGGTGAATTTTTTCACAGTTTTTCATCTTTCAAGGTGTCGTAGGGATGCCCGGCTTCAAGCGATGCGGCGCCTGTGCGCGGATGATGTCCGTCACCGACCCGAATTGGGAGTGTCTCTTCTGCCGAGGCCACGACACGGAGTCTTGTCCCGAATGCCAGGCCCTCAACCCGAAAGCTTTGCGAGAGCGGTCTCGAAAGCTCCTCGAGGCCCGGCATTCGGCTCCACGGAGGCCCCAGTCGCGTGAGAGGTCCAGGGGTCGATTGCGGAGTCCACACCGGTCGTCGGCGTCGAAGTCTTCTTCGTCCGGTAAGTCGAAACACAAGAAGTCCAAGAAGCATCATCGCTCTAGGACTTCGCCTCGCCCGGTCTCGCGACTCGGCTGAGGCCCCTCCCGGCACCGTCCCCGCGGCCCCGGACATGCCTGTGGAGTCGCCCCCGCCATACCCGCCCTTCCCGGGTTCGGGGCGGATCCGGCCAAAGTGCAGGAATTCCTGACGGCCATGGCCCGCCTCTTCGGGCCTTCAGGCCCCTCCGGTGCGCCTTCGGGCCCGCGGGCCTGATGGGGTTGCTCCGGCGTCGCCGGCGGCTCCCGGCCCCGGCGTCGCCCGTGCCTCCAGCCTCGATCCCGGCTTCGGCCCCGGCCTCGATCCCGGCCTCGATCCCGGCTCCACAACCCCCATCGACGCCGGTCGACCTAACAACACCTCCGCCGGCGCCGATGTCTCCGGTGCCGTTCTCGGCGCCGCCCTGGGCTCCGGGCGGCGTCGTCCCCAGTTCCTTCCGGCTCCGGACATGGATCCGGACCGGCGTCGCTCGACGCCGGCTCCGGCGCCGATGGGACCTTGGGTCCCAACTGTCCCTCCTCCTCCTTATTTTGAACCAGAGGAGGACCAGTTGGACTGGGAGGGGTCTGATGACCCTCTGACACGACACTGTCAGTACGATGAGGACTGGACAGAGAGTCTAGGGGAGGCCAGTGGTCTGGATACTTCCCCTGACACTGGCATGCTGTCTCCTCCCGTGGCTACGGAGGAGGGAGCCAATTTTGGTACGGTGTTGCGTAGGGCAGCTGGGGCCTTACGTCTCCAACTCCCTACTTTGACGGTCAAGCCTAACATCTTGACAGAGGTGCTTCAGCCGGCAGCCTCCTCTGCGGAGACTGTGCTGCCGTTTAACAACGCCCTCACTGACGTTCTTTTGGGCGCCTGGTCCAAGCCCAACACAGGGGCTCCTGTGGATCGGAACGTGTCACGACGCCATCGCCCTGCTCCGGGCGACCCCCTGTTTCTCTCTGTCCACCCCACTCCTGAGAGCTTGGTTGTCCAAGCCTCCGCTTCCCAAACCGCCTTCCCTACCGCTCCTCCGGATAGGGAATCCAAACGCCTGGATCAGTTTGGGAAGAAAGGTTTTTCTTCCTCCAGTGCTGGCTTGCGGTCCGTTAACACCGCTTGTCTTTTGGGCCGATATACCCACTCCCTGTGGGATTCGGTGGCGGATGTTTTGCCCCAGTGTCCTGAGGAGGTCCAGACACTGCTTTCCCGCGCCATTGCGGAAGGAAGGGATGCGGCTAAATACACTATACGTTGTGGCCTTGACACCGCCGACTCGCTGGGCAGGTCTATTGCAACGACGGTGGCGCTCCGACGCCACGCCTGGCTGAGAACCACTGGTTTTTCAGGGGATGTCCAGAATACTCTCATGGACATGCCCTTTGATGGAGTCGGTCTTTTTGGGTCCAAAGCAGACCATGCGTTGGAGCGCTTTAAGGACTCGCGGGCTACTGCCAAGTCCCTGGGCCTTTCTGCTACGCGCCCTCCGCTAACTTCTGCTTTTCGCCCCTATCGTGGCCACGGTAGGGGCGCCCCTTCACGTCAGCAGCCCAGCCACCGGCCCGCGCAGCAGGCGTCTTCGCATGGCCGAGGACGTGGATTCCGCCGTGGCGGATCGGGCAACCAGCGTGCGGGTCAGGCCACCACCTCCAACCCGTCCGCGGCCTCCAAGCCCGCCTAGTCCCTCCTTTCAGGTGCACGGCACGCCAGTAGGGGCAGGGTCCGCCATCACCTTCCCCACTGGCGCACCATCACCTCGGACAGGTGGGTCTTGGACATTGTCCGAAGGGGCTACTCCCTCCCCTTCGAGACCACCCCCCAGCCATGCCACCTCAATTCCACCGCATGTCAGGGGATCACTTGGTGCTTCTACAGAAGGAAGTCACGGCCCTCTTGACCAAAAGGGCCATCGAGCATGTTCCGACCCCAGAAGTAGGGCGTGGTTGCTACTCCCACTACTTTCTGGTGCCCAAAAGGACAAGGAGGACATGCGTCCTATCTTGGACCTCCGGAACGTCAATCGCTTCCTCCGGAAGGAGAAGTTCAAGATGCTCACCCTAGCTCAGGTCTTGACTGCCCTCGACCCTGGAGACTGGTTGGTAGCGTTGGACTTGCAGGACGCGTATTTCCACATCCCCGTCCTGCCGGCCCACCGGCGTTACCTTCGGTTCACGGTAGGCCCCGAGCATTTTCAGTTCACCGTGCTCCCCTTTGGCCTTACCAGTGCCCCTCGGGTGTTCACGAAAGTGATGGCGGTGGTCGCAGCTCATCTGCGCCGGGCAGGGGTTTCAGTCTTCCCCTACCTCGACGACTGGCTGCTGAAGGCGGGCTCGTCCCAGGCAGTCGTCTCCCACCTCCAGACTACGGCCGAACTCCTGCACTCGCTGGGGTTCTCCATCAATGTGCCGAAGTCGGATCTGATTCCTTCTCCACAGCTCCTTTTCATCGGAGCAGTTCTGGACACGACGCAGTTTCGGGCCTATCCTCCCGAACGGCGAGTCCGGGATATTCAGGCTATGATTCCGATCTTTCGGCCTTTATCCTGGGTTTTGGTACGGATGACCCTGAGGCTGCTGGGCCTCATGGCCTCCTGCATCCTGCTGGTCAATCATGCCAGATGGCATATGCGGGCTCTGCAGTGGGACCTGAAGTTCCAGTGGGCGCAGCACCAGAGCAACCTGTCCGATCACGTCCAGATCTCGGAGGGGACTGCAAAACAGTTGCAGTGGTGGCTCTCGAACCGGCAATGGGTCATGGGCAGATCCCTCTCCCTTCCCCAGCCAGAGCATACAGTTGTGACGGACGCGTCCCTTCTGGGATGGGGCGGTCACATGGGAGAGGCGGAGATCAGAGGCCTCTGGTCTCCGGCGGAGTCCCGGCTCCATATCAACCTTCTGGAGCTCCGGTCGATCCGACTTGCACTCAAGGCATTCCTTCCCTCTGTCAAAGGGAAGGTAGTGCAGGTGTTCACAGACAACACCACCGCCATGTGGTACTGCAACAAACAGGGCGGGGTGGGGTCTTGGACCCTTTGTCAGGAGGCTCTGCGCCTCTGGACATGGCTGGAACATCAGGGCATGTTCCTGATGGTTCAACACCTGGCAGGTTCCCTGAACGCCAGGGCGGACGAACTCAGCCGCAGGTGCATGATGGATCACGAATGGCGTCTTCACTCGGAAGTGGCGCAAGGACTCTTTCTACAGTGGGGAGAGCCTTGGTTAGATCTATTCGCCACCGAAGAGAACGCGCAATGTCATCAGTTCTGCGCGTTGGAATTTCCAAGGCGGCACTCGCTCGGCGGCGCTTTTCGTCACGAGTGGAGTTGCGGTCTATTGTACGCCTTTCCGCCTATACCACTTCTACCCAGAGTGTTGAAGAAGATTCGGCACGACCGGGCCCAAGTCATTCTTGTGGCTCCGGACTGGGCTCGAAGAGTTTGGTATCCCGAGCTACTCAATATGAGCGTAGATCCCCCGATCCGTCTGCCTCTTCGGGAGGATCTTCTGTCGCAGCAGCAGGGGACGGTCCTCCACCTGAACCTGTCCAGTCTACACCTGCTTGCGTGGAGATTGAGCGGCGGCAGTTGATTCCTTTCGACTTGCCTCCCGAAGTTTGTGATGTGATTCTGGCAGCCAGGCGTCCCTCCACTAAGGTGGTATACGCCTGCAGGTGGAACAAATTTGTGGCATGGTGCACAGCAAAGGCTGTGAATCCCCTTTCTGCCCCTCTTTCTGAGGTCCTTCTGTTCCTTCTCTCTCTGGCCCAACAGGGTTCTGCCCTGGGTACCATCAAGGGTTATCTTTGTGCTATCTCGGCCTTCCTCAGGCTCCCTGATCAGCCCTCCCTTTTCAAGTCCCCTGTTGTTAGCAGGTTCTTAAAAGGCATCACTCACCTCTTCCCTCCTGTTCCGTTTGTGATGCCTCAGTGGGACTTGAACTTGGTTCTTACCTTTTTAATGTGCGCTCCCTTTGAGCCTCTGCATAACTGTCCTCTTCGTCTTCTGACTCTGAAGACAGCCTTTCTGGTGGCCATCACCTCCGCTCGGCGGGTGAGTGAGCTCAGGCTCTATCTTGCAAACCTCCCTTTCTGTCTGTTCATCCAGACAAGGTTGTTCTTCGGACGCGTCCGTCCTTCTTGCCAAAGGTGGTTACTGCTTTCCACATTGGGCAGACCATCACTTTGCCCACCTTCTTTCCGCCTCCGCATCCTTCCAGAGAGGAAGAGAGGCTCCACCGTCTGGACCCAAAACGTGCGCTCTCCTTCTATATCGACCGCACAAAACACTTCCGGGTGGATGACCAGCTCTTTGTTGGCTACGTGGGCGCCAAAAAAGGTCGGGCGGTGCACAAGAGGACCATCTCCTGCTGGGTTACCTTGTGCATCAAGACCTGGTATTCTTTGGCTAAGAAGGAGCCTCCTGTTGGGCTGCGCGCCCATTCCACCAGGGCAACGGCTGCTACCACGGCCTTGGGCCGCGGTGTTCCGCTGCCGGTTATCTGTCAGGCAGCTACGTGGGCCTCTCTGCACACGTTTACAAAGCATTACTGCCTTGACAGTCAGGTCCGGAGGGACGGCTTCTTTGGCCGTTCTGTCCTCCAGGACCCACCACCGGGGTTGGTATTGCTGCGGTATCTATTCTAAGGTAAGGAATCTGTCACTAACGTGTCTCTTTCAGATGCACAAGTTACTAACTTGTGTAACGATATATCTGTAAGAGACAGTAGTTAGTGACAGATTCCTACCGCCCACCATCCTCCCCGTTCTGCGAACTGATTTCTAGGGTTAAGGACATCCCTTTCAGGGCCCTAGTATTTTTCAGACACCTATGTCAGCTTCTTGCATGGCTCTGCGTTCCTGGCGCGGAAAGTCGTGTACAGAACTGACGTCAGCGCCAGAGGCGGCGCCTAAGTACTGCCCGCGACGTCATCCCGGCGATCACGACGCCGACGACGGACGCGGAGCCGCACGGCGCCGCCTACCGACGCGCAAGGGTACTGCTACGCAAAAACTTTCCGGATCCAGCCTGACGCCTGGGGATATTCTAAGGTAAGGAATCTGTCACTAACTACTGTCTCTTACAGATATATCGTTACACAAGTTAGTAACTTGTGCCTAGTGCTGTCTGTAGACAAGACCTAAAAACAAGTGTAAGTTGATTAAAAAATTGAATTTAAAATCATGGTTCCTCCAATGCTGTTTTGTTAAATTATTATTATTTCTGAAGGGCCCAGGTGCCTTCTTGTTAAAACTCTGCAGCGGGTTTTGAGCCGTTCAGACAAGGATTCAAAAGCACCATAGCCAGTTGGACAGTTCAGCACCTACTGGGGGCGAGAAAGCAAAAGACACATAATTGATGGACGGAATGCAGAACAAATCAAAACATTCACCCCCCAGTCAAGCGATCTGGGTTAAATCCATCATTCTTTTGCTCACCATGCCACCCCAGTTTAGACCTGGCCATATGCAAATCAGTCTTGACCCTGTGCCTCATTGGAACAGTCCAGCCCGAACTGCCAAGCCAGGTCCTCCCTGGACCGGAAAAAAGCATCCTAGGACCGGTTTCGGGGTTTCACCCCTCATCAGCCAGGATAGCTTGATTCCAGTGGCACAGTGAGCCCGGGACCCACGTCTGGGCATACCCGGCACACTTAGGGCGAGAAAGCAAAAGACACAATTGATGGATGGAATGCAGAACAAATCAAAACATTCACCCCCAGTCAAGAGATCTGGGTTAAATCCATCATTCTTTTGCTCACCATGCCACCCCAGTTTAGACCTGGCCCAGATCTCTGTACTGGGGTGAATGTATGACATTGTTCTGCATTCTGTCCATCAACTGTTGTTTTTGCATTTGTCACCCTGAGTGGGACGGGTATGCCCAGACGTGGGTCCCGTGCTCTCCATGCCACTGGAATCAAGCTATCCTGGCTGAAGAGGGGTGAAACCCCTAAACCGTTCTTAGGATGCTTGTTTCCAGTCCAGGGAGGACCTGGCTTGGCAGTTCGGGCTGGACTGTTCCCATGAGGCACAGTGTCAAGACTGATTTGCATATGGCTGGGTTCAAACTGGAATGGCATGGTGAGCAAAGAAACGATGGATTTAGGCCCAGATCTCTGTACTGGGGTGAATGTATGACATTGTTCTTCATTCTGTCCATCAACTGTTGTTTTTGCATTTGTCATCCTGAGTGGGACGGGTATGCCCAGACGTGGGCCCTGTGCTCTCCATGCCACTGGAATCAAGCTATCCTGGCTGAAGAGGGGTGAAACCCCGAAACCGGTCCTAGGATGCTTGTTTCCAGTCCAGGGAGGACCTGGCTTGGCAGTTCGGGCTGGACTGTTCCCATGAGGCACAGGGTCAAGACTGATTTGCATATGGCTGGGTTCAAACTGGAATGGCATGGTGAGCAAAAAAACGATGGATTTAGGCCCAGATCTCTGTACTGGGGTGAATGTATGACATTGTTCTGCATTCTGTCCATCAACTGTTGTTTTTGCATTCAGCACCTACTGGGGTCATCTAACGTTTGGCCGAGTGGGAACACAGAATTTCACATCCTCTACCAGCAGGATTCCTACCAGGTTTTACCTGCCATGAACCTGTGTGCAAATGCTACTTGTTGCACGCCGCAGCGCGGACGCGCCATCTTTCGCCTGGTATCCCGCGCTGCCAAAAGTATTGGAGGCTACTTTAAGGTCCTGGGAGGGCCGTGTTTGTTCACTGTATTGTGCACACTGTATTTTTAAAAGCATCTCCTTTTAACTTTGTTGTACTGCCAAAGCGACTTTGCACTTTAATTTTACTAGAAGCTTTTTGCTTCCGCCTACGGCTGGTGCTTAGCGCTGATAGGCTGACCTTGGCCAATCAGACGCTAGCTGGGAGGAGCCAGTTATTGCTCCACAGCTAGTTGATGCACGCAGCAGCGCGGACGTGCGCAGCTGGTGCGCCAAAGGCAAGCCCGTCTGCGCCCGTCCGCGCCTGGACATCTATTCGCCCTAAGTGGGATGGGTATGCCCAGACGTGGGTCCCTTGCTCACTGTGCCACTGGATTCAAGCTAGCCTGGCTGAAGAAGGGTGACATACCCTGAAATCGGTCCCAGGATGCTTGTTTCCGGTCCAGGGAGGGCCTGGCAGTTCGGTCTGGACTGTTCCCATGGGGCACAGGGTCAAGACTGATTTGCATATGGCTGGGTCCAAACTGGGGTGGCGTAGTGGGCAAAAGAACGATGGATTTAACCCAGATCTTTTGACTGGGGGAGAATGTTTGCATTGTCAGCATTCCGTCCATCATTTGTTTGCTGTAACACTATTCGCGCCTGGACATCACCAGGTGCCGGGCACTCTGCCCGGTTAACCAGGCCTAAACTTGCATACTCGCATGATGAGTTGCTGTCTATCAAGGCTCAATGCAACATATGTACTAATCACGCCTGGTCCTCATTGGGGGCCATCTTAACTGCAAACAATGCGCACTCAAAATAAGGATGGGTGGTCTAACCTCTACTCCTCCTCCCCATATCTCCGAGTTTAGGTTCCTCAGCTTGAATTGTCTGTCTCTGGTCAAACATCACGCAGAGGTGTTTGACCTATTACTAGGGTAATCCCCGGATGTGTTGTTCTTAACGGAAACCTGGCTGACACAGGACTCTGTTGCTGAACCTTGGCTGGCGTTACCGTAGGGCTACGCAATAAAGCAATTAAATAGAATCAGAAACAGAGCGGGAGGCATCACGATGATTTTTAAAGAGTCCTTCTCCTGCAGTTTTACTGGGGAGGATATCGCAGAGTGTGAAAGTGCCCTTTTTAAAATCACCTTAAACTACAATCTCACGGTCTCCGGCCTGCTTATCTATCGTCAGCCAGGGCCATCTAAAGTGTTTTGGGAAGAGTTGGTTAACAAGGTCGCCATACTGGCCAAGAAATCAGCAAATTTTAACATCCTGGGAGACCTCAATCTCCACCTGGAAGACGACCACAAGAAGGAGATTGATCGTTTCTTAGCGGATCTAGAAGCCTGCCAGCTGCTACAATGTGTTTACAGCTCCACGCATTTAGCAGGGCACTTGCTGGATCCGGTATTCTCTAATTTGCCCTCTATAAAGGTTCTCCCTCCTATCCCTATGGCTTGGTCGGACCATTTCCTCATCTCCATATCTCTGCAACGGCAAGGACACCCTTTACAGACTTGTCCTCAGCCTATACTAAAGCGACCTTGGTACAAACTAGATGACGATTATTTTTGTGATCTACTACAAACTCAAAAACCCCAACATAGATGCAGCAAATGTCCTTTTCCAGGACGGGCTTATACATGCCCTGGATAGCTGCATTCCTGCCAAACTGAGTTTTAGGAAAAGAGCTAAGCCTAATCCATGGTTTAATGAGTCCTTGAATCTCGCGAAAAGAAACTGCAAGTTACTTGAGCGTGCTTGGAGACGCTCATATGACCTTGAGGCCAAAAGTCAGTATCGTGCAGCTACCAAGGCCTACCACAAGTTGATTCGAAAGGCCAGGGTCGAGTATGTTGCCTCCAAAATCAAAGAGAGCAATAATCCCTCAAAAACTATCTTCTCTCTTCTCAAGGTTATGAAGAGTTCCAACTCGGGAACCGAATCCCCTATCACTTCTACCAATCAGTGTGATGAGCTGGCCAGCTACTTCATGAACAAGGTGGAGAATATTTATAACAACTTCCCAATTGTGAATGACAACATGGAATGTATGGGAGGGACAGGGGATAACATGAACAGGGAAGGAAGGACACTATGGTCCTTCCCTCCATTATCCGTCTCAGAGGTTGAGTCTCTCTGCAATCAAATTAAATCGGGCTCCCCAGCAGACCCTATGAAACCGGACCAACTCAGAAAATTTCAAAAACATATACTTACCAGTCTGCAGCGAGCTGATTAACTTATCCCTGACCTCGGCGTCACTACCACTCGCATGGAAGCACGCCAAAGTGACACTGCTACTAATAAAACATCTCGCTGGACACATCCAAGCCTGAAAATTACTGTCCCATATCCCGGCTCCCTTTCTTGGCCAAAGCCACTGAATCCTATGTAAACTCCGTTCTCACGAAGTTTGTCAAGTCAAATGAATTATTGGACTCCTCACAAAACTGTTTCAGATCTCGCCACCTTCTGGATACCGGCTCGACCGCACACGAACGTGGCGGTTCGGCGCTGATCGTAGCACTCTTCCTGCCCCAGGATTAATTCCGCTGAATACTGATCAACTTCTTGACAAACCCTACGGACTCTCAACACGGACCAGTCATTCCGGCCATAGCCCACACAATGGATCGGGGCTCCGACCCTGTTGTAGGCCCTCCCGAGTCCTGATTTACCTTAGTTAGGTACCCCCAGTAATTACCGGTACCTTTCCACCACCTAGATGCTCTTCCTCGCCGGGCTCCGCCCGTGGTGCCCAGCCTTCCCATGCCGGAACATCACAGGTTGTTCCCCTCCCATCGGGCAAGCCACGCTGCCCCTTGACGCTCGCCTCCTGCTTCCTTCAGCACCCTTTACCAGGCAACCCGGTCCTGAAGATGATCCTGAATTAATAGGATCGAAACGCCGTCGACCATTCAGCGCAATTCGCGGCGCACACTCGACTATGGTTCACATAAAATGTCTAGCCAATCCGTGACCAACTATTGTAAATAATCTTTGTTGAACCATATATTTCTGTACATCATTTTTCACTTTGTCACATTGCGCCTTCCGCTGCTCCCTCACTTGCGCCGTCACCCTTGTGTGTCACGAGCACAATAGTGCACTAAGTTCTTTTTGGGTTGCCCTTGCAATTTATGCTCACAGTGCTGATATAACTGTTCTGTATAATTTGTTATTTCAAATATATGATACCATGAGCACTTTCTAAAAACATACCACGAGTCTCCCTTTTCGCAATGTCTTGTACATGCATATTTACTTGCCTCCCTTAATGACACCGGTTGAGACATTGTTGTTAGTTTTTTTGCATACTTACCCAGATCTCAACCTGGTCTATGGGTTATACTCCTGTTGTTTTTTACTACCTCAGATCTCGCCACAGCACCGAATCTGCCCTGCTGGCAGTGACGGAGAAATTTTGAAGCACTTTGGATAAAGGAAACTCTGCGGCTTTAATTCTCCTAGATCTCAGCGCCGCATTTGACACGGTATCTCGTAAGATCCTACTGCGCTGCTTGCAGGAGATTGGTATCAGGGGTGTGGCCTTGGCCTGGTTCAGATCCTTTCTGGAGGGTAGAACTTTCCAGGGTACTGTACCACCCCACTGTTCACAGGAGTACGCCGCCCACTACGGAGTTCTGCAGGGATCGATATTGAGCCCTACGCTCTTTAATATCTATCTTCAACCACTTGTAGTAGCAGCAAAAAGCAAAGGACTGTCATTAGTATCCTATGCTGATGACACCCAACTAGTTATCTCCTTCTCCAAAAAATGCAAAAATAACCTTAAATTCCAGGAAGATATGCTGGCTATTCCAGACTGGATGACAGCAAATTGTCTGCAGCTAAACCCCAGTAAATCTGAAATCCTGCTGCTTGAGAAAGACAGCCATTTGTGGTCAGACCAATGGTGGTCAGACGCGCTGGGGCCCGCACCCCCGCCTAAGGAGGCCGTGAAAAACTTGGGAGTATGGGTCGGCAGTGGGCTGTCCTTTGAAGCCCAAACAAAAGCGGTCACAGGGGTTTGCTTCGGGCTTCTGCGTGGACTCAAGCCTCTCCTGGGGTTTTTTGACTCACAAACTCGCCAGACCATTATCTAGTCTACGATTCTGTCCAGACTGGATTATTGCAACTCCATTTATTTAGGCGCAAATAAATCTGGGATTCAGCGCTTACAGAGGGTACAAAATGCGGCAGCACGCTCGCTTTGTGCTCTCTCTAAATTCTGCTCAGCATCAAAGCTTATGCCTAAGCTACACTGGCTGCCAGTTGAGAAAAGAATTCAGTTCAAGACACTATGCTTTGCCCACAAAATTATGACCCAACATGCACCTCCAGTCCTATCTGACCTGCTGGCGTCGTATTCACCGCGTCGTACGCTGCGCTCAGCCAATCAGCACCTAGCTTGCAACCCCCGAGTGTTTAGAGCAAGAGCCGGTAGTCGCTCTTTTATGGCGTTGGCGTCCGGTCTCTGGAACTCTCTACCTGTGTCTATTAGAGGCATCCAGAACCACTTGGTTTTTAGAAAGGCTATAAAGACTTGGTTATTCCCGACATAATTGTACACCTCTTCTGTTTTTCCATCCTGCAATGTGTTACCTGGGTAGCTCTGGGACTGCCTAGTCGCTGGGGCAGCCCTGCGCTCTACAAATCTTTCTAACATAACGGGGTACGTAATTTGCATGTGGACAAATAGCCATGGGTAACTACTGGCCTTCTTGGAATCCCATAGGGTAAGCTTGTAGTTGTTATCGGGGGCTAAGAAGGGTTAATGCTGATCTGGTTTCACCTGCATCTGAAGTAAAGTCCTTGGAGTGAACACAGTAGTGATGCCAGTCATCGTTACAAGGAGAAGCAGATAGAACATAAATCATTCTTATGCTACAATGTACAGTGTTTATTTGTATCACATTGTGTGTGGTAATTGGACAATTCAAAATAATTCAGGATCCATAAACACCTACACTGACAGCACATTCATTGTGCATCTCGCAAAAATAAGAAAAGTTAATTTTCATCTCTAATAAAATTATTAAAGCCTTCATTTATTTATATCCTCCTAACCTTAAAATATTCTTCTGCCATCGACACCTTATCTGCTTTTGCCTGCTTGGCCCCAGAAAAGGCTCAAATTAATTGTCACTTTGAAATCTGGCTGTCCCTTCGATCCCTTCCATTAAAATCTTCAATGGGCGTGCGGCAAGTTAGAACCGTGTGTAAACCGTCTCTGCAATGTGTCTTTTTTATACTGACAGCGTTTGAAGCCATGAAGGAGGCAATTATCTATTCTCTGCTCGAGTTACCATCTAGAACCCTGATGACTTGGGGGCAGTATTATTTAAGTGCCCCAGAGGCACACAGGGTGTTAGTACAACACTTCTCAGCACAATTAAGAGTTCCCAGTTATTTGCTGGGAAGTGGTTCTAGACTTCTGGAGTCGTGTGATAACATCCAAAAAGGTCAAGTGTATTTATTGAATCCCATTCAAAGATGGCTGACACTAAGCAGGTCTGTCCTGGTGCTTCTATCACCTGATGAACTCTGGGGTCAGGGTGTGAGGGCGGCTAAGGTCTCTTTCTGTGGAAGCCTGAGCTGAGCGAGTAGATGCTGGCCTGCAGCCAGCTGGGGATGGATGCTGCAGGAGCTAGTGACAGTTGTCGTTCTCCAGTGCATGCTCTTAACAGAGGCCCCTACTCCCGGACCCATGTGCCCCACCCAGCACCCACTCACTCTCTGGAAGCAGCAGCAGTGTTGCCAGATTTTGAAACCCATCCCAAGCCCAAAGACGCTCAAGTATAAGCCAAAATTCAGCCCAACGCAGACCAGTGTCAGCCCAAAAACCAGTCCAAAGTCGAAACACTCAAATTTGGCGAAAGTAGTCTTCAGAAGACATTTTAAGGATGTATCTAAATTCTATTCAATATATAGATAGTGGGAGGAGGTTAACTGGGCACCTGTTTTAATAAATACTCATTTTCAAGACCAGTCACCACTTTGACTTTTCATCTTGTAGTTCTGTCACCACACAACCAAACCTGAACCTGGCATTCATGAATTACCTCTACAAAAGCAGATTATAAACCACTATGTCTATGGATAGGAATTTCAATGCCATCTCAACAATGTGGCTCCAAAAAAGAATACTGGAAAGGTTGTGCAGAATTAACACTACACAATGATCTACATATTAAGAAACATCCCCTTGTACTGAAGTAATTGCAACACAACTTGTTTGGCACTGCTTAACATTCTATGTACTTGTCTGAAGATATTCAACAACAAAAAACTCCTTCACGACAGTATGGGACAACAGCAAAAATAAACATTGCAGCAGACAAATCTGAAACACAGTTTTCGTGCAAAACAAATGTACGTAAATGTGAAGGACCAGTGTGAAAACTGAGGGTTGCAACAGTAAGACGAGAGTTCCACACTTTTCCAGTTAAAATGTAAGGAGAGGCCAGAAAAGAGACAGTCACCTACTCTGAACGATTCCCTGCCCTCCGATCTAAAGTCCTTCACCGTGACCACTTACTCTGACACTGAAAAGTATAGAGGACATTGTTCTTTCCATTATGTTGCAGCAAGCGCTCGACTAAAACTCCTAGTCTTGGCAAGCAGCAGATGGATTTGTTTGGGGGTACAGATGAACGCAAGGCTGTTGGAGCAGAAAGGAAAATGACCCAATTTCCCACACCTTTTGGCGACACCCTCAACACCAACACTCCCTCAACTCTACTGATACTGTCATACTGTTCGTGTTCCATCCCACTCCATTCCCCTTCATCATTAGCACTGTCTCACTCCCAAACCACCATTGGTCTGGGCCCTCTCATGAGGCTCCTTTACTCCTATCGCCCAGCCAGGGCTTTAATTATTCTTGCTCTTAACTTTAAATTACAGCATATCGCCATGAATGATTGCTCATGTGCAGGAAGGTGTCCCTTCCTGCACATAAAAAATCATTTTAACAAATGATGATTTGCAACTTCTACATGTGCTGCACAGTGCAGCACACAGAAGTTACAATTCGCCATTCTGGATTCTTTATGTGCAGGAAGGGAGACCTTCCTGCACATAAACAATCATTCTGTTAACGCCGGCACCCTTGCACTATGGTGCAAGGGTGCCTACGTTGGCGCTACGCAGCAGAGTTTAGAGCCAGCGCTAGGGAAAATGCAGGGATATGCTGCACCATTGTAAATACGGTGCATCCCTGCGTTTTCAGAATGGCGGAGCGTGGCATTAGCAATGTTTGCTTAAAGCCATGCGCTGGGGAGATTGGAAGAGCAGAGATGGGCTTACCGTTGGCTAAGCACTAGCGGTCCCAGGGTATTGGGGAAGAAAGGTAGATGGGACACTGGAGGAGGGTCACAGTGCAGGGTTGGCTACCTCTAAAGAAGACCAAGTCTGGGACAATCTCACCAAAGGAAACGCCGAACCTCATTCAGACACTGCCCCAGCATCACGCTGAATGTAAACGGTCACCCCATAATGTTCATCATCGACAGTAGGGCGTCAATTGGTATCATGCCAGTGGAAAACTTCAACAGCCTCTCGCCTGTGCCACGCCTCACTCCTTCAGACACAGAAGTATATACCTGGGCGATCTCTAGACCGTTCCAAGGCCCGTTCACAGCAACAGTGCAACACAAAACGTCGTCAGTACACACCACCGTTCACGTTCTACAAGGACCCTCGTCTAGTGCATGCTTACTCAGTTTTCCCACATCAGCTGACATGGCGTTGACATCCCTCAACTGCAAGATGTAAGTACAGCTTCATATCAATGAAGACATTCATCATGTTGCCCAGCAGCACTGCAGAGTCGCCTTTCATTTCAAGAAGCTGTAGAGAAAGAGTTGACAATTCTGAAACATGACATCATTGAAAATTCCACAGTCCCCACGCCATGGGTTTCGCCCATAGTAGTAGCAGCAAAGAAAGACAGTAGTGGATGGAGCGGTGCGCATTTGTGTTGATATGCCCAAGCCAAACAAAGCTATTGAGAGGGAGAGGCATCTTGGTCCTCATATAGCGGACATGATCATGCAACTGACCGGAACTAAAGTCTTTTCCCACCTTGACCTAGCTCAAATTGGTGATATCGTTTGTATAGAAGAGAACTGCAGATATAGTGCCGCTTTTTCCACTCATGTTGGTTTGTTCAGATATAAGAGACTAAACTTTGGAGTATCTTTGGCTGCTGAGATATTTCAAGATGTTCTATGCAGCGTAACCCAACCAGTTTAAAATGCTTTAAATTACAGTAACAACATACTGGTTTTTGGGATCACTCAAAGAGAGCACGACAAAGCCCTTACTCAAGTGTGCCAGCTACTTCGAATGCTCACTTCGAATGCTTTTCCAAAATTAGAGGGCAACAATGTACCCTTATTTTGTTTTACTGGCCATTCATTTTTGTAGCTGTAAACACTCTTATTTCCAATCCTTTAAACAAAGTCTCTTTTCTTTTTCTTTAAATTAAAGAAGGGGGGGACACGCGTGTTGTGGGATGGACAGTAAAGTCTTATTAAGGAGTGCCACCCGATAGAAGGTAATTAGTCTTAACATGTATAGTTAATCTCATAAAATGATAATTTACGGATAGGACTGACTGGGGGTAAAAATAGTTTTTAATGTGTTTAATAGTTTTTAATAAATGTGACCCACTATAGACAATAGAAAAATAATTATTTTAAATTCATACAGGAACTGAATGATAAAATGTGAATGGGGCCGACCGGGCTCTAGGAGACGAGCAGAATTCATAAAAGGGATACACAATGAAATTAAAAGACGAAGATAACATCCACTTGAAGCATAGGGTTTACAATAACCTAATTGGACATTAAAAGTTAATTAGTGGGCATATTCCTGTAACGGACGGTTCTTTAGGAACAAATATAAGCCATGTACGTGGAAATAAATTGGCTTCAGACACATCGAGGGGAGACATAAACAAAAGATGTCGTCCAAAACTACCCATGAGATGATAATATATTTGAGATTACAAGCAATGGGTAACTCCAATGGATGAGCTGGGGTCGCTCGGATCAATTTGGAATCCATGGGCATATTTTTTTATAATGGACGGCGCTTGAGGAACAGATATTAGCCATCTATGTGAAAATAAATTGGCTTCATAAACATTGAGGGGAGACGTAAACACAAGATAGCGCCCAGAAACTACCCGTGATATGGTAACATATCGGAGATTGCAAACGATATGAAATTTTAATAGATGAGCTGAGGAACATTCCGGTAAGTATGAAACGTAGATTTAAAAGGCAGGAATCAGGGAAGATATATGAAGAATACATTTAGAACATTCACAATTTCCAGCCGGGAAGCCAGGTTAAGATGGCGCCCACGTTAGAGAGAAAATTGGGAGGCTCCGTGACAGGTGAAACCGATCAAACAAATTGAAAGCCTATTTAAGGAATTCTAAGGAGGCACGGGTTATTCGAGCAATTTGGATGCCAATATGGGAGTCCGCAGTATGAAAAGCAGGAAGTGAGCATGAAGAAGGAAAGTGGTCCCTATTGAAAAAATGGCAACATAGGAAATGAAGCCTCAGATAATTGCCCTGATGAAATCCCTATAAGGGATGAAACGCGTTGGCTGGTTCTGCCAAAAAGTGATGTTTGAAATTGAATAAAGGATCTTTATATAAATTTCAACGTTCGATGATTTGCTTTAAAGAAAAAGAAAAGAGACTGTGTTTACAGGATTGGAAATAAGAGTGATTACAGCTACAAAATCGAAGGCCAGCAAAACAGAATAAGGATACATTGTTGCCCTTCTATCTTTAGAAACGTTTTGCTTGAGATTGAGTTCTGGGAGCAGTC
Organism: Calotriton arnoldi; assembly: GCA_963921515.1. Classification (NCBI taxonomy): domain Eukaryota; kingdom Metazoa; phylum Chordata; class Amphibia; order Caudata; family Salamandridae; genus Calotriton; species Calotriton arnoldi. Next base: position 2,908,924 of record CAWUFW010000835.1, read on the forward strand.
GGAACTCTAGGAGTTGGCACACTATCTGGGGATATAGTGGGATTTTGGCCGGTGCACTCCAAGGATCACTACTGCTACTCTTGTGAAAATCTCACTTTGAATGCAACAAAATGTGAATTCTATAACTCCTAACTCTAGTTTTTTGGGCACATATTCTCCGATGGGGGAAGACTCCAGGTCCAGACCTGGTGCAAATTCTTTGATCCACTTGCCCTCTCCAAGATGTTGCCATGCTGCGATCCTTTCTAGGCATGGCCAGTTATTGCTCACGATACATTCGCAATTTCGCCATGGTGAGTGCCCCAGTGAGAGACCTGACAAAACAGAATGTTCCTTTTCAGTGGTCTCCTGAATGTGATCAAAACTTCAAAGAAATAAAAAATGCAATTGAGAATGCAACTGAAATGGCCTACTTCGACCCCAGGTTACACACCGAAGTCACAGTAGATGCGAGCCTGGTGGGGCTGGGGGCCATCCTTGCTTAGCACTGTGGCCATTCGAATGCTCAGAGACATATTGTGGACTATGCCAGTCGAAGCTTATCTGAAACAGAATGTGCCTACTCTCAGCTTGAGAAGGATAGTTTGGCTGTGGTGTGGGCCTGCAAACATTTTCATGTATTCCTTTATGGAAAACGATCTACTGTCATCACGGACCACCAGGCGTTGCTCACTATTTTTGGAAGCCGGAAGGCTAAGATGCCCCCTCTCATTGAAAGGTGGGGGTTCATGCTGCAAGAGTACGACTATGAGATTGTACACAAACCTGGGAAGGACCAGAACCCAATGGTTTGCTTTTCACGAGCACCACTACATCGTCCTTGTTCGACATCCAGGATGGCTGAAGAATATCTCAATTTTATTGTCAGGTCCAGCACACCAGCGGCTGTACCTGTGCATCAAATCATTCCTGCCACCAACTCTGACAACAACATGACTATTGTTAAAGAACTCACTGAGACACATTCATTGAGATGAAGCACTCGGTCTCTGGCTGATGACACTGAAATCCAAAAGTTCTAAAACGTACAGGATTAGTTGGTAGTCACTCAAGACGGTATAATACTGAGAGGCTCAAGAATCCTATCTGAGAGCCTGAGACAAAGGGTCATAGAATTGGCCATTGAAGGACACCGTGGCATTGTAGTCACCAAAACAGCATTGAAAGACAGAGTGTGGTTCCCTCGACTAGATGAGCTAGTAGAAAAGGAATTGAAAGCATGCCACACCTGCAAATGCCTGTCCCCCAAGGTGACTCAGCACCCTGTGACAATGTCTGACCTTCCTGCTCATGCTTAGGAGCGAATCACAGTTAACTTCTTCGAACCATTAGGAGATAGGCAGCATCTCATGGTAGTCATAGATGAATATTCACGTTTCTCCTTGGTGGTGACGCTGTCATAGACAACTCATGATAAGTTCATAGAAAGGCTTGATGACATCTTTGCAAACTGGGGTATTCCCAAGATCCTCAAGTGAGATAATGGCCTGCCCTTCAACAGTAAAGAGTTTAATGAGTTTCTTGCACAACTCAACGTCAAACACCAAAAGAGTTCACCCCTCTGGCCTCAAGCCAATGGTATAGTCGAAAGATTTATGGGCATCCTCAAAAGGGTGATTCAATGAGCGTCCATCGAAGGAATCGACTTGAGACAAGCAATGTGCCAGGACCTCCGGGCCTATCAGTCAACTCCTCACTCCACAACAGGTGAGAGTCCAGCTACCTTGTTGTTTGGGAGCGCAATCAGAACAAAACTACCTCAATGGACATCAAATCGGTCAGTGGACACTGGCAAACTTAGTGACACCGACGCTGCTCATAAGAGTAAAATGAAAGTATATGCTGATCAGCGCCGACATGCCATGGAAACAGTCTTTGACAAAGTAGACCGGGTACAGGTAAAGCAGAGACAGAAACTAAAGATGGACACCCCATTCGCCACGGATCCTTTACAGGTGGTGGCGTGCAAGGGACACATGGTGTCAGCTCATCGTCCTGAGAAATCCATTACTCGGGACACATCATACTTCAAGCACCTACCTCGTCACTTGCCAGGTCCTGAAACTACCTTGGAAGCGACCACACCTTCAGGTCCAACTCGAGAGCCTGTGCCTCTGTTGCCTGATGAGGGTGGAACTCGACTACTCTGGATCACCCGAGCCGACTGACAAGTATGAGCTCCTCGCAGACTGAAAAGATGTGATTTAATTGATGCCTGCCACTTTTTATTTAACAAAGGGGGAGTTATAGCATATTGATGCATTAGGACCCTGGTGGTTCTGGGCAGATTGAACAGGAACTACGTGCTATGCAGGGGAGGTGTTAGGGTGCTTTTTGGGAAGTATGTCGTAATGGGCAGAGTATGACTGACGGTTGGAGAATCAAGATATGCTCAACCGCAGCTCCCGTGTGTGGCGTAATCTATTTGCATGCTTCAGGGCTGGGGAAGACGCTACACCTCTGAGACAACAGGACTGACCTAGTGCATTATTGAATGTTTTGAGGATCAAGCCCGCCCCTCCAGAAGCACCTATGCATTCATGCATGAAGAGCACATTTGCCTGGATGTGTTTGAAACGTGCCCACATAGCCCTAAACCTGAGTGCGGTGCTTTCTGGGTCCAGTGCACTGCACTGCAGCATGAAATGGGTCCACATATTTTATTGAACAGCCCCTGGTGCCTCTGCCACAGCGATGATTTAATCTGCTTTACTGTGAATCTGTCTTTTTCTGCAGCAAGAAAGACCCCAGAGCTATTAGAGCCTATGTAATGTTCTCATTTACTGGTGTGTTTGTGAGGGCTGAATTCTTATAAGGTCTAAATGGGTCAGATGAGAGTAGCAAGAGAGGCGAAGGAAGGTAAGAAATTGAGAGAGAGAGAAAGATGCAGTGGGAGGGAGGAGTGAGAAAGTGGAATACGTAAGAGAAGGAAGGAAAATAGAATGAGAAGGAAAGAGAAAAGACTAAGCAAAAAGAGGCATGTTGGGTGGAAGGAAGAGGTATAAAAGGAAGTTAAGGAGGACAAATGCAAGGCAGGGAAGGAGATAAATGGATATAGGAAGGGAAATAGAGTAGAAGGAATTGTGAAATTGGCAGAGAAAAAGAGAAGGAAGCTGAGAGGAAGTGTTGGTAAAATAGAGACGAGGGCAGGCAGGACCGGACTGGGAACTAAAAGCAGCCCTGGCACATTTTGTAGCATCAGCCCCCTTCCTGCTGTAGCGCGCAAGGTCAGCGCGCGCACCGGACTACGGCAAGAGCGGGATGGGAACTAAGGGTCTCCTCCAAGAATTTTTTTTTAAGACTTGCGAATACGGTGTGTTTTACAAAACATTTTTCATTATCAAACCTTGTCCAGTCATTGAATGGATGGATGGATGGAAACTGGAGACAGGGCTGCCTGGCTCAATGAATGAATAGTAGGATGGTGAATAGAGGGTGGATGAATGAATTCAAGAATACATGATAGTACCTAAAGGCTTTTAGCTACGTGGAGCGAATGGTCTCCATGCACTGACCACAGGTGGGTGCTGGTTTTCATTTCAGCTTCTGCATTATACCGTCACCCTCCCCAGACACTGCTACCATCACCAATCCTTATGAAACATGCATAGCCTGGGTGCATTTAATACAGTGCGCTCATTTAGAACTTCAAAGGATCAAGCATAAACCATTATGCTTGGACTAAAATGGGAGATAATGAGATAACCATGTAGTGGCTGAATTGCTCAAAAACGTTTGCATCGTTCCAGGCTTCCCCATGAACACATTGTGTAGTCCTGGGCAATTACTTTTTTTACAGTGCCTCTTTTTCCTTCGTCATCATGAGAGCACCTTCAAATAGGTCAGTTCGGAGTGAGCGCTGCACACAAAGCAAAAGACTAGAATTTTACTCCATCTATAGTAACACCCTACGCCACATATAGAATTTTACTCCATCTATAGTAACACCCTACGCCACATATAGAATTTTACTCCATCTATAGTAACACCCTACGCCACATATAGAATTTTACTCCATCTATAGTAACACCCTACGCCACATATAGAATTTTACTCCATCTATAGTAACACCCTACGCCACATATAGAATTTTACTCCATCTATAGTAACACCCTACGCCACATATAGAATTTTACTCCATCTATAGTAACACCCTACGCCACGTATAGAATTTTACTCCTTCTATAGTAACACCCTACGCCACGTATATAGGACAAAAGACAGACTTTCTCTTCATTCACTACTAGCATTGTCGTCAGGATGATGGTGGGGCATGAATAATTTAAATTTATGATTAGAGCCTGTCATTTCTAATGCAATGTTGTACTTAATATACTAAACTATGCGTTCCAAAGATCACATTAAAAATACAAACAACGTTTGACATTTTGAAGAGTCCTTTTCATGTATGTCCTTGACTCTCTGGGCCAAGCAACAGGAGGCCCCTCACCCCCACAGCCGGCACCAGAGCCATGAAGGTCAGCGCTGATGGTGACCCTGCAGGAGCCAGGAACTACCCAAATACAAACAGAAATGGTTCTGAAGTAGGCATTTAAACCATTGTTTTTGTTTTATTTGTTTATAAGTGTTATAGGCTGAAATGTGGGCGGCTGAACTTCAGCAACAAGACCGGCCACAACAGGATTGAAACCGCCCGAAACCTGGCAGGCGTCCGGGGAAATGCCCGGTGCCCCGTAGTGCCAGTCCGGCCCTGAGGACAGGGGCAGATAGCGCATGTTGAAGGTAAGCCTACATCATGGGCCACATCGCCATCCCCACTGCATCGCCATAGATAAGAATAACAAGAATACTCAGGTAAATTAATTTGAGGAAAATCAAGTTAAAGTATTAAAAAAGTGTAACTCATTTCATTTTAAAACATTTTATATTAAAAAGGGGGGATTTGGGAGTTATTCCTCAAAATATTTATTGGATGGTATTTTTCTTCATCTTTGATTATTTTAAAGGATGACTTATTTAATTCAATTAAAATTATATATTAAAAACAATGGCTCCAGGTTTGGTGGGATGGTGGGGGCTGCAGTTCCCCCACAATATACGACTTCAAATATTACTAAGTGTATTTCTTTGTATTAAAATTATTAAAATCAAAAACAATTGTGTTATGTATTTATTACATTATTTTGTTGGTATTTATTTTTTAAATATAAAAGGAAAAAATAGGGTTAAGGTCAGTTTTAGGGTTAAGTAAGGAGAAAAATATTTGATATTTTGGGAGGTAAGATATGTAAGATCATAGCTGTGTGACGTAAACTTAGTCAGTTTTTCATAAATATTGAAAGTATAGCTGAAATAGCTCTTGATTTTTAATTCTGTAGATTAATTCAATATGAAGGAACTATAATAGCAACGCATCAAGGACTTGTGACATTACATCTCATCAATTGTTGACTATGAGACATGCTGCAGCGTGTTGTTTGTGATTTAGAAGACAGCTTTTATTCTTTTTTCCATTTTCACTAAAGGTGAGAGAGTACACCTTCAGTGTTTTTTGTTAGTTTAGTGTTAACCTTCCTAGTGCGACTTGCATGAATATTCTAATATGGAGTAAGACTTTGAATATTTAGAATAACTAGGAACCAGATGGCATCTGAGCTTTTTAGGTATAAATATAATCTTCCAAATTTGCGCCAAACACATCCTGGAAACTCTCCCGCAGAATAATGAAAGTCCCAACGGGCTAGACTTCCTATAACTCTGTGTATATCTTTCTAGATTTGGAGCCCCGGACGCATGTCAATATTGTAATTAATTTTATTTTGATTAACTTGCTTTGTTATAAAGTATCTATAGAAGTGTTTTTAACTCACAGATAATGTGTGATGATTATTGTGTTAGGTATGTTAATCCTTTACAGCCCTGAAGAAGCGGTTGTTGTGCCACTCTGTGTATATCTTTCGTATTCTTTCTAGATTTGGAGCCCCCGACGCATGTCAATATTGTAATTAATTTTATTTTGATTAACTTGCTTTGTTATAAAGTATCTATAGAAGTGTTTTTAACTCACAGATAATGTGTGATGATTATTGTGTTAGGTATGTTAATCCTTTACAGCCCTGAAGAAGCGGTTGTTGTGCCACTCTGTGTATATCTTTCGTATTCTTTCTAGATTTGGAGCCCCCAACGCATGTCAATATTGTAATTAATTTTATTTTGATTAACTTGCTTTGTTATAAAGTATCTATAGAAGTGTTTTTAACTCACAGATAATGTGTGATGATTATTGTGTTAGGTATGTTAATCCTTTACAGCCCTGAAGAAGCGGTTGTTGTGCCACGAAACACGTGTTGGCTGTATCTGTGTATCAAGCATTTGCTCATGACTGTGGCTGTCTCCGTTCAGCAAGAATGAGCCTATGGGATTTGATTTTCGTTTCTCAAGAGACCGTATCTGACCTTTTTGTATAACAGTGTTCATTGTCTGAACCTGAATATCAAATATTTACTCATGGGAGTGACTGTATCTGTTTATCAAGAATGCACTTATAGGACTTGAATTTTTTTCTTAAGAGAAAGTATTTTGCCTATTTGTATAACCGCTATCACTGTGAAGTATTTCTGCGAATGAAATAAGTTATAAGAATACAAAGTAAGACCACATTTGGGGAAACTTTTTATAATAAAAAAGTAAATCTATGTAACTAGTGAACTTGTATAAATTATTGATATGTAATAAATAGGCTGTGGCTCCCCACTGACTTGTGTATTTGATTTAAGTAACTTCTGTGTCCGGTGGGTTACTGACAACAGTGGGTAGTAGCCTAGGGCAGGGCCGTATACATCTGTAACCCATAAGAGAAGACAGGCTACGATCCTTGTCCTTTCCTGTGGCCCCCTCTGGCATCCACGGCTCCACTCTTATTCTGCACTTGCGCAATGGCACGATCAGCACTGCAGCAAGTTCCTCTTCACAGCAGCCCGCTCTGGCATACGGGGTCGCCGAATCATCAACCGCACAGGGCAATGGCCCGATTTAGCACAGTTAACTTCACAGCAGCCCCTCTTGCATACGAGGTTGCCGACTTTCCCTCTGGGGTGGCACCACTTGGCAGGGTAGAACTCACAGTTGCAGAGTCCAGGTGCTGGTTACAAGAGACAAGCCCTTGGAGTCACTCTTGTGGTCCTGGGTACAAGTTGCAGGTCCAGTCTTTCTCACCCAGACAGGAGGGCACAAGCAGCAGGTCAGCACAGCAGGCAGCAGTCCTTCAGGTCATCAGTACAGCAGTAGTCCTTTCAGCAGCACAGCAGTCCTTCTAGGCAGAGTCTTCCACAGGTCCAGAGGTGTACTGAAAGTTGGTGTCCGAGGTTCAATATTCATACCTGGTGCCTCCTTTGAAGTGGGAGAAGTTTCTAGAGGTTTCCTTTTGAAGTGTACAGGTTTCCTGTCTCCCCTGGCTCCAGACTAGCTACAGGAGGTATGCAATCCTGTGTGTGAAGGCAGGGCACAGCCTATTCAGGGTTTAAGTGGGGCTGGGCCTAACTCCGCCCTCCCATCTTGCTAGTGATGGCCCATCCAGACACTACTAAGCTTTGGATTGTGACTGTCTAGGAGGAACACACAAAGATCAACTGCCAACTACACCCAGTCATGTGACCCAGAGGCAGGATGCAAGCACTAATTGGCTGAGGCAGGAAAATGCCAAGTTTCTAAAAATGGGAATTTTTATAATTGTAATTCAAAATCTGACTTTACCAGGCTCCTAAGAAAGCCAATTGGGAAATTAAATGCTGGAGACTGTTTTCTAAATCTCCCTATTTGTTCCCAAACATTGGCAAGTACGCCACAACTACGCCAAAGATCATCCAGATACACTAGGCACACTTTATTTATTGTGCACCTGTGCAAAGAGTCTAAAGTGCATTTCAAATGCAGGGGCAAATCTATGCAGTCACTCATTCATCCATCCATTCGCTACAAGCAATCACTCATTCATACTCATTCACTCATCTGTGCACCTCATTCACTCATCGACCTTTTCATAAACTCTCCTATCCATTGACTCACTTGCACATTTAACCACTAACCTGTTTCAGCCACACATGCAGTCACACTCACTGGCGTGGGAAATGAACACTTCCTCACATTAAAAAATATATATCTGCATGCCTCTTACTCAATATTTATCTTAAAAAGCAAAAGAGTAGGCGAGCAGATGAACACCTCAGCAACAAACAACCCTACATAATATGTTCATATGGTGCAAGGTCACTTCCGGTAGCTCCGTTCCTATTGACGCATCTGCACTGCAAAAGCAACAAAACACACCAGGAAGCGAGATATAACGTTTGTGTTTGTATTTCTAAAGCGCAAACCTAACTGGCCCGCAACAGACCCCAGGGGGGATGCATATGGGTGGAGGGGACACAGGAAGGAGGTAGCGCTAGTGAAGGCGCTGAGAAGTCCGCCTTTCTGAGGTACTGTTCCTTGAAGAGATGACTCTTCCTGATTTGTAGGGGGGCTGGTGCTGTTCTGATGCCATTGGAGATGTTGCTCCAGATCCTGGGGCTTAGGCTGCGGAGACTTGTTTTCTCCTTCATACAGCGTTTCGTCTCTAGTCTGGCAATGTCAGGGCTCCTCGTCTGGCGTTGACCTGCAGATATTGTTAGTTTGTTCGCTACGGAGGCAGGGGTCTTGAGGTAGAAAGCATTGTAAGCAGGGCTTTAAGTGGGATGAAAAAACTGAGGGGGTCTCTCAAAGGGGCGTGGCCAATGTAATTAAGGGCATGGCTTAAAAACACGAAAACTAAAAATCTGTTCTTAGCATAGTGTGCCGCCGGACTTGTATTTTGCTGTTTCTGTCATTGCATCCAGATGTATGATACTAAAAGTAACATCATACCTACAACAAGTCAGGACTATTGGCTTTGTCAATGGTTGTTAGTTGCATAAGATAAATAAGCAGCAACTATGGCTTTTATATAATATTGAAAAAGCATCCACTTACAGCCCTGGTGACACCACAACAATGTTGCTGCTCCTGAGTTTCAAAAAGAGAAGGGAAATCCAGAGAGAAAATGACTCTCTTCAAAGGATTTCCCTTCCCCCTACAACGCTCACCTGGCATGACGTCATGCCTGCCGTAACTTCTCCACTAGTGAGACGTGAGCAGTGTGAGCAGCGCACATCGATGTGCCTGCTGTCACTGCAGTCCGGAAAAAAACGGACCGCCTGTGCCATGGGACAAAACAGATCCCGATAGAGACCCGTTTCAAGGCCCCCTTTAAAAAACTGCCGGTGCTAAGCACCGGTGAGACCCGGCCCACTTAAAGCCCTGCTTGTAAGTGATGTAGCTGATTTGGAAGATGATTCAGGACTGCTTGCAGGGCAGCCAGTGTAGAGCCGCTAGCATGAAGGTGTTGTGGTTGGATGTCTTCAACCCCATGTTGAGACGCAACGGCTGCGTGAATTATGCCTTTCAGAGGGTTGAGGGTGGTCTCTGAGTTGCTGCCTGTCTAGATGGGGGAGGACTAGGCTTTGAACTCTCCTTCTGAAGTCTTCTGGGAGAAAGGGGTTCACTCCTTTCAAGAGAGAGTGAGTTGGAACCAGGCTGTTTTGATAATGTGTTCTTGAGTGACCGGTTCGAGTCACGCATGTGCCCGACAGATTTGGCCTGTTCCATCAGTTCGGGTCTGAAGCCTGTTAGGGTTTATTTGGGGAGCCATAACTGTATCAGAAAATGTTTGGTGCTGTTGGCAAAGCGGAGGAATTCTGTCTTTGTAGGGTCAGTAGAGTAGCTGGGCCATGTTGCAGCAAGGAAAATGCCCCCTGTGGCTGCTGTTGGGGTAGTAAAATACAGTATTGTCAGGGTTCAATGGGCCACGGTGCCACTGCACCTGCTGCACCATGCGAGCTACATTCCTGCATGGGTTTAGCATCAGATAGTTAATGGACGCCCGGGTTTGTTCCAAGCAGACTTGGGGTCTCTGTGTGCCGGAGAAGATTCTGAGCCAGTTCTCTAAAGATACACATGTCGGCGGGTACCATAGGCTTATTCCTAATTGCATCTCCAGCGGGTCCACAATGTTCCTTGGTTTAGGGTGGGGGCAGTTTTTATAATTAACCCAGCCCTTGGGATACCACCATTTCCACTGGTGATTTCAGTAACTGGTGACCTGGGGGGGGCGGCAGTGCGGCCCCAGCATCAAACGCCGTCTGATCTTCTTGCCACTGGTGGAAACCTGAGGTTTAAAGGAGAGAGTAGTGAGGGGCAGAGCACCGCCGTGCACTACTAACAGTAGAGGAAGGGACGGCGGGGCGTAACCGGAGTGTCATGGGCCCTGGTGCCAAGAAGGAAATGACCCCGGCCACTGTTTGAACTGTGAAATGCAGCAATAAACAAGGTTCAACGGGCCCCGGTGCCGCTGCACCAATATAAGCTACGTCCCTGAGTGGGGTGAATGAATAAAGTCACGGGAAGAGAGGAGTGAGGGGACGATAAATGGGGAAAGGATGTCTGCCTCGTAGTTAGGAAAGTGTGAAGGCTCAAAGAGGGGAGAGTGATGAGCAGGTCACTGCGAAAAGAGCGCGGGAGGAGCATCTGTGACGGGGGAGCGCAGACAGAAGAGGGCACAGACTCCAGGAGAGAGAGCATGAGATGGACAGCGAGTGAGTGGGCAGGAGAGTGGACGGGAGGGGTGGATAGAGGAGGAGACAGTAGTGCGCTGAGGTGGACAGCTCTCTGCCTGACTGACTGCGGCGGAGGTACCTGCCCGACGGCTCTGCAGCATACGGGTCCCAGAGGTGTCCGGCACCGCTGAGCACCCAGCAGCCCCCGGATCCTGGCCGGAATGCATTCACCGGCTCCCCTCCAGCGGACACCGGGGACAGAGCCCGGACCGGGAGTCCCGGACTCACACCCGGCGCTGGCCTGAAGGTAGCCGAGTACCTGCGACCATGTGGCCCCGGGGCCCCCTGCCCAGCCTGCTGCTCTGCTGCGCCACCCTCCTGCCAGGTACACCCCGCCAAACCACCCTTCTGCCCTCTATTGTCTACAAATGATAAAGTCACCAGTTAGGAAAATCCATGTTTAATTGCTATTTACGCTGCTAATATAGCCCGGAGGGATAATGTGCTTGCTGCAGAGGCTTGTTTAATCTACATGAGGAAGGGCCCATCCCAGTGAGCTAGCTCATTAGTTTGTGTAGCTGTCACGGGAGCCTTTGAACACTGCAATTTACAAGACGTGTTAAATTCAAATTGAGATACCTCTGTGGGTTAATGCGCCTAATGGCGGGGTCTGTTTAGATTTTGAAGCTCAGAGGCTCAAACCCCTGCACTCAGACCTGAATCTTTTTTATTATTGCCAAATTAATTCCGTGTACATGTGCTGATGAAAAATATCGTATTTACTGCATTCCAGAGCAAACGCTGATGCAGTTTTGACCCGCTGAATAATAACACGGTGCTTGTGTAGTGCTTACTGTCGTCGAATGTGTTTTGAGGAGCTATAAGTAACAAGTTATTGCTACCCCACTTAACGGCAATAATTTGAAACAACTTGCAAGGGCGAGCGTTTGATCAACACCTCCGTGAACAACACGGCCGGACTGGGAACCAAAACCAGCCCTGGCAATTATGCCCGAATGGCCCCCGGGGTCGGGTTGCAAAAAAGCGCTGGCCCCCGAGGTTTGGGGGTGCTAGTGTCAAGCACTGCTGCACTGTTACCGCTTTTGTTACAGGGGGCCGATATATAGCACCTGCTGCAAAACCGGCCCCCACCCTTCCGGCCCACCGGGAAAACGCCCGGTGCCCGCTACGGCCAGTCCGGCCCTGGTGAACAAACCTGCAGATTACTGAATGTTACACAAATCTCAGCCCGAGCAGGCGCTTTATGCTGCGGAACTATATTACCAGCCTCTGGGGGGTACAGCAGGGAGGCCACGGCGGACTCAGTGAGAGTTGGGCTGTGAATGCCTCGGTGCGTGCCTTGAGTCCTTCACACGTGTACCAGAGGGCAGTGCGCAGCGCTGGAGTGCCCGGATGAGCGCAGAGGGGAAGAGAAACAACACTACTTTCCCTGGCCTCGGCCTGATAAAAGGCCTGCTGGGATTCGAACCTGTGACTCGAGTCGCACACACACACACACACACACACACACACACACACTCACTCCTCAGTAGGCGCTCAGCACACTTTGCAACCTAACCGTGATTCGAACACGTGCCCTGCAGTTTTACGGACATCTCTGCAACATCCGCATTACCCACTGAGATATCTTCCTAGGGCTGGAATCTGCAACATGCAGGCAAGTCTCCGAAGCAACTTTGTTGGCCCACTGCACGATGTTTATTTATTTGTGACCCGTGGAGCCCGGGTTACTTTCAGCGCCATATATTTTAATTAGACCAGGGTTGTAAAATGTGATCGGGTGGTCTCCATCGCTTACACACACTAGGCCTCCGCTGCAGGGGCTTTAGCCAACAGAGCTATCTCGTTAGAGTTGAAGTAGACGACCTTCCTGTTGCGATATTCGGTACTCGACAACAGGTGCAATGACCTGCTGAGTTATCTGGTTGGGTATAAACCAGTTGACGGTAAGCATATCCCTGCAGCAGAGATTCACCAACGACGGCGTTTTACAGGCTGCTGTGCCAGTGGCAGTAGGTGCCGCAGTGGGGACTTTAAACAGTCATTTGGCGGATTGACAGGGATATTAGCCCGTGGCCTGCAATATTGAGACATATGAGGGCAAAAGGAACGTCAGCCCACTGATTTGTAGAGCTTGTCAGTTACACACATTGCCGCAGGAAGGTTGTTCCAACAATGCCCTATTTTGTACTTACTGATTGGAACCTGTGTGCATTCACCGTAGCAGGTGCTTTAACCCGCCGAGCTGACTGATTCGGATCCTGAAGCTGTGACCTGCGGCTCACCAGTCACCGGGACTCTACCGCAGTAGTTGCCTTGACCCACCGAGCTGTCCGTGAAGCCTGTCTCGGATATCCCGGGGGAATCTTAAGCGGGGTGCTGAAGGGCCTTACATCTCTGAATTAGTTGTAACCCAATCAGCTGTGCCGCGAGGCGCTGCGGTGAAACGCAGCCCGCTGGTAATTGGAAATGTTGTCGTGATCTGTAATCGCCACGCGCAGGATGTCAATAGAGCGCGTGCCGGGTAACCCGAGCCCGCGCGCCCGCCGGTCCATTAAAGATTGAGAGGGAAGCCGGGGCGCGAGGCCGCGCCTGTACCGAGCGCCTGCGAACAAACGCGCAGGCCCGGCACGTGTCCGTAGTTAGTGTGATGAGGTGCAAAGGGATATCCTGGGAGAGGCGGCCTCGCGCTGCTTCTCGGGTGACCCTAGTAGCGCTAAACCAGCAGGCTGTCGAGGTAACTCACTGCGTCAATGTGCCTGCCGCGGAGCTGTGTGTCACAAGTTCACCCTCGGGTAGGTAGCACATAGCAGGGTGGATTAATGCACCTGCTGTAAAGGTGCTGGTCTGTGTAACCTGGAGTACAGGTTTCAATCCCAGCAAGATAGCCAGTGGATCAATGCACCTTCCGCATAGAGCTGCATTACCTACATACAGGGTCACTAGAATTATGAAGGTCCTTGAATTATGAATCTCTGCGGAGGTTTTAGATTAATTATGGATTTGCTGCTTTTGTGACATAACCCGACATTTTAGATTTTAACAAAAACAATTCCAAGTTTAAAAATATCAAACGTTACTGAAAAAAGTTTCCCATGTCATGGGTCAGCCCGTGGCACAACTTTTGCAAAGGTTCAGTGGACACCTTGAGATGGCTGTATTCAAGTGTTAAACTGGCACAGATGAGTTAAAATGTTGCCCTTCCCGTAGTCACCATTTAACATGTCCAAACAGCAAAAGAATAGTGCCCTGGAATGTGCCCCGTTTATTGTCACGCAGTTTAGTCCACTCTGCAGACATAGTGTGTCTTTCATTGCTACACAATCCGAGTGGCCTCGTCTAGAGACCAACAGGTTCAATTCAAGCAAAGCAGTTCAGCGTCATCTGCTTCAGACATATGTGTGCAAGTGTAGGTAAAAGGTCTCATCTGCAGAAAGATACCTCAGTGGATTCATGCACCTGTTGCAGAGGGACGTCCATTTCCAGTTCTAGTCAGATAATTCTGTAGATGAATGCGCCTCGTGAAGAGAACTGTGTGTAACCTGCAGACCACAGATTTCACTGCCAGTGACACTACTGTGGGTTCATGATCCTTTTGTGGAGAGAAAAACATTGTGCAACCTGGTGGTTACACAATGTTAAACAGCCGCGGCCACTGCAGGTAAAAGCGGTGGGCTGTGTGGCCGGCTGAGGGGGGATTTCGAGAGACGACCACAAGGGAACATTAAATAAATAATTAATTTTCCCTCGTGGTCGTCTCTTAGCTGGTTAAAGCGCCTACTAGTTAAGGATTCCAAGAGCATTGGCAGTTCGTGGGCTTAAAGCATCAGTGGCAGAGAAGCTGGTGCAACCTGCAGCTCACCGATTTCGTAAAATAGCCCAGTGGGTTAATTCACCTGCTGTAAAAAGATGGGTTTAACTTGCACTTCACAAATTTCAAACTCTGTGTACCCATGGAAGAGAAATTTGCGTGTCCTGCTTGTCACGTGGTTTCATCCCAGTACACTGGTTCAGCTGGTGAATACACTTCCTGCTAATCTCTGTTTCCAACTTAAAGGTTAACGTGTTGATTGCCAGCAAACGTTTAATGGGTTTATGAAATTTTGCTGATACATGTTTATAGCCTGCTGATCTCAGGTACCATGCCAAGTGAAAGGCCTCAGTCGGCTAATGCAAAAAATGTGTGATATTAATTATTATTGTAAATCAATTTTATACATTTATTTTGAATGCAGGTCAAAAGAAAAAAATACCACAGCACTTTTATCCTAACTTTGAATCAAATCTTTAATTAATTTAAATATGAATCAAATCTTTAATTAATTTAAATACATTCAATTCAAATAAAATTATTTTTCTGAAGTTTAAATAAAAAATAAATTCCCTCATGAAGAAAGACAAATTGCATTATTAATTATTGACACTGATGTGTATAATTAATTTAAAATAGTGTCATTATTTTTAACAACACATTACATTCATTTATAAGTTCAACCAAGGGTGTTACATATTTTATAATTAAATAATAAATATGTTTTATTTTTAGATTTTTGTAAACGTTAAATTATATTTATTTATTTATTAAACTATTTAAAATACTTTCATTTATTTTCTGTGGGTTGTATTTTAAGTGCCACTTCTTTTTTTTTTTTAATTGGAGGGTATTCCAGTATCAGTGGTTGGCCATGTATGGTGCTGGACTTACTAATGTTTCTTTTTGGCGGCAGTAACTTGCACTCGTAAATTTGACCCATCCCATTTTTCGTGGGTTTGAGATGTATATGCCTACACTTTTGAGTAACTTTACACTTGGGTCCTGTAAATAGCCAAAAGTAGTAACGTTACTCAAAAGTGTCAGAGTAATTTACACATGTAAACTACTTACAAGTGTAAGTTACCTTTGTGAATAGCCCCAGAGGTGTTACTGAAGTGCAGATCTGCACCAAAATTGTAAGTTTGCAATCCAGTCGCTCTTTTGGGTAGAGTTCAGTCACAAACACTATGGGCAAGATTCACAAAGATTTAGCATCATGTTAGCGTTACTTTTTAATGCACACCCAACACTAAACCTGTTTGGGGAGTCACAAACCAACACAAATTGGTATTTGCGTGTTTGTATGGAAAAGTAACACAAAGGAGTGTGAAACGCTGCTTTGCATTACTTTGCATCCAGGGGGCATTACATGGGTGGTACATGGGCGTTCCCATGCAACCACCCATGCTTTTTGACGCTAAACACTATCTACTAACATTAGTAGACCGGGTTTAGTGCCAAAAATTAAAGCCGCTGGAAAGCAGGCGTTAAAAGGAGAAATGCTTTCATTTCTCCTTGCTTTTCTGACTTTGCATGTGTGCCGCACTGTACAGCACACATACAAAGTTGGAAAAGGTTTTAAACTTGTCTAGCCATAGTATTTTGTACAGGAAGGGTTACCCTTCAAAGTACAAAACCTATGCTAGATTCAAGCACGCACCCTAGCACTATGGCGCTATGGTGTGTGCCTCGCGCACGTCAGCTGAAATCAGCGCCTCACTAGGGAAAGGGGAAGAGAGAGCCTTATCTCTGTGAATATAGCGCTCTCCTTCTCCCTCTCTGTCATGCAACGCAGCGCAGCCTCTTTGGGTGCTGCGCTGCTTTGAGTGACACCATTGTGAATCTGGGCCTATGACACTGCTGCAACTGTTGCTAGTTTGCGTGCCCTCCATCCATTCATTCCCCTGCCCTCTTCAACTTTTAGGACAGACATTGTGGGATATATTTACTACGATTTGGCACCGTGTTTGCGTCACAAAAGTGATGCAAAATCTTTTTTTATCTATTTACTTTCCATCGCAAAACCTGTTTTGCGCTGGAAAATCCCTTGAAAGTGACATTAAGCAGCCCATAGCGCAGCTTTGCATTACTTAGCGCCAAGGGGGCGTTCCATGGGTGGTGCATGGGCGTTCCCAAGCAACCACCCAAGGTTGTTGACGCAAAACTCTTCTATTTACTTACAAAAGTAGACAGGGTTGTGGGGCAAAAAACTGCACCCATTTCAAATAGGCGCACTGCAAGTTTTCTTTCCCTTCGCACTTTTTGCACTTTTCACCAAGAAAAGCTTTGTGAAATCTGCATGGTGAAAACGTCCCAGTAATGAGGTCTTGAGTAGGGAAGGGGGGGCTAATTTTAACACCAAGTGTCTCATGCATTGTTGGCTTGATTTACCGGCTGGTAATTTCACACACAGGAAAAATCCAGTTACTAGCGCCACTGGAATTATGCCATTCTGCAACCGCATTTTTCTCATAATTATGGATTTGCTGCATTTGCTTCATAAACCTTCACCTGCTGCATAATCTGCAGATTTTAACAATGACTATAGGGGCATGTTTATGACACAGTAATGCAGCGCAGCAAGTAACCTTGCTGCGCTGCACTGCGTGACTGGGGAAAGGGCAGAATGTGCCATATTTATCACAATATGGCACATTCTTGTACTTTCCCTAGCGCAGGCGCACAATGTGCTGCGCACCCTTTCACCATGGTGCAACGGTGCTTCTGCTCCCCAAGGCATATTCCATTTTGCAGCACACATAGAAAGAGGAAGTAATGAGGAGAAATAAAGATATTTCTCCTCGTTATGCCTCCCCGGGGAAGGCGTAACATGACGGTGCATCTGCAGGTGCATTCCCAGGTCTACTAGCATTGGTAAATCTGGGAATGCGTCAAAATCCATGGGAACACCCGTGCTTCGCCCATGGAACGCCTTCCCACGGCAGAGTAACGCGGCGCATCGAGTTGCGTTACTTTTAATCAGTGCTTGAAATGGAAAAATAGAAGTGCAGGTACTCTGTACCAGAGTACCTGCTTGTTTCTGAGAAGTGCCGGTACTCTCCAATTAAAAGTATTAGGTCACTCTTGAGAAGTGCCGGTACTCTCCCTCTCAAAATATAAAAGGTGCTGGTACTCCATACCGGACAGTACCGGCCCATTTAAAGCACTGCTTTTGATGTATCAAGCCACTCAGGACTATGCAAAGTGGCCTTGCATAGCTTGATAAATCGCATTTTGGGTTTGCGTCACACTTTCACAATGTTGCGTGGTGCAAACACGACGCAAGCCCCTTCACAAATATGCCCCATAATGTCTCGCTTAAACGGTTCAAAAGTGACAAAGTGTGACACGTGTTACTGCGCAGTGGAAAGCCGTTCACAAAGGTTGACTGGTCACTTTTCTGTTGCTTTGTGCTGTATTTTGGTGTCAGAATGGTACTAGGGAGGTGAATCCTTTGCCCAGATGGTGCTAACGTGTATAAAATAACAAAATAACTTGTGGTATCTGAGTTACTGAGAGTTTCATATTTTTTACCTCTTTTCTCTGTGCACATTTTGCCAGGTGCCACCTCTCTCTGGAGCAAAACCAAAGGGGATGATGGACGGAGTGTTGAACATTGCAAGCACTCACCCCCAGTCAACTGATCTGGGTTTAATCCATCATCATTCTTTAGCTCACTCCGCCACCCCAGTTCAGACATGGCCATATGCAAATCAGTCTGACCCTGTGCCTCATGGGAACAGTCCAGCCCGAACTGCCAAGCCATGTCTTCCCTGGACCGGAAACGTTTCACCTAGCTGCTAATATCGAATCGGCGCAACATAACGTTTGTGCCCGAGTTCCAACTCGGAATCAAGGCGTTAATGTTGAAGCGCCAAGAGGCAGCTCATTTGGGGAGGTGTGCTAGATTAATAGCATTATCACCATGAATAGGTTATTAAATTTGGAGGGAATATGGGACGTATTTTGTCAGGACTGGATTAGCACATGTCCAGTGTTCCATAGCACACTTCAAAGCGCTGTATATAACTGCATTAAGTGTAAGATCGCAGAAGGATGAGAGGCTGAACTGGGGTTGCTGCGGTTCGAACACCTGACTCGCAGATCACTTCCGATGTCGCCAGATGCCATTTGAATGGATGTGTAACCCACTGAGCTATCCTGAGGAAAGGACGTGGGGAATGAGTGACTGGCAGGCATCTTCGCTCAGGGCAGCGGTGCAGGTGCATGAACCGTCAGCAAGGCCGGGGCCCCAGTGCCCCGTCTACAGCAGCCCCCAGATACCAAGTGGCGAGCCCCCCCCCCCCCACTGCTTTCTTCATCCTCCGCCCATTACATATGTAAAGGACTGGGGGACAGAGATTAAATGTCTGCCTTAGACCCCAGCCAGACTCCGCCTCGCCTTTCCACACCTGGAGGGGGGCGGGGGGGATAGAATCATTAATTTAAACCACAACATGTGAACCGCATTCAATGACACCCAGCACTGAGTTTGGGGGTGCTGCAGCCAGGAGGGTGGGGGTGGTTTGACCTGCCTTTTCAACTCCCTGGCTGCTTCCTCTGTCTTATCAAGGCATGAACGAGACACCCAGGGGCGCCCTTGGAAAGGCCTCGGGATTGTATATGTACAACCTGTCTCAGTGAAGCCCGTCAGACAGCGAGCTGGCTTTTGGGGAGGGCGGAGGGGTTGTCAAACACGAGGCCCCTCCCATCGCCTCCCCACCAGCACCCCGAGACTCCCATCTCCTGTGCTCCTCCTGCCCAGTGTGCCCCAGCTATCACGTTTGAAACTGGTAACCCTTTGTACTAGCACTGACTGCAGCACATTGTGTGACCTTGGGCAGATCATTTTGTTCTTCTTGCATTATCTCAACAGGGAGTGCACATCTAAATGTAGATATGTCTACTCATATGCATCATGTGTAAAACAAGTAAATTACACACCTTACAGGGGGGAACAAACCATGCAATGATGCGCCTTCTCATTTTGGTTAAAAAGACTGCCTTTGATAGCACCAGATCAATTTACCTCCAGCGCCACGAGGCCATTTTGGTGGCATATGGTGCGCTACAAAATGCACCTAATAAAAGAAATGTTGTGGATCTGAGTCCACCATCCTTGCGCTCTCCTGCCTGCAATTAACATCCTCATAACTGAAAACAACTGGCAGCGCCTAGAAACAGTCCAAGGATGGCAGAAGCACATTGCACATACTTACAATTCGAGGAGTTAAAGAGCCAGATTCAGAAGGTACTCATGCAGGCCCGTTTAGCTGGCTTTTTAAAATACTCTTTTTTATGAGTGTAAACCCACTTTGGGAATTTACAAAACTTGATTTACTCCTGGAAAAGGTTTTAATAATACAATTTCACATGAGTAAATCTAGTTCCCTGGGCATGGTTTCGGTGTGCCAGGACAGCAATTACCCGAGCGAGAGTTTGTGCATACATACCCACGAACTTAGACTTTTGAGGGTAGTTATTCCTGCCTGTAAAATGGGCAAAATTAGTCCTGACAAGCAGTTTCGTCGTAAGTATTTTTAGGGCCTCGGGCTAGAGCCAGTGCTTAATTTGTAAATAAAAAACATAAGTGCCAGATCCCTCGTCAGGAATCCATTGCAGCTTGCACCACACACTACCACTGCCAGCGACAGTACCCACACAATTACTAACCATCACACTCCTAGAAGTCTGACAGTTCAGAGCAGTCCACGCCCCAAAGGTATACCAGCGGCTTGGGTGGCATGTATTAGTCATTTCTAATGTATATTGAATTAATAAACGACTAGTGTTGTGTTCTCTCTAAATTAGACAAACAGCACCACCATGTGGCAGGAAGTCATAAGTGTCAGTCTTGACAATTAAGTTCCTGTGCCCAGCACCGGTAACCACAGGTTAAAATTAAGCACTGGCTAGATCTATTTTTGGATACCCCTGTTGGTAACAACTTTGAATTTTATAATCCATTTCCTTCTAATAAATGCCCTCATGATGCCAAAGAAACTTTCCAAAATGGCGCTCATACACAAAAACAGTTGAAATATGTCCGAAGGCACCACAAAACCTTAAGCTGACACCAGGTAACCGAGTCACTGGTAGAGGGAGGCAGAGAGAAGGAGAGAGGATGAAATATAGAAGAAGACAGAAGGTGAGCTAGATACAGAGGACGTTTACTTTCCCAGAGGACCCCTAGGAAGCTGGGGGCCTCTGGCCAATTGCCCACTTTGCCCATGCTTTGAAACGTCTCTGCTGACAAGCACAAGGCTAACTCTATTTCGAGGGTTTGTAGAGGGAAGGGAACACTTACAAAATGGCGGTGGTGTGGCGGGTGGCGTTTCTCCATGGGGAAATATACTTCTCCAAATGCAAGTAAAAAGAAAACAACTGCATTTCCACTTGCATTGATGGTTATTTAATGAGCAAACATACAAGTGTATATTTGTTCCTGCAAAAATAGAGTTCCTGAAAGTTTTTTCCTCCAGGATTTCACCTGGAAACCTGTGATTGTGGCTGATTTCCAGGAATAATCTGGCAAACCGTTATGAGTCCCAAAAATGACTAAATTCCCCTCCTGCCCCCTGATATATATGCACATGCTTTCAAAGGAGTGGGGGGGGGGGGGTAAAGGGTGTAGTGAAGGTGCAAGATGATAGGCTGCAGAAACCACGTGATCTGTGGTATGAGGCAGGTTTCCCGGGAGCTCTGTCCCACAGCAACGTTACTGCATCCCGCCGCACACGTGCAGGTGGCACAGGGGCGTATCCCAGAAGGGGTCACCAGGCCCCTCCTGTAATGTCAAGTGGGAGTACATTTACAAACTGCACAGCCCAAAGTGGATGGGTACCCTTCTGGACATGGCATGGAAGGTGCTGGGAACTGTTCATGGTCCTAGGCCCCTTCCAAAGGGATGCTGATGGAATGGGGAACGGCCGGAGCAACTCGGGCTGAGGCACGCGTGCCGGAACAACGCAAGCGCAACCACACTTGCCTGAACAACACATCTGCCTTAAGCACGCATATGCGTTGTTAACGCAGATATCGGTCTAGTGTTCAGGATGGGCGGGGAGAAGAAGAGGAAGCGTTGGAACTGGAAGCTCTGGACATGGACGGTAAGTAGGGCTGGGGCCGGGTCTTTTTTAGGGGTGGGGGGTCGCTTTTAGGGCTCAGGGCAGGGGGGTCGGGGTACTTTTGGGAAGGGGGCAGATTTTTAGGGCTCAGGGCGGTGTCGGGGTAGTTTTAAGGGCTGGGCTTGGGTTTGGGGGGGGAGTTTTTAGGAGAGGGGGCGGATTTAAGGCTCAGGGCAGGGGGGATTGGGGTACTTTTTTAAATTGGGGGCAGGGTTTTAGGACTCAGGGCAGTGGAAGGGAAGGGGTTGAAGTAGTTTTTCATTTTGGTCTTCAGGACCCCGTCGCGAGGCCATATGTAGCCACAGATGGTTCATCTCACAGTATAAAGTGCCTCATTCTGAATGTCCTTTTTTTGAGAAGACAAGGGTACCCCAATATGTGAACCTGGGGTGGCGAGATATCTAGGAAACAGTGGTTCAGGTGTGGCCTAAATGGTCCAAAGCGAGAATGTGACATTAATTGTGCTTTACCTTGCTGCCTCTACAAAATGCATGGTTTATGCTGATTAGTTGCATAATAGGGAGCCCCAATCAATGCATTAAATTGATTGTTTGCATACACAAGGTCCTTAAATTAATTATATTTCCCATTCCACTACCTCCTATTTTAGATTCAGCTTGCTCACCCTTGTCCTGAAGATGAACCCCACTTATTGGGTTCGAAACGCCGTCGACCACCATACAACATGAACTCCTATTACTCCTTGTAAAATAACTGTGGAGCTCATTATACTGTTGTCAATGCGATGCCTTTTTAAACCTCACTATCACCCTGCATGTCACGCTTCCTTTCACCTAAATGTATGTGAGCACCTGAATACTATACAAAAAATTGTAAAATAAATGTCTATAATTTATCTGACCTACATGACCTTCCTCTGATCTTTCCTTTGCTCCCTCATGAATTAATTTCAAAATCTTAGAACCAAGTGTTTCCTGCTGGGTCACTTTCTCGCTTTGGACCATTTAGGCCACACCTGAACCACTGTTTCCTAGATATCATTCTGAATGTCCGGCACATCCTATTCCTGGGACCAATGGGAGTTTACAACCAAATCAGTATTTTAAGTTTTGTAGTTCTTGTTCTGCATCCTAGACAAGCAAGTAACTGCCACACCCAAGGAGCTGTTGACGTGCCATTCCCCACTCTGCAACTCACATCACCACCGTCCATCTAATCTACAGGCCTTCAGGACAGAACATGGATTTCATTGATGAATTCTCAGATCTCCTCACCACCTCAGCCATCCAACATGCACACGCCTCCCTCTTGGGTGACTTCAACCTCCCAGACTAGACAAGATTAAAAAAAAACTAGAGACCCTCCTCAGCCTCATTGACACAATCAACTTGGTACAGCACATCACACTATAACACATTCCAAGCATCTTTGACCTGATCTTTTCTAGATCACCAACAATCCTTTGCAAACCTCCCATATCCATGAACTGGACAGACCACTTTGCCGTCCCTGTTTCCCTGTTCAGCGTATTATCAAAAACCCAAGGTCAACCCAAAAGAATAGACCAAATCTTCAGATCCTTCAAAGACTTCTTCATATGCAGCCCATTTCTCGAACTCATCTCTCACCCTATCAACTCCATGTCTAACACCAACACCCCCTAAACAACCCAAACACCTTTTTGTAAAACTGAGAACATTCATGTCCCAATTAATACAGACAATTGCAAACTAAAGTTTTCAGCACTCTGGAACTTTAATAACCTTGCTGATGACAATAAATGATCCATCCACAGACAGGGAAGAAAACAGAAGAAAAATCAAATTCTACATGACCTCATGTTACGGAAGTCTCTCAGCGCAGCACACAGACAGCTCATCACATCAGTCAAAACAAAGTACGATACAAACACCATCAGTGAATTCACCAACAGAAGCAGAATACTTTTCAAGACAATCAGGCACTGCGTCACCCTCTGCCGTATCCACTTATTCCTCACTCCACAGAAAAGTGCAATGCCATCACCCGCTTCTTCAGTGTAAAAATACAGAAGATCCAACAGCACATCGACACCACCAAGACAGCTTCATCCCTCACGCCCGCCCCTTCCCATAGAATCCCGCAATGGTCACCCATCAAAGCCCTCTTTCTCTCGCAGATCTCACCAACATACGCAACTCCCTCAAAGCTGCTTCTTATGAAGATGATGTCTTACCCTCATCCGTCATCAACACTCTCTCTGGGGATGTTCTCTCTCACCCCCTACTTACCGTTGTCAATGCCTCTCTCGCTCAAGGAATCTTCCCAGAAGTTCTCAAAACAGGCCCGATCCTCCCACTCCTAAAGAAACCCACAGTCGACCCTGTTGACCTCACCAACTACTGGCCATGACTGCATTCATTGGTTGGTTTACACTTGGTTGGATTACTTAAGATACTTGTAAGTTGGCAGTACCTTCCTTTTTATTACTTATAAGTCACGCCTGAGGTAGGCCCTAAAGGGTCATAGGGTAGGGTGCATAATATTTAAAAATTAAGACGTGTGTTTAAGTTTTACGTGTCCTGACAGTGAAAATCTCCTAAAGTCGTTTTTCATTGTTGTAAGGCCTATCTCTCCCATACACTAACTCTGGATTAACTCATTTCAATTAATAAGTGCTTACGTTAGATTAGGAGCAATTAAAGAAATTATGTTTACACTCAGATGAATTGCAATTTAAAATCCTCTTTAATGGTAAAGTTAAGTGTTTTAAGTGACAATTTTGTAAATGGCACTTTTAGAAAGTGGAAATTTTCCTGGTCAAAATTTCTGAGGCCTTTCTAGGAGTTTCCAGCTGCATGGGCCTGTTAATAGTTCCCATATCAAGAATGTGTACTGGGCCCAGACAGGGAATAATGGTACCTGGGTGTAGCTGGGAGAGGGTCTTCCTGGCAGGGGAAGAGCTGTACACTGCCCTGAGGCCTTTCCTTGCCTTTGTCCCCTTAGACAGATTGGAGACCTACCCAGGGGAAGAACTGACCCTAACCAGTTATGAGGTTAGGTCAGTGAATTCCCCCACAGAAAGGCTGCCACCAAGTATAGGGACAGGTCCTTCCGAACTACTCATCTGAACACTCCTTGACCTTTGGAAGATTCAGATGAAGGATTGCCCATCTGCCAGAAGGACTGCCCACCTGTTTGAAGGACTGCCTTGCTGCCTCAAGAAGGAAGATTGGACTGGCTTGCCTTGATCCCAGGCTACCTAGAGTGACTTCAAGGGTCAATTGGCTGACCTGTATGAGCTACAGGGACACAACAAGTTTCCAGA
Organism: Calotriton arnoldi; assembly: GCA_963921515.1. Lineage (NCBI taxonomy): Eukaryota > Metazoa > Chordata > Amphibia > Caudata > Salamandridae > Calotriton > Calotriton arnoldi. The sequence continues at coordinate 2,933,740 of CAWUFW010000835.1, forward strand.
GGCCTCCTTGCAACTGCCCAGCTGACAAGCTGCTACTGGACTGCGGGGCTCCAGAGACGACCGGCTGTTTGCACTACAGACACGACCGTCCGTGACGTTCGACCTGCTCTTCACGCCAAAAGTGTCCTCCGGGCAGCCTCCCCCAACGCGAATGCAACTATTTGCACTGGACTTGAGAAGGTATCACTTCAGCTGGACTAACCTGGTTCCTGTTCCAGCTTGAGCTCCGGTGCGGTATGCCTGAACTTGTGCCTTTACCCCGGTCCAGCACAACCAGGTTACTGCGAGAGGCGCTTTCTGCTTCTTGGTGCTATTTTCCCATAGCAATTTAAAATTCAATGTCTCTGGTTCTACTGGTTGGATACTTGTTATTCTGGTATCATTTTATTTATTACAATTTACTCTATCTCTCTAAACTGGTTTGGGATTTTTCTTGTTTTGTGTTTTCACTTTGACTGTTTGAGTGCTGCATAAATACTTTACACATTGCCTCTAAGTTAAGCCTGACTGCTTTTGTGGCAAGCTTCTAGACGGTTAAGCACAGGTTAATTTAGTGACTTTTGTGGTTTACCCTGACACGGACTGTGGTTGTTGTCTGAGTGGGGCTTCCACCCCCTTCCACCAATAACTCCATTTCTTATACAAACCAACACAGAATTCCTGTTATTTGCCAAGAACAACAAACAGAAACAGTGCAAACCTGACTTAATGATATGAACTTTGGCAGCTTTGAACCCCAACTTTCACTTGGATTCACCCTGGACACCAACTTCACCCTCAAGGAACACATTGCCAAAAATAAACAAAGCTGGCCTGGTATCAACTTTCTCTTCTAAAGAAAGTGAAACAGTTTCTTCCGGACAGCGACTTCATAATTGCTGTTCAAGCCCTCATACTTTCGAATCTGGAAGGTGGTAACGCCCTGGTTGTTGGCTTTCCAGAGTGCACACTGGCACTCATTAAGGTTAGCCTACATGCCACAGCTTGTTTCATCCAGGAGCCTAAAGAAATACATTCACATCACCCCATCCTGATGGAACTCCATTGGCTCCTGTTGCCTGCTTGCACCATCTTTAAAACCAGCTGTATTGTTTACAAAACCATCACCATCAGTACCCTGCTTATCTTGTAGACAATCTCACCATCTTTGGTGGCTCCCGGCACACCTGCAGCCATGAAGGCAGGACTGAAGAGTAAGCAATGTAAAAAAGGAAAAAAAGACAGCAAGCTATCTGCATCTATGCACCCGGGATCTGGAACAGTTTCCCTATATCCATCCGGTCCACCCCAACCCTGCTCCAATTTAGAAAAAGGGTTGAAGATGAACTTCTTTAAAGAACACTGCATCACAATGCATTAACAGTCCACAAACCAGATACCTCTCCTGTCTCTTTTTGACTTTAGGCTTGTATTTGACCCTGGACAGCACTCCGCAGCCTTTTTGATAGGTGTGCGCTATAAGAACACAGCATACATACATAGCATACATGCATGTGCCATATCACCACATGAAACAAAGGGCAGCTTGTAATAAGGCCATCATTATGAAAGTGGGGATTGTGTAGGCGAATGCACATTTTTAGTAATGCAGCTCATGACCACAGTGTGGTGTGGCACAACTGTTTAAGATATACATGCCCGAAAGAGGCCACAATGCCCTTTCTATAATTTGACCCATGGTATGTGCACAGCACTAAAATTCCCGGCACACCGGAAGCCTTTATTCCCCAAACACTTAGGCCCTGGTTACATTTTAAGCTCAATAGGTTGCGGCAGTTAACACACGTAGCAAATACGAATACCCCAAGGTGACTTATTTACCACATGTGGCAAATACCTCCTATTCCGAATTTCAACGGTAAAATGAGGCATAATTTGTAATCGGGTTTTAACACATTGAATTTCACGTTTTGCCGTTCTTTTCCGGGCCTTTTTCTCCCCAATACATTTCAACAGATTTGAGGTGCCCAAATCTACCAGGGGAAAACTGCAAGGGTGTGATAATGATCCCACACTTCGTAATTCTGATTTTTCTGCAAACCCTTGTTTGGTCAGGGATCGGAACGTACTCCTTAATTTGTAAAGAGTTCCTAAGGCGTTGATGTGAGCTTTCAACGTTATTTAAAAGCACATAACACCAACACCACCTGATGTTTCCTGGAAGATACGAGCGAGAAGCCCATGGCATGTAACAGGAAGCAACGAGCAAGAGCCCATAGAGATATAGTTACACATATCAACTCCTCTGGCATGCAGCCACTGGCAGGGCTGAGCGTTGCCAATGCTGCTTCGGTGTTCTGCACATCACTCTCAGAGATTACAAGTGATGACAGTCTTGGGGAGGGCTCACTCTCACGTGGCACCCTGGCACCTTCTCAAGGTGCTTTGTTTCTTGCCAGCAGTGTTTGCTCTCACATATTATCTCCCTGCTCTTTGTCAGGCCCCGTTTGAGCGACCACCGGGCTGGAAGGGGCTACTGGGCCACAGCCGTGGGGGGTGGGGTCATTTGCCTCTACTCTCCCGGGCTCTGTCCTACTATGGTTCTGCAAACTGGGCCAAGTACAACCTTCAGCGCTTGACTTTCAGTGGCAGTGATGGCGAGCGGTCACAATCTTCCCAGGGAGCCTAATGTGAGGGTACAATCGACTCAGAGCTCAACAGACACCCAACAGTGCAAAAATGTGATTGTCCAGCCCAGTGCTTTCATTAGAAAAAAACACTTTATTGCACAATGTTAGAAATGGGGGTCTCTAGTTGGCAAGGGCTTGCACCTTTGTCCAAATAGGGACCCTTCTTCCTAGTCAGGGTAAGGGAGTTACACTCCTAAAATAACCCCTGCTCACCCCCTTGGTAGCTTGGCACGAGCAGTCAGGCTTATCTTAGAGGCAGTGTGTAAAGCATTTGCACATAACCCACAGTAATACAGTGTAAGCACTACAAAAGGACACCACACCAGTTTAGAAAAATATCCAATATTTTTATATACTTAAGACAAGACCAAAAACGATAAAAATCCACAATACAGTACTTAAAAATCTTCAGTTATCAAAATATGCTTTAAAAACAGTTACTTGATTTCGATAGCTCCGTCCGGGGCTATCACAGCGTCGTGAGCAAACAAGTCCAAACAGTTCTGGCTGACCGCTGCGTCGCGGGCCAGCTACGGTGTCGGGAGACCCGCAAACAGTACCTTTTAGAAATGCAGGGCATCGGCGACCTCTCGTTGAGCTTCCGAAAGCACGGCGTCCGCAGGCGTCGGTTCCTGAGGTCGGTGCAGGAGTCGTCGGGGCCCTCGAAGTCGCACGCATTGCAGATCGATCAACTCTCTGTTGAAGTCGGGAGCGCTGGCGTCGGCAGGCGCCGGGTGCTGCGGTGCGAAGTGCAGCGGTGCGGCGTGCGGTGCCCTCAGGTCGCCGTGCGAGCAGCGGCTCAGTGGTGGCGTTGGATGGCGGCGTTGGATGGCGGCGTCGGTGAGACCAGGGTCGCGGTGCGAGATGAAGGCGGTGCTCGTCACGGTGCTGGCAGGTCACGGTGCAAGCAGCGGCGTCGTCGTTGCTGAAGTGCTGTCGTCGGCTGACGTACTGGAGTCGATGGCGCCAGCGTCGGTAGGCCAAGGCTGCGGTGCGGGATGAGGGCGGTGCATCGTGTAACTTTATGAGCGGTGCCCTCGAACCATGGTGCAAGCAGCGGCGTAGATTTCGGCGTGGAGCGGCGTCGTCGGGGATTCCAAGGCGTCATGGTGAAGCGAGGCGGTGCGGAGTGCGGTGCCCACAGGTCGCGGTGCGAGCAGCGGCTCGGTGGCGGCGTCAGCAGGCGTCGTCGGTGAGACCAAGGTCGCGGTGCGGCGGTGCCCTCTGCGGTGCCTTCAGGACACGGAGTCGGCGACGTCGTCGAGTTGCTTTTCTTCTGTTGCAGCACAAAACACACAGTCCCCAGTGCTGAGGGCAGAAGAGCTTGAAGTCTCTGCTGTTCCTGAGACTTCTTGAACAGGGGGCAGGCTCTACCTCCAGCCCTTGGAGAGACTCACAAAGTAGATTGCAGAAAGTTCAGCCCAGTCCTTTCACTGCCCAAGACAGAAGCAGCCACTGCAGGCCAACACAGCAAAGCACACAGCAAAGTGGTAGTTCCTCCTCACAGCTTCTCCGGCTCTTCTTCTTGGCAGTCTTCTTGATCCAAAAGAGTTCTAAAGTTCAGGGGTCTGGGCCCCAATATTTATATCCCAAATTCCTTTGATCTCTTAGGCAGAGAGTGTCTGTGCCCAGCCAGAACCAGTTCTGCCTCCTCTAGTGTGACTTCCTGGCAGGAGGTGGAGACGGCATTGTCAGAGGCAGACCAGGCCCTTTGAGGTGCAAGGAAATCTCCTCCCTCTTCCCCAGTTGCAGCCCAGGTCTATTCAGCCCTTTCCTGACCCACCTAGACTATCTGGAGCCACTCCTGCTCCCCTGCCTTCTGTCATTCAAAACCCAGACAGGCAATCCACATTCCAACAGAGGCACACAGGCTGACTGAGCAAGAAAATACCTACTTTCTAAAAGTGGTATTTTCAAACACAGAATGTAAAAATCACCTTCACTAAAAGATGCATCTTTAGATTCTGAGTTCAGGCATACTAAACTTTATTTTCCTACCTAGTTCCCAGGGCCAGTTATGTTTATAAGATGTTATAAACAAACTTCCCATTCTGTCCTATGGGGAACAGGTAGCCTTGCAATAGTGAAAACCGAAATTGGCAGTAATTCACTATCAGGACATGCCACACACACACCAGGGCATGTCCTACCTTTCACATACACGGCACCCTACCCACAGGGGTACCTTGGGCCTACCTTAGGGGTGGCTGACATGTAGGAAAAGGGAAGGTTGGGGCCTGGCAAGTGGGTGCACTTGCCAAGTCGACATGGCAGTACCAGACTGTGCGCAGACTCTGCAATGGCAGGTCTGAGTTACCTTTTCAGGGCTACTCACGTGGGTGGAACAATCAGTGCTGCAGGCCCACTAGTAGCATTTGATTTACAGGCCCTGGCACACTCAGTGCACTCTACTAGGGACTAACAAGTAAATCAAATATCCAATCATGGAAACACCAATCCATAACACATTTTACCACAGGAGCACTTGCACTTTACCACTGATCAGCAGTGAGAAAAGTGCGCAGAAACACTAAGCCAGCACAGAGTCAAAACCGGGAGGTCAGAAAGCAAAAACTCAGAGGAAACACGCCAAAAGATGCCAAGTCTAACACACAATAAGACACAAAACTGCCCAGAGCAGTGCAAGTGCAGGTCAACCCCTTTTCAGTCATTAGTCTCTTTGGAGCTACGTCTCATCAATTCTTCGGGCTGCAATAGGATACGGGTGGGCCTTCGGCTCTGAGGTCGTTTTCAGTGGAAGTTTGCCGGCTGCGGTTGAGTCTCGTGCTGCCCCGCCCAGGTTGGACAGACACAGGTCACACAGCAGTGTCCGGCTGGCAGGGGGTGGTAGCCCTCTTCTGGGTTTGACAGCATCTGCAGCAGGTGGTCCCCGCAGTTGCAGTGTCCTACTCCCTGTTGACCAGTGAGTCTTGGTGATAGTGGCTAGGCCTCCCTCGGGTGAGGTGGTGATGCAGTACTCCTTCCAGGTGCAGGTCCCGGGGTGGCGATTTGACAGCTTCAAGGTAGTTTAGGCAGTAATGGCTGGGCTTGATCGCAGGGGCGGATCCTCCATGTGGGTAAAGGAGCGTCGCCCCACTGCTTTCTCGCAGTGCGAGAAGCAGAAACATAAAATGGTATTATAAATACCATTTTATGTTTCTGTTTCATGCAATGCGGGAAAGCAGAAGGGTTTGGTTGTGGGCGGGCGGGTGGGCGGTCCTGCTCCAGGGCAGGTGAGGAGTGGATTGCCCACTGTTGTGGGCACTGACTGTTTGATCGGCACCAGGGCCGACCAAACCAGTCATACGCACACTGCCCTTTTCTCCATGTAGGCTGCATGTAGCCTACATGGAGAAAATGGCCTCCTCATAGATGCCTGTGCAGTCGGCGACCCAGCCAATCACAACGCTGCCATTGCAGCGTTGTGATTGGCTTAGGGGAGGGGAGGGAGGCTGCCTGCTTCCTGTGTGGAGGAGAGGACGCGGGACGACGCGGGACGACGCAGGACCGGACTGGGCCGCGAAGGTAAGTTACATTTCTAAAAGAAATTACACCCCCGCGTGCCTCCCCACCCACGAGTCATGCCGGCCGCGACTGCATGATTGGGCACTGTGTGTTGGTGCCGTTGGTCCCATGGGCTGCCAATCTGTGTTTCAGCACATGGGGTCAAAGTGCCTGAAGGCAGCAGCTTTCTCTGGGTGGTGTAGTCCATTTGGCACATAACGGGCAGGTGCCAGGGCTAGACACTCGTTCAGTCCGTTAGGGCACTCTGTGGTGAGCCAGGTTCACAGTTTTCTGCTTCAGTGGCATGGTCCATTCATGCGCAACTCAACAAGTGCTACGGTCAACAACAGTCACTTTGAAAACATGAACCAGTGCCGTAGACCGAACTGGCACATTTGGGTAGTTTCATGGCTGCGACCGCAGAGATGACAACTGGATTTGCTAGGGCACACTTTAGACAGTGCTGTGTACCTTCCGGTCAGGTTCAGTGAGTGGCTCCGAGTCAGGAGCATGCCAGTCAAGCTCTTCCTGTGCCTCTGGTGGACATGCCACAGCACCAGGGCCATCCGCCCTTGTGCACATTAACAATCGGCTCTTCCTGCGGTGTGAGCTCCCTCCTTCCCTCTTTGGTCAGGCAGGACACTGCAGGCCTTCCAGAATAGAGAAAGCAGTTGTTTCACCAGATATCTCCATGTAATGTCACCTCACCTCTGGGAACCTAGCTGTCAGCTCTGGTTGTACAGCAGTTCTCTGGGTACTTTGAGGAGCACTCCCTTCGTTTGTAAAAGAGAACATGTAACTGTAACTATAAGTCGGTCCTCGGCTCCCACTCTTATACAAGTACAGCAGACAGGGGATGTGTGTTCTCAGTCTGCACTTTCAGAGCCGGTGTGCACCAGTTCACTTTCCATGTGTCCTTCTCAAGCATCCTCCTGATTCAGCTGTTGTCTTCAGTGATGCTCTTCACAGCAGGGTCGTCTTTAGGCTGGACCATCATGGAGGTGTGAGTAGCCTGCATCTCACTGACCTAGCCACAACTGACAATGATCAGGAAGAGACACAAAGGATGGCCCTTGTCGAAAGACCCTTCATACCCTAACAAGGTGAACTGCAGTCCCACCTTTAACTCCTACCAACCACTAAAAGGCAATCTCTATGAAGACGAAGCAGCAGCCCTCTGCATCAAAGGCTCTAACTGAATTTGTAAATGACACCTCTTTCATGTGCACAAGGAACAGGCCAGGGCTCCCAAAGTGGATCCCGCAGGCATGTGCAACTCTGGCTCACTCGTACCATCATACAGCGTGTAACTCGCTCACCACACACACCATACATACATCCTTAGCTCTGCATCTTAGCGTTCTGATCCAAGTGCATTGCTAGAAGTGGAAATGTACATGATTATGGCAGTAGGCTTCCACTCTTGTGATGCAGATAAAAGGTCTGGTTACTCTATGATCACTACAAAACATAGTAAACTGCCACCATCGTGCTGCACCCATGAACCCGTGACAGAGACAATGGTTCTCCATCACTATCGAGGACTCCCTTGGTGCCCCCCCTTCAGGATCAAACTCTTGTCAAAGGCAGGCAGGCAGGCTCCTGCGGGCACACAGCAGGTTAGCATGAGGCTGGGCCAAAATCCAAACACCGCTATACCATATACTCGCAGTTGGGCAGGGCACTCGACAGTACACCATGCAGGGGGCTGTTATGTTGGAAAGGCGCGGCTTAGCATAAAGGCGCTGCGCGCTTTAAAGAAATACATGGACACCCGTTCTGCTATGTGACAATGACCACGAGGTCCGGGCCTTGGGCCTTTTTATTACTTTGCCCCACATGTCATGATCTAAGACCATTCAGTTCATACGTGACGGGGTTGCCCAATAAACTCCCCTCTCTCGCAGGACTATGTGGGATGTTCCACATCTATATATACAAAAAGAGAGAGAGGGACCCAACCACCAAAGGGGAGGGGTACCAAATACGGTCTTTGTGACTTTGGATGTTCCACATCCCCAACATAACAGGGACAATACTGTCGCAACACGCCTCTAAAATGCAATCAATGAAACATGCACCCTTCAAAAATGTAAATTCCCATTGAAATGTTTGAGCGAGCGGTGATACACGACTGGGATGCGCTCCTGAAGCAGCATTCCATCCAGGGGCGGAGCTTGGCCAGTGGGACTGGTGGGGTGTGAGCTTCAGATTTACCAACAATCGATCTTGTTAACATACGTTAACTGAGAAACTGGACACAGGGGCGGCTTAAGGGGCAGTGGAAAGGGATAGCAGTGCAGAGCATTTTAAGCACTTCAATATATATATATATATATATATATATATATATATATATATATATATATATATATATAGAGAGAGAGAGAGAGAGAGAGAGAGAGAGAGAGAGAGAGAGAGAGAGAGAGAGAGAGAGAGAGAGAGAGAGAGAGAGAGAGAGAGAGAGAGAGAGAGAGAGAGAGAGAGAGAGAGAGAGAGAGAGAGAAAAAATTCTAGGTGAAATCTAACAGACACCTCATCATACCCTACAAAAAGCACCTGTTTCCAGCTATTTACTACAGAATACAATTTTGGGGGGTGTAACACCCCAACCACTCCCCCCAAAGCTATGCCCATGATTTCATCACTCTTTAGGTTTCAGAAAATGTTTATTCCCTTTTACAAAACAAGGAAGACATTACTGTCTTTATGAAAACATTCCATAAACATTGCCCTTCTTTCCTTTCTACCCTCCTGCTTTCACTCTTTGTATCTATGTGCATGCAGCAGCCTGAGCTGTGGCCTAGGAGCCCTGCACCTGGTCTCCAATAAGGCCCTGGGCCAGGAGAGATTGTCAAGTTCATCAGGTTCTCTTCGAACCTCTAAAATGTTGAGATCTTTCAGCCACTTACGATGGAGTTCTTCATAGTTCCTGGTTAAAGAGTCAGTTAAGATACTCTGAGTTCAGGAAGCCACCCAGCTTTAACTGCAGTGCTTTTTTCACTTTCTCCATTTCCAAGATCCCCCATACTTTTCCCAGCCAACCCTCACCCAATGGGAGCGCCGCGGAGCCCCATTGTGCCAGTATCTCTTGCTTTGGTGCGAGCAGTAGATGTGAGACCATTCTTGTTATACAGAGGTTGCATTATCCCCGGGGGTCATCCCAAGGGAGTGGCACTCTGCCAGTCGCAAACGAGTGACCCCCCCCCCCACTATTGAAATCCTATACCTCCCGCAGAAGCCCTCTAGTCGGGCACATGGGTAGGATGACCAGGTGGCTCCGTCACCGGGACATCACTTTTCCCATTCTTGGGCTTTGTTTTTACATATCAGTTCATTCTGGGAGTTGTAGTCTTGGTATATTTTAAATGAGCCAATTGGACCAACACACCACTCCCCAAACGTTCTTGTCAAACACTCACCCCCAACTAACTACAACAGTAACAGTGTGGTCGGGTGCATGTGGATCCCTCCATCTCTTCACTGTTAGGGGTGTGTCTACTACAGACTTAATCCATCCCCTCCACAAGAGCCCCCCACCGCGCACCCGGCCCACCAAGGAGAATCCAGCCCCAGCCTTCCTCAATCCCCTCGAGACATCAATGCCACACGGGCAGGCGGGGGCTACTGGGCTCAAGGTGTAACTATGGGAGCCTTTTACCACTGGTGTCCTGGGGCTTCACCTTACTGTAGGACCCAGTATTAGGCGCCAAGTACACCCCTGCAGCACTGGACCCTCAATGGAACAGTCCAAGGTGACTCCGCGAGGTGGTGTGAGGTAGGAACTCAGAACTGAAAGTAACATGGAACAACAATCAATAATTTATTGTCCAGCTGGTGCTGTCAGGTGAATAGGAAAATTATTTTATTATGGGACACTAAATACTACACATGAAATGCAGTGGGCAAAAATGAGGAACACAGTTATTCCTGAGAAGGTAATAGGCTTCTGAGATTACCCCCATGTAGCAGAACCAGATCACAGTGAGAAACACATTGGGGGGGGTTTGGGCTGAGACAAGGGCTGCCCCAACCATCTCTTGGGGGGTTCAGGTGCACCTCTAGGTCAGCGTGGGCAGAGGTAAGGTGCACTCACTCACTTACAAGAGATCTCCCCTGTGAACTCCTTCTCACGCCCAAAGCTCAAACCCTCCACCCACACAAATGAAGAGTCCACCTGGGGTCACGTGAAGGGCTGCTGAATGCAGTTGCATTTCATTGTAGCCCCAAGTCATCACTTGGACCTGCTCTCATTGCAGGACATAGACCAGCGACTGTGGGGGTCGATGCTTCATACTGCCAGGTCATCACAATGCTTCTTTTTGCCGTTCTGTCTTTTGGGGGCACTTCCGCCATCCCCAGTAGCTTTTCTCTGTGGACCTGGCCGGGCTGGTTCATAAGAGCCTAATGCGAGCTCAGCCTTGGAATAATGTGTGCCATGTTGTACCCACTGTGGTGCAATGGAGTGGAATGGGGGCGGGGGGTGCCATGGCGCCTGCAATTGGAGTAAAGGGACAATACTTGAAATACACAATACCTTAGCACTATTCTTCTGCACTCTGTAAACTTTATTGACCATAAAAATGTAAACAATGCCTTTATTATTCCCTGGTAGAGCAGGCAAACGTGCAATACCTGAAGAGCACTCCGGCCCAATGGTCTCAACCAGGTATCACCGTTAGCAAAGGTGATGGTATCATGGGAGCTGAGCAAGGCTGGGTAGGCCCATATTGTGATGTATGAAGTAGGCATAGGGGCGGCACAGTGGTTGCTGGTGAAGGTGCAACCATAAAGAGATGGCCTCTAGGGATAAACAAGGGGGCATGCAGTTGTGACCCTAGGAAAAGGTGATGGTATCCTCGGAAGCTAGGCAAGACTGTAGGTCTCAAGGCCCATGGTGTGGTGTCAATCAATCAGGATTTATAAAGCGTGGCTAATCATCCGATAGGGTATCCAGGCGCTTGATATAGAGGACGGTTGCTTTTCATGGTAAAGGTGCAGCAACCTGGAACAAAGCAAGAAAGAGATGGCATCTTGGAAGAAAGAGGGGGCTGAAATGAAGGACTGGCAGGCTGGCAATTAGAGGACGGTTGCGGAAGACTGCACCGTTTGTCCCTGTAGCAGGCAGGAATCTGGAAATAAGGGACACAGCAGTCGGAAAATCATTGGAAAATCATTGACCCGGACTCGCAAGAGGAAGAGAGGCCTACTATTCCCATTGGGCTGCTAGTCTCCTACTTTAAATGCCAGAGCTGGGTCTTCTTGGGTTTCCCCAGTGAAGAAGAAAGCTAGCAGAATGCCCTTATGATCTGCAACAGAACGCAGGTCAGACTTGTAGGCCAGCACAAGCTGAGAGGGAAGGGAGCATCCTCGCCCCAGAGGGCGCAGAGGCAGACATTCCACCACAATCCCGGGGACGTCCAGGCCTCCTAGGCATCCTTCAAGCTTCCGGCTGGCAGCAGGAGCTAACCTTCCACACCCCTCTGCTTTCACAGGATCAACACTGGGTGGCAGTTTTGCATCTGGCTGTAGTCCTCAAAGTACAGGTTGAGGCCTGGCTGTGAGGCACTATGTGCTGTCCCCTCCTCAAGAATCCAAGCCTACCCTGTATCCCAGCCTCTTCCAAACCAGGCCCTCACGGAGAGGTCGAGGGACCTATCATAACTGGTGACTGGTTCTCTGCCTCCAGGAAGGTGACTAGGGCTGCGGTGAGACTGGTCTTCTCCAGTGCTTGCTTTCCAAGGCCCTTCGAAGGAGGCCACTGCAGCCTGCACCGCCCCTCGCCTGACAACACTGCCAATGACTGCACCAACACAACTACTAACCATCACACTCATACAGATATGGCATTTTGCAGTACTCGACCTATATTGGCCTGGATGGCCGGTATTATCATCTTTTCTTGTGTATTGAATTAATAAACACATGGGGCCTCCTTCACACAGGTAACTTATGCTTTTGAGAAATGTATAATTTTGACAAAGTTTACAACTTTTTGGCTACTCACAAAATCAAAGTGTAACTTCCACTCAGATCTGAAAAAACTCCAACAAGTAGTAAATGTACTCCAAGTGTTCAGCCCCCAGGAGACATGGAAGTTACACTTTTAGAGTAAATGCTCACTTTTGCGAACAGCGCAGAGATGCCGTGTAAACTCCTCTGTACTCGGGCGCCACCAGTGTCATCTTAAGGATTTTTGGGACCCGGGGCGAGACATATTTTTTGTTGCCCCTGATCAGAAAAACTTGAATTATATTTCCTATTTCCTGCTAATTCAAGCCTGCATGATGACAAACAATATTGAATTAAACTTAAACTGTCACGCAGAAGCCACTGAAATACGTGTTTCGGGGGGGGGGGCTGAAAATCCTTCAACTGGCACTGGGTAGAGAGACACAGAGTGAGAGGTAGAGTTAGGAAGGGAGAGACATCCTGACCGAGACATCGACAAAGGTGTGCTAGAAAGAAAGAAAGGCGTCTTTACAGGGGTCCCTTGGGAGATGTGGCCCTGGGCAAGTGCCCCCTTTGCCCATGGTTCTGCTTCCATGAAAATGCGTTATTTGCACCTGAGAAGGTGCGGTTTCAGAGGAGAATTTCCAACAGATGTGCTGGTGGAGCCTTCCAACTGAGAGATTCAGTTTCTGTAAGTCCTGAACACGCCGTTCCTTCCTATTTTTAGGTCTCGCGCCTAGCGTTGCACTGCTTAGCAGTGCTCGCGCAGCGCGAGACATTTAGTAGATGAAAAAACGGGGATTCAGCACTGACCTAGGAATCGCACACGCTCGTGCGTGTGCGATTCCTTTTGTGCTACCCCATTGGCGTTTTCGTGCGTCTTTTTCTAAAAGACTGCACGCAATTGGCCAAAGGCGGGCGCATTGCTCCGCCCATGGCCTATTGGTGTCTATTACGCGCTTGGTGCGCGTAGTAGACACCAATAGGCCATGGGAGGAGCAATGCTCCTCCCATGGCCTTTTGGTGTCTATTACGCGCTTGGTGCGCGTAATAGACCGCAATAGGCCATGTGGTTTCAATTATCGTGCCCAGACACGGGCGTAATAATTGAAATCACATGCTTAGCTGTGGCGCGCGTGCGCGCACCACTTGTTATGACAAAGGCGTCAAAGAGAGGCTGAAATAAGACAGAAAAAAATAGCCCATCGTTTCGTTTTCAATTTCTCTGTGCGAAAAGAATGCAGTGAGAAAACTGTATTGTAACATCGAGTCACTCCTTATCTTTTTATATCGTTAATAGTTTAGTGTTCCTTCTACCCTGTACACCCATTCCGGTGCCAAAAGTAACACCGGCTGGAAAAAGGTTCACGAATGCTGGACCCAGAGAACCCTGTCAGCCTGTACGAGCAAGGAAGGGCGGAGGGCACGCATTCAAACCAGTTAACCTGTTATAAAATGCCTTGAACATGAAACCTCCGAGGCAGGCAGGATACTTCTAAATAGGGAGACTAGTGGTCCGGACGGATCAAGAATGGCACCCCATTATGAAAGTTAAAATCTGACGGATATAAAAGGTAAGACGTTTAAGGGAATTCGGGTACGTCTGGTTAGTGCATTTTTTTTATAGCCAATGAACATCACATCTTTGCATGCATTATTGGCCGTCAGCGGGCCGGTTTTATGTGCAGCGCTGCACCCTGTGTTGGTGTTCTATAGTATCTTTAATATGTTGGTGTGAACAACATCCTATGTCTTTCTATGGTCATACTCTTTATACTCTCCACAGTGGCCATGCTTAGTGTCGCCCCCCCCTCCCCCCGTCCTAAACAATGGTCTCTTCTTCTCCATGCGTCCAGTTGTCTTTAACTCTTCTCTTCTGCTTACCGGCCACTCCATGTATCCAGTTACCTCTGGTCCTTAAGCTCTTTTCCATACTCATTCTTCTACGCTCCCTACTCCCTCCCTCCCTCGCTTGTCTGTTGGTTGGCTTCATCTGTTTTCCGCATCAGTCTGCCTTCGTTCCCAGCAATCCGATTTCCTCATTTATCCTGTTTGTGTAACTCCTTTTTGCATCCGAAGAAAAAGTGGCCTTCACATTGTAAGTATAGCAACAACCAGTGGTGACAAAGATAATAGGTCTGGGTTTTTTGTAAGGTGCATGCATAGATGAGAGGCACAAAACTTGTATGCGCCCACTGGCATAGATCATACACAAATCAAGTTCTAATATGAAAACAGAGCAACACACTTGCAGACATCCATGCACACACAAGCCTATCATTCTTAAAATATTCAAGCACACCAGATCTACATCTACCCATACTGTACCCAAGTAAGCAAACGGATATGCACCCCTGCTCAAAACCATCCCGTACTCACTGTCAGATACACAGCCACCTCAGTGCATATACAAACAGATCTACTCTTTCCATCCACATTAGGAGGTAGACCGACACAAACAATATATACACATGCTCAGATAGCACACAGGCTTGCTCACGGAAGTCTCTGACAAAGGGACAGAGCTGACTAGATAGACTGACTGACAGCTCAATTTGTTCTGGGGAGAGTCGTGCTCCTTTTCCACTTTATATTTAGCTAGTCTGCCGAAGAAGTTATGCTTGAAGTGGAGAAAGTAGTGGACTGTCCATGTCCATCCAACCATTGGATACAGGTGGATATGCCTTGGAAAAATCACTTCTAATGAGTTTTTGCAGTCTTCTGTTTTCTTACCTTCCTATCCTTGAACTCTTTACACTGCACTGTATTGTTACGTACAAGAGTTTACTATTTACGCCCATTGCACGGTTTGCCTCTTTGGTTTTAATCCTTTATATGGACAAACACACACTCGCACTCTGCCACTCAGAACCTCCCTTCCTTTAGGGCTAACTTATACCACATTTAGGATGCAAATTGCTCCATGTACTCTGCACTATATGCATAAAGTCGTGAACTTTCCAAATACAAATCTTTGTTGTCAATTGTGCTTGTGCAATTGGGTCAAAAGAAGTAAACAAAGTTTACATCTCCCTGAAAGCTCTGATTTGTTAAATGAAAACCCAAGACATGAAGATGGTATTTGGTGTTGAATTAAAGAATCAGTAACTTACCTCATATATTGCAGTTTACGTTCAATAACTCCACCACTTTATTTTGTTTTCCTTCGGCAAAATGTTTACTATTGGTTTGGCATATTATATCTTGCTACATGCAATACAATTTTTTTTAGCTCACAGCTAAGACCGTGCATGCGCTGCCACTTGCAAGACCTTTTGTTATCTTGTAGTAGTCTTGAAGGCCGAGCATTGCTTATCATTGGTTAGGTTCATTGTTAGTCTCATTTGCTTGCTTCTTATTGGTCAACTTCCATAGGCTTCCTTCCTCATTTTTGGTTTTGTCCCACCCATGGACGAATTACTTGTGTCCTTCCACTGCACACTTTCCAGGTGCTACCTTTTTATTTTTGTTTAAGTACTCTACGAGAGTGCATGTTTTTTAACTGTCTCTCTCATGTACCTCTCCCCCTCCATGTCCCTCCTACAGTGCCTCCCGCCTGCCAACCCTCTCTTATCCACCTCCTTGTCTCCAGCCCCTCCCTCACACCCTCTGTTGTCCATCGAGTTACCCCCACCCTCTCCCTCCCACCCTCCGTTGTCCATTTTCTTGCCTGCGGCTGCTCCCGACTGTGCTCCATTGTACTTCTGCTTGACCCAGCTCCTGCTGACCAGCCTCCATTGTTTGTGTGCCCATAGCCCCTCCTTCTGACCCTTCATTGCCTGTCTACTTGTCCCTAGCCCCTTCCTCCTTTTCATCCACCCTCTGTCTGTGTGCTTACCAGCAGCTTCTTTCGCACCCCCCAACCCCATGTCCATGTGCTCCCCCTTCTGTCCCCTGTATTGGCTCGGGGGAGCAATTAAAAAAACACTGTGATGCATCTAGTTATGGCTGTGTCATAGTGCATTTTTTTATTATTATTATTAAACGATCTTTATTCGACAGTGAACACAGCCATAAAAGATACAATACATTAAAACGATATCAAGTTTATTAAAAAAATATATTTCATTATTCTGCACAACTCTACATTGACATCACAGTGTACTCTCATCTTGCAAGACCACTATCTTATACACGACTGAAAGTGCTAACTGTTTTCCCCAAAAAGTCCTATGTCAGCATAAAACTGATCACACATACCCCTCTCTATCTCAGTCATGTCTGGATTTCCTAGATCTCATCATTGCTCTTAAAGTGCGTAACCACAAATAAGCCCACTCCACTAACCTGTTTAATATGACACGCCCCATAACCTTGACAGTCGAATCTATCAGGGATATGGGTCGGTAACAGTTGGGATTATCCCTATCCCCCTTCTTGTAAATAGGGACTATAGTAGCAGTGGACCAAGACTGGGGCATATCTGATGACACTGCCGCATTCAAGACCCTAGTCAAAATTGGGGCCCACACATCAGTGTTACTCCGGAACAAGTCCAGGGGGTATCCCATCTGGGCCCGGTGCCTTATTCTTGGTCAAACCCTCTATACCTATTTTTACCTCCTCTAACTGGAAATTGATCTGAGAATCACATGGGAGGAGCTCCCAAGCATTATTGTAGTGATCTCCATCCCCGTAATTATAGACCGCCTGGAAATGATTCTTCCACTGGTCCTGTGTAATGTGATGACATATGGTTGGTTTGTCCGGTTCAGAAAAACAAGGTCTGTTGATGACTTTCCAGAACAAGGATTTATCTTTTAGTGCACTAGCCTGAACCAATTCATGCCAAGCCTGTTTTTGTAATGCAGCCCTCAATTTCTTGAGTGCTTTTTAGGTCTCGCCAAGGCAGCGCGCATGCGCTGCTCTAGGAGGGCCTTTAGCCATCGGTCTTCACTTTTCAAGCACTGCACTCGTGCTTGTGGCGGCATCCACCTTGCGGGAGCGAGCAGCGGCGCGCCACAAGCACGAGTGCAGTGCTTGAAAAGTGAAGACTGCTCTCCCAAGCGCACGCGCGTGCAACACTCGCGGGCTCCATTTCCACCCTCCCCACACCCACACACCCCTCCAGCCCGCACATAAGCAGCTCTTCAAGCGACGCTTCTCCCACTCGGCCACCCAGGCCTCTGCTTCAATTGCTGCCTTCAAAAGGACACCCTTCGGAGCGCATTTCTCTTTTCAGCGCCCTCCCGATGCACCCGGTTCAGATCACAGTGCAGTCCAGCGGGACCGACACGGCGAAGAGATTTACGGTCTAAGGGCAGTATTTTTGTTGCCTGGACTCAGTCGCACAGTTGTACAAACAGTGAAGTGGGCATTTCATCATCCCTGAAAGCGCTGGCCTGAAAATGTTGTGTGCCAATAGAGGGACATGAGATGCTCTCAAATACCACTGGGGATCGATCTGTCTGTCTGTCCGTTTCGCTCTCCCTTTCTCTTTCTCTGTCGCTCCCTTTCTCTGTTTCATTCCCTCCCTCACCCTCATTCCGTTCTCACTTCCTCTTCCCCACATCTTCCACCCGCCTGTAACATCTGCACACGCTTCTGAATCGCAGACACACGTGATCATCTGACTGACCACCAGTGTCTCACATAATCTACACTCAACAGCATACTTGTGACTGTTTCTTTCATTGTTCAGTGCTGCTCATGTCTCGCAGCTAAGTATTAACACTGCCCACGTCGTGTGTCCAGAGGCTGGGGTCAAAGGCCCACCTTTGACCCCGCATCACACTGCCAGGTAGGTAAACATGACCCTGCAATAAACTGCACCGATTTCATCAGCAGTCTGTGGTGCGCGCGCAGAGTCAACAACACACCCCTCTCCTGACAACGCCCCCTCCAGCGTGCCCCTGCCCAGCAGTCCGTGTCCACGCCCAACGCCGTGGAATCATAGAGGTGAACCCGTAGCTGAGACGACTCAGCCTTTCATCCTTCCTAGGTGGATACAGCTGGCATTACCTACTTCCTAGGTGGTACAGTGCTCGCACGCAGGGCAGAATTTGTTTGGTAATGCTTGTGACTGTACCGTGCAGCACGGACCGCTGAGTAAGTAAACTAGTATTTGGTTTGAATGGCATTGATGGAAACGCAGAGGGAGAGGTTAAGGGAGAAAAGCAGATGCTTTGTGCTTTGATGACTTGTTAAAAAAGGTTTCTTTGTGTAAAGACAGGATGCCTCTGGCTTTCTAACTAGCCATAGCACATACTGCCAGTGGCCGATTTTTTTTTTTTTTAGGTCGAGCCTGGGCAGCGCATGCGCTGCTCTGCGAGGCAATGTGTATTCAGGTATGGACTTGAAGATCCGCCCATATTTTTCATTGGCTTGTGTCATTGTCCTTTGTAAATGCTGGCTTCTGATTTGTTAATAGGCTTGTTAGTCCCTCCTTAGAACGGGCTTGTCTACATTTGTAACCTCCCATGAGGACTGGCTCTTTTACTTGTGTAGTTACACATATGTTTTCTTTTCAGTGTGTCAACGCTATTTTCTTTAATGATTTTCTCCTACAGCTCAACACAGGCGGCGTGCTGCACCGCTTACCAGAATTTTACAATATTGAAAAAATAGATTTCGGCGAGCCGCCACGAAGAAAAGAAAGTCGGAGATCTCCCAAGTCTATTTTTTTCAAAATTGTAAGCTTTTAGTAAGCAGCGCGCCACAGGCGGCATACTGTGCTGCTTACCAAAACCTTGCAATATTGAAAAAAAAAGACTTCGGCGAGCCGCGCCTTTCTTTTAATCAGCGCGGCTCACTGCAGCTGACTGCTCCTCCTCCCCGTTCGCTCCCTCTCATCCGCTGCAACAGGAAGCAATGCAAAAGGTCTTGCATTTGCGAGAATTTAACCTATTGACATTTTAAAAACTAACACATAAATAAAATGCATTGTCACTTACAATGCCAATACCTTAAACTCTCACAAATGCGAGACCTATTGCATTGCAAATGCTTGTTAATTATTTCACGCTGACAAGAATCTCCTTCCACGCGGACTCCGCTGCAGCCTTTCATTATGCAGTAGGCGCACCTGTGATGTAGGCGCTTCCTCTTTCCGTGACTGCGCCCAGTAGCAGAGGGCCCTGATGTCTACCCTACGCAGTGTAATACCAAGGGCTTTAAGTGGGCCGGGTCCTCCCGTGCTTAGAACCGGCTGTTTTAAAAAGCAGGTCCTGAGACGGGTCCCTATCGGGCTCTCCATCTTTGCCCTCACCCTCGAGGTGAAAAAGAAATCTTAACTCTGCAGCAGTGGCACCCTTCACAGCCTTTGATGTAACTTCAAAGAGACTAGTTATAGTTCTTTCACAGACTCATCATTTTAGAACTGAAGCATTTTCAATATCATAATACAACAAAGCCACAGTTTCAGTGGTTAATTTGTAATATAAAAAGTGCCGGGGCTCTCCTCAGGAGGCAGCGCTAACAGGAGAAATGTGCTGGTGCAAACTGCCTCCTGACTAAAGCCCCGGCACTTATTATCCTGGAGAGGACTTGGCCTAATGGCTAGAGCTGCCAATTTCGGAGCTGGGGAACCGAGTCTCGGCGTGCCTCAACATTCTGTGATTATGGGGAAAATCGCCTTACTTCCAAATGTGTGTGCCCTTAATTGGTGCTAGAAGCTCCGGTGCTGATGATTAGGTGCCGGTGCTGAGCACCAGAAAGCTCCGGCTCAAATTAAGCACTGCAGTTGTTGCTTATTTATCTTACACAACTAACAACCATTGGCAAAGCCAATAGCCCTGACTTGCTGTAGGTGTAATGTTACTTGCTGTGTTATATATCTGGATGCAGTGACAGAAGCAGCAAATTATCAGTCGGGCGGCACACTATGCTAAGTACAGATTTTTAGCTTGCGTGTTTATAAGCCACGCCCTTAATAACAACGGACACGCCCCTTTGAGAGACCCCCTAGTTTTTTCATTCCACTTAAAGCTCTGGCAGCAAAGCCCCCCTCGTACTAGGGTAGTTAAGGGGGGAATCTTGCATCAGGGAGCAGAGCTCATGCAGCCCCGGCCTTCCTGCATCCCATTGCCCCTCACCCCCGTGGAATGGGGGCGCTCATCAGGGTCGGATTGGTAAGGCGGGCACTCGGGCAATGGCCGAGGGGCCGGTATCCGAGTTCCAGCTGTGGGCAGCCTGGGGCCGATTTGGGCGATGTCTGTGGTGTTCGGATGCCGCCAGCAGCCAAGTGGGTGCCATCGCTTCTCGGCCTTTTGGCTAAGATCACGTATTGTAGCTGGCTGGCCGGCCGGCTGGCTGGAAGGCTGACTGACTGACTGGCTGGCTGGAAGGCTGGTGAGTTAAGTAGGCTGGCTGGCTAAGTGGGCTGGCTAGGCCGGCTGGCTAGGTAGACTGGCTAGGCTGACTGGCTAGGCTGATGGGCTCGGCTGAAAAGCGGAGCTGAAAGACGGAGCTGAAAGGCTAGGCTGAAAGGCTAGGTTGTCTGGCTAGGCCTTCCCTGACCGGCTAGGCTGACAGGCTAGGCTGACTGGGTAGACCAGTTGGCTAGGCTAGTTGGCTAGGCTGGTTGGCTAGGCCTGATGGCTAGGCTGGACGACTAGGCTGGACAGCTAGGCCGAGTTGCTCTGCCGAGTTGCTCTGCCGAGTTGCTCTGCCGAGTTGCTAGGCTCGTTGGCTAGGCTGGGTGGCCAGGCCGGCTGGCTCGGCTGGCTGCCTTGGCTAGCTAGCTGTGGGGGTGACGGGTGCCTGAGTGGCCTTTTTGGAGGCAGATGGGCGTCCATTACCTCCCTTTTATCAACCGGCAGAGGTGTCACTCCCTTTCTCTCGCTGGGCCGGCCCATTAATGTATGCATATTGAGCGGGGGCAGGGGGCCTGAGCAAAAGCGGCCTCACCAGTGTGAAAGAATCCATGCATTTTTTTTATCTAAGTAAAGTTAAGAAAACATGCCTCTGTCAGAGACAC
Source organism: Calotriton arnoldi (assembly GCA_963921515.1). Classification (NCBI taxonomy): domain Eukaryota; kingdom Metazoa; phylum Chordata; class Amphibia; order Caudata; family Salamandridae; genus Calotriton; species Calotriton arnoldi. The sequence continues at coordinate 2,954,743 of CAWUFW010000835.1, forward strand.
CCCCCCCCCCCCCCTTTTATAAAACTTCGCCGAAGCAGTGTTTTGCGGAAAGGCAATATGCAAATGAGGGCCACTTTTTTTTGCGTGCCCGGGCCGATTTTTAATCCTAATCCAACCCTGGCGCTCATCAAATATTCACTGCTCTGGAGAGCTGCACCCCATACTCGCTGCTATGCTGGTTGATTCAGTGAATGGTGCTGGTTCATTCAGCGTGTTCAGCTGTGCTGGGTGCTTTCCTGCTGAGGAAAGAGGTGTACACTGTTTACAGATGCATTCTGGGAGCGCTGTTACTCTCTCCGAGTGCTGCGTTTAGAGTCATACTTGATTAAATGTTCAGATTATTATTTTAAAACGTTTATAAAGCGCACAGCTACCCCTGGGGGTTTCCCGGCGCTAAACATCAGGCAAGGGATCGTCAGAGCCATGTTTTCAGCTGTCTTCGAAAGATTGTTAGTGAGGGACATTGTCTCAGCTGTTCAGGGAGGGCACTCCATAGCGTGGGGCCCAGATAAGCCAATGAACGCCCTCCCATGCGTGACCGTTTTACTGCCTGGATCGCACACAGCGACAGACCACTAGGACGGAGAGACCGGGCCAGATGATACGATTTAACAACATCCTGCAGGGAGCATGGACCAACCCCTGCTCTTGCTCTGTGCACATAACACAAGGTTTTGAACTGAATTCCCTTCTCAACTGGGAGCCAGTGCAGACACCATAGCAGATACTCTGCCGAGGTCCGCCTCGGAAGCCTGTAAAGCATCCTTGCCGCATAGTAAAGCATCCTTGCCGCATAGTTTTGGACCACCTGCAGCCGTCTAATGGAGGATTTGTCCGCTCCCAAATAGAGCACGTTGCCGTAGTCCAATTTCAACATAAGTGCCTGTACCACTGTCCGTTGAGATGGAAATGACCAGATTATGTCCAGTATTGTTGGGGACTCTGTGTAGCGCGGGATTATGGTGGTGTTGCTTCTAGAGTATTCTGATACTGACGTTAAGTTGTATAAGTGGTGGGTTCAAACGCCTTCTGGTGTGAGGTTATGCTTTGATCGGTGGTGACCAACCATGGAGATATGTTCCTTTCATGAGAGGATGGCGTGTTATTGTGGTGATGATGGCGGACTTTGAGGTGTCGGATTGTTGAATTCAATTAGCAGGTTTGCGTGTTGCATCCGCTGCATTTCTACCCAAGTAGAGTATTTGGTTGTGGTGTTGGTTGTTGCTTGTGTTTTTGGTGGCTTCCAGTACATTCGGTTATGAAATGACATTCTTGTGATTCACGGTAACTAGCGCTATCCCCCGTTGGGGAAGCGTCTCCAAGTCGCACTCTGTTTGAATTTTCAATAAAGTTCAACTCATAGGAATTTTCAAGTTTTTTTATTGTTATTCTTTTTAATTCTTGTACTTTTTTATTTGTTCATGAAATACTACTTTCAGCAGTAATATCCATATATTTGTATACAATTTTCATGTTCTGCCCAATGCAAAATTGTATACAAATATATGGATATTACTGCTGAAAGTAGTATTTCATGAACAAATAAAAAAAAGTACAAGATTTAAGAAGAATTAAGAAGAATAACAATAAAAAAACGTGAAAATTCCTATGAGTTGAACTTTATTGAAAATTCAAACAGAGTGCGACTTGGAGACGCTTCCCCAACGGGGGATAGCGCTAGTTACCGTAATTTATCCTATCCTCACACTCAGGAGGATTCACCAACCAGCACCAACGAACATATTAAACTAAGGTTTACCAAAGTGATCGATATAACACCCCAGGAGTGGGAAGGTCCGATCTCCATTTGGAAGAAAATTCTTGCGATTCAAATATGTTGAGAACTACATTTATTCGCTATATTACTGGCCCTTTCACATGAGAAAATGGAAAAATGGACGAGGCCTTGCGTCCTGGCCCCGGAGAAACTCCAGGCTTTAGCCGCTGTGCTGTGGGTGTTGGATTCTCACATCTGGGCACCACATAGTAAGCAGTCATCGCAGCTATGAATATGTACAAAAAACAAGGTGGCCTGACTGCAAGTGGAACCCTGCCATTGAAACACTATATCAAGTAACAATGGTTCCACAAATTGATACAGGACTGTTTTAGCCATGTCAAGTGATTCACCTGGAAAGGGTCAACAAACATGTTTGTAAAAGGTATCATTAATGTAACAGGGAGACTGAAGGCAAAACAGCCACGAAAATAGACTAAACAAGCATTGGCAAACCCAATTGCACAGCAGGATATAATGAGGTGTGAATCAGGGCTGCAGAGCCTGTAAGTCAAGGCCCGGCCCACCAGCAGCCGGACCCTGGAGTTCTATCTTAATAGGACATTTAGTCCTATTTCTATGTCTGTGCCCGTCCTGGTTTTTCATTCTGAGAATTCAGTCACCCTAACATGGAGGGTTTTGGGGATACTCAGGGGTGCAACTAGACCGAACTTCGGGGCGGGGGTGGGCTAACACTGCCAGCCAGGACTGGCCCTAGCCCCCTCCCCCATTTCCTCCTTCTCCATGAATTCCCTCACTACCACCCACCAACAATGCACCTCATCTCTCTATAGCACCTTTCTGACAAAAATTTCATTTTTTTATAGCACTACTCATAGTTTGCTCACACTCAGTTCTGTGATCTGCATGGTACACCCTCTTTGTAGCAGGCACATTAACCCTCTGCGCTGTGCAGGTGTCAGGAGTACCCATGTGGGTGGACGGTGAGTGATGCAACAGTGTGAGAGTAGGGTAAGAGGAGTGACTGAAGGGTGAGTGAGGTGACCATATGAATTTGGGTGCGGATGTAAGTGCAGAGTGGGACGAATGAATTCATGGTTAGTGATGGGCTTGTTTGAGTGAGATTGCAGATTGAGCCATGAGGGGGACAGGTGAGTGAAGTGTCACATGAGTGCAGGGTGAGTAGTGTGCTCGTGTGCCTGCAGGGCGAGGTACAGGTTGAACAGCACAAGTGCATTGTGAGTGCAGAGTGATCACTGTGAGTGCAGGGTGAGCGGATGAATGGTGTGAGTGCATGGTGATTAGTGTGAGTGCATTGTGATCGCTGTGAGTGCAGGGTGAGTGTGAAAGTGAAGGGTGTGAATCAGGAGTGAGTTGTCTGAATGCAGGGTGCATTCCCAGACACTTGAAGTAACTCAGCATGTTATTGACGGCGGGGTAGGGTTTCAGATATAAGTTAAACTATTGCTATTATGGCGTTAATTAGGGCTCGATGGTGGAGGAAATAAATAATGTGTTGATCCTGCAACAAACTTCCAGTCTTATGATTAGGGTTGCCAGCTCATTATTTTGATGTCCCAGATGGTACAAAAATAACCAGTCACCTAAAGCCGTATTTGCACCACTTATCTGTTCATACTTCGAACAACAAATATAAATAGAAAGCATTTTTTATTGTGTTCTAGGACTTCCTGAATGATCCATGGCTGTTAATTAAAGGGAACAAAGACAGAAAAGTGACATTACAAATGAATACATACTTTTTTATTTATAACCCCAATTAGTGTCGAGAGGAGGTCTTTGCAAGCTCTTTAAACAACACATGGCGGGCATTTTTCTTTTGGCAACCCTACTCTATATTCCTTTTCATGAAATGCACTCTCACACTACGGCAGTAAATGTAAAATACAAATGTAAGGAATAGGCAGAGTGGGGGCCCAGGGGGTACTAGAACCAGAAAAAAAAACTAAGCCTCGGTAACCAGTTTACAAAGGTATGTAAATATGCAAATGGTCTTTAAAGACCTGTGAAAAACTCGGGCGTGCCGGAGATAAGACTCCAGACACTGCCCAGCTGAGCCCCCAGCAGCTCGAGCTGCAGCAGCCTGGGATGAGACACACAACGTGGGGGGAGGGAGCGCTGAAGCCGTTTTAGCCCTATGGGCGTTGCCCGCCTGGGAACAGTTAAGATAAAAGGGAAAGGGAGCGTCTGACAGCTTTTCCCTGTGGTTCCCTGAGGTTGGAGTATCCGTCCGTACCTGTCCACTGCCCCCCTGCAATTGGAACACCTCAGTCATGGCCGGTTGGGGCTCGCCGGAGGTTCATGGCAGCTGCACTAGTGAACTTATTTCAATACATTCATGCAGTTGGGTCTGCACTGGGGACTGAGGCAACACTGCTGCCTCCCCCACCCCCCAGATCTCCTGCTCTAGTGTGTGGGTTTCACTCACACCTCTACCTCCTAATACCTGGGACTTCCTCTGTTCCTGCCAAACCAGTTCATCCCAATGTAACCTGCCCCAATGACTTATATAGCTGATTAAAATAATGAAAAATTTACTTGTGTATAATTATAAAAATGTATCTTTGAAAATGGAATCGTGTTAGACTCTCTGACCTAATCAGCGAGCCGAACACTAGACCGTCCTCCACCAAAGGCCCCACGGTGAACCCTCTGGCTTATCTCAGCAGCTGCAGTTGTAAAGTTGAGGTTTGGTCCAGCTCCAATCACTGCTTGTGGCCAAGTCCAAGCATTTCCCTGCCAATACACAAACATTTGTCAAAGAGAACTCCTTCCCATGGTGTGATTGAGGCTGTTAAGTGTTTATTACAAAAATGAATAGTCTGTGAATCACAGAGATTACTGACAAAAGGATGTTTAACTATCACCAAGGGAGATAAGCTCCCTGGGAAACTGCAAGACCCAAAAACTTTGCTACACACACAGCGCCCGATTCACAAAGGTAAAGTTAGACCAAAAGTCTAATTTAGACCAAAATTCTAATGTTGTAATCTACTGTCCTTGGTCCATTCCTTTCCCCCCCTCCTTTCCCTTCCCCCTTTGGAATGTTCCTCTCAACTGCCATGTGAAGATTCCACGGTTGACCCCAGCTGACTGGAACCTGTGATGGTGTAACACGCTTAAAAAAGGCTCTTTTCAACTCACTGGCTTTTCACTTTGTAACACTGGGAACAATGTATTGCTGTGTGGAGACAGCTACACCATCACCCCCAACTAGTTCTCCAATGGCAGCGGTACTGTATATCATACTCTGAAGTACATTTTGAGTAAGATTACCTTATTCTACGTCCAGCTGTGGAAGGTACTTAATTATATTGCACCCTACGCATTTATGAGGCAGTTAAAGACTCGAGTTCCTTTGATGGCACTGCACTAAAGACTATTAAGCTCCTGTTAGGGATGCCACTTACCGGAGCATAGTCCTGTTCTGGCTGAGGACTAACTTTCTGTGCGTTGAGGCTTCACACTGTTTTTCTTTCTTTACAGCCGCTTTTCCACATTTTACTGGAGCTGCACAGATCTCTGTACTTCAACGTTGATCGTGCTGCTGGTGGGACCCTATAAGCAGTGGGGTCAGTGTTGCAGCCTTATCCTGGCTGCTTTCAGCCGTCACCCTTTCATTACTTTACGGGGACCGCAAAGTGTTTTCATGGCCCGCTTTCATAGCATGCTTTTCGCATTTATCTTCCGCTGATCATGTATTGCAGTGGAGTCACAGGGATTGACGCTCCACAACGGGCACTGAGGAGCATTTCTGCCATTCCCTTTTGTAAATATTAGCCGCGCATTCCAGAGACACATGTTCTAGAGGACTGTCCCGAGCCTTGGCTTCTGAGCAGAATCACTTTACTGCTTTTCGGTATTCATAAAGGTAAGTTACTACTAGTAACTTTACAACTAGTAATTTTACTAGAAGTAAAGTTACTAGTAGTAACTTACCTTCGTGAATACCGAAAAGTAGTAAAGTTAGACTTTTGGTCTAACTTTACCTTTTTGAATCAGGCTGTTGGACTTCAGGTCTAAACTTCGACTTCAGGTATAAAGTTAGACTTCAGGTGTAAAGTTAGACTTTAGGTCTAAACTTAGACCTCAGGTGTAAAGTTAGACTTCAGGCCTAAGTTTACCTTTCAGAATCAGGCCTACAGTTCTTAATGTCACCCACATCACTAAATTCTCACCAAGAGAAAAAGGAGGTGCCTCGCCGAGCACATGAGAATTAGTAAATGACCTTCACCAGTAACAAAAATGTGAACAGTTTCGGCTGAACAAGCTAGTCTGCAAATTTTTTGCTTCAGAGTGTCAGGATGCAACATGCCTAAGGCTCAGAAATGCACACATCCAGAAAGCCAAGTTAGCACAAGAAAGAAAACGTGGTGTCAGTAGGGTACAGCTACACTAAAATACTGCGTTTAAACTTTTCACCTAGTGTCCCCGCACAGAAAGGAAACCTGATGCAGAATCATTATTTTGTGCAATATTTAGTGTCATCCAAAGGACACACATTGCACACATTGATTGCTAGCCACACTACAAACATGTAACACTGGTCACGCACACAGATGCCCCCATCCTGAAATCAGAGTGCAGTAGCCATTCTTAACTATGGGTGGGTGTACACTTTGGGTGCACCCCTTCCAGCAGAGCATCAGTGTGATGATCTTCATCCATCCCAGGTGTACAACAGTAGGTCTACTCACAGGGTCACTCTTGAGCCAACTTTACAGCATATTCCACACAAATGTGCACCAGTGTTCAATCAATCAATCCGGATTTGCATAGCGCTGCTTATCACCTGCAAGGGTATCCAGGGGCTGGGGGTGGGTGGGGCTGCTGCTGAAGTGTTAGTTGAAGATCCAGGTTTTCAGGCCTTTTCTGAATTGTTGTAAGGTGGGAGCTGTTCTGAGGTGGAGGGGGAGATTGTTCCAGGATTTGGCGGCCAGGTGAGAGAAACAGCGCCCGCACCTCCTGCTCCTGTGGATGCGAGGCATGTGGACAATGGGGAGTGATGCGGAGCATAGTTGTTGGGTGGGCTTGTGGACGTTCAACCTGTGGTTGAGGCATACTGGTCCTATATTGTGAAGCACCTTGCAGGCGTGGGTGAGCAGTTTGAACTGGCACTGTTTGCTGATGGGGAGCCAGTGTAGTGCCTTGAGGTGGGGGGTGATGTGGGTCCATCTCGGGAGGTCGAGGACAAGCCTGGATTCTGATTCTGACATTCTGGATGGTCTGGAGTCTGTTGAGTAGTTGTGAGCCGATCACCATGTAGAGGGTGTTGCTGTAGTTCTGTCGGCTCCTGATGAGGGCCTGGGTGACGTTGCGTCTGGTGCTGTGGGGGGAGCCATTTAAAGATTTTCTTGAGCATGCGCAGGGTGAGGAAGCAGGCGGATGAAATGGCAGTCACCTGCTTACTCATCGTGAGCCTGCTGTCGAGTATGATGCTGAGGTTCCTTGCATCTTCTGTGGGTGCCGGTGCGGTGTTGAACACAACAGGTTTAATAAAAACCTCCATCTCTTATTACCACTCTTTTTAGAAGGCGACCGAGGGGTCGTTCAGCATTGAAATGCTTCACTACATTGTGCGATTGTACTCCAATACAGTTAGTGGTATATCAATATTGTCTGTGTTATATTACACACTGATGTTGGTACTCATATAGCGCTGGTGGTACTCACAAAAAAATTGCAATAACAACATGCAGCAGGTAGTCCTGGCATTTGAACATTGTGGTACATCAATTTTCTTGGTGGTACTCTCAGTTTTAGGGCACCAAAGTAATGAACATCCTCCTTGGATTGTGCATCTGGTAATCAGACAGTGCTGGGATACTGAAATAGAATTGCGGTACTCGGATAACGTGGTTAGTATTCAGATTGTGCTGATACTCAGATATGTTGAGCTACTCGAGCAGTGTTTGGTGCACTCAGATATTGCTGTTGGTATCAGATAGTGCTGGTAGCATTCAAACAATGCTCTTTGTATTCTGTAGTGGGGCATTCAGATTGCGTTGGTACTACCCAAGTGTGCTGTTGGTATTCAAATATTGCTGCTAGTACTCACACAGTGTTGTGGGACTTGGACAGTGTTTCATACATTTAAATGGTGCTAGTGGGACTCAGGAAGTGCTGTGCACTGTGGTACTAAAATTGTACTGTGGCATTCAGATTGTCTCAGTGGTACTCAGATTCTAGTACTGGTATTCAAGACTGAGGTACTCAAACTGTATTGCTTGTATTCAGTACTGGGAGTACTCTGACTGAACTGGTGATATTTAATGGGGGTACTCACAGTATGCTGGTGGTACTTAGATGGTACCGCTGGTATTCAATGCTGGAGGTACCCAGAATGCCCCAGTAATACTTAGTTATAGCTAGTGGTATTCAAAGCTGGGGGTACTCAGATTGTATTGCTAGTATTTAGTCTTGGGGGATACTCAGTTTGTGCTACTGCTATTTAGTACTTGGGTATTCAGATTGTGTTGCTGGCGCTTATATTGAACTGCTATTCAGTGCTGGTGGTACTCAGATTGCGCTGGTGGTATTAATTAGGAGGGGTACTCAGATTGTGTAGATGGTAATCAGATTGTACTGCTGGTATTTATTATTGGGTGTATTCAGATTGTGCTGGTGGTACCAAGATTGCATGTTGGGGGTACCCAGATTATCCCAGTGGTACTCTGTTATAGTTGGTGGCATTCACTGTGGGGGTACTCAGATTGTCCGGGTGGTACTCAGTTATAGTTGAAGGTATTTAGTGCCAGGGGTCCTCAGATTGTCCTGGTGGTACTCAGCGATAGCTGGTGGTATTCAATCCTGGAGGTACTCAGATTGCCCGGGTGTTACTCAGCTATAGTTGATGGCATTCAGTGCTTGGGGTACTCAGATTGTCCGGGAGATGGATTCAACCCAGATCTGTGACTGGGGGTGAGTGTATGAAAAGTTTCAGCACTCCCTCCATCACCTTATTGTGTTTGCTTTGTTCACCCTAAGTTGGTAGGGTATGCCCAGACATGGGCCCCTTGCTCACTTTGCCACTGGATTCAAGCTTGCCTGGCTGATGAGGGGTAACTCCCTCCAGGGAGGACCTGGCCTGGCAGTTCGGGCTGGACTGTTCCCATGAGGCACAGGGTCAATACTGATTTGCATATGGCTGGTTCCAAACTGGGGTGGCTTAGTGTGCGGAAGAATGATGATGGATTAAACCCTCTTTGAAAAGTTTCAGCACTCCGTCCATCATCTTATTGTGTTTGTTACTCAGATTGTCCCAGTGGTACTCTGGTATAGTTGGTCGTATTCAATACTGGGGTGTTCAAAATGTTGTGGTGGTACTCAGTTATAGTTGGTGGTATTCAGTGCTGGAGGTATTCAGATTGTCCCGGTGGTTCACAGTTATAGTTGGTTGTATTCAATGCTGGAGGTTCTCAGATTGCTCCAGTGGGACTGAGTTATAGTTAGTGGTATTCGATACTGGGATGCTCAGATTGTCCCATTGGTACTCAGTTATGGTTCATGGTATTCAGTGCTGGAGGTACTCAGATTGTCCCAGTGATACGTAGTTATATTTGTTCATATTCAAATTTGGGGTGCTCAGAATGTTCTGGGGGTACTCAATTATAGTTGGCAGTACTCAATGCCGGGGGTACTCAGATTGTCCCGGTGGTACTCGGATATAGTTGGTGGTATTCAATGCTGGGGATACTTGATTGCCCCAGTGGTACTCAGTTATAATTGGTGGTATTCAATGCTGGGGGTACTCAGATTGTCCCAGTAGTACTCAGCTATAGTTGGTCACATTCAATACTGGGGTGCTCAGAAGGTTCTGGTGGTACTCAGTTATAGTTGGTGGTACTCAGATTGTCCTGGTGGTACTAAGGTATAGTTGGTGGTATTCAATGCTGGAGTTACTCAGATTGTCCCAGTGGTACTGAGGTATAGTTGGTCGTATTCAATACTGGGGTGCTCAGAATGCTCTTGTGGTACTCAATTATAGTTGGTGGTATTCAATGCTGGAGTTACTCAGATTGTAAACACAAGGAGATAATGGACGGAGCGCTGAAACTTTTCAGACACTCACCCCCAGTCACAGATCTGGGTTGAATCCATCATCGTTCTTTAGCTCACTTCGCCACCTCAGTTCAAACCCAGCTATATGCAAATCAGTCTTGACCCTGTGCCTTATGGGAACAATCCAGCCCGAACTGCCAAGCCATGTCTTCCCTGAACCGGAAACAAGCATCCTGGGACCAGTTTCGGGGTAACACCCCTCATCAGCCAGGCTACCTTGAATCCAGTGGCAAATTGAGCAAAGGACCCACGTCTGGGCATACCCTGCCAACTTAGGGTGAACAAAGCAAACATAAGGAGATGATGGACGGAGCCCTGAAACTTTTCAGTTACTCGCCCCCAGTCACAGATCTGGGTTGGATCCATCATCGTTCTTTAGCTCACTTCGCCACCTCAGTTCAGACCCAGCTATATGCAAATCAGTCTTGACCCTGTGCCTCATGGGAACAGTCCAGCCCAAACTGCCAAGTCAGGTCTTCCCTGAACCGGAAACAAGCATCCTGGGACCGGTTTCAGGGTAACACCCCTCATCAGCCAGGCTTGCTTGAATCCAGTGGCAATGTGAGCAAGGGACCCATGTCTGAGCATACCATGCCAACTCCAAACTGGGGTGGCTTAGTGAGTAGAAGAATGATGATGGATTAAACCCAGATCTGTGACTGGGGGTGAGTGTATGAAAAGTTTCAGCACTCCCTCCATCGCCTTATTGTGTTTGCTTTGTTCACCCTAAGTTGGTAGGGTATGCCCAGACATGGGTCCCTTGCTCACTTTGCCACTGGTTTCAAGCTTGCCTGGCTGATGAGGGGTAACACCCTCCAGGGAGGACCTGGCCTGGCAGTTCGGGCTGGACTGTTCCCATGAGGCACAGGGTCAATACTGATTTGCATTTGGCTGGTTCCAAACTGGGGTGGCTTAGTGTGCGGAAGAATGATGATGGATTAAACCCTCTTTGAAAAGTTTCAGCACTCCGTCCATCATCTTATTGTGTTTGTTACTCAGATTGTCCCAGTGGTACTCTGGTATAGTTGGTCGTATTCAATACTGGGGTGTTCAAAATGTGGTGGTGGTACTCAGTTATAGTTGGTGGTATTCAGTGCTGGAGGTATTCAGATTGTCCCAGTGGTTCACAGTTATAGTTGGTGGTATTCAATGCTGGGGGTACTCAGATTGTGCCGGTGGTACTTCGTTATAGTTGGTCATATTCAATACTGGGGTGCTCAGAATGTTTTGGTGGTACTCAATTAAAGTTGGTGGTATTTAATGCTGGAGGTACTCAGATTGTCCCAGTGGTACTCAGTTATAGTTGGTCGTATTGAATGCTGAGGTGCTCAGATTGTCCCGGCGGTACTCAGTAATAGTTAGTGGTATTCAGTGCTGGGAGTAGTCAGATTATGCCGGTTGTACTCAGTTATAGTTGGTGGTATTTACTGCAGGGGTACTCAGATTGTCACAGTGGTACTCAGATATAATTGGTGGTATTCAAGTTATAGTTGGTGTATTCAGTGCTGGTTGAAGTCAGATTGTGCCAGTGGCAGTCAGTTATAATTGGTGCTATTCAGACCTGGGGGTACTCAGATTGTCCCAGTGGTACTCAGTTATAGTTGGCACTATTCAATGCTGGGGGTACTCAGATTGTTTGGGTTTTACTCAGTCATAGTTGGTGTTATTCAATGCTGGAGTTATAGTTAGTTGTATTCAGTATTGGGGTGCTCAGAATGGTCTAGTGGTACTCAATTATAGTTGGTGATATTCAGTGCTGGAGGTACTCAGATTGTCTCCATGGCACTCAGTTATAGTTGGTTGTGTTTAATACTGGGGTGCTCAAAATGTTCTGGTGGTACTCAATTATAGTTGGTGGTACTCGATTATAGTTGGTAGTATTCAATGCTGGAGGTACTCTGATTGCCCCAGTGGAACTCAGTTATAGTTGGTTGTATTCAATACTAGGGTGCTCAGAATGTTCTGGTGGTACTCTATTATAGTTGGTGATATTCAATACTGGAAGTACTCAGGTTGTCCCGTTGGTACTCAGTGATAGTTGGTGGTATTCAATGCTGGAGGTACTCAGATTGTTGCAGTGGTACTCAGTTATAGTTGGTGGTATTCAGTGCTGGAGATACTCAGATTGCCCCAGTGGTACTCCGTTATAATTGGTGGTATTCAATGCTGGGGGTACTCAGATTGTCCCAGTGGTACTCAAATATAGTTGGTCATATTCAATACTGGGGTGCTCAGAATGTTCTGGTGGTACTCAATTATAATTGGTGGTATTCAATGCTGGAGGTACTCAGATTGTCCCACTGGTACTGTTATAGTTGGTAGTGTTCAGTGCTGGGGGTGCTTAGATCGTGCCGGAAGTACTCAGCTATGGTAGGTGGTATTCAATGCTGTGGGTACTTAGATTGTTCCAGTGGTACTCAGTTATAGTTGGTAGTGTTCAATATTGGGGTGCTCAGAATGTTCTCATGGTACTCAATTATATTTGATAGTATTCAATGCTGGAGGTGCTCAGATTGTTCCAGTGGTACTCGGTTATATTTGGTGGTACTCAATGCTGGAGGTATTCAGATTGTCCCGGTGGTACTCAGTTATAGTTGGTGGTATTCAGTGCTGGGGTTCCTCAGATTGTCCCAGTGGTACTCAGTTATAGTTGGTCGTATTGAATGCTGAGGTGCTCAGATTGTCCCGGCGGTACTCAGTTATAGTTAGTGGTATTCAGTGCTGGGAGTAGTCAGATTATGCTGGTGGTACTCAGTTATAGTTGGTGGTATTTACAGCGGGGGTACTCAGATTGTCACAGTGGTACTCCGATATAATTGGTGGTATTCAAGTAATAGTTGGTGTATTCAGTGCTGGTTGAAGTCAGATTGTCCCAGTGGTAATCAGTTATAGTTGGCACTATTCAATGCTGGGGGTACTCAGATTGTCTGGGTTTTACTCAGTCATAGTTGGTGTTATTCAATGCTGGAGTTATAGTTAGTTGTATTCAGTATTGGGGTGCTCAGAATGTTCTAGTGGTACTCAATTATAGTTGGTTATATTCAGTGCTGGAGGTACTCAGATTGTCTCCATCGCACTCAGTTATAGTTGGTTGTGTTTAATACTGGGGTGCTCAGAATGTTCTGGTGGTACTCAATTATAATTGGTGGTATTCAATGCTGGAGGTACTCAGATTGTCCCACTGGTACTGTTATAGTTGGTAGTGTTCAGTGCTGGGGGTGCTTAGATCGTGCCGGAAGTACTCAGCTAAAGTAGGTGGTATTCAATGCTGTGGGTACTCAGATTGTTCCAGTGGTACTCAGTTATAGTTGGTAGTGTTCAATACTGGGGTGCTCAGAATGTTCTCATGGTACTCAATTATATTTGATGGTATTCAATGCTGGAGGTGCTCAGATTGTTCCAGTGGTACTCAGTTATAGTTGGTGGTACTCAATGCTGGAGGTATTCAGATTGTCCCGGTGGTACTCAGTTATAGTTGGTGATATTCAGTGCTGGGGGTACTCGGATTGTCCCAGTGGTACTCAGCTATAGTTGGTGCTATTCAATGCTGGAGTTACTCAGATTGTCCCAGTGGTACTCAGTTATAATTGGCTGTATTCAATACTGGGGTGCTCAGAATGTTCTGGTGGTACTCAATTATAATAGGTGGTATTCAATGCTGGAGGTACACACATTGTCCCACTGGTACTCACTGATAGTTGGTAGTGTTCAGTGCTAAGGGTTCTTAGATCGTGCCGGAGGTACTCAGCTATAGTAGGTGGTATTCAATGCTGTGGGTACTCACATTGTGCTAGTGGTACTCAGTTATAGTTGGTGGTATTCAATATTGGGGGTGCTCATATTGTCCCAGTGTTACTCGGCTATAGTTGGTGGTATTTAGTGCTGAGGGTAGTCAGATTGTGCCGGTGCTACTCAGTTATAGTTGGTGATATTCAAAGCTGGGGGTGGTCAGATTGTGCCGGTGGTACTCAGTTAAAGTTGGTGATATTCAATGCTGGGGGTAATCACATTGTGCCGTTGGTACTCAGTTATAGTTGGTGATATTCAATGCTGGGGGTAGTCAGATTGTGCCGGTGGTACTCAGTTAAAGTTAGTGATATTCAATGCTGGGGGTACTCAGATTGTCCCAGTAATACTCAGTTATAGTTGGTGGTATTCAATGCTGGGGGTACTCAGATTGTCCCAGTAGTACTCAGTTAAAGTTGGTGATATTCAATGCTGGGGGTAATCACATTGTGCCGTTGGTACTCAGTTATAGTTGGTGATATTCAATGCTGGGGGTAGTCAGATTGTGCCGGTGGTACTCAGTTAAAGTTAGTGATATTCAATGCTGGGGGTACTCCGATTGTCCCAGTTGTCGTGTAGTTCCTATATTACCCATGCAGGACCTGCGCATTTGGATAACATAACCTGTGGGTTTGGTTGTAGACTAACTGAGAACCCCCACCGAGAAATGTTAGCCGGATTTGCATTAGCTTAGCTCACAGTGCCACTAGAATCTCCTCTTATCGGGGAGAGATTAGTTTCTGGCAACCTTAGATCATGACAACCTTGATCCCTCAGAATCGTGGAAACAATGTACTACTTTTCGCTCAGTCATTCGTGCTTACTTATTCGGTTTGTCTCAGAGTTACACAGAATAAACAGTCTGGGCGTTTCAATAAGTATTTATTGAACAGTTGTTATTCTAGTGTAAAATATATGTGCTGCAGCAACCAGCAGACAATAGCAGAGATATATTATCAGCAGTACGATAAAAGTGAAAGGATAGTACAGTTCTACCATATTGCAATAATCATGAATACATACATGAATATAAAATGCGTAATAGAATGCCACCCAAAAGTGCGCGTACTCCTACGATGCCTCACTAGATGTATCTAAGTGTACCTAGCATGTGAGTAAGTGTAAGCCTAAAAGCCAAGAATCCTTCTAGGATTTAGTCGAACCCCCATACCTGAATAGAGAGAGCGTGTGGGACCCCGTCCTGGTCTCGAGTTGGACACCCCGCAAGGCCTGTGTTAGACCGCTATCAGCTGGAACGACTGCATGCAGGAGCCCCAGCGTCTCTGGTCAGTGTGTCGGCAAGGAAGTCTCGGTTCCCTCTGTCTTACCGTGGCAAGATGTGGTGTATTTATACCCTAAAGTGTCTCGTCCCCGAGTATGATTTGTATTGGTCTTTGTTAGACATAAGGAAGACGTCAGGGGTGAACTTTGTACATACACATTATGCAGGCGATGTAGCTGGTGAATGCTCATGCATAATTTATGAGTACATTGTAGGCTGTATTCAAACCACAGACTAGATAACGTTCAACCCTCAGAGCTCGTTGT
This sequence comes from Calotriton arnoldi, assembly GCA_963921515.1. Taxonomy (NCBI): domain Eukaryota; kingdom Metazoa; phylum Chordata; class Amphibia; order Caudata; family Salamandridae; genus Calotriton; species Calotriton arnoldi. The sequence goes on from CAWUFW010000835.1 coordinate 2,969,897, forward strand.
GTACTGTAGGGAACTAATGTAGGTGAAAGATCATGCCTATATTAGGGCATAGGAGATCATGACTATAATAGGGCATATACGAATATGACCATAATAGGGCATATACGATGATGACTATAATAGGGCATATACGAATATGTCTATATTAGGGCATATATGAACGTGTCTCTATTAGGGACTCTATACGAAACATAACACAGTAATACTCAGTTAAAGTTGGTGATATTCAATTTTGGAGGTAGTCAGATTGTGCCGGTGGTACTCAGTTAAAGTTGGTGATATTCAATGCCTGGGGTACTCAGATTGTCCCAGTAGTACTCAGTTAAAGTTGGTGATATTCAATTCTGGGGGTAGTCAAATTGTGCCGGCGGTACTCTGTTCTAGTTGTGATATTCAATGCTGGGGTGGTCAGATTGTGCCGGTGGTACTCTGTTATAGTTGATGTTATTCAATGCTGCGGGTGGTCAGATTGTGCTGGTGGTACTCAGTTATAGTTGGTGGTATTCAGTGCTGGGGGTACTCAGATTGTCCCAGTAGTACTCAGTTAAAGTTGGTGATATTCAATTCTGGGGGTAGTCAGATTGTGCCGGTGGTACTCAGTTAAAGTTGGTGATATTCAATTCTGGGGATAGTCAGATTGTGCCGGTGGTACTCAGTTATAGTTGGTGGTATTCAATGCTGGGGGTAGACAGATTGTGCCGGTGGTACTCAGTTATAGTTGGTGGTATTCAATGCTGGGGGTACTCAGATTGTCCGAGTAGTACTCAGTTAAAGTTGGTGGTATTCAATGCTGGGGGTAGTCAGATTGTGCCGGTGGTACTTAGTTAAAGTTGGTGATATTCAGTGCTGGGGGTGGTTAGATTTTGCCGGTGGTACTCAGTTATAGTTGGTGGTATTCAATGCTGGGGATACTCAGATTGTCCCAGTAGTACTCCGTTAAAGTTGGTGATATTCAATTCTGGGGGTAGTCCGATTGTGCTGGTGGTACTCAGTTATAGTTGGTGGTATTCAAAGCTGGGGGTACTCAGATTGTCCGAGTAGTACTCAGTTAAAGTTGGTGAAATTCAATGCTTGGGGTAGTCAGATTGTGCCGGTGGTACTCAGTTAAAGTTGGTGAAATTCAATGCTGGGGGTGGTTAGATTGTGCCGGTGGTACTCAGTTATAGTTGGTGGTATTCAATGCTGGGGGTGGTCAGATTGTGCCAGTGGTACTCAGTTATAGTTGGTGGTATTCAATGCTGGGGGTACTCAGATTGTCCCAGTAGTACTCGGTTAAAGTTGGTGATATTCAATGCTTGGGGTAGTCAGATTGTGCCGGTGGTACTCAGTTAAAGTTGGTGATATTCAATGCTGGGGGTGGTTAGATTGTGCCGGTGGTACTCTGTTAAAGTTGGTGGTATTCAATGCTGGGGGTAGTCAGATTGTGCCGGTGGTACTCTGTTAAAGTTGGTGGTATTCAATGCTGGGGGTAGTCAGATTGTGCCGGTGGTACTCTGTTAAAGTTGGCGGTATTCAATGCTTGGGTAGTCAGATTGTGCCGGTGGTACTCTGTTAAAGTTGGTGGTATTCAATGCTTGGGGTAGTCAGATTGTGCCGGTGGTACTCTGTTAAAGTTGGTGGTATTCAATGCTGGGGGTGGTTAGATTGTGCCGGTGGTACTCTGTTAAAGTTGGTGGTATTCAATGCTGGGGGTAGTCAGATTGTGCCGGTGGTACTCTGTTAAAGTTGGCGGTATTCAATGCTTGGGTAGTCAGATTGTGCGGTGGTACTCTGTTAAAGTTGGTGGTATTCAATGCTTGGGGTAGTCAGATTGTGCCGGTGGTACTCTGTTAAAGTTGGTGGTATTCAATGCTGGGGGTGGTTAGATTGTGCCGGTGGTACTCAGTTAAAGTTGGTGGTATTCAGTGCTGGGGGTACTCAGATTGTCCCAGTAGTATTCAGTTAAAGTTGGTGGTATTCAGTGCTGGGGGTACTCAGATTGTCCCAGTAGTACTCAGTTAAAGTTGGTGGTATTCAATGCTGGGGGTGGTGAAATTGTGCCGGTGGTACTCAGTTATAGTTGGTTATACACTGGTTTGCTCAGATTATCCGGGTGGTACTCGCATTATGGGCTGCTTTGTCCAAATAGCGTTTCTTTTTGTTACTATAAACTATTATACCTAATTTGAAAAAATGACGTATTTCTCATTTACTTTGTCATAATAATGCCAAACTTCCCATGTGATTGTGTGGTTGGATAGCCTTAGGGTAACCCAACATGTACCACACACCGCCGAGCCCCAGCAGAGGCACACACGCAGGGTCTGTTTCTTCCACCCAGGCCTTAGCGTTGTGTGCAAATTAGAAATAATTAGGACACCAAGCTTGCCAATTAAGAAAACATGAGCAATGATTGGGCTCGCTCAGCATGAGGTCAAGGAAGGAGTCCTGCGGAGTCTGGAGTGCCGCAACCGGAAGGAACATTAGTGAAACTCCATTACTCGCGTCCTCTGTTCTGGGATTGAGTTACATAACTCCCTCCCATGCAGGCACGCACGCACACGCACGAACGCATGCACGCGCATATACATGCTATATTCATTAGCCCTACAGAGTGGCAAGCACAGCGCTTTAAGATACAGACCAATGGCCTGGTATTAAATAAGAACTTAAAATACAGTGCGTCACCAGAGAATAAAATTGAACTGGCAGTGGGAATTTGTAGAAGACAATAGGAATATGCTTCGGGCGGGATGGCATCTCCAATAACTACGGACTACTTTTGTAGAGTGGAAAAGGCCGCTTTAATGAAACGGGTGCACAAAAACGGCAATGAAAACCCAATTAACCTGGCATCACGCCATACAGACTACTCATAGCATTGGCCTCACTATACATTTCTCAAAAACATCTCCTAATCAACCCCCCTTCTAAAACCAAACCAATCAAAATCCAATCACACCTTATCACTCATAAATCCCCGCATCCATCCGTCTTGCATCCACCACTGTTGGCCTCTCATTCCATAAATCCCCTTCCCCTCCCCCCCCCCATAATTCAACTGGGTCTGAACATTGACCCGTGCTTTCTTTTATGAACCTTTTTAACTGTTGTAGGAAAAACCGCCACGCACCTGCTCATTAAGCGACAAAACCAAACCTACCTCCCAGTCTCCTGCACCAACCTCATCAAAGACTGCTGAAAAACAAAGCAAAGGAGGGACGGGTGGGTGGGACAATGCTAACTCTGACCCTGCCAACTGGGGCGTGAAAAGTCAAAATGGCACCTAAACCCTGTTAACTGCCACCCAAAGAGCTATCTAAGCCCCGCCTTGCACACCCTAGCCAACCTCTATGCCCTTCGCCCTCAGACCCTACCACCCGCCCGAAGATTCCGGGAGGGTAGGGCTTTTTGCCCCCCCCCCCCCTCCCCAAAACCATCATTGGGCGGGATGGCATCTCCAATAACTACGGACTACTTTTGTAGTGTGGAAAAGGCCGCTTTAATGAAACGGGTGCACAAAAACGGCAATAAAGCCCAATTAACCTGGCATCACGCCATACAGACTACTCATAGCATTGGCCTCACTATACATTTCATTAACTAACAAAAAAACCCCTCTTCTAATCAACCCCCCTTTAAAACCAAACCAATCAAAATCCAATAACACCTCATTGAAATTGAATGTGATTTATATAGCGCATGGCTACCCAGAGGCTTCCCCGCGCTGACGATAAGAGCTGTGGTGAAAGACAGAAGGCCCCTTAATGGCTAGATGGGAATAACCAGGTCTTCAGCTTTTTCCTGAATATTAGTTCATTTTGCTGCCCTCTAAGGTCCAGCGGGAGCTCATTCCACAGTTTTGGAACCAAGTGGGAGAAAGATCTGCCTCCCCATCTAGATTTTTTAATTCTAGTGGTGCTGAGGAGGTGTGAGGGAGAGGACCTTAGAGATCTCGAGGGGGCATAAACCGAGATCAGGGCTTTCAGTTTGGGTGGGCCTTTGTTATTTAATGCCCTGTGAGCGATACAGAGGGCTTTAAATTTTACTCTTGACGCTATTGGAAGCCAATGGAGTAGTTTCAAGGATTCTCTAACTGGCGCTTGTCTATGGAGTTTGAGCAGGAGCCTGGCCGCCGGATTCTGCACAGTCTGGAGCCTCTTAATCACATACTTGAGGGAGCCCAAGTATAGGGAGTTCCCATAGTCCAGACGAGAGACTATCAAAGACTGCATGACGGTTTTCCTAAGTTGCTCCAGAATGAGTTCCAATATCTTTCTGAGCATCCTCAGGAGGCCAAAGCAGATGCCTGACAATTTATTTGCCTGTTCGTTCATTGAGAGTGCGCTATCGAGCCACATACCTGAATTTTTTACCACCAGTTTAGGAACTGGGGGGTCACCCATGGAAGGAGGCCAGTGATTATGGGGTCTCGGGATAGCCCTGTTACCCAAGATCATGAGTTCGGTCTTTTCACCGTTCAATTTTAGGAGGCTATTTGACATCCAGTTGGCCAGTTTATTCAGGCAGGGGCCCAATAAAGAGTCTCCCTGATGGTCCTGGGATAGAGCAACGATCAGCTGGGTGTCGTCCGCGTACGAAATGGCTAGGATGTCAAACTCCTGTATAATGTTGGCAAGCTGCCTTACATATATATTAAATAAGGTCGGGCTTAGGGAGGAGCCCTGCGGCACTCCAGACTTTAAGGGCAGACTGTCAGAGAGGCAGTCCTGATCCATAACTTGGAGCGACCGATCACCTATTTACTTCAATCTATTTTTTAACAAGGAGTGGTTGACGGTGTCGAACGCCGCACTGAGGTCAAGCAGAATAATCGCAGCTGACCCTCCGCCGTCAAGTAAGATTTTGAGTTCCTCTGTGACAGCCAACAGTGCTGCTTCTGTACTATGGAGGGCGCGAAAGCCCATTTGCGTGGGGTGGAGAAGTGCGTTGTCTTCCAGGAATTTGACTAGAGTTTGGTTGACATGCCTTTCCAGGAGTTTGCCCAGAAGAGGAAGAAGGGAGATGGGTCGAAGGTTGCTCAAATTGTCCGGGTCCTGTCGGGGTTTTTTAAAAATTGGTTTTATTATGGCGTGTTTCCAGGCCCGGGGGACCGACCCTGATTCAAGAGATTTATTAAGTATTTTCACTAGAGGGGGGGAGGACAACCTCCATCACCTTGAGGATAGCATGCGGGGGTGCCGAGTCCAGAGGGGAGCCTGACTTGATGGATTTGAGCAACTTAAGAGTAGCTTCCTCATCAAGGCCGGTGAAGTGTGTAAGACTAGGGGAAGAAGCTGGGACACTGACCATATGGGACTCAGCTAGAACCGGCTGGGAGTGTTTTGAAAGAGATCATAGATATCGGACACTTTTTTCTGAAAGAAAGACGCTATTTGGTTGCACCTTCCTATCGAGGCCTTTGGGGGGCCGTTGGTTTCTTGCGGTGTGGTCAAGTTTTTACTACTCTAAATAGTTCTTTGGGGGAATTAAGTGCCTGGCTGATTTTCTTCTCATAAAATAAAGCTTGAGCCAGTTTTAGTTCTTTATGATAGCGTCTGATCGAGGTTTTGTAGTTCATTTTTTTATCTGGGTCAAAGTCTTTTCTCCGATCCCTTTCTGCTCTCTTGCAGAATTTTTTTAAGGAGAGCAGATGCTCATTAAACCATGGGGCTTTCTTGGTCTGGTGTGTGTGAGAGGGCGTTTTTTTCAGGGGGGCACATGTCGCTAGAGACTGGCTGATCCAGTTTTCCCATTGTTTGGAGCCTTCTTCTGGGCCGAGGTCCAGGTTGGGCAAGGAGCGCCTCAGGGCGTTAGACCAGAGATCGGCGTCGATCCATGACCAATTTCTAGTAGTGCTGGACTGGACCTTGCTTTTGGCCTGTCTGGCCGGGTTTGATAACCCAAATCGAATAAGGCAATGATCGGACCAGGGAACGGGAGTAACCTCTGACACCGAGATAAGAGGATCATTTGAAAAAATGAGGTCTAGCGTGTGTCCTTTTTCATGAGTAGGACCAGAGACCAGTTGAGAAAGTTGAAGTGCCTCAAGGTCATCTCGAAATCTTTTAACAAAGGGAGCATCCGGTAATTCGAAGTTGAGATTAAAATCACCAAGCAGGGTGATGGAGTTCTTTGCCAGGGACGGGGACGCTAAAATGTCAGGTAAAGCCTCTAGGAACGAGGAGCAAGGGCCAGGTGGCCTATAGGCCAGGATGCCGGAGTAGGTACAGGAGGGAGAGAGATTAATGTGAAACTGCACACTTTCGCAGTCAAGCAGGGCTAGAGGAGAGGAGGTGCAGTTAAAAGTAGTTTTTAGAATAATGGCAATTCCACCCCCTGGTTTTTTATCTCGGTCTAGTCTGTGAATGTGGTATCCTGGGGGGAGTGCTAAATTAATATCGGGAGCAGAGCTATCCTTAAGCCAAGTTTCTGTGATGAATAATACATCTAAGGAAACATCTTCTAACAGGTTCCTAATGTCGATGGCATGTCTAGGTAACGACCGGGCATTGATCAGCCCAAGTCGCCAGACGGAAGCTTGGCAGTTGTTGGGCCCTGGGTGCATGCCCTTGAGGACGTGTGTCTTGAATCCGCATTTCTGACAGCCTGCATTGGGACCCAGAAGTTTAGAGGGATCCAACCACTGTTCACATGGGGGAAGTGCGTTGGGCCTGAACCCTAAGAGCTGTTCCCTAGAGTATCTGCATCTGCCTGTAGTGGAAGGGACTGGGTTCCTGGCCCCTGGCCCCGTTCGGGCGCGGACGGGCTTTCCTTCGGGGCGCCAGCGGCGCGTCCGCTGCGCGTCCGGCTCAGCATCTGCGTTGTATTGCTGGCCGGAAGCGGAAGTTGTCGTGGAGTGGAGGAGAGGGTGGCGGGGCCGTGTCTCTCCGCACAATCTGCTCACCCGTGGCGGACCGGAGACACAGTGGAAGGGCGGGGGGCGGCGACGGGAGTCAACACAACCCCAGCGGGAGTCCCTCGGTAAGGGGAAATGTGAAAAATTAACCTTCACCCTCGAAGTACAGTCCCACCGTAACTTTAACCAAATGAGGCAACAAGTTAAAAGACAGTTTAAAAAGACAAAAGAATTGAACAGCAAAACACAGTTAAAACAATATAAAACCACCAGTAAAAAGTATTCCCAAAATAAAAGTTTAGCAGCAAACTCATACTCATAAATCCTGCATCCATCCTTCTTGCATCCACCACTGTTGTCCTCTTATTCCTTAAATCCCCTTCCCCTCCCCCATAATTCAACTGGGTCTGAACATTGACCCGTGCTTTCTTTTATGAACCTTTTTAATTGTTGTAGGAAAAACGCCACCAGAAACCCCCCAGAATTTTTCTGTCCCCCCCCCACTAGGGAAAACAAAACTTACCTTCCTATTGGCAAATGCAGCATCCCCGCCAACATACTCTTGATCTGCAGCAGGTACAATTCCACCCCGTAAACAGACAAATGCACCCCATCATCTCTAAAAAAACACTCAGGTGCCTCATACGTGATGCCATTGTGTTCCAAGAAGAGAAACTCCTGCACCTTGCAAAACATCCGCAACTCCCTGTTCCGCCTCGCTCTGTCGATGGCCCCTGGCCTGTTAGCTCCCCTCCATACTATCCGTGGCATCAGCTCAGTGAATACCACTGCCGTGCCTGCCCACAATGTCTTAATCTCTAGCAAGTCCTGTTATATAGCTTTTACAAGAGCCAAACCTTTCATCTTGACTAAGTCATTTTCTCCTAGGTGGACCAATAAAATGTCTGGGCCATGGGCTCCTTTTACCAAATCCCTCAATTTGGGCAACAACTCATGCCATCGCATGCCTCCTTTTCCAAACCATTTCAACTGTACTACCATATCAGGCAGACCCAGCTGTCTTCCTTCTCACCTTGACTCGGCATGCCTTGCTGCCCACTTCACAAAAGAGTGCCCGCAGATCCAAATCTCTATATGGCCTCTTTGTGGGCCCGCAATGCAACCTAGGAGAAAACAAACTCATGTTGTTGATCATCGTGCAATATCCACCCCAAACGCACATAGCTCCGATAGCAGCTAGATCGCCAGCGCCCCACCTGCTGAATCTCCCCCGCCATTCAAACCCTACCCGCAGCATCCGTCGCCATCCCAATCCGGAATTAATGCGTCCCAAAGTCCTTCGCCTCATTGCCCAGCAAGCCCAATGCTTTTCTCAGGTCCCCCAATACCTGTGAAGCCAAAAAATGCTCTCCATTCTCATGCAGAAAAATCTTCTCCCGACTACCCCCTTGTTTTCTCAACCTTACCCACCAAGCGCATGGGCAAACCAACACATCGGGATACGCCTGCAATGTCACTCAAAGGCCCTTGCCTGACTGATCCGTCTTGGACTTGGGTATCCAGACCTGCACTGCCCCACCGCCGCGTTCGGACCCCATGTCAACGCATCCCCCACGCGTCGCAGAGCCAACCACTTCTGTAACCCAAAAAGCCCCACAAAACAGCCACACCATATTGACCGAAAAAACAGCGTCTCCCATGCATCCCAACACACCCTTGGCAGAGCTGCAATCACTTGCTTCAAAATGCACAGTGTAATGGGCCGTCTCAACTGGTCACCAATCTACCTCTCCCTCGACCACCCCTCCAGGATGCGCTTCCCCATGTCACCTGCCGATGGCTCGTATCCCCACCACAGTTTTCCAAAAAAGGCTGTGCCCGCCAACTTACCGGCTATCGTGACCGCAGACAAACCCTTGTTAATCAAGGACATGATAAAATTTACCACATCATCCCGGCGAGCTTGACCTCCATCCGAACTTCCCCGGGGGACCGCCCCCGACCGCAGAAACTCCACCCACACCAGCCCATAAGCTTTCTGTGTCGAATCCGATAGCGAACCCAGGACCAGCTGCGTCACGCGATTTCGCCTAATTTGCACAAGTGATCCGGCATCACATTCTTCCTCTCATCTGCCCCTGGGGCCAACCCACAGAACCTTGTCCACTGAAATCAAGAGAGAGCATCAGCAATTTCATTGTGTATTCCTGGAATGTGTTGCGCCCTGTAAGTAATGTGTTGTGCCGCAAACATTCCAACACAAATACTCTCAACAACTGCCACACCTTTGGCTCCTTTGCAGACTGCTGATTGACCATGTCAATGATCGCCATGTATTCCACATTAAAATGGACTGTCCTCTTTGCAAAGTAGCGCCCCCACAAGCACACTGCTACCACAAGAGGAAAAAATTCAAGGAAAGCGATGCTGTGCCCTCCCTGATTCCACACCTCTGGCCATTCCTCGGCACACCACCGCCCCTGCCAGTAAAGTCCAAAACCGTGTCCGCCAGCGGCATCTGAAAACATCTCCACAGACCACTCCATCTGCTCCCCAAGCCCCAACATTGGAATGCCATTGCACTCGTCCTGAAAAGTACGCCAAAGCCTCAAATTCTCCCAGACCCCTGCTGTGATTCTCACCCTGTGATGCAGCAGTGAGGTCCCAGACAGTGCCCAGCCCAATCTTCTACAAAATGTCCTGCCGGCTCTGACCGCCTTACATGCAAAGTTCAGGTGCCCCAACTGAATCTGCATGTCCTTCACCTGGATTTGGACCTGGCTAAAACCTCATCCAATAGCTCCAAGCAATGCCTTTTCTTCTCATCTGGCAGACAAATCTCCATCTTGTCCAAATCCAGCTCTATGCCCAAAGAGGGAATCACCTGAACAGGCCCCACCGTATTTTCTGGCGCTAAAGGGACCCCCAAATCTTGCATTAAGCCCTTGAACAACTGCAAACTCTCCTGACAATTCCCGGAATATGGAGCCCCAACAATGAAAAAATCATCCAAATGAGTCCTCACGTCCTTTCCGGCCATGTGGATAAAACCTTTTGCAAAAAGGAACTAAAAGCCTCAAAGAGAGAACAGGAAACTGAACATCCCATCGGCAAAGCCTTGTCCACAAAAAACTGCTGCCTGAACTGAATGCCAAACAACTCATGGTCCGCAGGGTGAAGAGGAAGCAAGCAAAACGCTGATTTGATGTCACATTTTGCCTAAAGGGCACCCCTTCCCACCTTGTTGACCAACTAGACCGCAGACTCAACTGAGGCATATTGCACCTTGCTACACCCTTCAGGAATTACGTCATTGACTGATAGCCCCACAGGCCAAGAAAGGTGATGAATGAGGCGAAACTCACCCACCTCCTTCTTGGGCACCACCCCAATGGGTGAAATCCTCAAATTCTCTTGTGGCCAGTCCGGAAAAGGCCCCTCCATTCTGTCCTCCGACACCTCCTTCTTTAACTTTCTCCAAACCAATTCCTCATGTCCTCTGACTGATCTCAAATTTTCCACCCACTGTCGAACCTTGGGACCTAAACTGGAAACCTGTCAACAACAATTCCCTCTCCCTTTCGGACCCCACCATGACCAGCCATTTTGTCAAACAGTCCAACTTAACCGGCGTACGTGCCTTTGCCCATGGAACCCTGACCTCCTCTACCCCGTCCTCAGTCACTGTACCCAGTCCACTGTCCCCCCTACTCTCCCTTGTGGCCCAGTAAACCCTCCCTGGATGCCACACTGGGTAAGCATGTGCTTGCCACCACATTTGGAACACTCGTGGAGGTATTTGCAATATTCCCGCAAACACTGTCCCCTATTGAATGCCAAGCATGCTGCAGCCGTCGCTGTCTGTCCCCAAGCTGCTGTACCCACCCCTGTCTGGGTGGGACGCCCTCGAAAGGACCTTTAGATGACCGGCCAGCCGCTTGCCGTATAAGTCGATGGGGCTGGCTTCTCTGGTGTCATAGTTTGCAAGAACACCTCATAATCTAACTGCCCCCACATCCCATCCTCCTACTCCGCCAGTCGTGCTCGAAATTCCTCGTGGTAACGCACCCATGCTCACTCTCCAAAAGCCACCTGCGCTTCCCGCACTACGTCCAAATATTTAAACAGAGCAACGCACCTCTCTGGATACTTTACGCAAAACACGCTTGCATATATAAGAAAAACCGCTGTCCAATTTTCAATATTAACGGGCACCCTGGGCCTACGTGACAGCTCATACTCCTCCTCCTTCAATCCTTCTTTCACCCATATTTCCCGATGTAGCAACTTAAATAACTCCACAAATTCCACTTTCCAAATTAGCTCTTTAGTAGCAGCCACCAAATGCGCCCCCAAAGGTTTAGTGATCCCAATGTATGGCATCTTCTTACTTCTCACGTCTTTGCGCTCCTTTTTTTCGCTGTCACCCTCCCCTCCACCAGTTTTGGTGGTCTCTGTGGCTTGCGCCGGGTCCCCTACTATGTCCATACCTGTACCCTGGTCCTGCACGTACTTACCCCTTCGCAGCCACGGGCCACCCTCCCTTTGCATCTCTGCCTCATATCCTGCGGCCTGAACCCCCACTTCCGCAAACCCACCTGTTCTCCCTTTGTGTGTCTCCCCCACCTTACCTGGCTTCAAAATCGGGGTCCGCGCCAAAGCTGTCCGTCCTTCCGCCGCTTGCCTCTCATTTTAGGTTGACGCTGTGCTTGTCGCCACGTCCTGCAAGACACCAACACAACCCCTCTGATTAGGCACACCCTGTCCCCTACTTGTAGTAGGTGCCGCCCACCACTCTTTCTCACAGTCACCTCCTTCCAACAACTCCATCATCCACAAGCTCACCCTCCTCCAACTCTTCTTCGTCATGGTCCAGGTCCCAGTCCCCAACCCCACCATCCCCGCTCTGCGCACTTGTGCCAAACACTTCCCCATCGCCTATTCCCCCATCTCCAAATTGCCCCTGAAGCAAATCCTATGAAGGGTCGTATTCTCGCCAATCAGACGCACCATCCTGGCCTTGGCTTGCTTGACTTAGGTCCCCCGCCATTCCAGGGCCAACCGTAAAGACGCATGCCCTGACTTTGGGCCAGGGCCCGCAACCATTCCGCCACACCTACCTCCAACCCCTGGTTGGCACTAGTCTGTCCCTGCCCTGCCTGCCCAGCAAAACCAGTGGGGGGAAAGTGGCACCACAGCCACCAACCTGGGCCCCCATCCTGAAAAGCCTCAGCCCCCACTCAAACCATGGATCGAGGTGGGGGGTAGGCATGGCCTCCACCCCTAATCCCCGCACCTATGCTCGCCCAGGACTAGGGCACCGCCCTCCTCCACCCCAGCTGGTACTGACTTGACCTCTCCTCCTTCATGCCTGCCCTCCAGCCCCCGGGACAACCTCCCACCCTCAGTGCAATGGCCCCCCCACCGTCCACCCCCTGCCCCCAGGCACCAACGGCAGGGATGTGGAATTCCTATAGCCCGACGCCCAGGACATATTGTTTGGGGTCAAGGGCAACAAGTTTTCATGTGTATTTTGTCCTTGGGACAGCTAGGCCCAACCTCCTGCAGCACAAACCCTTTGGCTGCCAGTTTGCAGTACCACATTGTGGATCAGGGAAGGGCACTGTCTGCAGTTAAGGGAATTTTTTTTTCTATATGTTAATAGTGTTCAAACTTGAATTTATGGTTCATTAATTGAAAGCCTTTATTATTAGGGTGAGCGCTGTAAGTAAATGTTGTAAGCTCTGACTGCACTACTGACAATGGTTCCTGTATAAAAATGTGTACACACGTTTTCAAAGTTTAGTAATATGAGGCTATGTATAATGCTCCAAGAATGCTCTCTGATTTGATGCAAATATTTGCAGAAGCTTGAAAGCAAGATTGATGATTCTTTGCTTTCGAAATAAAATGTGCATAAAAAAATGAAAGCAGGGAAAAAAAAGATTTAGCTAAACTACCGTAAAATTTCAGGTACCATTCATGCTTTGCAGCATCATTGAGTAGCATGTGTTGATGCATGTAGTATTTCCCAAAAATATTCATAATGGAAACTCACTGTAACCAGTTTCAATAAGATTGTGAGAAACAAAAATAAACAAGCATTGGCAAAGCCAATAGGTCTGAAATTGGTGGTCAGCTTTTAGTTTTGTCAATGTGTGAATTGTTTTGTAAAACCTTATTGGTGTGGGAGCTGCCGGGCTCTCACCATTATAACAAACATTGGCAAAAGCAAAAATTGTTTTTGGTCTCAAAAAGCACACACTGCCAGTGGTTACTGGCACCGAACAAAACGACTTTGTGTGCCGATATGCTCCTTGTGAAAGAGCAGAATGCTGTCAGACATAGTGAAGCCAGCCGATACAGAGATAGAGACAGAATTTTAATAAACGCAAAAGGTAATGGTCAACGCCAGACCAAATTAGGGGCCCAATTATTAAAGAAAGTCTCAAAAGTGCACCCATGGTATATGTCCTTGCATTAAGTGCAGCTACACGGCTTTTGTGAATTCCCAAGAATTTACAGAAATAGGACAAGAAATAGTACTCCTAGAAAATATTTGTGAACTGCATTTTAGCATGAGCAAATATGCATGTGTAGATTTGCTCATGCAAAAATCTGAGTGTTTGCAAGTTCACTTTCCCTCCAACCACTTTTTCCTCAACTCTGGAAGGTTTACGTCTGCCATTGTCAGGAGTAAATATCCAACATTTCTCAGTATGGGAAAAGATTAGAGAAGAGTAGTTGTAAACCCTTAAAACATGCAAGTTAGTAGGTTTGCACAGACTCAGAAGGGTATTCTAACCCTGGAACTATTGCTTACCTTCAGCCCTATTATGTAGATATGCGGAAACGTGGCAACATAAGGGGATTGCGAGTATTCAAACACTACTATGGTCTGAGCCCTGGCATAATCAGAGAGGCTATATCAGAGCTCTTATATAATGAGATTGCTGCCATAATTTGTCACTGCACTACATGCAACCAAAGAGACAAGTGGATTTTGTTACAGGACAAGTAGATTTATGAAGCAACCTGCCCCATGGACAAGCAGATATTTTATTAAATTCAACACCCCTGAACGGCTCCACCTCAGGGGCCCCAGCTCGCCCCACGCCTGACACGGGGGGAGGCAGGCACCAGTTGCTGGCGCTGCCCTTCCCCTCTCCCCGTTCCTGCATCCTCACGGCTCTGCTTAGCCAGGGCCTGCCTACACGGACTGGACAGGTCTTGCGGCAGTCCCTGAGCTGTGAATGCCCTGCCATGTCATGCTGCCCGGCCCCTTCGTGGCCCAACGGCGTCACCGCACCCTCGGGCTGCACTACAAAGTGCCGGCCTGAGCCACGAGGACTCGCAACCTCCTGGCCCGCAGACTCACCCCTGCTGCCCGCCTCCCTCTGCTCGTCCACGAAAGGTAAGGGCCTGAACCTGGACCGGGCGCCACGACCCCTTTTACCCCTGCCGCCAGGCTTCCCCGCCACATCGCGTCTTGTGTGCATCCCCCCTCCCTGCCCGAACTGTCTCCACAACAGGCAACACCCCTGACCCGCCCTGTCCCAACCCCACACCTTGGCCCCCCCTGCCTGCCACCACGCGGAGCTTCGGACCGAAACAGACGGCCAGCCCGTTTTCAGCTGCCTGCACCCAACCCACCTTTTTGCACCTTGTGGGCGGGAGATGCGCAAGCGATGACTGCTGCTGCCACTCCACCAGCTGAACTCCGTTTCGGGCTCTCCACGGGGGCAATGCCCGCCTGTGCCCCAACTGCCAGCAGATCAGCCCTGCCTGCTTGCTGCAACACCAGCAGCGCCTGTTGCACATCAATCGGGACAGCCATGCTTCCTCCACAAATCTCTTACAGACACCAGGACAACCACTAACTGCCACAACGCTAACTCTGACAACGCTAACTCTGACCCAGCCAACCGGGGCGAGACAAGTCAAAGTGGCACGTAAACCCTGTTAACTGCCACCCAAAGACCTATCTCAGCCCCGCCCCTGCATCCCCTAGCCAATCTCTATGCCCTCGAACCCTACCACCCGCCTGAAAATTCCAGGAGGGTAGGGCTTTTTGCCCACCCCCCCAAAACCATCATTCTGACAAAGGGCAGACCAGTGACGACCTGACGGCATAAAACAACACTGGAACACGCAGGTTGACGCCATCTAATGACAATGGAACGTGCAGTGTGATATCAGAGAAAAACAACCTAACAGATAATATAACATACCATGTTGCTTAACATATTAAAATAACAAAGAAAAAGACCCAGTGACATCAGACAATCATAAGAGAACATGCAGTGTGACGTCAGAGAATAACAGTGGCCCCTGCAGTATGACAACAGTAAATACCAATAGACCATGCTGGGTAACATCAGAGAATAACAATGGAGCATGTAGTGTCACGCAGGAGAAAAACAATGGGGCATTCAGAGTCACGTCAGAGAATAACAATGGAACAAACATTGTCTCATCAGACCATATCAATGGGACCGGCAGTGCAGCATTAGACAGAAATTGTGGAAAAGTCCATGTTTCGACAAAAAATAAAAATAGAACATTCGGTGTGACATCAGAATGGAAGAAATCCTCCGACACCAGGCAATAAATAACAATGTAACATGTGGTATGACACCAGACAACAACGACACCTACAGTGTAACATCAGACACTAACAATGGGACATGCAGTGCGACTGTAAGAAAATGGATTGTTATTTGGTGACAATGTGAGTCCTAACTAAGTAATTATAAGTCCCAAAATCCTGTAAGGTCAAACATAGAGTTTCAATAATTTAAACCTGGGCTTAACTCTTGGTAAGTATGGCAAAGAGAAGACAAGCTTAACTAAGGAAAATGTACAAGGTATTTAGCAACACTAGAACAGTCAACAAATCCAAACCCGATTGATTGATTGATTGATTTATTAACCATTCGATTAGTTAAAATCATTACAGTAAAAAGCTAAAATTAGAACCACACCCCCCTTACCCACCCACCCTTTCCACCCCTCTCCCGGTGCCTCCTGTGAAATTAAAAACCCCGTTCCAACAGTCAGTCTTGTGTTGCAGGGACCTTTCAGCTTTCTATCCGGGTACTTAATTTTGATGCGGGGTTCCTGACAGAGCACTTGAAGTAGCGGGCGAGATCTTCTTTGCCCATTTTTGTTTGCAGAAACCATTTGTTGGCGCATTTATCAACTCTGATTTTGAGAGCCTTTTTTTACTCTATAGCGTCTAGAGCTTGACCAATCTGGTAAATAAATTTTGCCGCTCTTGCAAGGTGGTGTGTTTTTGTTTTAGAGAAGCACCAATCTGATGCCTCCTTGCAAGTTCTGATGCCAAGGGCTCTTAAAATGGGACGAAACAGCCTCTGTCGTTCGTTGATGAGTTTTGGACAACAGCACAGTAAATGAAGCCAAGATTCCCGTTGGTAGTTGCATAGGCGACATGAAACGGCTCCGTCTGTTCGTGCCCATGCAGGATTAAAGTCCCAAATTCTGAGGGCCGTTAGCCTCATAAAAAGGATTTTCTTACGGGCCTGGGCCCCTAATGCTTCCGTTAGGTATGGTTGGACTTTCCCCAGGATGTAAGATTCGTCCAGTGCCTTCGTATGGGTGTTGGGTCGGAGTGTAGTTAGATCCTTTTCATAAGAAATGGAGCGGACCTGCCGTCTCATGGTGTTCAACCAGGCCTTGTGCGGGATTTCTATTAGGGGCAAACTGTTTCGATCTATGTTTAGGGTCTCTTTTGCTTTACCCAGCTTGGTGTGCCAGGGGGAGAACTCTTCTTTGAAGATTGTTGCCAAATGATGTTTTAGAGAGTTGTGCGGTGCTTTAAGTACTCCAATTTAATACTTTATTAGGTCTCCCTGGAGGGCCAGTTCCGGTCTGGCGAGCCTTAGTTCCAGCCGTAATCTCGTGTTCCTACCATTCCTGGGTACTTGCAGCACGATCTTGTGGGCTTTGACCTGCGCTGCTGCTATAACTTTGTCTAGAGCTCCTGGAAATGCCAGGTGCCCGTAGTTGATGGCTGGGATTAATTTTGCCCTAAGGACCTTCAGCATGGGTTCGGCTGTGGGGCTGATCAGGCGTTTGCTTAGTCGTCTTATTGAAAAAATTACTCTGTTGATTTTAGCAATTAGATGTTTTATATGAGCTGCCGATGTTGCCCTCTCGTTTAGCCAAACTCCGAGATAGTTGTAAGCTGCGGTGGTTCCAATTTGGTGGTCTCCCATCTTCCAGACCGCTTGTTTTTTGTGCGGGTATCTGCCAAATATCATTATCTTCGTTTTACCTTGATTAACTGTCAGGTGATTTTCCTTGTTGTACTTCCCCAACTCTTTAAGGGCTCTTTGGAGACCTACCCTTGTATGGTCCATCACTACGGTGTCATCTGCGTACTGTAGGATTGCCATTCTCGCCTTGCCCAGTCTCGGTGGAACTAGACTTGCCTCTTTCATGGCTGCCCCCAGGTCTGCTGTATAGAGGTTGAATAGTAGGGGGGCCAGGACGCAACCCTGCTTCAATCCGTTGTTGGTTTCAACTTTTGCTGATAGAGCTGTGGGGCTTATCTTGACTTGTACCCAAGTCTCCTCGTGAAGGGATATGATGGCCATCAGTAGCTTAGGAGGTACCCCCCAGGATGACCGTTTTCTCCAGAGTTTGCCCCTATCGACTCTATCAAAAGCCGTGCTGTAGTCAATGAAACAGCAGAACAGCGGTGGGTGCCTGACTTTCACAGCACGTTTTGAGAGGTAGGCCAGGGCCATGATGTTATCTGTTGTTGCGCTATTTTTCCTGAAGCCAATCTGGTAGAATGGGAGTATGTCGTTGTTATTAATCCAATCCTCTAGATCTCTCAGTAGTAGTTTAGCAAAAGCTTTGGCTTCTACATCCAGCAGGGCCACTAGCCTATAGTTTGCAGGGTTGGAGTGGTCGCCTTTCTTGTGAATAGGGAAGAGGATGGATCCTTTCCATGAGTGTGGAATTACTGCCGTTGCATATGAAAAGTTGTGTAGGGAGGCGAGGACTGTGGTGAAAAGCGTTGGAGCTGTTTAAAATCATGGCTGGAATGCCGTTTGGGCCTGGCGCCCCTTCATTCCTCATTTTCCTGATCTCCAACGTTATTTCAGCTTTCGTAAAACCTGCGCCCTCGAGCTTCATTTGTCCTGCTTCGTCTGGGTGCTTGGGAAGAGTGGCTGTCTGGGTGCCCACTCCCCGGATGTTCTTCAGTGGGGCTTGCTCTGTAGCTGGTATACCTCTGGTGTATAGTCTGCTTGTGTATTCTTCCCACTCGTTGCTTGCAATGCTGTTCTCCTTGCTCCTGGGTTGGGAGCTCAGACGGTTGATGTACCTCCATAATTTAGCGTTGTTCTTTTCCTTTAGCAGGGCAAATACCGTGATCCATTTTTGTTCCATCTCTTTCCTCTTTTGCTCACCTACTTTCCTCCTAAGGGCGGCTCTCCAAACCCAACTCAGTGAAAAGCCCACAACTGAGTTTTAAAAGTTAGGAAAAATGTAATAAGGAAAGTGACACGAAAAAAACTAAAATCCAATTAGAAGGACCAGTAAATAAATTGCTAAAGTTTTAAGGCGAAATCGCTGCTTGCGGTTGACCGGGACCCAAGTACAATTTTACGCTGATCACGATGGAGTCTGAAGTCAAGCGGGTCGTCCCAGTCAAGGTTTTAACCTTCTGACTTAGTCTTTTTTGTGAAAGTCGAAATCGTGCAGCAAGGCAAGATTGAAGGCTGTAACCAACGAAGTCCCTTTGATTTCGGATAGCCGCTGGACGAGGTCTAGCCGAAGTCGCTGATTTTGGCGAGAAAAGCACTGGGGTTGAAAATTCAACTTTCGCTGCCGAAATCTTCTTATTGGGCAGACACTTTTCACGCCTTTATTGTGTCAAGATTTCTACCTATAGACTCTTTTTTTGAGCTCAAAATCTTTCAGCGGGGCAAACCTGAAGCTATATCTGACAAACTCCTTTCAAAATCTTTGCTAAAAGGTCCCACTGAAATTAATCTAAGTCTCAACTTTTTATACTTTCTGAGGCAATTCCTGTTTGCCACTTTCAAGGCTACAGGGACCTCAGGGACAGCAATTAAGGGCCAGGACACACCCCAGCAGAGCTCAACAGCAGGGTTCAGTCCAGTTCCTGTTGTAACTTGTCCACTGGTCACTCCAGAAAATGATCTCTTGCAGCATGTTATGTCCCTATAACCACACAGGAGATAAGCCAAATAACACTTTGAGTGCATTTCATCATCCTGGGTACAAGTGGAAGCAGGTCCAGCCCATCACGCCTCCACAAGGGCTACAGAGGTAGGTCCAGTCCTCTTCTGTTCTGCTCCTATTCTAAAAAGTGTTCTGGGGGGCTGGTGGTGAGGTGCTACTTTTGTTCAATTCACTAGCCAGTGGGTAGAGGTGACTCCTGTTCATTCTGTGACCAATTGGCAAATGGTTGCCAAGGGCAAACTTTCCCACTTTTGCAGCACATCCTGTTTCCATCACTGTAAACTATCCCACAGTGCACTGTTTTCAGTAAAATCCAACATGGCAAAATTGTTCTGCCCTTGATGGGAGCTTGTGACACACTTAGTGGTATGTTTAAGGTAATGAGGAGTCCCCTCCCACTCAAACACTTTAAACTTATTCTGGGACCAGCTCCCCTACACCACTGAAACTAAAGCCAGGACACTAAAGTGTGTTTTGGGATCAAAAAACCCTTCTCATATGGGCTTCCTTTATCACTAAAGTATAAAGGTACAGGTCAGCCCTGGTCCTGTTTAAGATAGTGAAGAACACTCCTACACTGTCCTGCTTGAGTTAAGCTGGGTCAAACACCTCCACTGACCCATGCTTCCAGGCCCAAACCATTGTCTCTACTCTGTGAGTAACATTTCACATCTCATCAAAGCAGCACTGACAGGCCACCTGCAGGCAGGCCAATGCTAATTAGCCTGCAGTAGCTTCAGGCAGTAAAAGTACAACTTTTTTAAAGTTACTTTTCCTGTATTTGTATCAAAAACCCAGCTTCACCATTGAATTGCATTATAATACATATTGAAAAAAGTGGTTGAACCATCTCTGTAGTTTATTCCAAACGAAATATGTGGAATTAACACATCAACAGTACTTACACTTTTCTTCACAACAATAGCTACACTGAAAATAGCTTTTGGGGCTTGTCCCTGGAGGAACATGCACACATTACATTTTTACATGTTCTACTTCTGAAAGCCAGACACTGTGTCTGGCAGGCGCCAAGACCTACTTAGGAACGACTTACTTAATATTTAAAGTAGGGTTTCCCTTGTATCAAAAGATTTTTTTGACAGGTCTGCCTACATGTTTAAACGCTGCAGGAGTGAGCCTACACATTTAGGCTGAAGCCATGGTTTCCCTGTCAGCCCAACAAATGGTACCAATAGTTGCTGCAGTTCACAGGCATCATTTAACTTTCGAAGCCATTAGTATATGTTCTTGCACCATATACCATGACCTTACTGGAAAGTTAAATATTCAAATTTGCGAGATTAGCCAATTTTACAATGTTTTAGGGTTCAGAGCACATACACTGGAGACTGGACAGCAATATCCCAGTGCACAGAGTCCAAAATCCAGCAGCATCAGTCCACAAAAAATGGGGTGACCAATCAAAAAGAGGCACTTTCTCATAGTAACATTAAATAATAACAAAGGATGCCTCTGTGACATCAGGTAGTAAGAATGGAACATGCAGTGTGAGGCACGCAGTCACCATGGTGCAGGCCTTTTGACATTATACTAACAATTTAACAGCTCCATTGTGTGAAACAGTAACACTGGAACATGCATTGTGGTATCAGCCAATAACAGTCACACATACAGTGTAACACCAGACAATAATAGATCAAAAATGGACCATGCACATTGACATTAGACATGACAGTAGAACAGACTCTGTGACAATCCCAATTAGGTGAACACTGAACTGTGACATCAGAGAATAACAATGTGACATGCAGTCGAACATATGAATGTGTTATTTGTAACAACCAAAGAATTATTCCAATGCTGAAAATAGGCACTTTTGTGCTTCTTTAGATCAATAGCATGATTATTCTGCACCTGAAGAACACAAGGGAGGTCCTGCTGCCCCCTAAAGGTGACCTTGGCAAGGCTAGCCAGTCTGCTGTTATTGACAGTAGGGTCCATGAGCGGGTGAAGTGTTCCAGGGCCATGGATGACATGATGGCAGATGCACAAAGTTGTGGCCATGGGTTGTTTGGCCACTGGAAGCCAGCGCAGATGGAACAGATGGCCACAGACAGAGACATGGTAGCCAAGCTGAAAGTGAGGTCAACTGCTGCGTTCGAAACCAGTTGCTGCTTGGAGGAAAGATATCTCGGGACACCTAAAATACTATGTAGAAGGTGTTCCTGTAGTACAGGGAGAGGAAATGATGGACTGAGTAGTCTTATCTCCATAAAGGCTCACGAAGAAGAGGAATGATGATTCTTAAATGTACCAGTTAGAATGAAACGTGGAGCTGTATCTTGGTTGACTTCAGGGAGCCAACAGCAGTGTGGCATCAAGGGTGACCCCAGGTTTGCAGACAGTTGAAACTGAAATGCGGGCTGATCACATTTGAGAGTGTCACCAGTCTGAGGTCTAGAAATGAAGGAGACCACCAGTGACCAGAATGGAAGTTTTGTTGGAGTTCAATTTAAGTGATTTTGTCCAAATCTAGACAGCAACAGATGTCATACAGCCTTGGAAGCAAGTGTTGGCTAAGGGATGTTGTCCATCGAGCCGGATCATAATATGGTGTCATCCGCATATAAGAAGACATCGAAGGAGCAAATGAGAGCTGCTGCGAGTACGGCTTAGATGTTGAACAATGTTTGACTAAAAGATGAACCTTGAGAGTCCCTTTATGGGAGAGGGCAAAAGGTCGAAAGAAGAGAGGGAGACCCCCTGGAATCAACTGGCTAGAAAGGAATAAAGCCAACCAAGAGCATCAAATGCGTCTATCGCAAGTGAACTACCGTCCGACTCAAACAGATGATCTCGCAGAATAGAACGGCTGATCCTTCGAAGATGTAATTGAATGCGCACAGCCATGACATTGTCATCCAGCATGATGAAGAGACTGTGTAGAGTAGCATCAAGAACTGATTCATTGCCTTGGGCTGGTGATAACCCTGTTTGAGCAGTGAGCAGTGGTTCTCTAACCTCAAGAAAATTGCAGAGTTAACTTCCTTCTCCAGGATCTGTGCTGGTACATTAAGTTTTACTCCCCTCTCCCTCCCTTGAAGCTCATGTTACCGCCTCCAGTCCCGCTTCTCGTTTTCCAAGTTGTAATTTAAAAAACATAGGTGAACATGCATCAAAATAGGCAATTGCGATTCTTTAATTGCGATTTTTAAAGAATCGCAAGTAAAGAATTGCAATTGCCTATGCATGTAGGAATCGCAAAAAAAATTGCAATGCCTAAACATTCCTTAATTGCGAGTCGCAAATTGCGAGTCGCAATTAAGGAAATGCTACCCATTCATTCCTATGGGCCTAGAGGCCCATAGGAATCAATGGAAATTGCATGGGCAATTTCCGAGTACCAAATAGGTACTCACAAATTGCGCATGCAATTTCAAGGGTGCAAGGGTCCCAAAAGGACACCCTGTTGCACCCCTGAAATTGCCATGTGACCACATGTTGCACACACACATGCCCCAAGGGCATGTGTGTGTGTAACATGTAACTTGGAAAAATGCACTTTAGTGCATTTTTAAAGTTTTAGCAAATTACCGTCCAGTTTCATTTGACGGTAATTTGCGACCCTAATAGCGTAAATCGCTATTTCAATTTACTTCATGCATTGCATTTAAGGAATCACAATTTGCGATTCCTTAAATGCAATCGCAATTTAAGTAATCGAAATTTTTGCGATTTCTTAAATTGCGATTTCTTAAATTGCGATTTTTGCATTTGGGATGATGCATCCCAAATGCAAATACCGAGTCGCAAAGGGGCAGATTCTGTGAATCTGCCCGTTTGCGACCGGTTTTTGCCTTGATGCATCTGGCCCATATATTTTTAATGAGGGCCTGCAGCTGCAAAGTACTACTGGGATTCTCATGGTCTTTGTTTTTCTATTTGTTAGAAGGTGGTTCTGACCATCTGAGCCGCCCGGATTTTTCTCTTTTTGAACACCTAATTGAGATTTTACTGTGGGAGAGCCTCATAAGTTGGGACTCGCCCACAGTGAACTCATGATGAAAGAGACTGCATGTGGATTTTACTGTGTCCCCCTGGTGAGAGTAGGCTGCTGCGCTGCAGCCGGAGTAAGGGGCACCGGGCTGGTTACATGCAGACACGTGTGTACATGCGTGTGCACACGTGTAGGGGCTGCGTGGGGGAGATTCCTGGCGTGCGCAGCCCAGGAGCAGATACAGATAGAATGGTGTGGCAGGAATTATGCAGAGCTGGGTGGTGACATGGAATAGGCTTTAAATAATGGGAAGAAACATGTAAGGGAAAGTAAGTGCTTTACTGTTTTCACTGAAGGACCACTCCATTATTCTCCTATGAGGATGGGGATCACATGGGATAGTTTCACTTCCCTAGGGCCTACAAATTAGAGACACAAACTAAAGTTCACTGTAACTTAGGTGAGAAGAAGTATTCTGCTGAGTCCAATGCCATATCTGTACTGCTTTTGAGTCATCCAGAAATGCCATATTCCTCTGACTCAGCTCATAACCAGAGCCTGGCTGGGTGTGACCCTACCAGGCTGGATTAATGACCTTCCTCCCCAAACTGAAGCATCAGAGGCCTAGCCCTTCACGGCAAGCATTCCAAGGGCTAAGGTCTCCTCTCCAAAAGGGAGAGAAGGTGGGTGGAGCGACAGGTTATCCATCAGCAGCTGTCACCTGGTGCCAGGCACCAAGCTGCTCTGGAGAGAAGGCAGCAAGGGGAAAGGGGCTTTTCAGAGACCATGTGGCATGAGACCCCTGGACGACGCCATTTTGAACTATCCCAGAGGCCTGGGCAGGAAGGAGGGAGCAGGGGCAGAGAGGTGATGTGTCGCTGCCTGATAGGGCAAGCAAAGCCTTCCTGCCAGCCCCCTCCAAATTCTTTTAAAAGGTCTTGCACAGGAAGAGGAGCTCTCTCTGGGTTGTGTTCTGCTGAGGAAGACTGGTGATGGAGCCTGGCGCCATGGGCAGTTGGAAGGAGGAACCCCCTGACTGTCCCAAGACCCTGAATTGCGCCAGGAGGGGAGTCCAGGACCAGGGAGCCGAAGCCTGGGCCTCTGCGCAAGGAGAAGAGAGGCCCAGGAGGAGAGCCAGGCAAAAGGCTGGTGCAGGGAGCCAGTGAAGACAGCTCCCTGCTGAATTCACCCTCCTTGAGACCAGGAGGGCAAAGGAAAGTGCTCCCACGGGCTGGGGCGCGCCACCAGGCGCAAGAAGAGGCCAAAATGGTGAAGATCGGTCCCCTGGGGGCTGAGATATGCCCCCCAGAAGGTAGGCGACCTTTGACCTCTGAGAAGACCGACGACGAAGCGCGTGGGGCTCCGCTGCCGGTCTTGAATGGGCTCCCGGGGTGGGTCAGGTCCCGGGGGCTGTCCCCAGAAGAAGAAGAAGTCGGGGAGCGCATCGCGCCCCCGTGAAAATGCACCAGGGGGGGGCAGGAGCCCACCCTGGCCCCCCGGAAGACACCGGAAGAAGGGGAGCGCCGTCGCGCCCCCACCTGGAAGAAGTCTCTTGGGCCCGGGACACCCAACTCCGGGCCACAGCGAAAATCAAGCCAGGGAGCGCTGCCGCGCTCCCCGTGAAGGTCTCGAGGCCCGGGATCCGAACTCCGGGCTTCGGTGAGTGTGGTGCAGTGGAGGGGGCGAGGCCGACGCACCGCCCCCCCCCCCCCCAGACAGAAGAAGCCCAGAAGACAAGCCGGGGAGCGCCGTCGCGCTCCCTGCCGAAGAATGCCTGGGTGCCCGGGACCCCAACTCCGGGCCCCGAAGAACCGGCAGAAGTTGTGGAGCGCTGTCGCGCTCCCCATGAAGATGTCTCTGCGGGAGGGGCCCAAGATCCCCAACTCCGGGCCCCGGTGTGGTGGAAGAGGGAAGGGGGAGTGCCGTCGCACTCCCCCGAGGCCTCGCTGGGCCAGCGGTAGTCGGCGTGTCTGCCCGCCGGTGCAGGCAGACCAGAATGGACGTGCCAGCTCCCGTGGCTGCACACGGAGGTGCGGGCCAGGCGGGGAGCCGGCAGAAGCGGCTCCCCGAGCCGCGTAAAACTCACCTGGGGCAGCCACGGGGTCCGGGTGGCACCGGACCCCCAACGATGGGCCAATGCGGCGCAGGGCCGCCATCACCGGCAGCGCGGCACAGCGGGAGAAGCACTCATAAAAGATGCACGAGATGGGGGAAGAGCGCCCCATAATGCTTTGCAGAGCCTAGACAGGCCTGCATGAAAATGCATGGTTTCTGCGTGTGGTGACCCCAGGAGGACAGGGTCACCGCCAAGTGAGTGAAAAGGTGCAGGGGGAGCTGCAGGAGCTACGCAGTCTCCCGCAGCACGAACATGGACAGTCCCTCCCTAAGTCTCTGGGGACTCCATGGAAATAACCCCTCAAGGGTTCAGCCAGCAGTAAACAGCATCCTGGGGCTGAAACTTTTGTTCTACAGCTGGGGGTGCGTTTGGGACTGCACCAAGGTATGGAGGGTTGAGCTGGGGATGTCTGGAGAAGGGCATCCCCTGGAGGTGAAGAGGTGCAATTGCATGAGAAGTGCATTTACCAATGTTATTTCTATTAAGGGACTGAAAGTCACATGTGTAATGTGAAGTCATAAGCAAAGTGGGGTTATGTTGCTGGACATTCCTGCTAGGGTGTCTGGCTGTATATGCTTAATCCTGTGATTACAACTGTGAAGCCTTTTAGGGGCTTTTATTGCAATGCATTATAATGATTACCAGCTATGATAAGTACTGTCCTTTTAAGTGATGCTTAAACATATATTCTTGCTGCTGCGTTAGGTGAAGAACAACCCAGACTGCTAGCCCCTAAGATGTAGAGGTGTATACTGTATGAGATGCTTAGTCAGGGTTATGTGTCAACAGGGCAGGTGTGCCCATTTTAAATGCTTGTTGAGATAATGGGGTGGGTCACCACTGGGATGGTGCCAGTGGGCAAGGCCCTTACTCCAGGTTATGTTCAACCCACTGCATTAGGGGGCAAGATGATGTGCATACATGGGAGTGGTGGTACTAAACCCCACCCCCCCTAGCAGGAGGGGTGGGAATGTTATGCAATGTCACAAAGTAATTCCAACATCTTATGTATAGTTGTAAATTGTTGCATAGTATTGAGTAGTGTGTGTTTAATAAATGTACTCTTCCTTTGATAAAGCAAAGTATAGACTGGACAATCAATTATTGAGTGTTATTTCTGCGTACTGGTAAATGGCGATTACTAGCCCACACCACCTCCCTTGAGTAAGCCTTAGACTGCTCTGCATTGCTACCCTCTGAGAGTCAAGCGCTACAATGGGGTGTTTGGTTCCCAGTGAAGGACAAATGTAGTCATGTTATTTGTGCAGGCCTCACAGATACTGCCTCGTTTTCCAACATTGGTGTCTAGCGGCGGGATACATAGTATCCTATTCTGGTGCGCATTTATAGCATTTGATAAGTCCAGTTTTGCCACACATCTATGCAGTAATGAGCAAATGGAAGAGCACAAGGTTCTGAGAAGGGTTCAAAGTTTTGGTTATGTGAACTAAAAGTATGGGAAAGGAAAGCCCCGCGCACATATATGTCATGTGAAGATATTATGGTTTAAATGTAAACTGTATTGATGTGACTGAGTTACGTTGATTATCATGTGATAGCGGGATGGTGCTTTCCAGGAAATGATTGCATACAAGTGTTCTAAGCCATATTTTACACCGTTGAACCCTAACACTACACACACTACACCTGCATGAGGAGGGTGTCTTCTCAAGAGATAGGGACAGCAACTGATACCTACATCACAGATGGGGGTGTAGGGGTGGGCGGACTTTGGGGGGACAGGAGAGGTAGGGCGTCCTGGGAAATTCCCGCGCTTTTGAAGGGTAGGGACGGTTTCCACAGAAGGGAGCCCCAGCTATCCTTCCCCCGCTGAAAGTTTCTTGCCATTGGCGCAGGCCAAAACCACTGGAACGGTGGGGCAGGAGGTTTCTTAACCCCGGGTAGTAACACCCCAGGGGTTCCCATGATGGGGACCCCAAGATACTTTTCCCACGGTGGGAGGGTGGTGCGGTAGAGTTGTGTGTCCGGCAGGTATCCCCAGGTTAACTGGTGGGGGAGGTGAGCAACCCAGGTGTGGCCCATGGTAGTGGGTGGCCCCAAAGGAGGGTAGTTCTCGAGCTAGGGTGTGTAGTGGTAGCCCCTAGGTACACTAGGTGGGCTAAGAACTTTCCCAGTGGAGGTCTGAGAGGGGGTGATGTGCTGCCTAGATTCCAGGTGAAGGGTTAGTGGTGGACCCTGAGGTGTCAGGGTCGGGTAGGTGGTTACCTAAGGAAGCAACAGATGTCATTCTGGAGCTTGTGTTGTGAACCTGAGGCGGTGGCTGGGGCGATGCCTGGCCGAGTGACCAGTCAGGTAGGTCCTGTGGGGGTTGGACTCCAGGACCAGGAGCATGGGGGTGTTCCCCTAGCTCGATGCAGGCGGTGCACTCCTGCCTGGTAGTACCACCCTGAAGACAGGTGGGGCCCATCTTAAGTGAAGGGACCCTGTGCTTCAGAGGAGGGTGGTGCAGGCCAAGCTGGGATCTTGAGGGTCCCTGGCAGATGGAGGTAGTATCACCCTGAAGACAGGTGGGGCCAATCTTAAGTGAAGGGACCCTGTGCTTCAGAGGAGGGTGGTGCAGGCCAAGCCGGGATCTTGAGGGTCCCTGGCTGAGTGTTGTAGTACCACCCTGAAGGCAGGTGGGGCCTATCTTAAGTGAAGGGACCTTGCGCTTCAGAAGGGGTGGTGCAGGCCATCCAGGGATCATGAGTGTCCCTGGACGGTCTCCCAAGGCGCTGCAGGGAGACCAAGGAGGGCTCTGAGAGGTGGGCCTGAGTGTAGCTGACTCGGGGCCCACGGGCTCTCTAAGGGTACTCCGGGAAGAGAGAGCGCCTCTCGGATGAAAGGGTGCATAGGCCCTGTTCTCGCAGTGGAGAACAAGGAAGGGGTCTAGGTTCCAGGGGTAGTTTCCGTGTGGAGCTACTAACGGGGGGAATGAGCTGTAGGATGTCTGACGAGGTACCCTCAGTGTTCCTCCCTGGCACTGCCAGTGTGGTGGTGAGGCCGGTCTGAGGTCTTATCAGGGAGCCAGGCCAGTGGCCAAGGGTGCTTATCTGTAAGGGAGAGCACGAGTGGCTGTGCTTTCTTTAGGGAAGACAGTCATCCCGAAAGGGTGGTGGCAGCTGAATGACCCCAGCGGCAGGCTGAGGGTGAGGGTCCGGAGAGGTTGCATCTTTAGGGTGCAAGGACCACGAGAGAGAGAGGAATAATCTCCGGAAGGGGGACCAGCTAGTGACCCAGGGGATGGGGTGTAGGCCTATCCCCAGTGACAGCATCAGTGCTGAGGCACTGTACCCTTGTCCAGAGAGGTGGTAAGCATAGTGTTGTGTGACCAAGAGCAGGGGTATGGCCTAGTTAGGCTCAGTCCATGTAGACCGTGAGTGACCTAGAGGTATCTAACCTAGAACCCGGAGGGTTCTTAGGGTAGTCTGGGATCCCTGTAATGGGTGGAGGTCTCATGGATGGGAGGAGTAGGTGGTCTGAGCGGATAACTGGTGAGTAAAGGGGTCTGGTCAGAACCCCTTGTAACTAGTTATCGCTGACTACAGGAAGAGTGCCCATGCATAGTGGCTAATACTTCCCTGTAGGAATCAGCTGGGCGCGGCATGTGTTAGAAGGTGGTTCTGACCATCTGAGCCGCCTGGATTTTTGCTTTTTGAACACCTAATTGTTGAGCTTTTACTGTGGGAGAGCCTCATAAGTTGGGACTCACCCACAGTGAACTCATGATGAAAGAGACTGCATGTGGATTTTACCGGTGTCCCCCTGGTGAGAGTAGGCTGCTGCGCTGAAGCCGGAGTAAGGGTCACCGGGCTGGTTACATGCAGACATGTGTGTACATGCGTGTGCACACGTAAAGGGGCTGCGGGGGGAGATTCCTGGCGTGCGCAGCCCAGGAGCAGGTACAGATAGAATGGTGTGGCAGGAATTATGCAGAGCTGGGTGGTGACATGGAATAGGCTTTATATAATGGGAAGAAACATGTAAGGGAAAGTCAGTGTGCTTTACTGTTTTCACTGAAGGACCACTCCATTATTCTCCTATGAGGATGGGGATCACATGGGATAGTTTCACTTCCCTAGGGCCTACAAATTCCAGCCACGCACTAAAGTCCACTGTAACTTAGGTGAGAAGAAGTATTCTGCTGAGTCCAAAGCCATATCTGTACTGCTTGTGGGTCATCCAGAAATGTCATATTCCTCTGACTCAGCTCATAACCAGAGCCTGGCTGGATGTGCCCCTGCCAGGCTGGATTAATGACCTTCCTCCCCAAACTGAAGCATCAGAGGCCTAGCCCTTCACGGCAGGCATTCCAAGGGCGAAGGTTTCCTCTCCAAAAGGGAGAGAAGGTGGGTGGAGCTACAGGTTATCCATCAGCAGCTGTCACCTGGTGCCAGGCACCAAGCTGCTCTGGAGAGAAGGCAGCAAGGGGGGGAAGGGGCTTTTCAGAGACCATGTGGCATGAGACCTCTGGACGCCGCCATTTTGAACTATCCCAGAGGCCTGGGCAGGAAGGAGGGAGCAGGGGCAGAGAGGTGATGTGTCTCTGCCTGATAGGGCAAGCAGAGCCTTCCAGCCCCCTCCAAATTCTTTTAAAAGGTCTTGCACAGGAAGAGGAGCTCTCTCTGGGGTGTGGTCTGCTGAGGAAGACTGGTGCTGGAGCCTGGCGCCATGGGCAGTTGGAAGGAGGAACCCCCTGACTGTCCCAAGACCCTGAGTTGCGCCAGGAGGGGAGTCCAGGACCAGGGAGCCGAAGCCTGGGCCTCTGCGCAAAGAGAAGAGAGGCCCAGGAGGAGAGCCAGGCAAAAGGCTGGTGCAGGGAGCCAGTGAAGACAGCTCCCTGCTGAATTCACCCTCCTTGAGACCAAGAGGGTGAAGGAAAATGCTCCCACGGGCTGGGGCGCGCCACCATGAGCAAGAAGAAGCCAAAATGGTGAAGATCGGTCCCCTGGGGGTTGAGATATGCCCCCCAGAAGGTAGGTGACCTTTGACCTCCGAGAAGACCAACAACGAAGCGCATGGGGCTCCGCCGCTGGTCTCGAATGGGCCCCCGGGGTGGGTCAGGTCCTGGGGACTGCCGGCAGAAGAAGAAGTCGGGGAGCGCATCGCGCCCTCCGTGAAAATGCACCCGGGGGGGCAGGAGCCCACCCTGGCCCCCCGGAAGACACCGGAGGAAGGGGAGCGCTGTCGCGCCCCCCCTGGAAGAAGTCTCTGGGGCCCAAGACCCCCAACTCTGGGCCACGCCGAAAATCAAGCCGGGGAGCGCGGGTCTCGAGGCCCGGGATCCCAACTCCAGGCCCCGGTGAGTGCGGTGGAGGGGCCGAGGCCGACGCCCCCCCCCCCCAGATGGAAGAAGCCCATGAGACAAGCTGGGGAGCGCAGTCGCGCTTCCCGCCGAAGAATGCCTGGGGGCCCGGGACCCCAACTCCGGGCTCCGAAGAACCGGCAGAAGTCAGGGAGCGCTGTCGCGCTCCCCGTGAAGATGTCTCTGCAGGAGGGGCCCAGGATCCCCAACTCCGGGCCCCGGTGTGGTGAAAGAGGGAGGGGGGGAGTGCCGTCGCACTCCCCTGAGGCCTCGCTGGGACAGCGGCAGTCGGCGTGTCTGCCCGCTAGAGCGGGCAGACCAGAATGGACGTGCCAGCTCCCGCGGCCGCACACGGAGGTGCGGGCTGGGCGGGGAGCCGGCAGGAGCGACCGGGGGTGGGCTCCCCGAGCCGCGTAAATTTCACCTGGGGCAGCCAGGGGGTCCGGGTGGGACCGGACCCCCAACGATGGGCCAATGCGGTGCAGGGCCGCCATCACCGGCAGCGCGGCTATCCCCGGCACAGCGGAAGAGCCGCTCATAAAAGATGCATGGGATGGGGGAAGAGCACCCCATAATGCTTTGCTGAGCCTAGTCAAGCCTGCATGAAAATGCCCGTTTTCTGCGTGTGGTGACCCCAGGAGGACGGGGTCACCGCCAAGTGAGTGAAAAGGAGCAGGGGGAGCTGCAGGAGCTACGCAATGTCCCCCAGCACGAAGATGGACAGTCCCTCCCTAAGTCTCTGGGGACTCCATGGAAATAACCCCTCATGGGCTCAGCCAGCGGTAAACAGCATCCTGGGGCTGAAACTTTTGTTCTACAGCTGGGGGTGCGTTTGGGACTGCACCAAGGTATGGAGGGTTGAGCTGGGGATGTCTGGAGAAGGGCATCCCCTGGAGGTGAAGAGGTGCAACTGCACGAGAAGTGCATTTACCAATGTTATTTCTATTGAGGGACTGAAAGTCACATGTGTAATGTGAAGTCATAAGCAAAGTGGGATTATGTTGCTGGACATTCCTGCTAGGGTGTCTGGCTGTATATGCTTAATCCTGTGATTACAACTGTGATGCCTTTTAGGGGGTTTTATTGCAATGCATTATAATGGTTACCAGCTATGATAAGTACTGTCCTTTTAAGTGATGCTTAAACATATATTCTTGCTGCTGCGTTAGGTGAAGAACAACCCAGACTGCTAGCCCCTAAGATGTAGAGGTGTATACTGAAGGGTCAGTATGAGATGCTCAGTCAGGGTTATGTGTCAACAGGGCAGGTGTGCCCATTTTAAATGCTTGTTGAGATAATGGGGTGGGCAAGGCCCTCACTCCAGGTTATGTTCAACCCACTGCATTAGGGGGCAAGATGATGTGCATACATGGGAGTGGTGGTACTAGACACCACCCCCCCTAGCGGGAGGGGTGGGAATGTTATGCAATGTCACAAAGTAATTCCAACAGCTTATGTATAGTTGTAAATTGTTGCATAGTATTGAGTAGTGTGTGTGTTTAATAAATGTACTCTTTCTTTTATAAAGCAAAGTACAGACTGGACAATCAATTATTGAGTGTTATTTCTCCGTCTTGGTAAATGGCAATTACTAGCCCACACCACCTCCCTTGAGTAAGCCTTAGACTGCTCTGCAACGCTTCCCTCTGAGAGTCAAGCGCTACAATGGGGTGTTTGGTTCCCAGTGAAGGACAAATGTAGTCATGTTATTTGTGCAAGCCTTACAGATACTGCCTCGTTTTCCAACACTATTTCTATTTAATTTACTGATCTAATATTCTCTTCCGCTAAGTCTCAATAGTAAATTGGCCCTTAATGTTCACGACTCACACATGCGCCACAACGCATACACTAACATCGGCGGCTGTCTAGGAATTGGTTTACTTGAATAGCACTTGACATCAATTGGCTCTCCCCGTCATCTGGTAGCCAGTCAGGAACTTGGTGACTACCCCTGCCATCTGGTGACCCTGCTCAACATACATCGGCACTCCTTGACATTTGGTGGCATTCCCTGGTATGAGGAGACTATCTCTGAAATACAGAGGTTGAAAAGTTGGTATAGTTGAAAAAAGCAAACAATTTTTTAGAAAATAACAAGCTAATGATTGGTGAAAGTTGGTATATTTACTAAAAAAATGAAAAGTTGGTATTTGACTTGCTAGTGGTTGCGTAAAATATGTGTTTATGTATTAACCAATGGAAGGTGGTAATCAGGGACAAAATAGATCATTTTAGCAAAAACAAGAAGGTTGTGTTTGGGAGAAGAATTTGCTTCACAGACTTTCCTGAAAAGCTGACATTTGAGGGAAAACTTTATATATTGTCACAAATCGGTAAGATGGCATTTGGGAAAAACACAGTTGTTAGCATCAAACATTTCAAGCTTATTGTTAGCACTGGAATGTCCCCTGCACGATGTACAGTCGCGTTACCCTGCCCTCAGTGACAACTGCTTCTATCATGTATCCTAGTTGTTGATTTTGGCCCTGGCTTCACGCTAACCTAACTGTGTACGCAGAAGCCTTGACATGAGTAAGACCTGGGACCTGTCTGGTGACATGGATGGTACACCAAGCGCACCCTCATTGACAAACAGTGAACTACTGTCCCTGTCACGGGTTTAGCATATAGAGCGCTGGTGGCAGTGTACTGTGTTCTGTGAATCCATAGTTGAGACTGGGCTTTTTTATGCATGTCAATAGAGTGGAGGTCTACTGGCCCACTCGTGTAAAGATTCACTTCTATGCACTTACCCAACTCCTAGTGCTAATATCCTATATTATGTTGTGTGTGTGTGTAGCCTGCGTGGTACATGCATGGTGTGTAAGTGAACCAAACTAATGGAGGCCTGTGGTATCCATTTTGTATACCTCGCGCGTGGGTTTTTGCACATGATTGCGCTCCAGTTGCTTTCCCAAACAGTGGAAGTGAATTGCCAACATTTCTGACGCTGGAGGGAGGAGACCTAAACATTGAAATGAGAGAGAGGATACAAGGCTCCTTTATAAACTCAATTAGGCCTTTTATAGAGATGGGGCTGTTGATTTGTCTTCCTGAATCTCTGCAATTTGGTCAATGATGGGAGAGAAGTGTGGGAATGCAGACTCTGTTGCGTAAAGTGAAGGGGATCTTTAGATGAGGAACAGCTGTTAGACCTGACAGCCTAAGGTGTGGTCTTCCCCCAAACGTTTGCTTTCTCCCCTCCTGTTTTCTGAAAAAAACAATTGTTGGCTTTAGGACTCTGTGCACTTACCACTGCTAACCAGTTCTAAAGTGCTGGTGCTCTCTCAATAGTACATGTTAAAATTGGCTTACACCCAATTGGCACACTTAATTTACTGATACGACCCTAGTACATATATGCCCAAGTCCTGTCACTTAAAGGCTACTAGTGGGCCCTGCAGTACTTCTTGTGCCACCCACTTCAGTAGCCCTTTAAAACATGTCTCATGCCTGCCATTGCAGCCTGTGTGCAGTTTTAAACTGCCAATTCAGCCTGGCACAGTAAACCTTCTGCCAGGCCTAAACCTCCCTTTTTAATACATATAAGGCATCCCTATGGTAGGCCCTAAACAGCCCAGAGGGCAGGGTGCATTGTATTTAAAAGGTA
Organism: Calotriton arnoldi; assembly: GCA_963921515.1. NCBI lineage: Eukaryota > Metazoa > Chordata > Amphibia > Caudata > Salamandridae > Calotriton > Calotriton arnoldi. Next base: position 3,003,928 of record CAWUFW010000835.1, read on the forward strand.
GGATATGTGGATTTTAGTTCTACATGTCCTAGTAAAAAACTCCCAAATTGTTTTTTCACTACTGTGAGGCCTACCTCTCCTTTAAGAAAGTCTCGTCCTAACTATTTGATGCCTGCAGGCTGTGTCCTGGGTCACAAATAGTTGGCAGTAGGCCTTTGTGTGTTCCGCCCAGACAGTAACACAAAGAGGAACTAGGTGCTGGCAGGAGGGGCCATCCTGCTAGGATGGGCGGGGCAGTGCTATTCCCTGCCATATTTTCATTTCAAGGAGTACCTTGTACTTCAGAGGATTGCCCAGGTGCTACCAGAGCACTGCCCTGCTGCATGAAGCTTTCCTTGTACCCTCTGTGGACTGCCCTGTGCTTGAGGCCTGCTGCTTGATCCCAGGACCACCAGAGTGACTCCAAGGACTAGTTGGCTGTCCTCCTGTGCGAGCTCTAGGAACATACCAAGTAATCCTGCACATATCCTCTGCCTGAAATGAGTCGTGGGCCCCAAAGTGGTGGCCAACCAATCCTGACTATTGTAAGTGGTGGCAAAGGTGCTCCTCTAGCCATTTCCTACAACTTAGGACTTGAAATAAAGGCTATCAAAAAGTGGCCTGGGAACTGACAGGAGACCGGGACCTACCTGATTGCCGATCCGCCCAAAGTGCATTGCCGGTCAGCCTGACTTCACGGTAGCTCCCGCTATGTTCTTCTCGCAACTGCAAATCCTGTTCAGCGGGAGCTCTCAAAAAGCGTATCCGGCCTCATGGAGCCCTCATCGGCTAAGGCCTGAAGCTTTATCCCACTGGAGAGTTTTCCACTTACAAAAAAGTTGCGAAGTCCAAATGTAGAAATCTTCACCACAACTTCGTCAAGCAGCTACCTGACGACGACATCTTCTCCTTGGACACAGCCAGCTGCCTTGCCCCACTGAATGTTACCTTCTCAGAAACTTTTCTTCAAAATGTCTTCTATGTTCGAAGGTAAGCCGAGACCGGGTCCAGTCCACCTCGTGTAGCCAAACTATGTTCCATCGCGGTTGTCCATAACTATTGACTTTGTGCCGGTCTCGCACGACTAGATGCTCGTGGTTAGTGTTTTGATCTTTTAGGTGCTATTTTTCACTTATAATTTTGAAAATTCATAACTCTGGTTCTTCTGATTGGAGTTAATTTGGTTTGGTGCCATTTTATTTGTTAAATTTTACTCTATTTTCAGGTCTCAGCTAGACCGTGCATTTGCTGTCTCGAAGAGACATGTTTTCTCACAGGCTTCCCATTTGCTTGCTCCATCCTCTGCCTTATATTCTTTGCCACCATTTGTCCCTGGCATGCATGGTCATACCTCTTCTGGTGCTTAGCCCTCTCCCAGAGCATGGACCAAGTACTTGCAAACATCCACTGCTCCGTTTGTACGACCATTTTAGGGCCTACTTTTTTCATTCTTTTTCACCACTCTACACAGTGCTCGTGCTTTTACTAGCTCCGTCTCCTCCCACCCGCCCTGGTGCCTCGTCCACAGATCACAACCCGTCACTGCTTTTCCTATTGTTGCTGCTTTTTGTTTTCCCCACCTCCTCCTTTCCAGCGCTGCTTGCTCCCTCGCACCTCCTAGTGCTTGCCCCTTCTTACAGATCAGCCCCTCCGTCTCCCCATCACTGCTTTTCCCTTCATTGCTGCTTTCTGTTTCCCCCACCCTGTCCCTCCCATCTCTGCTTGCTCCCTCGCAACTCCTGATGCTTTCCCCATCCACAGATCACCCCCTCCCTGACCCCATCACTGCGTTAAACCCACACTGTAGTCTGTTTCGCTCTAGTGATTGGTGGTCTGCTTTTTAATGTCCTGTTGGTGTAAGCTGAAGTGCTGATAGGAGCATGTGTGCACGGCTGCTATTACTTGGTGCACGTGTAGCCTCTGGTTATTTTCCGCGCATATGGGTCTTAGGTGTGTTTGTGCATGTTTACACCCTATGTGGTTGTTTGGCAATGGTGTTTATTGCTGGAAAATGAGACCTCAAGTGAATTAGGTATGCGTTATCACGGGGCATGTCAGAGCTTCTAAAGTACCTGTGTCTTCTGCTGTAATTGCATAGCCGCATTTCTCCTGTGTTAAACGATTGAACTCACCTTTTTGCTTATCATTTCATAGGATGGGACTTTATTTCTTCAAATTTTTCCCATCTGGGCACTTTCTTACTTTTTCAGCATTCACCCGTGAAGTGTTTCTGTGCGCTATTGTTGCTTAACTTGAATTCTCTTCAAAGGAGCCAGGCTGAGTCTTGATGTCATCAAGGTCTGCCTGCCCCTCAGTGTCTATGGCAAAAGTAGTCCTTTTAATGTGCTTGCCAATGCAAAGTATTTCCTCATGTTTACTACTGTAAATCAGCCTAACACTGTGATTCTTTCAGTTTTTTGTGTGCAGCTTTATATAGCCCCAACACCACCTGAAGATATTGGAGCGCTTTACAAAAGCACTAGTTACTTTTTCTTGTGCAGTTTTATATAGTGCCAAATGCCACCTGAAGGTGTTGAAGCGCTTTACATTAGCACCAGTTCCTTTACATAAGGACGCATTCATTTTTGTAGGCATAGGGAGATTAAATGATTTGCCCAGATTCAAGAATGTTAAGATGACGATGAAACTCGAACCCGGTTTCCCAGCTCCATAGTTGGCAGCACTGGCCCTTATGCCACATCCTCCATGAAGAGGACGCCACATCGTCTCCCTAGCCTCGACCTCAGTTCCACATTTTGTGATTACGGGTAAATCACTTAATCTCCCCGTGGCAGCCCGCATTTGCTGTTGGTTGCCCGTCCACCTCCCTCCCGTCACTTCTTGCCCTGCTGAACTCTGTTGCACGGATCCACACCTCCCCCGACTCTGCTTTTCACATGTTTTTTGTGCAGTTTTATACAGTGCCAACACCACCCGAAGGTATTGGAGCACTTCACATTAGCACCTGTTACTTTTTTTGTGCAGTTTTATATAATTGTTAAAACACGCTGTGGAGTTATCTGCATATATCGGAATGTTGACTATGTTGCTAGGTTGGAATGTTATCCTTTGAAAAGGATTGTATTGCTGAAAGCTGTGAAGCTGAGCTGGAGGTACCTGTACTTACTCCTCAATAAAGAATACCTGTCTTCACAATTCCTGTGAAAAGTGGATCTTTACATTGGCGACGACTTGGTCTTGATCTGCGCAGGGGGCAGATAACCTGTACTTCCACCCCTGGATGGATTTTCTACTAAAGAACCCACTACAAGTTAACTGAAATTATTCTACAAGTAAATTCCTGCATACATTGTGAGTACTTTCTCTGTATAATCGTCTGGCTTTGGGACCTGTCTACTGTATGCGGTTACCCTACAATTCAAGAATGCAACTTTCACGTCTCTCTGAACGTTTACTCTGACTGTAGTGATCCAAGTTTCTATTTTGGGAATCACGCTTGCGTGTCGCATATTACAAGATTTAGCGGTGTAGCGCATGGCTGAATATTACTCAAAGATCACTTTGAGAGCGTCATAAATTTGGATCACTCGGAGTTGCGTGTGGGTTGATCTGAGCCTGATGTGACTTATTCTGGGCCTGCTGTGCGAGTGACATCTGTGCTGAGTGCTTCAAATGTTGTGAAGCTTGGACTGTGTCCACCAAGCGGCCCAAGTATTATTGAACTTGATAGCGTGAGTCAATCAACCGTGTATTGCGTCGAGGGACAGTGATTTGTTGAAAACAGACGTTAAAAAAAAAATTGCGGAGTTTTGCTGTTACAGAGTCAGGAAAAATTGCGGAGTTTTACTGTTTTCACGCAATGTGTAGCAAACGTTGAAAATTGTTAAATCAAGATGCCAAACGATAAAAGTTTTGAAAATAAATACTATTAACGTCTCGGAACGCTTACTGAGTCACTAAGCTCATCGAGACTCTGCTCCAGTTCCATTCCTCACTCGCGCTGCCTCCTCGCACTGCCTACTCCTCCACGTTCGCGCGCATGCCCATACAAGCTCTAATTCCTTCTGAAATTGACATAAACCTCACGTTGGGTCGGCCATTTTAGACGATTGGGAAGTATTCATTGGATTTGCATTAGAACACAACGTTTTCATCGCAGCGAGTCAAGAGTTGCAGTTACCTCAGATTTTTACTCTTCCTGCGTGTCTTCAAGTGTAGAATTGAGTACTACGAACTGAACTGGACTTTCTAGAACAACAAGCTGGTTTGTTATTTTTCAATTGTTATTTTAGTTTGTTATATTAGCTTGTTATTTCATTAACCTTTGTTTTCTTGCAGGTGGAACTGATTATAATTGCTAGTTAAATTTAACACTTGTTATGGCTGATCAGGGGTTATCTGCACCTCCGACTTTTCTCCCTACTCCAGGTGACCCGGCTATCCTTTGGAAGGATTGGAAATTTTTTTTTTTTACTTATATCCTTGCTACTGGCGCAGACAAGTATGGTCCCGTACGTAGGCAAGCAATTTTACTTCACCACTTGGGTGTTGAAGGACGTCGTTTGTATGAGGATCTACCTGAGATTTCTCTAGGGATGGGAGATGGTCAACCAAACAATGTTTATGAGATTACCATGCAGATGTTAGAATTACGATTCACCACTAAGGTTAATGTTGTGTTAGAAAGGCATAAGTTTTTTTGTTGTAAACAAAAGACAGATGAGGATATTGGAACATATGTTGCTGCTTTAAAAGGTCTTTCACTGACTTGCCGTTTTGAGGGTTTAGCGGATTCCCTTATACGTGATCAAATTGTGAGATGCACTAATAATAAGAGTGCAAGAGAAATTGCTCATTAAAGACCCAACTTTAGAAGAGGCAATACAGATTGCCAAGGGTTTAGAACACACTCAATTGTGGATAAAGGAGATGGAAAATTGTAGTAATTTCATAGTGCCGAAAGAGCAAGTGGGAAAGGGAAGTGAAGTTCAAGCATGCGTGGATGAAACTAAAGCAGTGAAACAGTTAACTAAAAACCCCAATAAGATTTCAAATAAGTCAAATGATACTCTACGTGCAAATAACAATACTTTAGGTACAAGCATGAGAGTTGTTAAGTGTTATCGTTGTGGTGCTCTTGGGCATATAGCTTCTAGTCCCAAGTGCATAGCTAGAAATGCATTATGCAGAGCTTGTGGCAAGAGGGGTCATTGAAGAACCGGGCCTTTGGGCCTGGCGGCGCAGGGCACGCCTGAAATCTTCGGGTTCACCTGCCTTGTTGCACAGAGACACGGAATACTCTGTTGGCGTAGAAAACCAAGTTTATTAGCTGCAGCTAAGCACAGTTGTCCAAGAAGTACATCAAGTAGGTTCTCAGGAGACTGCCACTTGACTCCGTGGCTCACAAGCTTTTATCGTTGAAATACATCTGTACAAACATACACCCATCGCACAACTTTTTAGCCAATCAGGAGAGTTTGAAAACAAGATATTGTGTCACCAAAATGCTCTCTGCTTACATGTTGTGTGTTATCCAGCCCCCACAGTTAATCAATACTGGTACCCATAGTTCGGTGTTTGCAATGGCAGGACATATCTGTATGCTTCAAGAGGAAGGTTACAAAGTAGGAAAACACAGGGAGAGAATAGCGAAGGCCAGAAGATAAGATATGGCGAGAGGAGAATACTAAAGGCTAACAGATAGTTGATACGGGGATTAGGTAGTCCAGACAAGGATTAGTTAGGCCGGCTGGTGTTTGAGATTGCTTTAAGGACAAGGACGGAGGGGTTTTTGACACGTTGCAGTCCAAAAGGGCAGAGACACTTCGCTCATCGAGCAGCCTGTGTAAAGGCAACACAAAAATGGCGGTGACTGTAAGATGGGGTCAAAATTAAAGAACCTCAGACCCTCCTTTTGCCATTACGCAGGCAATACACAAAGACTCACGCTAATCTGAATCAATGTCGATGGTCATAAAGTCGTCAAGTTGTTGCTGCAACATCATCTTCATCTTCATATTCTCCGTTTTCTGTGGCATGGGTCTTGGGACACACATAATAGCACAAAGACCACATATTGCGGGGCCACATTGTAAACAAAGGCAACACGAGAAGATGATGGCCAAAACTACTCCAACAAAGGTCAATACCTTCCATCCCCATGTGGACAGTAGTTCCCAAAACCATCCCATCAGAGACCAATTTCCTTCGTCCTGGTGGATGGACTCAGCAATGTGGTGCAATTTAGAGATGGCCTGGTATACTGTAGGGGCGTTATCAGGTATATAAATGCAACAACTCGATCCAATCAATGTACAGACTCCACCACGATCTGCGAGAATGATGTCTAACACCATTCTGTTCTGTAATGTCATAAGGCGATCCGCCTGAAGCTCAGCAGTGATATTACTCAGTGCTCCGACAGTTTCATTTATTGTTGCCTCAACTACCCGAATGAGATGTCTGATATTTCTACTATTGGCCATAGGGCCCCAAAATGGGAGGAATCCTTTAAGGAAGTCACCTCCTTCTTGTCCTGCTGTGTCCTCCAAAGCAATAACCCCTCTGCCCTACCTTGTCTTGTGATGTCCCGAAGGAGCTGTATATGTTGGAGGGAGGAGAAAAGCCATATAACAAGTCCCTGAGAAATCGGCTGGTAACCATGTATAGGCTCTGTCATGGCAGACGAAATATGTTCCTTGAGATGCTACCAATGGTGGAGACGTTCGGGATGTATAGATGTATGTAATATTACAAGTGCTCTTTCCCAATTGAGCCTTAGGATTTTGACCATTGGCTTGGAGACATAGGTGACCTTGGTGGGGTACAGTATATATAGGTGGGGATCCTTTCCTTTTGGCTCTGTCTGTAAGGCTAGTGACATAATGTGTCACATTCCAGTCAATGTATGCTTGTCGCTCGTCGGTGGGGAATTCACTAAATGTTTTATAATGTTTTGACATAGCCACTATTCCCTTTATTAGTGAATTATGACTAACGTCAATTCCATCCCTATACGGACCAACAGGATGTAGATGTTGGTTCTCATAGGCATTGGCAAACATAGAGGTGTAAGCCCAAGCAGATCCTTTTAGGGAGAAGGGTAGAACTAAATATGGCATTCCTTTATCTGTATTATGGGGTAAAAGTCCACAAACCCAACAATCGGTGGTATTGATTACTAATTGATGCTGGTGTAATAGCTGGATGAATGAATTGTTGAGATATTCCATTCTCCTAATTTGTTCATGCCCTGGTAGCGTATAGAATTGGTGTGGGGAAATAGTAGTGCGAAAAGGTATGGGCTGAGAGGTAGATATAGGTACAGATGCTGGCTGCAAAGTGTGAATAACCCAACCCACACAAGCTAATAAAACACATAACATAGTTAAAACACATAATACTACGCCACATCTATTAAATAGTAATTTACAATATTTTTCCTTCATTTTGTTTTTTTTATCAATTTCTGATTCACCGGAAGTCATCCCCTAAAGTGTTGCTCGTGGCAATCTTCCTATCTCACTCAGTTGTGGTTATTGGCCGTCCTATGACACTGCAAGTCCTGCAGACCTAGTGCCACTACTCAGGTCACAAACCAAGTCTCCTACCACGACCCTGCAAAAATGGGATGAGTCCAGTATCACATAAGGAAGAAAATATATACAATTCAAAAATTCAAAAATGCAATCTAAGAAATAAAAAAAATGCAGTTTAGGAACGAAGGGGAGAAAAAATAAAAATAAATTTCAAATGTCTTTGGCCACTCTAGGCCTCAGATTGTATCTATCCTTGTTTGGCACAGTCTGGTCTTGAAAAAGTGTCTCTGGATCAGTTGTATCTATTCTGAGATGCGATGGTACAGCTTCTTGCAAAACATCATCGTCCTCTTTCTCAGTCCGAGTCCATTCTAGGTGTGCATCGCCAAAAGGTACAAACCGGGGAACTCTCTCTCCTTCACAATCACCTATACCTTCGTGGACCCACTGATCAAAAGGCAAAGGCAAGGGTACCCTTTTGCAGTGAACACCATGGATCCAGTTCTTTTTCCCAACGACTTTTACGGCTGTACGTGTCGTCAGCAGGACCTGTCTTGGCTCCCGCCAGCGAGGCTCCAAATTCCTCTTCCTCTGAAAATTCTTAAGGCACACCCAGTCGCCAGGTTGGAGGGTGTGCCCAGGATCCGAGGAAGCCTGTGGCAAGTTGTCTTGTACCTGCTGATGGAGAACACGCAATTTAGTGGTGAGGTCATGCAAATAGTCAATTAACATTGGGTATTCTATGTCAGAGTACTTCTTGGGTCTAGGGACACCCCAGACATTAGCCGGGCGTCCGAACACAATCTCATATGGGCTAAGTCCCACACGAGAATGAACAGTTGTTCGAGTTGACAAGAGGGCTAAAGGTAAAGCGTCGGGCCAGGTAAGACCTGTGCTGGCTTGTATCTTTGCAAGTTTAAGCTTGAGAGTGCCATTATAGCACTCTACCAAACCCGCTGACTGAGGGTGGTTTGCCGCGTGGAATTTTTGCTTAATCCCAAGACCTGCACATACTTTCTGCATGATTTGACCCACGAATTCACTTCCATTGTCACTCCAGACAATTCGAGGTAAACCAAACCTCGGGAAGTATTCTTTCAGAAGGACCTTAGCTGTAGACAAGGCAGTATTATCCTTTAGGGGGTAGGCCTCTATCCATCTGGAAAAGGCACATACCACCACAAGGACATACTTTAGGTTTCTGCATCTCTCCATATGAATGTAGTCTATCTGCACTACCTCAAAAGGATACGTTGGGGGAGCAAAATGGCCTGCTGGGGTTGGTGTTCCTCTTCCTGGGTTGTGCATCAAACAAACAATGCAATGCTTAACAAGATTGTCTGCACATTTAGGAATCCCTGTATTCTGCCATACCGGAGCCAAAAGCTTGCATATTCCTTTCGCACTGATGTGGGCTGGACCATGCGCCATAGTCACTACTGGAAGCACATAGGCGTCTGGTAACAGCCAACGTTGGTGTTCTGACAATTCTATCCAACATCCTGTCGCATCCAACATTCCCGTACTATCTCTCCACTTACTCAATTCTTTCTCTGTAGCCTCTTCCTGAATCATTTTCACACTTTCTATTGTGTCCTCACACATTCCTCCTTGACTGACCCATCTAGCAGGTCCAGCAACATACATATGACTCGTCACATCTCTCGCTGTCTCTTTCGCTATCTGATCCGCAAAAGCGTTTCCTTCACCCACATCATCAGTGATTCTTTTATGCGCACTACACTTCACAATTGCTATCTGAGTGGGTAAAGCAAGTGATTCCAAAAGGTCGTTCACTAACTGACCATGCTGTATTTTAGTACCATGTGAGGTAAAGAATCCTCTTTCCCTCCAAAGGCGGCCAAAACTGTGGGCCACCCCAAATGCATATTGGCTGTCGGTGAACACATTCACTCTCTTCCCTTCAGCCAATACACAAGCTCTAGTCAGAGCTATCAATTCAGCTGCTTGGGCTGAATTCTGCCTAATGCGTGCTGTCTCCACAATCGTATGCAAAGTGGTAACAGCATAGGCTGCAGTCGTTTCACCATTGGGGAGCTTAAAACACGAACCATCCACCCATAGGATCCCATCCGGGTCCAGGAGCGGCGTATCTTTTAAATCAATCCTACCTTTTGTCTCCTCCTCTGTACGGAGAAAACAATCATGTTGCTCTTGAATGTCTTTCTCTACTGGGATTGGTAACAATGTAGCTGGATTTAGGGTATTACATCGCTTGATGTGCACGTGACTAGCCAAGAGCGTCAGCTCATACCCCGATAAACGGGCGCTCGTAAGATGCTGGGTTTTTGTCCTGTTTAAAAGTGTATCCACTGCATGTGGCACCATGACATTAAGCGTATTGTCTAGCACCAATCCAGCAGATTGGCGAATAGAAACTGCTGCTGCTGTAGCTTTCAGACAACTAGGTAATGCTTTAGCTACAGGGTCTAACGTAGCCGAAAAATAAGCACACGGGCGTTGTTTGTCACCAAATTGTTGTGTCAAAACTGACAACGCGCAACCTTCTCTCTCGTGCACATAAAGTGTGAAAGGTTTGCTGTAATCCGGAGTACCCAACACAGGAGCAGAACACAAGGAAGTACGCAAATCAGTAAAACTTTTCTGGCATTCCTCTGTCCAAGGAAGAGGTTGGGGGGTATCTTTAAGGGTAAGTGCTAACAAAGGTTTCGCTAACAAAGAAAAATTCGGAATCCATTGTCTGCAGTAAGAGGTAATACCTAAAAGGCACGCACCTCTCTCTGTGTGCATGGTACAGACATTTGTGCAATTGCTTGGATTCTTTCTGGGGTCAACCGCCGTCCCTCCTTCGACAAGAGATGACCTAAGTAGGTAACCTCTTGGCGACAATATTGTAATTTAGAGGGTGAAACCTTATGATGAAGGTCAGACAAGTGATGCAACAGTGAAACAGTAACTCGTTTACAAATTTCCTCAGAATCAGCAGCAACTAGCAGATCATCTACGTACTGAATAAGGGTGGCACCTGGAGGCAAAGTGAAAGCATCGAGCTGAGTTTTCAAAGCCTGACTATAAATGGAGGGACTTTCACAATAGCCTTGAGGTGCGCGCTTGAACCGGAAGCTTCGGCCTCCCAAAGAGAAGCCAAAAATATCCCTACTTTCCTCAGCAATGGGAATGCTAAAGAAAGCATTCTTAAGGTCAATGACCGAAAACCAGGCAGCTGAGGCAGGTATCACTGTCAATAAAGCAGTGATATCTGGGACGACAGGAAACTGGGGTACAACGATCTTGTTGACCTCCCGGAGATCTATTACAAAACGATAAACCGGTGGCTGGGAAGAGTCAGTACGTTTAAGGACAGGCAGAACAGGACTATTGCACACATTTCCTCTAGTCTCTTCAACCACACCTTTCTCAACCAAATCATAAATGATAGCCATCAGCGCTCTCTCACCAGCACTCGAAATTCTATACTGAGGAATGCGAGGTAACCTAACATTGGACTTGAGGGTGACAACATAGGGTGGAATCTGCAAGAGACCAACATCATTGGGGCCTGTAGCCCAAAGAGTAGTAGGCAGGGAACGTAATTCAGAAGGGAGTTGGTCTCTAGACAAATATGTCGGGGAAATTAATCTCTTGCCTAAAGTAAGATGTACACCAGAAGGAGAACAATGCAGTGTCGCATACAGTCTCTTTAACAAGTCCAACCCCAACAAATTCTCACCACAACCAGTTGTCAAAATAAGAGGAGCCTCCAAATCATAAGGGCCAATGGAGATAGGTAAAAGACAAGAAACTGGGTTACGAACCGGGCGCCAGAAAATCCTACAGAAACATTTGTTAAGCCAGACAAAGGTGCCCCAGGGAGTTTAGAGTGGATGATAGAACTCTTCGTTGCACCAGTATCCAAGAGAAATGGTTCTGACACACCAAGCGCAACGACATCAACATAAGGCCCATTTTGGTCCACTGGAACTGAAATGACTCCCTCACTTTGTCCACGGCTGTCCTAGCTAGAGAAACCCTGATTCTCATCTTCCATATAATAATCGTCATTATAATAATGGGCAGACTGAGTATTTTGCTGATCAAAATAATTCATGGAATGTTGCGGCGGAAAGGAACGTTGATCCTGGGACATGGTACTTCGCCCCTCCCCTAGGTGTTAACTGGAAGCCACCTCGGCCTCGCGGCCCAGGCGTACCACCAGCACGCTGCAATAATATCGGGCAATTATTCTTGAAGTGACCTTCTGCCTTACAATAGGCACATTGATTAGGACCCAGTGGAGGCCGTGGAACAAAAGGCTCAGGTTTCTGAAACACCTTCTGAAACTGGGGAGTCGGCTGAAACTGGCGCTGAGCAGGACGAGGAGGATAAGCCTGTTGTAAAAGAGCCTTCGTCTTCAAATCTTTAGTCCTTTTATCCAATTTGTCCTTCTCCTCCTTATCCCTATTTTCGTAATATTGGGCAGTAGCCAATATCTGGGCTGAAGAAGAAACAGCCCATGAACTTTCGGAATCCTTTAATTTATTAGAGAGCTCGGGAAGCAAATTAAATACAAATTTATCTACGAACAATCGCTGTCCCCCCTCTGTACTCATATCCTGACCACTGTGATCAAGAAACGTTTCTTCAAAACGAGTGAAGAAGTCAGAGACACTCTCATCCTTCTTCTGCTTACAGGCAGCTAACTTATCCCAATTAACTCGCAGAGCGGGCATCATAGTTTTCATTAAGGTAATTATTCTACCAGGAAGTTCTGCAATTAAATTATCGGGTTTAGCGCCACCCACTTGGAGCATATCAGCAGCCAGTATAGCATTCCAATCACCTCCTAATTCTTGGGCGTGGTCCTCCTTCCGAATCCTAGCCCACAATTGTTGTGGGACAACATTTCCCATTAACATATCTATGTCAGCCAAATTCATAATACAAGCGTTAACAGTCTGAGATAATTCCTTGTAGTAACCAGCAGGGTTTTTACGGGGGTCAGGTAAAGACTGTTTAAGGGCCAGCACCTCAGATCTCTTCCAAGGTACATGTACCCATATACGTTGGAAGTGAGCTGGTATAAGCGAATTATTACCCTGGGCTGCAACCTCTTCTCTCCAGACTGGGGGAACCTCTCGCATAGGATAGTGTTTCAGTTTGCGCCTAACAGAAGGATCAGGTTCAGACAAAGACCGGGAAAAGAACATTGATCTAAAAGTAATAAGTGTCCGTATAGCATTCTCAACCTCAGGACCCACAATAATTCCTTTATCAAAATCAGTCCTAATATCCAGCAAACCCTTGGGAGCTAAACCCAATCCCGTGGCCTCCCATTCCTGACCTAGGATTTCACACATGGCATTGAAAACGAATCTTTGTACAGGGGCATCCCACTGTTCAAAAGTATCCATGATATCTTGAACAGTATATTTGAGATCACTCAGGATCCACCTGCGAGCAAGACCCATGAACGTATCTCGTTCTTGGGAGTCAGGAAGTAAACTACGGGTCTGCCTACGGGGAAGAACAGGAGTCAGACTTACTGACCCAAAGAGAGGAGAAAAGAGACCAGAAACAGTCTCAACCATCCGCTGACGGATAGAAGGGGAAGTTGACAGAAAAACAGGAGATAATGTATGAGACGTAGCAGGAGAAGAGGCAACAGGTAGAGCGGAGGTCGAAGGCAAAGGAGACTGAGGCAAAGAAGTCGGAGGCAGAGGAGCTGGAAACAAGGGAGCTGAAGGCAAAGGAAATGGCGGGAGTGGCAGTGCCACAAAGGGCTGTGTTGGAGGTGCAGGAGCTGGAGCTGGTAGGAGAATAACAGGTTGTTGGATGGGTAACAAAAGCGGGGTGCATTAGCGCCTTGTACATAGGGCGGGGGCGATCGTAATAAGTGAGACATTAAAGGATCCTTCTCAGGATCAGCATCGCGATTTGGGGAAGAAGTTGGCAGCACTGGGTAACATTTGTCAATCGCCATGTGATGTTGCCTATCTAAGATCTCTATCGCATGATCTATTTCATTATTTTTAAACTGTTGGGCAGCCTGTATGACAGTGATATCTTTTTCTTTCCTATCTTTTTTTGCCTGTTTAATTTCTTTCTGTTTGGCTTCCTTGCGCCAAAGGCGAAAAGAGTCAAACATAGCCGGCCGGGCTTTTCTTTTAAACAAAGTAGCTTCTAAATTGTCTAAAATATCAGGCTCAAAACTACCATTATGTGGCCACTGTAAAACACCATCTTTCTTCGTATAGCGGACCCATATGTCATTAAAGGTGATGGGGCCCATACCATGTTTAGAGTAAAGCTCATAAGTAGGAGTTCCAGCCGGAGGAATTGGACAAGAGTCCTCCAGTCGGGAGTCCATATCGCAACAAAAACAACACCATTTTTTAAACTTACTGAAACCAGGCATCGTTACTTTCACTGGCTTCCGACAAACAACAAGGGGCTAATCAAAACAGCACAAACGTACTCACCCCTTGGCTTCGACAATTGCAATTTTCGAATCTAAGAACCCAAAAACAAACAAAAAGGAGTGGGAGCTACCCACCAGTACTTAACAAATGTCTTCTTCACGCCAACAGAGGTCCGTCTAACGTCTCGCAATACCAGTCATCACCAAAAGAGGGACCAAGGCAGGGCAGCAGTCAGGGCAGCAGTCACCAGCAGCCATTGGAAAGGAGAAGCCACACTTCAAAAGACCATCGGCCCACTCTTCGACATACAGGGGTCGCTGGTGTGGGGGCGCCTCCTCTGGAATTTTCCTGCGGGGCTCCTCACGATCCTTGGGCTCAACCGCTACCTCTGAAGCCGCCCCACGCTCGGGTGCCAATTGAAGAACCGGGCCTTTGGGCCTGGCGGCGCAGGGCACGCCTGAAATCTTCGGGTTCACCTGCCTTGTTGCACAGAGACACGGAATACTCTGTTGGCGTAGAAAACCAAGTTTATTAGCTGCAGCTAAGCACAGTTGTCCAAGAAGTACATCAAGTAGGTTCTCAGGAGACTGCCACTTGACTCCGTGGCTCACAAGCTTTTATCGTTGAAATACATCTGTACAAACATACACCCATCGCACAACTTTTTAGCCAATCAGGAGAGTTTGAAAACAAGATATTGTGTCACCAAAATGCTCTCTGCTTACATGTTGTGTGTTATCCAGCCCCCACAGTTAATCAATACTGGTACCCATAGTTCGGTGTTTGCAATGGCAGGACATATCTGTATGCTTCAAGAGGAAGGTTACAAAGTAGGAAAACACAGGGAGAGAATAGCGAAGGCCAGAAGATAAGATATGGCGAGAGGAGAATACTAAAGGCTAACAGATAGTTGATACAGGGATTAGGTAGTCCAGACAAGGATTAGTTAGGCCGGCTGGTGTTTGAGATTGCTTTAAGGACAAGGACGGAGGGGGTTTTTGACACGTTGCAGTCCAAAAGGGCAGAGACACTTCGCTCATCGAGCAGCCTGTGTAAAGGCAACACAAAAATGGCGGTGACTGTAAGATGGGGTCAAAATTAAAGAACCTCATCATGTTGCCAAAGCTTGCAGGACCAAAACTCAATTTGGTCAGATACAGGAAGTGGACGATATGTGTGAGAATGTTCAAGAACTCATGTTATGAATTGATGATTGTAATAATTCTCATGTTCCTGCTGTAGCATGCCATGACCAGGTGGATTCAGATCGTAATAATTCTATTTTAGAATGTGATGTTGTTAGAGAAAGTACATCTTTAATGGAGAAACCTCACTGTGTCATAAGTTTGGATAAGTATGATGTTACGATGTTAGTTGACTCGGGGAGTCCTGTATACGCTATTATCTATGGACATGTACTCCAAGGTATGGAAGAATGAAAGTGATGTTGAGTCCTGGACCAAACCCGATATTAAGGCTGTGGGGTATGGTGGAAAAACTATTGATATTTTGGGACTCAAATGGATGATAATTTCATTTAAGAAAAAAAGGTGTATGGTTGTGTGTATTTGACTAAGCAGGGGTCCAATTTACTGAGTTGGCGCCATCAGAAGGACTTAAATATAATTCTTGACCCCAATGCAGATGAACCTGTTATGTCCACGGTTGTACATGATGTTAGTACAACATACCAAACTGATTTGATTGAGAGGTATTCAAAAGTTTTTTCTGAGGAGCTTGGCAAGCTCAAGAACTTTTCGCACAAAATCATCTTTAAAAAAAATGCAATCCCCGTTGTACATAAGGTAAGGAATTTACCTTATTTGATGAGAGACCTGTTACAAAGTGAACTTAAAAAGCTACTTGCTCAAGGCATTATAGAGCCCATCGAGGCCTCCGAATGGTTGGCTCCCATTGTGGTTGCACCCAAGGATGGTGGTAAGATCCGCTTATGTGTGGACTTGCGCGACCTGAATAAGAACATTTGGGTGGACAGGCAACCTCTACCCAACATTTCTGAGATGTTGACAGCTATGGGTGGTGGTACTGTTTTTAGTGTAATTGATATGTCTGCAGCATATCATCAAATTGATTTAGATGTAGAGTCAAGACATCTCACTTCATTTGTCACACCGTTGGGGGCATTTCGCTATTGCAGAATGCCCTTTGGCTTAGCTTCTGCCTCAGCGGTGTTTCAAAGAGTGATGCAACGAATTTTCGAAAATATGAATGATGTCTTATGTTTCCAGGATGATGTGTTGATTGTGGGGAAAGATAATAAACATCATGATATTGTATTGGAAGAAGTTTTGAAAAGGATGGAAAACAATGGACTAACCATAAAAACGGAGAAATGTCAATTAAGAAAAAATTGTGTAACATATTTAGGGCATGAAATATGCAAAGACGGTATCAAGCCTAAGAAGAGCATTGTTTCAGCCGTCAAGGATGCCCCTACTCCTCAAAATAAGGATCAGCTTAAGTCTTTTCTAGGTCTGGCAGAGTATTGCTCAAAGTTTGTCAAAGGGTTTACGGAAATAGTTGAACCATTGAGGATACAGATGAAAAAAGGAGTCATATTTGACTGGAATGTCAATTGTGACCATGCATTTAACAAAATTAAAAGTAGTATTGTAAATGCTTCTAACCTTGCTCATTTTAATGTTAGGGTTAAAACTTTCATTACAACTGATGCCAGCGCAATTGGAATTGGTGCTGTTTTGACTCAGTTGAATAATGGGGAAGAGAAAATCATCGGATTTGCATCCAGAAGATTGCGTGATGCTGAATTATCATATTCAGTAATTGAGAAGGAGGCCCTAGCATGCTGTTGGGGCATAAAACATTTTAAGTATTTTGTGTGGGGTTTGCCCTTTAAAGTCTGCACGGATCACAAGCCCTTAGTTCACTTATTCAAAGGAGGGAGAGGCTTGGAGGGTAGTGTTACTCCTAGAATTTCCAGGTGGATGTTGTCGGTGCTCGAATATAACTTTGTGGTTGAATATGTCAAGGGATTAAGAAACGTGGTAGCTGACTATCTGTCCAGGATGCCAATAGAAGAAATTGATACTAGTGTGGATGATGTGATTGAAGAGGTGTCCAAAGGAAGTAGTGAGGAGGCTGCTTTTAGTAAAGAGGAGTGGACGAGTGCTATGTCAAATGATGAGGTTTTACAACGTGTAGTAAGGTGTGTCTCGGAAGGATGGCATGAAAACCTCATTGGGGATGTACGCTTTAAGAATTATACCATGTGGAAAGTGAACTGAGTGTATGTGACGGGAAGTTGATGAGAAGGTGTCAGTTTGTGCCACCAGTGGGGCTACGAAGTAAAATCGTAAACATTGCACATGAGGGGCATCTGGGAAGAAATATGACCAAAAGAAGAGTGCGACAGTCATATTGGTGGCCGGGTATGGATGGTGACGTTGAGTATGCAGTGAGGGAATGCTGTGCATGTGCTCAAGCTGATAAAACTAAGGTAGTTAGACAACCTCCTTTGGCATGTACATCATTTCCCAAACGCCCATGGGAAAGATTAGCAATTGATTTTTTAGGACCAATTTCCAGACTTGGGTCACGCAACAAGTTCCTGATGGTTCTGGTTGATTACCATTCTAAATGGTTTGTGGTTGAAACTAAAGAATTTGTAAATACTCAAAAAGTTATTGAATTCATGGAGAGAGTTTTCTTAAATGAGGGAATTCCTAAGGTTCTAGTTTCGGATAATGGTGTCCAGCTAGTGTCGAAAGAAATGCAAGAATTTTTATGCAAGTTTGGAATCAGTCATGAGAGAGTTGCTATGTTCAGACCACAAGCAAACGGTTTAGTTGAAAGAATCAACCGATTGATAATGGAAAACATCCAATTGTCACTTGCTAATGGGTTGTCGTGGCGTGAAGAACTTAAAAGGCTTGTGTGGTCCTATAGGGTGACACCTCATTCTATGACTGGGGTTTCACCATTTATCTCTCTTAAAGGACGTGAGCCAGGAGTGAAGGAAGTTCCTGGTTGGTTAAAAGATAAGGATTGCGTGTGGGTTGATCGAACTGCTGTGGGAAACAGAGTAGCTCAGCGCCAATTAGCTGCAACAAAATATTATAATACTAAAAAAAGTGTAAAAAGTCTTGATACTAAAGTAGGAGATTGGGTGGTTGTAAGACGTGGTGGAATTGTCATAAAAGGCGATAGTAACTTTTCTCAACCCATTCAAGTAAAGTCTGTAAAGAGAGATATTGTCGTTCTGTCTGATGGTTCGGCTTGGAGTACTGGTAACATTTGCAAATGTCGTGCTCCTTCACCTGTTCTTGAAAATTAATTGTTTTAATAATTTTATGAATCTCATTATTGTTAGAAGAGTATATAAGGGGGGAGATTTGTGGAGTTATCTGCATATATCGGAATGTTGACTATGTTGCTAGGTTGGAATGTTATCCTTTGAAAAGGATTGTATTGCTGAAAGCTGTGAAGCTGAGCTGGAGGTACCTGTACTTACTCCTCAATAAAGAATACCTGTCTTCACAATTCCTGTGAAAAGTGGATCTTTACACACGCACTTGTTTATTTTTTTTGCACGATCCGATGGTATTGGAAAACCATCGCACGATCACATGCCGATGGTATTGGAGCACTTTAAGTGCTCACCAGTTACATTCTACAATGACACATTCATTTTTGTTGTTGATTCTGCTTCAACTAAGGAATTTTTTCCCCCTTCATTGTTGCTTCCTCCCGCCCTTTCCTGTCCTTGCTTGCCCATTTCCTCATCCCCTCCTGCTACCGTCTCCCTACTGCTTACCTCGTCGCTGCTACTTTTTTTTTTTTTGCACGATGAGATATTATTGTTGCTTTTGTTCTGTCCTCCATCTTGCCATGGTGCTAACACCAGGTGATGTTATTGGAGCGCTTGAAGTGCTCACCAGTTACATTACACAATGACACATTCATTGTCGTACTCAGGGGGAAGCATAAGTGATTTTTCCAGAATCACAAACTGTTCAGCCGACCCTGAGATTCGTACCTGGTTCCCCAGTTCCACTGTCGGCAGCTCTGGCTGTTGCGCCACATCCATGCTTCACCTCAAAACTCCTCAGCTGTTTCTCGCTATCACTTCCACATTGGTTCAGCAAGACCCCGTCAACATCGAACAAGCATTGTAGGAGGACATAATTTATCAACTTAAAGCATGCGTTTCTAGACACCTTAGGTATCCCCATTGGTATGTTATCCCAGTCTTTTGTCGAGATCGGGGCACCCAAGTCCTCTACTGTAGGAAGGTGGAATCTGACTGCATGGTTGCCCCCACTTTTTTTCTGGTGTTTTGCTGGTTTTCGACTTAGTTGGACTGGGACCCTGCTATTCAGGGCCCCAATTTATCTGCTTTCTCTTTAAAATGGATTCCCTGTACCTTAGGTACACCACAGATTGGATTCTGGGGTGCCCTTATAAGTCCCTAGTATATGGTATACTATGTACCCAGGGCATAGGTACCCCAGAGGCCTACCAGGGGCTGAAGCATGTATTATGCCACCCCTGGGCAGCCTTCCAAAATAACACCACAGGACTGCTACAGCAGCCTGAGTAAGGTGGTGCATGCACCCCTTACTGAGATATAGGTTCACTATATCTCACCCTATCACTGCACATATAAACCTATCAGTCACCCCTATGGCAGGCCTTATCAATCCTGAAGGCAGGGTGCTTGGTTTTGTGTGAGAGGGTGCCCATGCATGAGCAGAGCCCCTCTGCAGCCTTCGGAATCTATCCTCCAGGGTTGTCTGTGAATGCAGCCTGACCATATACTCTTAAGTGCATTATAACTAAACGGTAAATGCTAACTTTGGGATGGCTGCACGGAAACATGTCGTGTTTGGTGTCAAACACCTTGGAATTATACCCCCACACCAGTAACTGGTGTGGGAGTATGATCCCACCCTTCTAGAGGGAGAGACATGACAGCACCGGTATACCCGGTACCAGCTAACAGAGCCCTGGCATCACAAAATGGATGCTGCAGCCACAGACACGAGTCTGGCCTCCTGCTGCTGACCGAAACTCCGGCAGGGGAGGACTGGACAATTGGTTTCCTGTCACAGGGAGGTGTTACCACCTCCCAGACAGGCTTTAGTGTATTGGGGCTGGGTGGGTGCACTCTCAGAGTGCTTTGAAGTCCTGCCCTGGGGGCACATTTGGTGTCCCTGTGCATAGCCCAGTTCAAACCGGTTGCAGGGGCTACCAGCCCCTGCTCTGGCGCGAAACTGGACAAAGGAAATGGGTGTAGCCACCCCTCTTTCCAAACCCTCCCATAGGTGGGTCCCCTGAGTTAGTCCAACCCCTTCCTTGGGTATAAGATAGGAACCCCTGGCAACAGGACTTTAGATATCCCTGGACGAAACTCTGAAACTGAATCCTGGACCTTCGACGATCTGTTCAACGCCAGATGACTGAAGAATCTCCCTTGGAGTAAAGGAGTTACTCCCCTGCTTGGCAGGCACCAAAGACGCATCTGACCGGTCTGCATCTCCGAAGCTCCCGCCGGACGCCGAAGACTTTGCAACCCAGGAGGTGGGTTTCCAGACTTCCCAGAGGCTGACCCGAGTCCCCAGCAACGCTGAGACCCGTAGCCCTCGTGGGTACCGTGGAACCGGAACCCCTGGACACCGTGCACATTTGCAAGTGCATAAGCTTCTCGTCGAACCTTGAGGCTGTGCTTTGGGTTACTTGTAGCCCTGACCCCGAGCAGTGAATCCACCGAAGATTGCCGGCCTGCCCACTCCGAGTGACCCGTGGGCCGCCATTTTGTGATTCCGCTTGAGGTCCCTTCGCGATCCCTTGTCTGTCGACTTGTGGGTCCTTGAGAAGAGTAACTTTACTTTGATTGGGCTTTCCTGGTTGCTCCAGACGTGCCCTGACTCTCCATCGCTTGGGGAGTCCCCAGGACCTTGCTGGTCCGTCCCAAAGCATCTTTCCTCTTCCTGCGTGGGTTGCTGTTGCCAAGGCTTGTTGTGTCCAATCCGGGCACCGACGCTGCAGCACTCGACATCCTTCGTGGGACAGCTCGAATCCAGCTCCTGGTTGTCGTCGACGCCTCCTGGTCCTCATGGCTGAAGAGTCAAGCTTCACCTCTTTCACCTGAAACACCCGACATTGGTGGGCATTCGTCTATCGTGCCCCTGGTCACTGGCTAGTGACCCAGACTCTGTCCCCTCTGCTTTCAGGTTCTTCACATCTCCGATCTAGGCTTGGATCTCTTCGGACACTTCGCATCTTCCCGGCAGCAGCACTTCTCTGCAAGCCGCCATTGAAAACGACGACGCGACCCGACACCATTTGACACCTATGCACCCGGCTTCCCTTGGTGAGGTAACACGAGTACTCCGGTGCTCCCGTGGGTGTTGGCCCTAGAACCACCTAAGTCCAAAAGGGTTTGTTCCTAGTCCACTCTGAAGTGTCCCTAAACTCTAAAACTCTAACCGCGACTTTCCCCATAGAAGCTAACGGAGCTCGCGGCTGTGTTCACACACTGCACACGTCCCCTGTGTCACTACCTTGGGTGGTTCCTTGGGGTCCCAGCGATTCTACAGGCTCTAGGCCTTGTGTCTAGTCAAGTCGTGGTTCTTATACCACTTTCTTAATATATGGTTTGGTACGCCCCTAGGGCTAATCGTATATTGTGCTAATTTACTGTGCTATTTTAAGTGTAACTTGTGTACTTCGACCTCTAGCCTCATAAAGAGACTAGGGGGTGTGTTTTAGAATAAATACATATATTTTATATATATACCTGGTGTGGTCTCCTTTCATTTAGCCATTCAAGAGATTATAGACTGGTAAAACAAACAGCTTTACACTCCTTCAAGACTTAGCCTGAAGGATGCTCTCCATAGCTACCACTAGGATAGCTTTCAATAAAGGTTGTCTTTAACCTATCATCAATAAGGGGTTGTTTGGACTGGTACAAGGTGCCCACTATAACTAGTGGACAGCATATACCAGGCCAACTTCTCACATCTACCCACTGGACGCAATCCATCCGCATGAAGAGCCCTATACAGGCAGGAAATCGCTTTAATGGTGCCCGCTGATAGGGTATGTAGTAGCAGCTATGTTGGGATGGGGGCTCTGCAGAACCCCTCTTCCAGTGTTTACGTATTGCTGTTTTAAGTGCCCTATGCAATAAGAAATGTCCCCGGGGTAACTAAACTTAATGCGGAGCTCCTCGAATGGTAATAGCTCATTGTCTCTAAAGAAGTTGCCCATCTTTGTCACCCCAGCCTCCATCCAAGCCTCCAGTGCCTGCCAGTTCCCCCTGTGTGGAACTACCTGTCGCATGTCTAATGGAATGTCTGGTGAATATGGGACCCCCACTCCCATTTTTTTGTAATCCCCGACGCCAACACCTGGCCTGTACTTTAAGTGCATGAGGAATATCTGTAATAAACCGCATAACGGCGGTTCAGTCATTCCCAAGTATTCGGACTGTCGTCTCCCCAGAGCTATGTTTTGTACTAGCCACTGCAGTTGCGCCACTATATAGTAGCTCTCGAAATCCGGGGCCGCCATACAACCCGCCCCTGTCGGTTCCTGAGCCCCAGACAAAAGTCCAGATCTGGGAGCTCAGGTCCTTGAAATCCACAGTGGGAGTGCATTAAAGAAGTACAGCAGGCGGGGAAGCACCACCATTTTGAGTAGCGCAATCCTGTCAGCCACCGAGAGCAGCAGGGTCTTCCAAAAGTCTATAGATGCTCTCAATCCCCGCACAGCCCTCCCTATGTTGCCCTCATATAGATCCATCCAGGTATGGTAAATGTGAACACCCAGATACGGCAGACAACTAGGTTCTCGCCGCAGGATCCCGAGGTCCCTCAGGGGCCGTCCCGTCTGCATCAATGGGAAGAGACGAGACTTTTGCCAGCTCACATTAAGCCCTGAGATGGCACCGAATCTCTCAAGCAGGATCCGGGCCCCCGTCAAGTCCTCGTCTCCCCTTTCTAAAAACAGTAGCAGATCATCCGCATAGAGTGCTATGTGATGGCAAGCTTGGCCAACTTCAGTCCTCTGTAGGAGTGCCCTGTTCTAGCCGCAAAAGCAAGAGGCTCTATGGCCAGGGTGAATAACAGGGGGGGAAGGGGGCACCCTTGTCTGGTGCCAAGCTCTACAGGCCATCTCCTCGATATGGTTCGTCCTGTGCGTACTATGGCCGTAGGCTCGGTGTATAGGAGTCTAGTCCAATTTATAAACCTTTTCCCCAGCCCCATGTTCGCCATTACTTCATGCAAGTAAGCCCATTCTAGGCTGTCAAATGCTTTTTCTATGTCGACCGCAAAATCGCTGCTGTCTCCTGGTCCTTCCTGTTCGCCTTTAGGACAGTGAGCAGCGTCTGATATTTCCAGCTGTGCTGTGGGTTGGAATGAACCCAGCCTGGTCCTTGTGCACCAGCTTTGTCATGAAGGGAAGTAGGCGGGTGGCGAGGATCCGGCTCAGAATTTTGTAATCGATGTTCAACATGGGCAAAACCATTCCTGATTGATGGCCCTCCCTCGGCGCAGGCAGCAAAATGGAAAGACTGGGTAGAGCGTTTGGAGACCTATTTTGCAGCCATTGATCTAGATAATGACAGACGACTTCCCATGCTTTTACACCTAGAAGGGCCAGCTATACACAAGTTGGGAAAAGCAGTTGCAGAAGCTGGCCCACCACACACGTATGGCATGCTGAAGTGAGCACTAACAGCCCATTTCGAACCATTAGCAAACCCTGACTACGAAGGTTTTTTGCTGCGTCAGGTCAGGCAATTACCGGAGGAATCAGTTGACACCTTCCACGCTCACCTGAGAGCATTAGTTATAATAATGGGTCGACCCAAAAACCACTGGGCCTGGGTAGATAATGGTACAAAAAGAATATGTCCCAGTGGAAATCAAATGAAACAGAAAAATCGATAAAGCGTATTAATCAATAGAATCTAATCAAAGTCAAACACCACCATTAATTCCAAGAAAGTTATCACCCCCCATGTTGGGCTCCGGCATTGGAACTTCTATTTCAATTGCGCTGCACCACGCAGACTTTCAACCATCTGCCACTAAGAGGAATATAGAATTATTTTTCCTCCTTTTTTACGTAATGTCAGTGCACCTTCTATTTAAGAGAATTATTATGAGATGCTGTCAGTAGATTTCTAAATACAAACCAACTAATTCTTTCGTAATGAGGTTGTTTTTTGACATGTAGGATTTATTTCTTCCCTTTCTCTTGTGGACGTAAAGTGCCCCGGAGCATCTGGGTCGTAAAATAACAAGTCATGCTTTAACGTGCAGAACGTGCACGTCTCCGGCCTGTATTTAAATCTCTCAGCTGACAAGTTCACGGTGTTAGCTGATCACCGTTCTTGCCAGCAGCCGGGAGGTATGTAACCAGTCACCGTCTTGATTGTCAGGAGACTTAATCTCTTCTCTCTCTTTTTTAAATGATGCACTGTTTTGAGGATGATTCATACCGCATTAGTTAACAACTTTTCTAGTCAAATCAGCACTTTTCATGCATTGTTACTCACTACGGAGCGGGGATGTAATACATTTCACATATCTTTGGCATATTTTTGAAATAATGGCATTTACTGAAGCACGAGTGAAGTGCTTTTTTCACCTTGCTCATACCGCAAAGTTTATTTGGGACAATCACTTTACTAATTAAAACTTTTCCAGCTTAATTGGGGCATGCAACACAGTGCGCTTCTTGACATTTGGTGCATCTGTACAGAGCGGAGATGTATTATATTGCACATATTTTCAATGTATTTGCATTCAACAAGTGCTTTCTTTCATAATTCTCATCTAGCACACGCAGTTTGTATGCACAAGCGTCACAAGGTTATTTAACTTAAGCAGGAGTCTAGTGCAAGTATCTTGCTTATACTGCCCCCATTAGGCGCGATATGCCTTCTAAAGATGAACTCGCACTCATGCATGTGTTCATATATTGAGAACCAGTTGGTGATTCCCTTTCACACAAGTAACTCCATCGGAGTCACATACAGATGCCCGGGGTTTGTCTTCTTAAGCTGACATTTTGGTTTCCTTAAGCTGATAACAGTGGTTACAAGCACATTGCATTTTAATGTTGGCAAGGCAGTTATTATACGCTATTACACCTATTACACACATCACTGGTACTGTTTTTTGTAAATGTGCCACCTTGCTCTGGCATGTAATATGTCGCTTTAAAACTCGACCTATTTTAGAGGGCTATTTCGTGACATAGGTATTACCTTTTTCAGCCACAGGTTACTCATCAACCTGGGCCCTTACTTTTTGAATACCTCGATCATCTTTAAGAAGTCTGAGTAAGTTCGTTGTCTTGGAATCTTTATATAATTTATATTTGTTACCCCTCAGTAGCCCTAGTATCCTGACTGCTCTCTCTTTTTACAGGAGCCTATGAGCCCAGCTTTTCTCAAATACAGCCCGAAGCAATAGAGCTGTCTCTACTGGTAAATCACCATGACACTTGTATATAAAAAATCTTTTCTCTTTTATGCACGCACCACCCAAATAATCTTATGTCATGGTCCGTAGGTGCCAAAACCCCTCCCCACCCTCACCATTGTCCTGATGAAGCCCCGCCCACAATGCGTGAAATTGGCTGTTCCGTTTAGGGGTCGAAACGTCGACACTTCTGTATTTTTATGTCAGACATATATGACAGAGAATGTTTATCTGTAAATATGTTATGACTTGACATTTAAAGATTGGACGGTAACACTGTCGGGATAGTTTACAATTATCTGATTGATGTATATATGTATGCACCACTGTCCTTTTTCACAATCCTTCCTATACACCTATCACTTCACTCCTCTGTGCACCTGTTTTTAAAGAATATATCCATTTAGGATTTGTTTTCCATTGTATGTATTGATTTATTCAAATATTATGATTCAATTAAAGTAGACCCATTGCTTGGAAGGAATTAATGGTGGTGTTTGACTTTGATTAGATTCTATTGATTAATACGCTTTATCGATTTTTCTGTTTCATTTGATTTCCACTGGGACATATTCTTTTTGTACCACCTGAGAGCATTAGCTAGCACCTGCACACTACCGGATGCAGACGACGATATCCGAGCTCAGTTCATTCGAGGTTGTTCTTCAACGTAATTGCGAGAAAATATTCTCCAAGTTCCGGGAATGCCCATGGAGGACTTGCTGACCATGGGTGTGAGAAAGTGCCTCTTTCTTGCATGGTATGCCCCCACTTTTTGCTGAATTGCTGATGTGCTTTGACTGAGTGTGCCCTGGGCTCCTGCCAAACAGGTACCCAGGGCCTGTGTTCCTTCCCTTAACTGCATTGAAGCCTAAACCCAATTGGCATCTCTGGCCACAGGTAAGCCCCTGGTAAATGGTACCACAGGTACCCAGGGCACTGTGACCAGAGAAGGCCTCCAAGGGCTGCAGCACTTATTGTGCCACCCTTAGAGGCCATGTACCCTGACCTTCACACTCTGCCTTTGCAGACTGCGTGTCTTGGTGCAGAACAAAGTGAAGAGTCGACATGGCACACATCCCTGTGTGCCATGCCCACAAACCACTGCCCTGGCATACATCAGTCACCCCTCTAGCTGGGTGCCCTATGCCAGTGGTGAGGGTACAGGTGCATGAGCCCTGTACCCCTACAGCACCCAGGTCCATTCCTGGGCACTGTAAGTGCAGTGCTGCCATTAAGAGTATATGGTGCTGGGAGTTTGTCATTACGAACTCCACAGCACCATAATGGCTACACTGAAGACTGGGAAGTTTGATATCAAACTTCTCAGCACATTAAACCCACACTGATGCCAGTGTGGGATTTAATGTAAAATGCACAACAGAGGGCATCTTAGAGATGCCCCCTGAAACTCGACCAACTCCCAGTGACCTGACTGAGTGGCTGCCGAGGCTGCCACCCCAGACATGTTTCTGGACTCCTGGGTCGAGAGCTTGCTGCTCTCGGGGTCCTGAAACAATGCACATCCTGGGACGAGGTGCCAAGCCTCCTGCCCCAGGATGGGCAGGGTTCACGAAGGAGAAGCTTCAAAGGCATACCGCCTTTGTGAGCCTCTCCAGACCACTTGCTGTACTCAGCAACTGGTCCCCACTGGTTCCACCCCCCCCTTTGGGCGGGAGACCCGGCGGGAAAAACAGAGTGAGGAAGAGAGGTGTGCCCACCTCTGCCAACTCCACCCCTAGGGTGGGGGAGGCGAGGTGAAGCACAACCTCGAGTCCCTGCCATCTTGAGGATGGGGGGAGCCAGCCAACCAAGGACAGGCTCCTGCCCCCCTCCCACTGGAGAGTGGCAGAGTAGGGGGTGTACCCACCCCAGGGAAGGGACCCATTGGTCCCTGCCCTTTACCTACCTGTAACGCCCCTAAATTCAGTATTTAGCGGCACCCTGAACCTTACTTCCTCAGATCCCGATTCCAAAAACAACAAGAAGAACAAGAAGAAAGAAGACCAGCCGTGCAGCTGCTAACAAGAGGACGACACCAACTGACTTGGCCCCAGCCCTACCGGCCTGTCGACCCTCGAACCTGCTCCTGCTAAACCCCGGCCTCTTCAGTGGTCAGCAACCTCAAAAACCCCGGAGGACCTGACTGCTTTGCTCAACTAAAAGACTGGGACTCCCATGAGCAGTGGTTCTGCTCAAAGCATCTGCAACCCCAGGCCAGCCTGAGACCACGGATCCTGCCCACTCTGCACCCGCCGAGCCCGGCCCGAGCCAAAGTGGACAAAGACCACGAGGACATCCCCCCGGCGACTGTGACCAAGAATCCAGCACCCAAGGACTCCCCTCGACGCTCCTGACGACGCCTTCAGCCCCAATACCAGGGACCCCCCCAACCGCGACCAGCAGAGGGTAAGATTTCCGACGCCTAAAGACACCCCTGCACCCGGCGCCCCACGGCCTCCCATGCCCAACTCCTGGGTGCCTACCCTTCCTACAGCTTCCCAACTTACCTCTCGAAGTGGTGGTCACACCTGAAGAATCACCGTCCCCGAGCTTGCAGCCTTTGTTAGTTTTGCAGCTTTCCCATTGAAATCCATTGGGCGCCCGATGGCCCAAAAGCCCACTGCACCCGGCCGCCCCAGTGCCGCTGAGGGTGCACCAACTACCCTGTTCGACTTCCCCACTTGCCCTGAGTAAGTGACCAGGAGCTTTGCTCCCACAGCCGAGTGGCCTGCCTGCCAGCAGCCACCAACCAAAGGCCCCCGTCCGCCATAGGCTAACGTTGGGCCTACTCTCTCTGCACCCGGCCGCCCCTGTGCCGCTGAGGGTGTAACTACAGTACAAACCTGAACCTGGGAGACCCCTGAGTCTTGCCCCAGAACCTTAACTCTGCCAGCCGAGTACTTACCTGAAAGCCGATAACTTGCATTTTCTCCATAGGGTAACATTGACTGGTTTTCACTTGGAAATTCTTCTAAGTGTCGAGTTTTGGAACATCGAAATATTCACTAAAAATCGTCTGAATACCAAAATCAAAATTACTCACCTGTTCTCAGGAGAGATCCCAGTGCTGGATTTAGGTACCCAGCACTGACTAGAAAAAGTGATTACAACTGTGATTTTCCAGTAACTTGATTTTCCTCCATAGGATAACATTGCCTGGTATTTGCCAGAAATTCTTCTGTGTCGATTTTTGCAACTTTGAAATATTCCTTAAAAATCGCCTGTGTAACAAAAACGATTTCTTTCAACTGTTTACAGGAAATGCACCAGGGCTGAATGCAGGATCCAGCCCTGAGTAAGAAAAACGTTCGTAGAGTAATTCTATTGCAGTTTACTTAAAATTCCCATTGAGCTCAATTTTATAGATATACAAAGTATTGTGTTGCCTATTGCAACCCCAGTACCTTATTGCATTCAAAGTCTATTGTTCATTGAAAGTATTCAACAAACAGCATCTTATCTTGAGAAAGTATTTTATGCAACCCTGTGGTTCTAAAATAAAACAGTATATTTTTTTATACAAAACAATTGGCCTAGAGTTCAGTTCTTGAGTGTGTGGCTTCATTTGCTGACTGAGTGTGTACATCAAATGCTTTACACTGTCCTCTGATACTGCCTTACTGCTCGACCAAGCTACCACTTTAGAGAGTAAGGTTCTATCTAACTTTAACCTCTGCCAAACCTCTGGAGACCCTTGGACTCTATACACACTGTACCTCACTTTGGTGCAGTATATATAGAGCCAGTTTCTTACAATGGGTAGGTCAAAAGCAAGGTGTGAGCCACAAACATGGAGGCAGAACTACAGCACCCAATCAAGATGGAACCAGTCAATGCTGTAGTTGCTAAAACCCAGGACAAGAGGAAAGCAAGAAATAAGCCGACGTCTTGGGCTAAGACATGCTATGGATGTGGAGGACCTTATCCCCACCAGGGACCTTGCCCTGCACAAGGAAAGCGGTGCTCAGCATGCAACAAAGCGAATCATTTTGCAAAGGTATGTCATTCATCGGTACCCTTGAGGGGTCAAAGGCCCAAATCGGTCAATACACTTCTTGCGCCAGACAGTCCAATAGAAGAAGGGGACATGGTCAATGATGACATTGAGGGGACGCGAAAGATGGAAACATAACGAATTTTCTAACTGCAAGACCAAGAACGTGGTCTATGCAATTATCTGCCCTTGCCAATTGGTTTATATTGGCAAAACATCACAAGAAATCAGACAGCGGATAACCCAACATCGCTCTAGAATCAAGAATAGAGTACCCAATGCACCCCTGGTCACGCATTTTCAAGACTCGGGACACACAGAAAAAGATTTCCACTGGACAGTTCTCAGTGTAATCAAACCCAATCATCGGGGTGGCGATCTTGAAAGAACACTTCTCCAGAGAGAAGCGTACCTTATTATGAAATTTAACACCGCCTCCTCTGGCCTCAACGAGATGTCCGAGATAAACAGATTATAAACTCTTTATGTGTCACTTGGAAAACCGTTAAGATGCAATGCTACATGTCGGCAAACTACAAGCACCATCACACATTGCGCCCATCACGCTATCAGAATCTACAAGCTAAGTCGGTCCCCTCGGGCCTCCGCAAGATGTCTGAAAAAACAGATGTAAACTTTTGATGTGCCACTTTGAAAAACGTTAAGATGCAGCTTTAATGTCAGGTCACATATTCTCAGACTACAAGTACCATCACACATTGCGCTCACCACGCTATCAGAATCTACAAGTTAAGTCTGCTGCGGGCCCTTTCAAGCTTCTGCATTACTGGGATGCTTTGACTCGCGTACGTCGGAGGGACGTTGCATTCGCCTTAGCTGCGAGAACCAGGCAAGGACTTGGAGGCCGTTTGACTGTGTTAGAGAGAGCACGTTCAAAACTAACAAACACGCTCACATTTCTTTTTGTAATCACCACAGGAACCGATCTGACGACTGGTCACCGCCACGCCAAGAATCGATCCCATGTGCCCCGCAAAACAAAGTGAGTTTCAATTGATTCTGCCTGTTTTGTTTAAAACACTTGCAAGCCGCCACCCTAAAATGGTCTCATGAGTGTATTTGTTACTCCAATATAGGGTCACCTCATCGTGAAAATTGTCTACAGCCTCCCTCCCTTTGAAAGGCACAGTAACCGTACCGAACTAGTGAGTTCCATCTGGTGAACTTTTAGACAACTGTTACATTCTTTCTGGCCCAGATTCAACAAGTACTGAACAAGTGAGTTATTGGCTCGCATGCACTGTTAGGCGTCATTTCTGTTCAACATCAGCGCCCACGCTCAAACATTATTATTATTATTATTACAGCTTATAAAGCGCACGGCTACCTCCAACGGAAGTGTCCCGGCGCTAGCCACAGGAGCAACAAATGAAGATTCACGGACTCATGGGAAACTCTAGGGTAGGCCAAAGAGCCAGGTTTTCAGCGCTTTTCTGAACAGAGGTTCAGATGTGGCCTTCCTAATGTGTACTGGCATGGAGTTCCGTAAGGCAGCGGTCTTTACTGCAAATGCTCTACCGCCGATCCTGGCCTTTGCAAAACGTGGAATCGCGAGCAGTTCCTGTTGAGCAGATCTTAGGACCCTTGTCTGGCGGTATTTTTGCAGCCTCCGCCTCAGATAATGCGGGCCTTTATCTCCAGCTGTTCTGTATGCCAGAGTCAGCGCCTTGAATTCTATTCTCCTCTTTACCGGGAGCCAGTGAAGACTGCGCAAGTGAGGGGAGATGTGATGGCGGAGAGGCACGTTCCTAATGAGTCTAGCTGCCGCATTCTGGATTATCTGCAGCTTCCTGATCAAATATGCAGGGCAGCCTAGATATAGACTATTAGCATAGTCCAGCTGTGATGTGACCAATGCGTGGACTATAGTTTTCCTACACTCCATGGGAAGGAGATGGAGAAACCTCCGTAAAGCTTTCAGCTTCCAAAAGCACCGAGAGGAGACTTGACAGATCTGGGCCTTGCATGTTAGTTTAGCGTCAAACTGGAATCCCAGGTTCCTTGCGGAAGTGACTGGGAGAGGGGGGGGGGGGTTTAGCTCTGACGGCCACCAGAATTCTGACCGTGGAGGCGACCTTGATTGAAAAACAGCACCTCAGTTTTTTCGGTGTTCAATTTCAAACAGCTGTCCGTCATCCATGATGAGATATTAAGAAGACACTGCCTGAAATTGAAGAAAGCTGCCTCATTATGTTCCATAAAGGAAAACACCAGCTAGGTGTCATCAGCATATGAGACGACTTTCACCCCACACAGCTCCACCAACGACGCCGGGGGGTGAGGTATATATTAAAAAGGGTAGGGCTCAAGGCCGAGCCCTGAGGGACACCACACATCAGAGGTCTGGGGGAGGCAACATGAGGGTAAAGCGACACTTGCTGAGACCGGCCCATTTTTCAATATATAGGTCACCCCCTGAACGAAGTTGAGCACGCCTGACGGAGTTTCAATCTGCTCCCCTGGAGGCAAGTTAAAGCACTTTTGTGTTTATGGCATTAGTTTCTCGTGCACAGCTTGAGACCAAGGTAAACAGCGCAGCTATGGAAGATTGCCATCCTTGATTATAAGCTGACACACGGGCACAGTCAAGCCCAGATCTATATTTTTCAATCCTCTTTAGAAGGTAGTACTGCCACGCGCTTTCACCCGCATCACTAATAGAAACTTACAAGATACGCGCCTTTTCAATAGAGTGTACCTTAATTAACAGCTTCGCTAAGTCCATAATTTGCTCTCTACTCTTTCCAGAAAAACATATAAAAAAGAGGGCATACGTGCTACATTGAGGTCCTCAATGCCGTGTTCACCTTACAACTCCCAATGGTAAGGACTCACCCGTTTGTTTGATAATGACAAGTAGGGATATTTCACATTTTGGGACACAAATTTAATTAATCCTTTTGTGATTTTATGTATATTGCAGTTCCTGACCTAGTCCCGGTCCTGAGGAAGAACCCTCAAAGAAAGCAGGGGTTCTGAAACGCGTTGACCCTATTCAGCTAGTCAAAATCTTTATTTTAATCATAAAATCATACAGTGTGCAAACAGGGCAATCTGCCTGTTGCGATTGTTACATATGACTAGCTGGTGTGGATAGGTTACAGCCTTAGAAATTGAAAATTGTCTGTACCACCACATTTCTTTATATAATTGAAGGACTGGTCATCTTATTTTGATTGTATTGTTGTCATTTTTTGTAATTTTGTGTAATTCATTGTGCTGTGTATTTTCACTCGTCTCATTGTCAACTGTGTTACAGTTATTTATGTTATGTGTATTGTTTCAAATATGTTGTTTTTCTTGGTATTGACATGATCCAACAATTGAAAGTTTATGTCAAAATTTCACCAACTCATGAAGGTGTAATAAATACACGAAACCACTCCAGTAGTTGAGGTGGTTTTTGCATAAATGTTGTTCATTTGAATGCACACCCAGACACTTTGTTTCATGTAACAAACATGGAGGCAGCACTACAGCACCCAATCAAGATGGAACCAGTCAATGCTGTAGTTGCTAAAACCCAGGACAAGAGGAAAGCAAGAAATAAGCCGACGTCTGGGCCTAAGACATGCTATGGATGTGGAGGACCTTATCCCCACCAGGGACCTTGCCCTGCACAAGGAAAGCGGTGCTCAGCATGCAACAAAGCGAATCATTTTGCAAAGGTATGTCGTTCATCAGTACCCTTGAGGGGTCAAAGGCCCATACACTTCTTGCGCCAGACAGTCCAATAGAAGAAGGGGACATGGTCAATGATGACATTGAGGGGGCGGTTCACGTGATACATGCCATACAACCTGAAGGATGTCCGTGCGAACACATCCCGAAGTGTAACATATTCCTGGGAGGTCATCAAGTGCAGGCACTGATTGACACAGGAGCATCTATCAACATCATGGCCCAGTCCATGATGCTCACCTTTGCCAGCCCCACCCACTCTGAGACCCATCACTATCAAAGTGTTTGCCTACGGGTTCACCACTCCACTTCCTTTAGCAGGAGTGTTCACGGCCGAGACTATCCATGAATCTCGCTCAACGTGGACCAAGATATATGTCACAAAAGGAGGCACTGGGATGTTGCTGAGCAGCCGGACAGCAGAGCCCCTTCAACTCGTCGCATTCGCTCTCAGTATACACCAAGAAAACGTGGATGACTTGCTGGCTCAATTCGCATCACTGTTTGAGGGCATAGGGTGTTTGAAAGACAGATTGATACGTTTACACATCGATGACTCGATCCAGCCACTAACTTTGAAGCATCGGCGGGTGGCGTTTCACCTCAGGCCTAAAGTGGAAGAGGAATTGATCAAGCTGGAGCAGGCGGATATCCTCGAGAAGGTTGATGGCCCGACTCCCTGTGTGTCTCCAATTGTGGTGGCTCGCAAGCCCAAGCAACCAGGAGAGGTTCGAATATGCGAGGACATGCCTCTACCTAACCTATCCATTAAATGAGAGTGGCATCTGACGCCCACTGTGGATAATATAGTGGCAGAAGTGAGTGGCTCGAAGTGGTTTTCGAAAATGGACTTATGAGCTAGTTATCACCAGCTGACGTTGGATCCTACATCACGAGCCATTACCACTTTCTCCACCCACGTAGACCTGAGGAGATATAAGCGTCTAAGTTTTAGAGTCTCTAGTGCTGCTGAGGTTTTTCAGGACACCATCAGAAGTGTGCTTGCTGGCCTAGAGGGAGTCCTCAATGTCAGTGATGACATCTTAGTCCACGCCACCATGCTAGAGGAACATTTTAATCGCTTGAGGGCCGTGTTTCAACGCCTTAAAGACAATGGACTAACGCTTCATAGGGAAAAATGTGATTTTCTCCAGAAGGAGATTGCATTTTTTGGATACCATTTTTCCCAAAACAGGGTGTCACCGGATCCCGTCAAACTCCAGGACATCCAGGCTGCCCTAGCACCCATCAATGTGACCGGAGTGAGAAGTTTCCTGGGCATGGTCACGAATTGTGGCCGATTCATCCGCAATCTCATGGACCTCATTGCTCTGCTGAGGGAGTTGGTCAAATCCAATACCATCTGGAACTGGGGGCCTGAACAGGAGAAAGCTTTCCAGGCCACGAAGCTAGCCCTGTCGGCTGAAACTACCTTAGTCTACTTTGATCCCGCAAAATAATCCGAACTGTCAGTTGATGCTAGCCGCACTGGCCTCGGAGCAGTGTTGTCTCAAAAACAGAGCAATGATGAGTAGGCCCCAGTGGCATACCCCAGTCGAGAGTTGCCTGCAACAGAGCAGAGGTATTCCCATATTGAAAAGGAGGCCACTGTCGTACATTGGGGATGCCGTCATTTTCATCTGTATCTTTATGGCCAACCTTTTGTTGTAAACACTGATCACAAACCCCTCATCCGATTGTTCTTGGGGTCATCATCCAAGAACCCACCTCGAATCGGAAAATGTATTCTCCAGTTGCAAGAATATCACTTCACAGTTGTTTTTCACCCAGGGACTCAGAACCCGGCGGTCTACCTATCCAGACATGTCCGTCCTGCTACCAAAAGTGAAGAACTTGATGCGGAAGAGGTGGAAGAATACTTTTGTTTCATTGTTGAGCACTCCAGACAACTCCAAATCTCTCTTGAGGATATTATTGAAGCCACCACCACCGACTAGTGTATCCAGCTGAACATTTCTGCAGTACGGTCTGGAAGGTGGAGCACTCTACTTGACAAAACTACATATCATACGGACGATGCGAGGCTGACGTTAGCCTCCCTGCACAATTTTCGTGACGAGCTGGTGGTGTTCCCGGAAGGCTGTCTCATGAGAGGGTCACGTATAATGGTTCCTGGGATTTTGCAACAGCGAGTGGTTGATCTGGCCCATCAAGGGGTCGTTAAGACGAAGTCTCGACTGAGATGCAAGGTGTGGTTGTCCAATCTGGATACCCTAGTAGAGCAGGCTGTCCGCCAGTGCTCCCTCTGCCAAGCTGCAGGGCCTGCTGATCCGCCAGCATCCATTATCACTGAAACCATCCCGCCATTCCCCTGGCAGAGGGCCAGTGTGGATTTTGGTAGCCTCCTGTATGGGGGACATATGCTGGTGGTCATCGATGATTTTTCAAAATATCCTGAGGTTGAAGTGATGGAATCCACCACCGCCAGTCAGACTATTCCTCGTTTGGAGAAAATTATGGCCACTCATGGATTACTCAAGGAACTGCGCACTGACAGTGGCCCTCCATTCTTGAGCCAAGAATTCACTGAATATTTACCATCCAAGGGTGTCCGCCACCGGAAAGTTACACCCCGTTGGCCACAAGTGAATGGAGAGGCTGAGCACTTCATGCGCACTCTGAACAAGGTCATCAGAATTGCTTTGCCCAATGGACAGAATGTGGACTGTGCTCTGTATGGTTTTCTGAGAGAGTATCGGTTGACTCCTCACTCTACAACTCATGTTAGTCGCATGTCGTTATGCATGAACTGCCCCGTTGGTGATGTTATTCCACACCTAGATGTTGTGTCGGCAAGGCAAGAATTGTGGACACGTTACAGAAGCGTCACTTAAGAAATTAATACATCTCCCGAACTCGCAGAGCCAAACAGAGTTCCATCAAAGTGGGTGACCTGGTGATGGTAAGAAATAGACACTCCCGAGGGAAATCCACATTACATTTTAAGCTCGATCCATGGAAGGTGCAGAAAGTGAAAGGAACAATGATCACCGCGCAGAGAGCTGAAGCGACCATCACCAGGAATGTCTCATTTTTCAAGGCTTATCAAACTCCGGTGAACAACCCTGGATGGACTCAGCTGCCCCGTTTGAAGTCAAAGTACCGCCAAAGTACCCGTTAGTCAGCCTGCCCCTTCTGAGCCCACCGGGTCGATGCCCTCGCTCTCTGAGGCCGGGAGGAGTTGCTCCCAGGAGGTACCCTCATTGCGGTCATCTGATCGAGACACCTCACCACTGCCTGTTGAGCCAGGTGAGCCAAGCGGAGATGCCAGTCGGCAAGAGATATCATCTTCGACCCAACCCAGTAGTCATCTCCAGTGGCGGCTGGTGACATTTGTAAGTGGTGGCGGAAAATGAATTTCATAGAGCACCGTGGCGAGAGAGAGGGCGGGCATACACCTGATGACAGGGATGCACTTCTAAAGCTAAGTGGGGGCCCTTTAAAAAAAAAGTGTGAGGTTTAAAAAGCCATTACAGATGTCAAACTTTTTTAATGTAACTGGCATCTGTATGGTGGATAAAATGAATGATCGGTGTGTTGGGGATTCTATTGTCCCCCCACCGTGATGTAAGTGGTCGACATGTTTCTGCCTATTGGCCCAGAAGAGTCCGTGGCATTCATCAGGGCCTATGTTACTCAATCGTGCTCCACCCTTACCGTGCTATGTTGGCAGGGTTCCACTGAGTGGGGTGATCACTATCACACTCCACCGTTGTACGGCTAATTAATTCAAGCCCTATCAAATGGGACCTAATATGTTATGTTATATAAACTTCTAACGCGCACAGATACTCCAAGGAGTGTCCCGGCGCGAGCCTGAAAAGGGTCAGAGTCAGAAACAGAAGACAGAGCTAGAAGAGAAAAGTTTTCAGCTTTTTCTTAAAGATCATACGATCTTTGACGCCCCGTAAGGCCAGTGGCAGAGCATTCCATGCCAGCACAGCTATCCGGGTAAAGGAGCTCCCGCCAAGCCTCTGGCGATTAAACCGCGGGGTCTGTGCCAAAAGTTGGGAGGAGGAACGCAACTGTCTCACCGGAGAATAGAAAGCAATCCTCTTCTGCAGATAGATGGGTCCCAGACCATGGAGGGCCTTATGAGCAATAGATAAAATGTTAAATTCTATTCGCACCTCTACCGGGAGCCAATGCAAGGAACGCAAATGCGAACGCACACTGCACCTGCTGGAGAGACCCAGCAGGAGTCTAGCGGCCGAATTTTGAATAACCTGTAACTTATTCAGAAGGTAACCTGGAATGCCAGCATACAGTGCATTGCCGTAGTCCAAGCGAGAAAGAATTAGAGCACGGACAACAGTTTCCTTTGCAGAATTAGGCAAAAGAGGAAGAAACTTCCTCAAGGTCTTCAAAATGCCAAAGCAAGTGCCGGCCAACTTCTTGATCTGCGATGAGAAAAGCAAGTTCTCATTGAACCAGACCCCCAGATACTAGCCCCATAGGAGGACCCCTTTGGTCAAGCTTGTTTGAGGGAAATCTCCTGCCTCTGCACCTACGTCCGTGTTCCTCACCTCCTCCAGTGAGGCAAGCGGTGCAGAGACAGGAGATTTCCCTCAAACACGCTTGACCAAAGGGGTCCTCCTATGGGGCTAGTAGGTCCCATTTGATAGGGCTTGAATTAATTAGCCGCACTCACAAAATAACACTGTAGCACTCAGGTCACCATACTGGGAGCGGCTCTTTTTGTGTTAAACATTATTCATTGGAGGCTGCCTGCTCCTAGTGCCCCGTGCCTCTAGTTCCCTTCCCTAGGTCTTATATGGGGTCTTTGTGGTTAAACAAGGGATAGATAGTGCCTTTAACAACCGTTATTGCCCAAAGCACAGGGCTAAGGCTATTAGTAAATCCCATCCATTGAGGGTACAATGTTCAAAATGTGCCCCCACCCCAACCACCATGTAGAGTGACCACATACATAGCCCTAACTCCAGTGTAAAAAAATATAGCATCAGTTTCCTTACCTTTAACACCGGTGTTTGCTGGGTTGTAGCCGGGGTGAAAGAGCAGCAAAGGAGGTTGGGGCCTCTTGTTCTTCGCCCAAAAATGGGCCAAAAATTAGGTAATGCTGTTGTCAGGCTTTACCAGGTGCTGCAAATTAAAATATAACAAATTATTTTTGAAACATTAGGATAATCAAGCAAAGACTGGGGTACAAAAACATAACGCTCTAATTTTTACCTTGCTGTTTGCATGCAGCTCTTAGATGACAGTTAATAGCTCACTGTTCTATGTTAGCATTTTAACTTACAAACTGCAAGTAACAAAAGGATCTCTCTGACAAAAGCAGTGACTCATTGACACTTTGGGGCCATGTGCATTAGTGGGGCAATGCCCCAGCGCCCCAATGGACGCACCGCCCCTGGGTGTAGACCTCCTGCTCTGCTGAGGCTACAGAGGTATGTGCTACATTCCTGGAAAGTGACTTGGCACATTTTAATTAGTGCGACTGCAGACCAGCAATACGGAATGAAAAAAAATTAATTCATGTGATGTTAACTGCACATACAGCAACACAAAAAGATTATGGACAGAATGATGAACATTGTGAAACATTCACCCCCAGTCACAGATCTGGGTTAAACCCATCGGGTTAGTTTTTGGTCCTCATGTCACTCCAGTTTGGACCCAGCCATAAGCAAATCAGTGATTTGACCCTGCTCCCTTTAGGTACAGTCGAGTCGCTACCGCCCTGGACCAGAAAATCGGAAAATAAGCATAATCCATAAAACAGAAGCACATACAGCAGGTCAAAGAAACAGGGTCATAAAAACTAAAAGACCTGTGACCCCGATAGTAAGCTACAGGATAGATGCCACTGTAACTGTTGATTTTTAAAGAGGTTGCATGCTAATGGTTGGTCAGTTATACAGTGAGCCGCAGAGATGTGAGGATTCACGCAACATATTTTGCATGGGGCCACAGTTTTCCAAACCGCCTGTGCAGCATGTGCTGGGCAAGTGATGTGCACGGTCAATGTTAAAATGGAATTGCAAAGGATGAACACGTGAACTGCTAGGTTTGCTGCTACAACACACAGAAACGGAATCCCATTGTTCCTTGAGGGAGTGTGAGTTGCAAGACGTCACGTTATCGTACATAAACATCATGCATGCCATCACCTTTTGCATAATGTGCAACTTACTCAGGGCTTTAAGTGGGATGAAAAATCGGGGGGGGGTCTCTCAAAAGGCGCTGCCAATGTGTGTTAGCAATGGCTGCATAACCAAAGTTAAGCGTCTTCACATAAAACGCACACACCGGAAAGGTAGATGCCCAAGCTTTGATTGTGCACTTTAGAGAGCGCAGAGCAACGACAGGCAGAATAGAAAAAGAGAGATAGAGTAAAAAAGAGAGAAAGAGATTAGACATCCACAATCACATATTAAATGCAGCAGAAAATCCTTCCAACGAGATGAGTCATCTCGTTGGAAGGATTTTCTGCTGCATTTAATATGTGATTGTGGATGTCTAATCTCTCTCTCTCTTTTTCTCTCTTTTTTACTCTATTTCTCTTTTTCTATTCTGCCTGTTTTGTTTCTTTTTGTTGGTTAAGGAGGAATGCTATGTTTACACTAGTGGGTTAATCCCACTATGCTAATCCTAGGAGGGGTGTTTGGGGGCAATACCCTCCCCGCTGGTTCCCGATGATCATGGCCGTGACGTAGGGATGGAGGGGATAAATAAACGGACCTGGGGCGTGACCTCATGGCCGAAAACGAACCCCAGTATGTGCTGCATCTCTGTAATTATACATGTCGCATATTGCCTCAGATCTCTAGGCTGCAGTGCCGGCCTCACATATAACAACTGCCAGTTATTGCACTGCTGTGTGTTTGTTGAGTCCTAGTTTGAGCGCCCCCACGCTAGCTCCCTGAAGCCTGCGACTGGTCGCTGTCTGTACCACTGTCTGTACCACTGAGAGTCAAGTGCTGAAGGGGTTGCACTAGGCCCAGTTTCCGTCGCCATACGCGGACGCCCCCTGGGACATCAGAGTAAAACGACCTCGATCCCCACTTTTTAGGCCTAAAAGCCTCTTCTTGCCCCATGGATCCCAAGCAGTCCAACACTTGTATTCTGACACATAAAAAGTATTTGCAAAAAATGATGCGTTTTTGTTTTGAGAAAAATGTGATTATTAGCTAACAATTAAAAGTTATTTGAGGACTTAAGCAGTCAACAGAAACATTTTTAAAACATTATTGCTGGAATAGCAGTTCTTTCATGAATAATGTTGAGTTCTTTTCTATCAATAATGAGACCAGTTCAAGGCACTGTCACTAGATTGAACATCTGTCTGAGGCCTGGGTCTGCACACACCTGTCTGAACCCGGAAGGTGTACCAGGGATTACTGCAGCATTTCACAGGTCTGCTACCATCAGAGCTGCTTCGAGAACCTTCAGCATTTCATCTTTTTTATAGGGCGGAATCGTGCTCTACAATGTTTGGCCTCTTGCTCTTGGACTACTCTTGGGGGAGCCTCTCTGGCGGTCAAATATGATGTTGAATGTGATGGTAAATAACGGGACAGTTCGCATCTGCGCTGCGGTATTCCATTACGTGTCAGTGCAATTTCCTGTTGCCATGCCAACCGAGGATGGGGATACAGCACCGCTGCCTGCATTTTCGCAATGAATACACCTGCGTGTGTTTCCTTTGGATGTTGCCTGGAAACTACTGTGCACGTTCCAGTTTCCTGTTGACTTTTTATCACATTTATAATTGTGCACCAGGCACCATTGGTGCTCACAAGACACACTTTTGATGCTTAGGGAATTGCAAATGTTAGTTTACTTTTCCTGCTCTCAAAGCAAAATAAATATTTTACTGTGCTTTGCGATGTTTCACTTAGCCCGAACTTACACTTCCCTGCAGACACAAATGGCCTCATGCAGAAAATCATTGTGAAGGGACGTGAGAAATATAAAAAGATCCGCTAATTCATGTTGAAATGCATGTCTTATTGCAGTTAGGTTGTGTGCAGTGATACTAATATACACAAAGGCTACTACAGGAAACGGCTGGCTCGACAATTCAGGGAAGATTTAAGACATGGACAAAGTGGGCTCTGGCCGGCATCCTTTCAGTGACTCCTGTTTATGGGGAATAGATATCTTCTAGTGTCTGCGCTGCAAATGGAATCATTTGTTTATCAATTTCCCCGTGTGCAATAGCTCTTACATGTTAACTGCTGAAATGCTGAACCCTAATCTACGTGCGATGCATCGCTTAGCGGTTCTCCTTTAAAAAAAACACCATTAATATTAACTGCCAGTAGAAACTGCCCCTTTTATAAAAACGACTTAAATGGTATTAGAAATGAATTTGTTTTTTAGGTCGAACCTGGGCAGCGCATGCGCTGCTCTGCAAGGCATGCTGTACTCCGGTAGGGACTTGAAGCTCCGCCCACTCTCCGCCCATATTTTTCATTGGCTTGTGTCATTGTCCACTGTAAACTGTGGCTGTTCATTGTTCAATAGGCTTAGTAGTCCCTCCTTAGTACCGCCTTGTCTCATTTTGTAACCTCCCATGGCGACACCCCCTGTTACGTGTGTTGTTACTTGGTAGGCTTTAATTACAGCCTCCAAGCACTATTTTCTCAAATAGCTTTGTCCTGCATGCTGTTGCAGGCAGGTCACGCTCTCTCCTAGCCTTTAAAAAAAATATATATAGTAAGAACGCATTTGCAATGCAATAGGTCACACATTTGCGCAAGTTTAAGCTATTGGCATTGTAAATGACAATGCCTTTTATTTATCTGTTTTCAAAACAACACATAAATAAAAGGCATTGTCATTTACAATGCCAATAGTTCAAACTTTCGTAAATGCGAGACCTATTACATTGCAAATGCTTGTCTTACATTTATGGTTAATCCAGTCTGGTGCTGGTACTTTGAGACACATCTCTGGCTTTAATAGCTGTTTTAACACTTATGCTGCAGAACCTAAAGTACTAATCTCATGAAAGTTTGTACATTTATATGAGAGGGTCAAGATTTAATCTGTAGAAAGAAAAAAACACAACCTGGAATAATATATATGACGGTCATGTGATTTTATATTGATTTACATCATTTCAATATTAAGGGGAAATTGCGTGAGGTCCAGTGCCTCCACCCTGCTTGCTTACCTTCCCGTCATGCCACCTCACCTCCAGGGGCAGCTGCTACCAAAATAAACTGGTGGGGCAGCGTGGGGGGGGGGGTTGCAAATAATAATAATTTTAAAAAACACTTACCTTCCGCTGCCGCTCCTGCTGCCAGCCGCCTCAGTGAAGAAGTATGAAGAAGTCCATGGGCCTCTCCCACCCAATCCAGACGCTGCTGTCAGCATGAGAGCAGTGCGAGGAGTGGTCTGAGCAGCCTGGTTAGGCGCTCAGTAAGTGACTCGTAGCCTTTGCCATTTCTCCACCCGGCTGTACAATACAGCTAGGTTGGAGAAATCAATTTGCGCATGACGGTTTGGCCGGCCTAAGACAGCTGGCCAAACCATCATGCACACTTCCAGTGCCCAGAAACCCCTCCTCCCCTTGCTGGCTGTCACTCAGGATGCCTGGCCCGCCCGCCCTTGACTCTGCAGCATCGACTATCAGGGAATAGTAAAACAATAATACAATTCTTTTATTATCGTTTGACTTTTCTTCTGCAGTGAGTGGGGCGACGCTCCTTCCCCATTGCGGAGGAGCCGCCGCTGCTCACCTCCATGTCGATCACAGTTTTTCCATTTATTTTGTTACATTTCAACCTTTGGCAAAGCCACTCAGCAGAGGGAAGTATAGTACAGACTAATCTTGCTCATGAATATTAATGGGTCAGGTCAGGGTGCTTTAGTGCTGGTGGCGCCCGGTGAGATAATCTTTTTTAGCGCCCTGCCATGACCTCCTTTTCAGATTCCCTCACTACCACCTGGTAAAAGCGTCCCTCATCTCTCCATAGCCCCTCTCTCTCATGCATTTAATTTGTTTTAAAACGCTGGTAAAGGCTGGCTTTACTAATCCACTCAGCTATCCACCTTAAATACAGATCTGTTCTTTGCAGCAGGTATATTAACCCTCTGCACTACTTTATGGCGATTCAAAACTGCCAGTAGACAAAACTGCAACTCTCTCTCTTTAGCAGGAACATTAATCACATAAGTTATCTTGACATTTTTATTGCTGCCTGAAAGCTGGACACACAAGGAACTCTGCATCAGCTGCTTTTAAGTCCCAAGTTATTTCTAAACACAGCACGCCCCCTTGAGGTCAGCGCCCCACCCCCCCAGGTCAGAGCCCATGCGGGCGCACTGGTCGCACCGCGCTATAGCCAGCCCTGTGTCAGGTTGCAACTAGTCTTTGCTTTTATCAGGATGCAAGGAAGCAGAGCATCACATACAAAGCTGGGAGTGGGACAGCAGACCTCCACGTGCTGATGATTTTAGTGTGTGGTGATGGTCATCATGTGGGGTAGTGAATGACGTATACAAGCTGGGAGGACCAGATACATCACCAGCGTACCCTGCACAGGTCTGGCTTTAGCGCTGGTGGTGCTCAGGGAAACAATCGAGACCTCCTTCTCCACAGATGCCCTCACTACCTCCCTCCAACATCTCGTCATAGATTCTTTCTCACAAGTATTTCATGTGTTTTATAGTGCTAATCATACCAGCATAGGGCGTCAGAGCACTTTATATCACACACACATTATTCAGAGACAATAAATCATGCATGTGTAAATTAGTGTATAGGAAATGTTACATATTTTAAGAGTGCTTGCTTTAGAGAAGTACAAATGCAGGATTTAAAGCGTAACACAGTGGTTGAGGTTGACTTTACACACAAATTTACATCCACCCAAACAAACCCTTTTAGCAACATTACAGTAATATAAAACAGG
The DNA here is from genome assembly GCA_963921515.1 of Calotriton arnoldi. Lineage (NCBI taxonomy): Eukaryota > Metazoa > Chordata > Amphibia > Caudata > Salamandridae > Calotriton > Calotriton arnoldi. The sequence goes on from CAWUFW010000835.1 coordinate 3,047,899, forward strand.
GAAAACATAATGTTCTAATCTCTACCTTGCAGTTTGCATGCAGTTCTTTAATGATAGTTCATAGCTTACTGTGTATAACTTATGAACTGCAAGCAATAAAAGGATCTCTGTTAAATAAGAAGTAACCCACTGAGCTATTTACAGGAAATACAACATGTAATCTGCATGGTATATCTGCGTTTTGCAGGAGGCACATTAACCCTCTGTGCTAATTTATGAGGCGTCAAAACTACCACTGGACCGAGCTCCATCTTTCTCCAGCAGGTACATCAATCACCAAAGTTATCTTGACATTTCTATTGTTGTCTGAAAATTGCTGCGCACACAAGGAGCTCTGCAGCAGGTACTTTTAAAACCTTAAGATATTTTAACATTAACACAGCACCCCCCCCACCCCCTTCCGAGGTTGACGCCCAGTGCGATAGCACCAGTAGCATGGCTCTAAACCCAGTCCTGGCCCTGCAGCCTGGTCTGCATAGGACCATCAACAGGACATGCATCCTGTGGAGTTGTGAGGTGAGTATGGAAGCCTGGCCAGACCAGATAGCTCACCAATGTGCCCTGTAGCCAGCTTCGCACAGGGCCATCAGCAGGACATGTGTCATGTGGGGTAGTGAGCAGAGTAGGATTCAAGCTAGGGAGAACCAGATAGCTCACCAATGTGCCCTGTAGCCTGCATAGGCTTAGTAGCGGGGGTCCTTCATGCATCATTTATTGATGGTGCGTAGCGAGAGGCCCTGGCACATGTTAATGAATGAATGAACAGAGCAGCCATTGCAACAAATCTGTCATGCCTCTTGTTGTGATTCACAAGGAGACGGCCATCCTCTTGTTCTGGTTCTGCTCCGTCTTCCTCTACACCGCTAAACTTTAACTCGTGCCATAAAGTAAATGTAACTTGTGCCCCCGCCATGCACAGTGTTGTCATCAATGATGTAATTTCAGATGTTACAGTGAGGTTATCCATGATGTCATAGAACATGTCATGATTGATGTAATATGGGAGGTAATTACCAGTGCACTGCAAGGGCGTGAGTTATAGTTAATTTAGGGCACAAGTTATACTTACTTGAGATAACCATAACTAGTGAATTCCAGTGGTTTTGTCAGTTTTAAATGGTGTGTTTCAACTGAAGTAGTCGCCTAACTACAATGTCCCATTTACCTTTGTTTTTTTCTGGGAATGTCTGTTTTAACATATTAATACAATTCCTAACTGTAACATCACTCTAACCTCTGATTTTTTCAGTGAATTTCTATAGTTTTTTTAACGTAATGTAAGATGTCCATGACTATGCGTAACATGGAGCTGGGCGCCCAATCCCCACGCAGTTGCCCAAAAGGTGACTATATCATGTAACAATAGAAACAGTGTCATTTTAAGCAAGGCAGACCTCCTGGCTTTGTCAAAGGCTCAAAATACCAATATATAAAAGGGGCTGGGACTATTGGCCTTATCAAGGGGTCAGCACATCAACATATATAAGCAGGCCTATTGGCTTTGTCAAAAAGTCACCAATAACTATAATCAAATGTATATTTCATAAATTCACACACTGCAATATTTAATAGTAGTGATTGCCTCAAAATAGTTTCAATAGAGCATTTAAAAAACATTAAACATGTCTTTGAGTCTTTTAAAATATTTTTAGGCCATAAAGTGCAGCCATGGAACCAACCACAAGGGATCTATGCACTCCAGCCAAAGAGCATATAGCTCCAGCTCGGAGTTCTTTAAAAAACATATGGCAAGCTTTGCTGGGTCATGGACTCACGACAAGGCTGTATGTTACAGCCAAAACGCGTTGATGCCAGCAGCTACGAAATAGACAAATAAACTTCATCACACAGCAACTGGGGTGCCTGCCTGGTCCTTTCGTATTGGAGGAGGAGTATAGCTTGAATATATATATATATATATTCAAGCTATACTCCTCCTCCAATACGAAAGGACCAGGCAGGCACCCCAGTTGCTAGATATATATATATATATATATTTACTGAAAAAACAGATTACAGGTGCGTTATAGTTAGGTTGACGTTTTGCCCACACAAAACCATAGAAATTCAGCAGTTATACTTTTTTTTGATAAAAAGATTTTATTTAATTTTTGCACAAGAGGTATAATATGGCACACAATTGCTACAGTAGGAGGTGATACAGCTGTCAGTCATGGTACAGTCCATAATAGCAGTTCAATATCCTGGAGTAAGGGCAACACAGCAGCACACATATCAAGAGGTGTGTCCTTGGCAAGTTGACCCAGACCCTTCCCACATACTTGGCCAGTTATAGTTATACTTATGTTAAGAAACTATAACTCCTGGCCTAAAGTTACTTAACAGCATGAGTTATAGTTTTTTCAGATAAGTATAACTATTAGTATAACCATAGTTATTGAATTTCTATGCCTTTGTGTGGGTAAAACGTCAACCTAACTATAATGGCCCTGTAACCATTGGTGTTTTTTTTAGTGAATTTCTATGGGTTATTATTTAACATAAAGTAATAGTGGGTGAGGTTTTTTCCAGTTGAGCCTCGGACCTGCAGGTACCCGTGGATCTATGGAGGTTCGGCGACGCTAGATATATATATATAAATTTCTTTCTTTCAAAACACCCAAACTACTGAACAGATTAACACAAAATTGCACTAAGATCCATTTGTAGACCAAGATCTACCTTTCTGCAAAATTTGGTGTAATTCCGTTTAGTGGTTCAGGCTGTAGTTGTGTCTTAAAAACTGCAAAATCCTCATAGACATTGCATGGGGAAAAAGCGTTTTGGGCCCCCCCTTTTTCTCAGCCCCCGCTTCACCCTGAAACTTTCCAGACAGCAGCTCAACTAACTTTCATATATATATTAACATCCGCCTTGATTAGCCACTGCCGAGTGCCTGAACGAAGGGCGTGTCTGTATCAGGAGCGGAGTTGGCAATTTCTGCAATACTTCCTCAACAGTCGTCTTCCCACAACAAAAAAGAAAGGTTATAGACCATAATGGAACCTGGCAGGTATCAAAAATAAGTTGCCCTGCCCTGATTGGGGTGAATTTGTGGATGAACACGATATGTCTCTTTCAGGAGACTCTGGGCAAGGGAAAACCTCCACCGGATGGGTTTCGCCTCATTTAACAGCTTGGCATCTTCGGGGAGGAGGGGTAGACCCTCAGGTGGTCTTTCCATCTGGGTAGGTACTCACCTTGGTTGTAGGGCAGAGCAGATGACAACACCTACAAATGACATCCAATGTGTCCTGCTCTCCTTCCCCTCAAAGACGAAAATCGCCCTAATCAACGTATACTCCCGCCCTGTCAACAATGGCCAAGAATCTGCCACAATCGACCACCTGGGACATTTTATTCTTACTTTGGACCCAGAGATATGGTTGATTGTGGCAGGTGATTTTAACTGCCATTTTGAACCCCTCATTGACCCTAACCATTCTGCCTCCACCGAAGAAGATCTTTACTGGTCAATTCCGGATCCCTTGACTACCCCTATCAAAGTATGGTCACCACTGGTAATGCAGCTTAACTCACTTACCCTAACTTTATCACTTAGGGCATGCAATGGACGGACCAAATCCGACCAGCCAAGCCAGCACACATTTAACAGAGTGGGTCAATCCTCCCCAATTGATTATATTATGGTGGAAACGAGATTGTGGGACAAGGACCTCGATTTCTACATCACACAGAGGCAGGACAGCGACCATAATGCCCTGAACTTGATTTTAAAACCATGGGACCTTGGCATTTCTAATCCCCTTCCTAGCACCACAAATGGGACAGGCCGACTAATTCTAACAAACAATAGAAGAAAGGTTAGATGGGGCAATATACAACAGTCTCCCACTAAGCTCGCCAGAGTGTATCAGTTAGCAATCCCAATGATAGCTAAAATGTGGGAGGCAATGCAGGCGGAAGGGCCCACCTGGGATCTAGAAGTGGCAGGGAAAATACACACCGAGCTAACCACTAAACTAGCTGATGTGTTTTTTCCTTGTTTGCGCAGATGGGTAAATAACCGAAATAAATGTTCCTGGTTTAATAATGATTGCCGCAAAGCTAAGAAGGACCTTTTGGATGCGGTGAAGGTGAAGGACAAGACATTAATCAAGCTTTCTAGGGCCACGTACAAACGGATCACCTACCAGGAAAAAAAAAACTGGGAAGCAGAGAGGTGGGAATCCCTCAGGATCGCCCTTAATGATAAAAATCTGGAAACCTTCTGGGCCATAGTAAGCTCGGGAGAAAGGGAAGGGAGATCGGCTATCGAGCCAAACATAGCGCCTGAGGCTTGGGAAACCCATTTTGGGTCATTATATGCCATCGGGGATGGTGGCTCTGTCAATTCTACTCCCCCTAGTATGATAGAGGAGGTCCATTTGGCTGGGTTTCTGGAGATCACCATGACCGAGGTGGAAAACGCCATTAAAAAGTTACACCCCAACAAAGCGCCAGGTTTAGACAAACTACCAGGGGACCTTTTCCGGGAAGATCCAAAAATATGGGTACCTTATTTGTGTGCCCTTTTTAATGCTGTTCTGAAGGGTTGGGATCCCCCTGATACCTGGCGTGGGGCGGAGATAGTGCCCATACTTAAAAAAGGTTGCCCCCTCTCACCTTCCAACTACAGGCCGATTAGTTTAATTGATATCAGCCAAAAACTTTTCGGCCGGGTGCTTTTGGACCGTCTCCAGGGCTGGATGGAGGAAGAACAAATACTAAGTCCCTACCAGGCCGGCTTCAGATCAAACATGTCAACCGTAGACCAGATATTCAGATTACAACTACTTTTCTGGAAAACGGTGACTATAGAGGGTGGCAGCCTCTATCTCATATTTGTTGATCTGAAGTCGGCCTTCGATCTGGTTCCCCGTGAGAAGCTCTGGAAAGTGCTGAGTGATCTTGGGATTCCTCCCTATCTTCTCAAGGTCATAGAGAGGCTCCACCTGGGAAACTTTGCGCAGGTACGTTGTGGAAAATACGGGGAACTTACTTCTCGTTTCCCTGTCCAGAAGGGGGTACGACAGGGATGCGTCCTGGCCCCTACTTTATTTTGTCTTTTCATTAATGGTCTGGTTGATTATCTTACAAACATCAAGGACATCGATGCTCCCAAGTTAGCATCAGGGAGGGTGCCTGCGCTGATGTTTGCCGATGACACCTTGCTACTTTCAAAAACATCAACGGGCATCCAGCGCACGCTCGATGGCTTTGCTAATTTTTGTAAGCTGCGAGGGCTGGAGATCAATTTAAATAAAACCAAATATATGGTCTTCAACCCTCCCAGTACGTCCAGGCCAAACCCCTCGCTAAGTGGCACTCGTTTAGAAAGAGTAAAGACATTTGACTATCTGGGAGTCACCCTGTCGGAGCATTTTGAATGGGGGCCCCAGTTGGCCAAAGCAAGACTGCGGTTAAGCCAGATAGTGGGTGGTATAATGAAGATCTACAGAAGTTCAGTTTGTAAACCAGTAGCCCCTGTGGTGGAAATTTACAAAGCTCAAGCAAGGGGCGCCTCGCTATATGGGGTGGAGCTCTGGGGGCACTGCTCCATCGATAACTTAGCGAAGGTTGAGAACAACTTTGTGCGGCAGCTTGTGGGCCTACCCCGTAGTACTCCTCTCATTCCCCTCCACATGGACATGGATATCAGGCCCCTTGAGCAAGAGATTGCCCTGAGACCACTGACATTTTGGAGGAGGCTTTGGGTGACCCCAGAGTTGTCTGTCTATAGGGCCGAACTAAAGGAGCTTCTGACCTTAAGTACTATTAAGAAGCTCCCGTGGCTCCGTCACATAAGGGACCTAGCCACCAAGCTGGGTAAACCGGGCCTCTGGAGAACTCCCGAAGCATCATGTGCCATGACATCAAGGCTTGAATTAGTCAAATGTTTTAGACAAACCAATCTAATGTCCCTAGAAGAAAGTGTCTCACGTGGTCGCTTAACAACAGAATTTTTGCTAGTTAAAAATATATACAGTAAGGAACAGTTTCTGGACTTCATTCAACCCCCATTGGCTAGGAAACATTACGTGCAATTTAGACTAGGGACCCTCCCCCTACTAGCAACTACTAGCAAATGGGTCAAAGAACAAAAGGGGGATTGCCCTGCATGTAATTATAAGGTGGAGTCCGAAATACATGTTCTGTTCCTCTGTCCAGCCTATCGGTTGCCGCGCAAGCGCTGGTTAATACAACTCTGTAAGAACCTAGGCTTTGTGCGCTGCACAGAGGCCTACAGAGTTTTAAAGTATGATACTCATCCACCAATAGTCTTCGCTGTATCCCGATTTTTAAATAGTATGTGGCACATTCGACGAGCTATTTTTAAGCAGAACCAAGGGGCTGTAGAAATGCACTGACTATAGATAAGGTTAATTAATTATATGCATGCTCTGGGTTTAGTGCCGTAGTCCCATATTTTTAGTTGTGTATAAATCCTTGAGTGCTGTTTTTATCCAGCCTACTCCATCTATCTTTTATCTTTTTAATGGGCAGATGTATGTATTATGAGCTTTTTTACTTTTTATGAGATTTTTAATCTGTGTATGCCCATTGGATGACGTGTTTAAAATATGAATTTGAGAAATTTATAATTTTTTAACTATAAAATGTACTATATCTGTTTTATTGTGAATTGTACTTTGATGGCCCTAGCAGCCGAAATAAAGTCATTTGGATGGATGGATATATATATGTACAAGGACAGATTTACACTTTTTCGCGCAAATTTGAACATGCCAGGAAATTAAGATATGAGGACAGAAGAACAAATAAGATAACTGCAATCTCTGGTCAACAAAGAGAGGTAGAGGAAGCATCGGGTACTGATACCGAATCACTAACCAGCAATTCAGGGTCCGAAAATAGTTTTCAAAGCCTGAATACAGAAGCAGTCAAATTAAGTCTGGGTGAGGAGGTGGATTTTTTAGCGGAGGATCGCCGGCACACTCTAAGACCGAGAAATCGGAGCAACTATGTAGCAGAGCAAAGAGAAATGCCAGGAGAAGGGCGAGGCGCAAGAAACAAAAATGCACAGCTAAAGCAAAAGCCAAAACAACAATGGCACAAGAAACAGCGCTAAATGACCAAACCATCGTCAATCTGTCCGATGTCACCCTTTCTGAAGCAGAAAAACAACTTTTGTCATTAGGTCTCAACTATTGTCCGGAAAGCTCATTTAATTACTCAAGAACAAGGATAGATATCTTCTGTTTTATCAGAAAATTTAAATTGAAGAAGTTTTTCACGATCAAAGGGAGCAATGACAGTACCATCGTTCAGGGATCTGAACATCAAACGACATCTGCACTTCAGGCATCGGATGTACCAACTCTAATGACACTAACGGACCTAATCAATGAGCCAAATGAAAGACAACAAGGAACGGACTCTGCCGAAATCAGCACTCAATCAAAGTTGCGGAGTATGAACATCGCACAAAAGGGTGCAGGTGAAAGCCCTTTCAAACCATCTAGCACCTTTATCCCTATAATGCCGAAAGATGCAATAGACATTTTTCATGAACGGGTAACAGAGGACATCAAAAAACTTTATTGCCAAGTATCAAAAACACGCAAAAAGAGAGGCTTCATGGACATGCAATATGCACAATTGATGAACAAATTGGGAAAAAACCAAGAAATTATTATAAACATGGCCGACAAAGGAGGGAATATTGTTTTGTGGCCCAGAAAGGAATATATTGCAGAAGCCAAGAGACAATTGGATGATGAGCAATGTTACATCAGGTCTAACTTGAAAGAATACAGCAAATCAAAGGAAGTATTAAAAAAACAGTTGCAAGGTTATAAAAGGGAAGGTTTAATTTCTCTGGATGAATTAAATTTTATGCATGTGGAATTTCCTGTCATTCCTATTCTATATCTCATCCCTAAAGTACATAAAAATGTCTCACCAGTCCCAGGTAGGCCCATTATTTCCGCTTCAATAGTGTTAGTGAGCATGTATCACAATATGTAGATTTCTACCTTCAGGACTTTGTTAAGAAATTACCCAGCTATGTCAAAGACACAGAGGATTTCTTGAACAAAATTAAAGACATTGAATGGGATGATGACCTGATTTTGATTACTCTTGACATTGAGTCCCTTTATACGAGCATTGACCACTTGGCGGGCCTCAAAGCAGTTAAATACTTCCTGGATTCTCGGCCATGTGAATATTATGAGCACAATAGAATGATTTTAGATCTGATATCATGGTGCTTATATAACAATTTTTTCCTTTTTGGTAAAGAGACTCTGAAACAGATCAGAGGCGTGGCTATGGGGTCCTGTTTCTCCCCCAGCTACGCCTGTTTGCATGTCGGCTGGTGGGAGGAACAGGTCCTGAAGAAAGTGCACCAGGTAATTTTTCAACATCAGGTGGTGCACTGGTTACGGTACATCGATGATGTATTCATTATATGGAGAGGGAATGAGGAAAGTGCAAGAGATTTCATCACTATAGTTAACAATAATTCGGTTAACCTGAAGTTCACCTCACATATCAGTGACATCATGACTGAATTTTTAGATGTACGAATATCAGTGAAAGGAAATAAGTTGGAGACAACTTTATTCAGGAAAGCCACGGCAGGGAATAGCATCTTGCATGCTAGCAGCAAACATCCTAAACATCTTATAGAAAGCATACCCTTTGGTGAAATACTGAGGCTCAAACGCATCTGCAGCACACAACAGGAGTTTGAGAGATGTGCTCAAGACATGATTAAAAGATTGAAAGTGAGAGGGTATAGTGACAAGATCTTATCTATGGCTATGACAAAAACAGAGGAAAGATCTAGGGACTCGCTACTACAGAACAGTGTATCAGGGAGAATTAATACCCCAGTAGGAGAGGTCCCACGCCTTATTACCACGTATAGCTCTCAAGAACGTAAATTGAAATCAATCATTAGAAAGAACTGGCCAATCGTTTTAACCGACGGGGTACTAGGGCCTAGACTCCCAGAATGGCCAATAATAACCTATAGAAAAGCGCAATCTATGAGAAGCCAATTGGTCAGAAATAGTCCGGAATTAATATCAGGGGGCACATGGCTGCAACCTAGACAGGGCTTTTCAAAATGTTCGTCATGTCGTGCCTGCAAATTTGGTGTTAATACCTCCCACTACACTATTCCACTGACGGGAGAGAGGAGGGCTATTAAAGGCAGTTTTAATTGTAGGACTGAGTATGCTGTGTATGTCCTGGCTTGCACCTGCGGCTTGAGTTACGTCGGCAGTACCAAGCTGCAGGTGCATGTCAGGATCTTGCAGCATCTCAGGGCTATTGTCAACAATGATGTCTCCTACCCCGTAGCGAGACATTTCAAGGCTTTGCATGACAATGATTTGAACTGTCTGAGATATTTTGTGATTAAGGCCATCTCGCCGCTCAGGAGAGGAGGTAATAGGGAGAGTCTTCTGAGACGACTCGAAACCTGTACTATTCTTGAGCTAGACAGCAAGGTGCCTTATGGCTTAAACACCACTGAAGACATGCACACTTTTTTAGGTAAATATTGAATATTGGGCTCATATGTCAACATCATTACCAAATCAAAGGATAAGGTGCACGCATGAGTTAATGTTGGTACATTGCAATCAGACATGACATTACTAGGTTCTATCAACATCTATTTTTCATATCTCTCTTTTTATATCCCCTCTTCTTTTCTTCCTTTTTTACTCTTTTATTTCTTTACATTCTTACATCTTTATTAACATGGGCCAAAATATGAAAATGATATTTGTAGAAGAGAAAAATTTGGATTTGAGATGGCTCGCAACGCTTTTTGTTAAATATGTATGTGTCGTAAATCAAATGTTTTAATTGTACATTTTTTAATTAGGTAGCTGTTTTTTATGGCTCAATTCAGAGCCAAGTTATATTTGCACTATTCACAAGCACTAGTCACTTTTATATATGTACATAGAACAAGGGATGGTTTTGAACAAAAGCAATTTAAATTTTATCGCAATTTGATTCTTATTGTCATTCAGTACCACGTTTCTGAGATCAATATAGAAAGTTTTTTACTATCTAGTATTTACCAGCATTTATGCAGTATATGAAATACAACAGAATTATTCAGGATTTATTCAATTTTTAAATTATTTAATTTTAAATTCTAATTTTAATTGAATAATAAGTGGACAGAATTTAACATACAGAATAATATGTTTGTTTGTTGACAAAGCATATATCTACAAGAGTTATTTGCGAGGTACATTGGTCATTGTAGTATTTTTTCCATTTTCCTTGGTCACATGTCACGGAAGAAGGTGTGCACTCAGCATTTAAAAACAGTTTGGCGGGCGAATTTCCCTTTGTGTGTGAACAAGGGCACTTTGTGCTTGAAACGCGTCGCAAGGGTGAGAGGAATAAAAGATCTTACCTGCTACTGAATCTGGGTCCGTCTCTCTCTCTGCTCGCCTGCTTGTCAGCGTGGAGGTGCGGGGAGTGTTTGCTGTGAAATATATATATACACATATATTTATATAGTGTATATTCTGTGTATTTATATATTTATATATTTATATTTACATATTTCTATGTTGGTATGTTTATTTATATCACCATGTGCAATATTACAAATATACAAATCACTATTAGGGCAGGCTGTAAGAATTTAAACTTGCTAAAAGAAAGACCTGAGATTGAATGTTTCTTCTATGTTTAGCTGTCATGTGACAGGTCACGAGTATTTGCACTAGGCACTTTAAAAAGGTATGGCACTACGCAGCGCGTTATGTGAACAAGACCTCTGGCAGGTCGAAACGCGTCGTGGCGGTGGTGCGGGGCATCTACAATAAAATATTTCACCTAGCACCAAGTAAAGGGTCCGGTTTCGTCTTTTCCATGCGGACTGGATGTTGTTGGCGAACTCCATTCGATATATATATATATATATATATTTATATTTAAAAAAGCTCCTGGGACCCGCCCTGCTTTAGCAACTATGTAATTCAGGACGAACAGAAGGACGGCACATGGGAATCCTTAAAAAAGCGATTTATTAGGCTTCAACTGCTTCCATAGTTTTTTAAGCCATCATCCAGCAAGGTGCATGTATACCCCAAGTCAGGCCTACGCGTTTCGGCCGTAGCCTTCTACTGGGTCATAGAGTTCAGTTCACAGAGTGTCATTTTAAAGGGACAGCTGTTCCCTTTCCCATCACCAATTAAAAACATTATGTATGTCTTAAAGGGGAAGACCACATTTACAATTATTTCAAAATAGAGTATATCCTTACTGCAGTTGTTATAAAACAAAATCGCTGTAAAGTACACGATTGAAACACACAACTCGAATGTTTTAGCCATTAAGCAGACAGATTTGTACAACATATGGATTAGACAGACATAATGAGCAGCTAGATATATGAATAAATATGCAATCCCTGATGATCTGACATCGTATTCCAAAGGTTGAGGTCACTTATTGCATATAGGGAGAGAGATAAAGGGAGATAAAGAGCAGCGTGCATCCCCTATATTGTACCTGAATCAGATGAAAGTGCTATGTGTTAACGCTATATTGCACACAACATGGAATCACGTATGTAGGATGGTAGGTCAGCTACATAAGGGAACAGGAAGATAGACAAATTTGGAAGTGTTCTCCAAGAAAGAGCCACATGAGCTTACGATGGGACGGCCTGGAGGATTTTCGAGGCTCCTGTGCACTTTTGGTAATACGTATAGAGTCGGGACAATTGGATGAGTGACCTTCAGATATTGCAATTCGTCCTCATCTAGCAGACATTGGTCGTGCCATTGTAGTAATTTTGTATGAAAGGTTGACATAATTTGATTGGTGGGGTTGTTTTTTAGCCTTTCATAATTGGTGGAGTCACCCAATTGTCTCCTGATCTCATGATGGTACTTGGTACGATCCAAGGTCAAAAAGGCGGGGACACTGTTCCTAGGGAGGGGTGCGGTGTGTCACTCACTCCCTTAGAAGAAAGAGGAGGAAAAGGAAAGACAGGGATCCTAGGCCTAGAACCCACTAGTGAGAGGGAAGAACAGGTCTTGGCCCTTGTTGCCCTCACACATCCCGAAAGATGTCATGCTTCATCATCGGGCAGTTGCTCCTCGTCGGGCCGGCGCTGCAATGCCCTACGGGTCCCCCAAAGGGTCACTTTGTCGGAGATCTTCTGCGAACTGCTGTATGGTGCATGCGGGGTGAGTCCTAAGTAGGAGGTGTACAAGTGCGTGCAGTGATTTAAAACTGACTAAGGGTTTCCAGGAGAATGTGTTTTAATGTGGTGGTACCTTTGTCAAAGTAAAAAACCCGTAGGTTGAGTGTTACCCCACAAAGCGCAATGTGCCCGGGTAACTCAAAAGGTCAACATGTTTCGCGCCTGTAAGGTCCCGTAGGATCCGTGGCGCTTCTTCAGGACCAAGTGAACGTGGTGTGGTGTCTAGTGCACGTGGTAGAAAATAGATAATAAACAAACAAAGAGGGTCAGTCACCCTCTGGGGGATCAGGGCAGGCCCAAAAACTGTGACTCCTACAGATGGGCTACAGCGAAATAGTTGAGACTGCTTCCTGATCGTGGCCTAGGGAGAAGGAAAATGAACAATAAAGTAGACATGTATCAGGCAAGTAAATGAGGCTCAATGGCATGCCAAAGATATACGTAATTTAGGAACGCAGAGTGCGTTCTGTAGAGAGACATGAAAGACAGGCATGGTAAGTGGTGCCAGGGGGCCACACATCCCGGCGCAGTCCCTACACAAGAGTGGTCGGCGGGTAAAGCGCATAGCATTGCCAAACCGGTGGCAAGCAAGGCGCAATAATCCGCCGCCCACCAAGGAGCAAACCACGTCCAGAACGGTGCCCTGTATCGGGAGATCCAGCGTGTGTGCCCAGAGACGCACAGGTCTACCAGTTTATTATCTATTTTCTACCACGTGCACTAGACACCACACCACGTTCACTTGGTCCTGAAGAAGCGCCACGGATCCTACGGGACCTTACAGGCGCGAAACATGTTGACCTTTTGAGTTACCCGGGCACATTACACTTTGTGGGGTAACACTCAACCTACGGGTTTTTTACTTTGACAAGGGTACCACCACATTAAAACACATTCTCCTGGTAACCCTTAGTCAGTTTTAAATCACTGCACGCACTTGTACACCTCCTACTTAGGACTCACTGCGCACACCCGCATGCACCATACGGCAGTTCGCAGAAGATCTCCGACAAAGTGACCCTTCGGGGGACCCGTAGGGCATTGCAGCGCCGGCCCGACGAGGAGCAACTGCCCGATGATGAAGCATGAAATCTTTCGGGATGTGTGAGCGCAACAAGGGCCAAGACCTGTTCTTCCCTCTCACTAGTGGGTTCTAGGCCTAGGATCCCTGTCTTTCCTTTTCCTTCTCTTTCTTCTAAGGGAGTGAGTGACACACCGCACCCCTCCCTAGGAACAGTGTCCCCGCCTTTTTGACCTTACGTCTAACTCTTGGAGCACGGGCACTGGACCTTTAATCAGCTCCTGGTGTCCCCCCACCCCCTCTTTCCTTGTTGACATTACTTGGTACGATCCATCACAACAATATTCCCACCTTTGTCCGATGGCTTAATTATAATATTGGCATCCCTGCTCAAATGCGTAAGTGCCCACCAGTCCTCAGCTCTCATATTACAGTGTTTATGATTCAGATTTTTCTTTTCTTTGATGTTGATGTCCCTCAGGTCTTCTGCCACAAGTTCCTGGAAGACATCCACTCAATTGCCTGGTGACAGTTGTGGACAAAATTTCGATTTTCCTTTGCATTTGCTGCTTACAGATTTGTTAGTCTCTATACCCATTTCCGCACAGTAATCAAGATTTGAAGCACCATCGTGCTCAATGTTATGTTGGTCTCCTTCATTGACGAGATTATGAAGGACTTGCAAAGGTTCAATATCTTCCACTGTTAAGTTGGATAATAGTTGTGATTGTGCAGATTTTAATTTAACCTTAGGCTTCGTGGCAAAAAACTTCTTTAAATTTAGTTTCCTGCAGAATTTGTAGAGGTTGACTCTAGCTGAAGCTAGGTCCCTGCATCAGGGCAAAATGTAAGCCCTTTGTTTAGTAGATTAATGTGTTTATCATTCAGGATTTTGCCAGATAAGTTGATCACCAGATTATCTCCCTTTATGTTGTTGGGGTTATTTCCGTTTATCTTTTTCCCCTCTTTCCTTTCCCTTTGCCTCTTCCTGCTGCATCTGGTTCTTTTTGCTCTTCTCCCCCTCCTCTCCCCCGTGTCGTCATTCGTAGCAGCCGCATTTCCCCTGAAAAATCCATCCTCGATCTGCCATCCTGGGCGCCTTCATCCCCCGAGCTGATCTCCGAGCTTTCTGCACTTGAGAGGTTCATTTGTTCATGTTCTTGAATTTGATCCATAGTTTGTTTTTAAAATTGGCATCATAGCGGCGGGCGAAAGTGTAATCTCTTCCAGTGGCATAATCAATTCTATCTCTATTGAATTTTTTCATTTTCTTCATTTGTACCTCTTTCTCATGCTTCTCCAACTCCTCAGATAATTTCTTCCCTTCTGGAGTTTCAAAGAATTTTTCCAACGATTTCTCAATGGCAGCAATTTTCTCCACTGTAGATGTTGATCTCCTTTCTGCATGTGTTATAAGCGTTTCTATCAATTTCATAGAACACTCAGTTGTGTCGCTTTGCCATTTTAGGAGCAGGTCCAAGTCCAAATCACTTAAGGTTGGCAGGACAAAAATTCTCAGGCAACTGGGAATGCGCCTGCATTCGATATATTTTTTTAAGTTACACTCTCCCATCACTTATTGATCTCCATTATTCTGGCTTGTTCTAGTTCATTCAACTGTTGTCATTGTGTATTATTTATGTTGGGACCTTGGCTGTTACTGGGTCCTTCGTTGAGGTCTCCACTTTCATTAAACATGTCTTTTAGGAGTAACTCCCGTTTGCTCCATCTGTCTGCCATACTGCTTGCACGGTCAAAAAGCATCTGTTTAAGACGGAGTTTTGTAGTTTTCAAGGCAGTATTCCCCTTTAAGATTTTGGGTGTGCATGCACCATAATATATATATTCAGAAGCCAACTCCTCGTCGGGATTCCCAAACACACCGCAATGTATTCTAATTACACTTGTTTCATACTGCGGTGCGACCGGAAAACAACTTTTGAACAAGCCTGTAATCCTCTCACGGATACAATGTGGCAAGACGGGCTGTTGCTGGGATACGGCAGGCTGGTTTGGAAGGGGGCCTGTGTACGCCTGAACCTAAGCGACCCACAAACGTCGTCACACCTACTGCTCCCGCCCAGCCTCTTACTGTCCCGTTTTTCGTCTCAGTGGATTCCAAACGTCTTCCCTTTTTTTTTTTTCGTTGTGGCTTGTCAGTTGGAGGCAGCTCCTTCCACCGCAAAAACACTGCCAAACACGCCGATACTGCAGGCGCCGCTTCACTTCCGGGTGCACGTCTCGCGTAGAGCGGCTCTACGTTGCAATTTGAAAAAGCTCCAGGGACCCGCCCTGCTTAGCAACTCTGTAATTCAAGACGAACAGAAGGACGGCACACAGGAATCCTTAAAGAAGCGATTTATTAGGCTTCAACTGCTTCCATAGTTTTTTAAGCAATCATCCAGCAAAGTGCAAGGTGCATGTATACCCCAAGTCAGACCTACGCGTTTCGGCCATAGCCTTCTACTGCGTCATAGAGTTCAGTGCACAGAGTGTCATTTTAAAGGGACAGCTGTTCCCTTTTCCATCACCAATTAAAAACATTATGTATGTCTTAAAGGGGAAGACCACATTTACAATTATTTCAAAATAAAGTATATCCTTACTGCAGTTGTTATAAAACAAAATTTCGCTGTAAAGTACACGATTGAAACACACAACTCGAATGTTTTAGCCATTAAGCAGACAGATTTGTACAACATATAGATTAGATAGACATAACAAGCAGCTAGATATATGAATAAATATGCAATCCCTGATAATCTGACATTGTATTCCAAAGGTTGAGGTCACTTATTGCATATAGGGAGAGAGATAAAGGGAGATAAAGTGCAGCGTGCATCCCCTATATTGCACCTGAAACAGATGAAAGTGCTATGTGTTAACGCTATATTGCACACAAATATATAAAGTGCAAGGTGGATTTTAAGAGGATGTATTATTAACTTTAAATCTTGCCTATACTCATTAAGAGGATGTAATATTTACTTTAAATCTTGCCTATACTCTATAAGAGGATGTAATATTAACTTAAAATCTTGATTATACTCTTTAAGAGGGTGTAATATTAACTTACAATCCTGATTATACTCATTAAGAGGATGTAATATTAACTTTAAATCTTGCCTATATTGTTTAAGTGGATGTAATATTGACTTTAAATCTTGCCTCTACTCTCTGAGGACTCAATATTAACTTTAAATCTTGACTAGACTCTTTAAGAGGATGTATTGCTAATAGTCCTCCAGGCTCTAACTCCTTTTCAGCTGCCTACGTAAATCATGCCCGAACTGTTTCAAAACCCTGTTCTCGCTCAATCTTCCCCAAAATACTATGACAAACTTTAAACATAAACTTGTGAGGGACCACCCTGAGATGCCTTTTGTTAATCAAAGAATATGAAAAACACCCACGTGCTGACTCACCAACATGTCCTTCTCCATCCTTCTAAACATTCATATTCAGCTGAGGGCAACCCTGCCAACAGGTGCACCGATGGTTTTTATGAAGCATTTACCATTCACATTTGCTCTGAACCTTGTGGTGGACCCCTCACAGCTCTGCAGGTAATAATTGCGTATATGATATTTCAATCTAAAACAAGCATTGGCAAAGCCAGTAGATCTGGCTTTAATGTGCCAACGCATGTAAAAATAAGCATTCACAAATGCTGTTTTCATTCTGATTACCACATCAAAGCTTGCTCTATTGGCTTAGCCAAAGATGGGAAAAAAGTAATAAAAAAACGATTATTTTCTGTGTAGAATGCATACAGGAGATAAAGAATTAAATGTGACAAAAAACATGAGGATTGAATTCATTTTCCAGATGGAAAATAGTCACTCATATATTCCACAGGAAGCACTTCCTGGAGGATGGAATGATACACCAAAAAGCCAAAAGAATGAGGTGGGCTGGTGTTCTTCCTCTGGATGGAGCCGAAGCCCACTCTGTGTATATTTAAAGACTTGGGGCTTGATTCATAGTTTGGCAGGTGGCCTTTCACCCACCAGGATGGCAGAGGGCATTATGTCCTCCACCCTGACTGGCTACTGCCCACCATGTCTAGAGACCACTACTGGCCCTGCAGTGATCTCAGAGGCCTCACAGGGGCCGCCACCTTGGTGGCTCCTGCAAAGTTACTGATAGTTTTGTGAGCAGCCGCTGTGTTTTATGGGGCTGCCCACCAGACTTTTTTGTTTTTTAAAACTAAACCGGAAGTGGGAGTTTGTTTTTGAAAAATAAAATACTTCCATGATGTGGCAGTCATTAGCATTTTTTTTGTTCAGGACTGCCATATTTTCCCTGAGAGACCAGAACAGAAAAAAAAGAACTTCAGAGTGTCCGTTCTAAATAGGGCGGGAGATCGAATGTTCTTACAATGGCGAAGCCTACTCTATCAGGTCGTCAGTGTAGGTTTCTAACAGCAGACCCAGTCGGGGCTTAGCCATTGGAAACCTGATGGTCTGCCCAACTCAAAATAGAGCAGGTGGACACATGGTTTGGCATACATGGGACTTTGCCCCGTTTGTGGCAGAGTACTCTGTCCTCCAAATTCTAACTTAGGGTCTTGGTAACAATACGTCTTGCAGACCGCTGCACTGTCAGACCTAAAACATAAAGGCCCCCTGCCACCAAGCCTCTGGACTTCATTTATATGGGGAGGCCAGCAGCATCTCCAATGGGTGTGTATAGGCACTAACACCAGTCACAAGTTGCCACCAGCGGAGAGATTGAAAGAGGCTAACCTCTCGAAACTAGAGGGTGGGTACCCATTTCGATATGGAACCCCTAAACTCTGCCAAAGAACAAAACTCCTAGGGAATATCTAGGGGTCAAAGCAGAAAGGCGTGGATGGCACAGCAGTAGTGCTTATAAATCCTTTTGCCTCTCCACACTATTCTGTAATGGGCACATCTGCATATCTATGAATCCCTCCTGTCAGCACAACAACAAGCGTCCCATTACAACATGTTTCGGCTCCAGGAGTGATGGCGATACGCTGCTTCAACCGGATAATGATTACACAACAGGACTTGAGGCCAAGGGAAGTTAACATTTGATACCTGATCGAACAAGGATGTTTTAATCTTCCTTCCCAGCCCCGCTCTGAGCCTTGCTCTGTCTGACAGCACTTCTGCACACTTGTGAGAGAGAACGTGAGCCTTCAGCGGGGCCTCTTGGCATCTCAGATACAGGAGCCGCCGAAGGCATGAACTTATGATATCAGCACAATATGATATGTGCTCCCAGAGGCAGCTGTAAGAAGAGAGTTTTAACATGGTGATATCTTAATTAATCACTGCTCATCCGTGGATTATGGGATCATTACTGTAGATGGTGGTTGGGAGGAATCACAGCGGACTCAAAGCACCCTCACACTCTCATGCTAACACCGCTCTTTCTCTCTTTCAGTTACTCCAGGCGTGTCCTTCTGCTCCTGCTGTTGCTCCTTAGTGGAGGCATAAACAATGCGGCAGGGTTGACCAAAATCAAATTATGCGGCACAATGTGGCCCATTTTGAAGCAATATTACTTCACTAATTTCCAATTTTTACAACGTTAACACTGTATGGGCAAATGATCCACCCCACTAACATCAGTTTAACCCTAAATACTGCTATCTGTAACAGAAAGGGGACCTGCCTCTGCGTGACAAAAGGCCTATGTTGCGTGGTATCACGTGTCCCCGCGTTTGTAGTAACTTTTGATCCATTTGAGCAAGGAACACATTTCTTTGATTAAAATCTGAAAATTGTGCAGAACGTTATCGATTATGTGGCATATCCATGCTTATTGCAGAAAGCGGTATGGCCACAGAATTGTACAATTCTGTGTGTGTATGTGTGTGTGAGAGGGGCAGCAGGGAGGATTGCTCACTACCATCATGCTCTTTATCAGCCTCTGAAGATATTTTCTCCATAGACTGACCAATAGAATCGATTCGGACACCGATAGAAAGCAAGCATTGACAAAGTCAATAGTTTGGGATTTTGGATAGTTAGAAACATTTCCCAAGCTTCCCTGGGACACACAGAACTGGCACAGCATTGGTGCAGTAGTGTAAGCTCCTCTCATATTTACACTCATTACAGCAGTGCCAGCTTCACTTGACACACAACCAGTGTAACATAGACATCAGCGGTGTAAATTTTACTCACACATCAGCAAAAGAGAATTGTGTAGATTACTTCTCTGCAGGGAATTACAGATTACGATTACTTTCATTACTCTACAGTACCTTAGATCAAAGGAGATAGAGATTTCCCTGATTATGTCACTCTACACTGAACTACAGAGTGAGATTACTGGATTACACTAGACTGAGAAAATGCTCAGATTACCGCTCACTGGATTAGAGACAGAAACTGGTTTGATTTCTTTACACCGCAACGCATTTCAGAACGTGATCCCTCCCCTGTGTTTAATTACAGAATAAAGAAACTCTCTTTATTGACCTTGATTCACATTGCTGGTGATTACCCTGTGTTTGCGCGCAGAATGATGCGCAAAAGGAGATGACTTCACTATCTTAACTCCTCACTGGTTTACAGAAAGTTAGTTTGACTGCTCTACTGTGCATAGTGACACCGAAAGAGATTGTGTTGACTTCACGCTTTACTAAATTGCTTAACTGGAGAATCCTGATGACTTTATTCTGAATTCGAAAACAGATTCTGTTTGCTCTGCCTTGATGTGAGGTCAGAAAATATTACAGTAATTGCTTCATTCTGTATTAGATAAAGTTACTGTGATTGCTTAGCTGTGATTTACATTTGAGAGGATGACTTTATTTAGTTTGTCATTGATTACTGAAGATCACTCAGTTCACTTTATCCTGTACTGGATTATAGAAATCGGTTACTCCAATTCCTTTACGGCGGGAGATTACGGATTCCTTTAGCCTCTAACAGGTCACGTAAGGAGATTATTTTGATTGATTATCCTGCATTACTGTGTGTTCGATTACAGAATCAGATTGCTATTACCATTTTACCCTGGATTACACTGAAGAAAGAAAGTATTCTGATTACTCTGCATTGTTTTACACATTGCTCTGATTACGCTGCATTGCTTTACACATTGCTCTGATTACTCTGCATTGCTTTACACATTGCTGATTACTCTGCGTTGCTTTACACATTGCTCTGATTACGCTGCATTGCTTTACACATTGCTCTGATTACTCTGCATTGCTTTACACATTGCTCTGATTACTCTGCGTTGCTTTACACATTGCTCTGATTACTCTGCGTTGCTTTACACATTGCTCTGATTACGCTGCATTGCTTTACACATTGCTCTGATTACTCTGCATTGCTTTACGCATTGCTCTGATTACTCTGCATTGCTTTACACATTGCTCTGATTACTCTGCGTTGTTTTACGCATTGCTCTGATTACTCTGCATTGCTTTACACATTGCTCTGATTACTCTGCATTGCTTTACACATTGCTCTGATTACTCTGCATTACTTTACGCATTGCTCTGATTACTCTGCGTTGTTTTACGCATTGCTCTGATTACTCTGCGTTGTTTTACGCATTGCTCTGATTACTCTGCATTGCTTTACACATTGCTCTGATTACTCTGCGTTGTTTTACACATTGCTCTGATTACTCTGCGTTGTATTACACATTGCTCTGATTACTCTGCATTGCTTTACACATTGCTCTGATTACTCTGCGTTGCTTAACACATTGCTCTGATTGCTCTGCGTTGTTTTACGCATTGCTCTGATTACATTACCAAGCACCTGATTGCAAGAGACACCTTCTGGTAAATGCCTCGCTCAGTTTGTCTAGTCGATGATGATCGCCTACTGGCTGGGCTACTAGAGCAGTCACTAGTGAAGAAACAGGTGGCCCAAAATGGAGGAGTAAGATTAACAAGTGGACTGCTAAACTATGACCATGTAGCTTGGAAATACAATCTTTGTTTTAAAGGGGGGAACAAAGTACAATTGTTGGTCCTGTGTATCACACACAAAGGCATCATTGGCGGGGCACCTAAAAACAAGTTTCAGGGTCAACGGATAGAAAAGTAGGAGTTTCTCGTACCTGGCTTTTAAAATGGTGCACCGGGCTCTTAAAATGGGGCACCGGGCTCTTAAAATGGTGCACCGGGCTCTTAAAATGGTGCACCGGGCTCTTAAAATGGTGCACCGGGCTCTTAAAATGGTGCACCGGGCTCTTAAAATGGTGCACCGGGCTCTTAAAATGGTGCACCGGGCTCTTAAAGTGGTGCACCGGGCTCTTAAAATGGTGCACCGGGCTCTTACAATACCCGTTTGATCATGCAGGATACGAGAAGAACCATGCACAATTCAGAACAGCATAAAACCCCTTCCTTTTTCATACTCCTGTTTGGGACTCAGGGTGAGTAACGGGCAGATCAGCGCCAAGAGGGGGGATCTGTGGTGTGTGCTGTATAAATGTAAGCATCCATCCACCGATTGGTCAAATTACTTATCCCTGTAATAGATCTAAAAGATTACTCTGGCTCTCTGATTTTGTATCAAACAGAGGAAGATTACATTGATTATTTCACCTCCCTTTAGATAACATGAAACTATTCTAGACTTTGTGAACATCAGAGAAGCATTTTACTCTGGTTACTTTAGCCTACATTTGATATATTAGATTTAGAAAAGTAACTACTCTCATTAATCTGCCATTTAATAGAATGTACAAATGGTTTTATTCTACATAAAATTACAGATGATTATTAAATACTTTCCCTACATTAGATTACATGACTTTCCTATGATTACTTTATAATACATGGAAGCTTGCAACCTCTGCATAAAAGGAATTCTCTAATTTCCTTATCACAGGTTACTTGCGATGTCTACAGTTGCCTGTAATAATGTAATGATGACGCTGCTAAACTAAATGCTTTAATAAGTTATTACAGTTGAATTCTGACGTCTTAATGCCTGCTGCGAAGCCAGCAGCCAATGTGAAAGGTAGGATAGGCCGTAGAATTAAAGCTAGAGTTTAAATAGAGAAAACGGAACTTGTCTTTCCCTTCTTCTGCTCTGTTTTTCTAGATGACCAGTGATCAGCAGAAAAGAGATATTTATGGCAACACAATTTGTACCCATTAGGTAATTATAGGAAAGATGGAAACTTTACAGCATTTCATTTTTAAACTGATTTGTACTAAACTGATTCTAATATTTTTTGCAACAAATATCTCGCTGTGTTTTGGCGTGTTTTATTTTGCACTACGGTTCTACTTTTATTCTTCATGTCGGCAAACATCCTATTTCTTTTATATAAAAGAGCAATACACCAAATATTTAAAGGGTTTGAGGGAGGGGCTATGGTGGTGTAACCATATATTATAAGGAATAGAGTACCCCTACCATACATTATAAAGATTTTGCAAGTCACCTCGGAGTTCCATTACCTTATAAAGGTATTTTATTCAGCCTTGTTCTTCTATACCGTCACACAACTCTTCAGTGGCTTGCAATATCCTTAGAATGTACGACAGGAGCTGCTTTATTTGTTATAGATGGGAGAATATTACACTGGATGTAATCTTGTATTACATGCGAGAATGGCAGGAGGGTCACCCTAATTATTTTCTCTGTACAAGATTATAACATTAAACATTGGATTTACCCATACATTTGTTCTAGCTCCTTGTCTTCACTTAGAATAAAGGAGAATGATTGACTAAATTTGCTCTGTCTGTAGAATATATGATGAGATGACTTTGATTGCTTTGTCCTGCATTAGATTGCCTTATGCTGATGTGGATTGCATTACTGTGCCTTAGTTTACACAGGATTACATGACCACACTCAGATTGCTTTGTCCTGCATTAGATTGCTGTATGCTGATGTGGATTGCATTACTGTGCCTTAGTTTACACAGGATTACATGACCACACTCAGATTGCTTTGTCCTGCATTAGATTGCCTTATGCTGATGTGGATTGCATTACTGTGCCTTAGTTTACACAGGATTACATGACCACACTCAGATTGCTTTGTCCTGCATTAGATTGCCTTATGCTGATGTGGATTGCATTACTGTGCCTTAGTTTACACAGGATTACATGACCACACTCAGATTGCTTTGTCCTGCATTAGATTGCCTTATGCTGATGTGGATTGCATTACTGTGCCTTAGTTTACACAGGATTACATGACCACACTCAGATTGCTTTGTCCTGCATTAGATTGCCTTATGCTGATGTGGATTGCATTACTGTGCCTTAGTTTACACAGGATTACATGACCACACTCAGATTGCTTTGTCCTGCATTAGATTGCCTTATGCTGATGTGGATTGCATTACTGTGCCTTAGTTTACACAGGATTACATGACCACACTCAGATTGCTTTGTCCTGCATTAGATTGCTGTATGCTGATGTGGATTGCATTACTGTGCCTTAGTTTACACAGGATTACATGACCACACTCAGATTGCTTTGTCCTGAATTAGATTGCTGTATGCTGATGTGGATTGCATTACTGTGCCTTAGTTTACACAGGATTACATGACCACACTCAGATTGCTTTGTCCTGCATTAGATTGTAGAAGGAAATTATTATGATTATTGTATCGTTTACCAAATGATAAAATCAGATCACCTGAATGTGATAAGTCTGTTAACCTTAGGCTATATTTAATTATGGAGACGATTACTTAAATTATCTTGTTATATTCTGGATTACAGAAAATATTACTTTACAATGTCTGCATTGAATTGCAGGAAGTGCTTTGTATAATTAATTTACTTTCTACTATTATAACAAAGGGAATACATTTAATTTAGTATGCAATATATTAAAGGAGCTTATTTTAAATACTTTTCTCTGCATTTTGATTACAGAGGGTGATTACTCCAATAATAGTGCTCTTAAGTACTTTGACTATTTGATAATGCATCGGATTACAGAAGAGGTGTGGCCTATTTTGTAGTGACTATAAATTAGTAGTGTTTGGGTAAGCTGGAAGGGGGTAGCGTAATCTTGGTGTGTTTCAATGCTTCCCTAGCACAGCATTCTCTCTGGTGGTGTCTTGGTGGTTGTTAATACTGCAGTGCAAAAGCCAATAGGTCTCTCCTTGTACTACTGAATTTCGACGCCAACAATATCGTGGCATACTAACATCGAGGACAAATATCGAGAGACAGAAAATTGAAAAGTAAGTGCATGTAGGGAAGTATAGATTTACTATTCCTAACTCCAGCTCTAAGTGCCTTGAAGATATGCGGTACACATGTGGCATTAGGCATAGAAAATCTAGACGTACTTATCTGTCGATATTTTATTTTCAATATTCTGTCCTCAATATTCTGTTCACCAATATTGTTAAAATTCAGAGGGCACACCTGTTCTTTGGGACCTACTGACTTTACCATTGTTTTTGGCAACGCTTTAAAGTGTGCACACTTTTTAAACAAGTTGTTGCCATGTTCCATTATTGTAAATACTTGAAAACCTTCACTTCTGTGCTTCACATGTGTGATTGTGCCTTAGAAATCAACATAAATTAAAATGAATGAACAATGGGGAACAACGTAAGCCAATAGCAAGGTTCATATTCAATGTATGGGGCAGGCTCACAAAAAAGTAGTAAAACGATACTCACATTCTTAACTCTACATGTCAGTGTAGTTTTTCTACTTTTTGGGATTCAAGAATTCCAGTTGAAATCCACATGCACAGCAGGTTTCCACCCACATTCCATGCAAAATCACGTGATTTCCAAGCTTGGAATCCCTTTCCACTTCACGGTGTCCTTCGTGGCGAACGCCAATGGACAAATGAGCATTTATTTGTTTTATTTTTTTCAGCTGTGAAAATATTTTTCCCTGTAGACAAGCACCATCTTCCCACCCTAGAAAGGTACTCAGGCATTCGGTTGGAGTATAAATATGACCCTTTCTATGCTGGAAAAGGGAACACTAGGGGATTTATGTGTGCAGCATCTGCAACAGATTTTCCGCCTGCCAGGAGTCCCACTGTGAACTTCTTGCAGGCGGAAGTGAGGTCAATTCAGCCAGAACTTTGTTTATGACTTTATCAGTTAATACAGGTGGACATACCTATCGGTGTTTTTTTATTCTCTTTTGTTGCCTCTACTATGATTTACCAATACATTTCTCTTTAATGTATGCACTAGAAGACCCAATAAATCATGAAAATTTGAGGTACAAATAATGTAGGTTTCCAGTGTTGTTCTGTATTTTGCGGCACTATATCCGCCTCTGCAAATGAACACATAATTTTTAATGTAAGACGAAGAGAAATAAATAATGTTTCCCAACATATCATGTTAGCACCCTAATTAAAATATAGATATCTATAATAAACATTTATCTGTGTTATGTTGTTCTATCATGCAATAAATATGGAACATCAGTGATGTCAATTATTGTGATGTCATCATGGTTACGGTCATGATACATTACTTCCTGAGAAGGTTTAGGGTCAGATGTCTTATGACGTTACTGTGATGCTACTGAGGTCAAGTGTTGTGTGATATCACTTCTGCTCCCTCTGGCATTTTGGTGAATTGACATCCATGACTTTGAGCTGTTGCTGGAGTTAATGGCATTAGTGAAAATTTGCAGAATTTTTTAAATGATATTTTGCTGAAGTTTCTATGAAATGTTTAGCGGAGTTAAAATTGGCCACAGTGCAAATCACATATTTTTCTTGTAATGCTATCTTGTTCTTTTCTGTGATTCAGGTTTCAAAGCATGCACAGTGATTTTCATCATTTGGTCTAAAACTATGTGCTGTAATTTCCAGTTGTGTCATTATTAAGCTAGTTTGTTTTAAAACTGGAAAAACCCTACTTCTTTTTTGGTCACAAAATGTTAGCAGGTATGCTCACCTGCTCACAGTAGTGTGCTTGTTGTACCCATAGTAGACAAAGGTTGCCAACTATGTTCAGATATAGTGACAGATGCTAGTCTGTTTATTATGTCTATGCTCTCTAGACTGAGTAAACAGACTTTCAGCAACTACATAAATATAGGAGATGACAGTAGTCTGTTTATTCGGTCTATACACAGACATCATTTACACTGTGTTCTAAACCACAATACTGCCTAGAAAAGTCTCCAGAAGTACTGTTAGTGACAGCCTTTCTAGATTCTCTTTGTTTTCTTTCAGGTCCGAATGAATTCTTCAGTCCGCCTTTCTTCTGGAGTCAGAAAATTTGATTGAATCACTCCGGCCCTTAAGCATAAATCCACCTTATACCTATGAAATCCACACTCCACGCAGCAGCCAAACTTCTCTCTGGGGAGAGGTGATATGATCACATCACTCTTACACCTAAGAAACTCAACTGACTACCAATTGAAGCGAGGAGTATATTCAAAATGGCTTGCATAACCCACAAAGCTCTCTATGCTGGGAAACCAAACTACTTCGCCAACAAACTATGAAAAGCTGGCCAAAAGAGGCCTCTGCGAAGTTCACACACTCTACTCCTGATTATGCCCAAATTTAAGACAAAAAAATGGCTCAACCATTCCTTGTCTTAGACTGCGCCTAGAATTTTGAACGCTCTACCACAGGAACTAAGCGACAATCAATCATTCCTATACTTCAGGAAAAACTTTAAACTATTTCTTCACAACAAATACCTAAACCCCCCCCTCCTAAATTAATCGATTTGCTCAGATGCATCCTCCCCCCTTCATCGAAGAGCTCGTACAGCTCAAACTCAAACATCTGTTCATGTATTCCGCCATCTTGTTATAACGTACCATCACTACCCCCGAACTATATCAATCTTCTATTCCAACCTCTATTGTATATTACTCCCTGTATATATACAGATGTATGTTTATGTACTATTGTTTCTCTTGCCTATTTCTGTTTAATGCTATCTGTGCAAACTTTGTAAAGCGCTTCCAGTACCACTTAGAACGGCTACCCAACCAGCAGGTGACCACTTCACACCAGGTAATCACGGACATTGTCTCTAGCCCTGAACAGGTCACCTACAAAACATTGTTTTCAGGTGTGTTAGTCTAATTAGTTCAATGGATCATAGTAAGACTACAATACCCAGAATGCATTAGATAATCACACAAAAATTCAGGACTGGAAACAGAGTCCTTAATAAACTGGACGGAGGTGATCACCCTAAGCGAGCCAGATGCATGTGGATGTGGAAACTGGTAGTTCCTGCTGTTGGGTTTGTGGAAGCTTTGAGTGTCTCTTTATGGGCATGTGAAGCTGGCAGAATCTGTTACCAGGGGTCAGCATCAAACCAATCTCTAGATCATTTCTGGTCTAAGATGTCATACCTTACACATCAGACTGCCTTTTAAGGTCGAGCCTGGGCAGCACATGCGCTGCTCTGTGAGGCATGCTGTATTCAGGTATGTTCTTGAAGCTCCTCCCATTTTACACCCATCTTTTCAACTGACTCCTGTTACTGTCCTTTCTAAATGGTTGCTTTTGATTCATGAATAGGCTTAGTAGTCCCTCCTTAGTACCGCCTTGTCTCCATTTGTAACCTCCCATGAGGACTGGACTTTTTAGTTGTGTTGTTACATGGTCTGTTTTATCTCTAGTCTATTAGCACTATTTTCTTTAATGTCTTTATTCTAGCTGCTGTTGCAGGCACGGCAGGCTCTCCCTAAGCCACCCTGTTTTTCTGACAGTGCGGTGCCCGATCTTGGACGCTGCGCTTTATCTTTGCAGATGCTCCCTCCCACTTCACAGCCGGTCACATCGCTTTATTATTTAGTAAGGCTTTTACATTAGTTTCTTTCTCTATAAGCAATTGCGCGCCTTTTTTTACTTGTGCACAGCGCAGCACTTCTGCACGCGCTATGCTGCTTCACGGCCGGCCGCCTCGCTTGATATTTTTTGTAAATGCGCCCTATGCCGCGCTTTCACTTTAATTGCGGCCGCGCCCCTTTCTTTAGACTAGCCGTCAACTTGACAAATGATCCAGCGCTATCAATAACATTTCTTCTCCTAGATGCTTTGGACGTCCAGGTACAAATATCCCCCTTAAACACAACTATAGCCATATGACGGTGGGGCCCATAACACCGCATATACATTCACTCTCTCATATATTCCCTGGATTTCATCCGTCCTTACCTAGGAGAAAACAGTTAAATGATTCGCTGGAAGGAGTCGGGATACCTTTTTAAAACGACATAATACTTCTCATTGCTTTTAAGGTATTCCGCTCATTGGTCGATGGACCAACTAGTAGGAATCAGTTGATGGTGATTAAGACCAGCTCAATCACAATAAACCTTTAAACATTTACATTTATCATTGAGCTAAAGAACCACTGACTCATTGTTTTATAGATAATAAAGTTTATATAAATTTTAGAAGTATGAATAAGTTTCAGATTTATTATTCAGGTTATTACATTTAGCATCATTATAAGAATAAATTGAAATTGCAATGCATACCTATTAGATGGAAAAATAAAGTTAGTCACAGCAAGAACTCCCGAAAGATCTATCTATCTGTCCTGGAAAACAGGCCTTCTCGTTCCTTTCCCTTTAGTATTTTAAGAATAAAAGTCTAATAGTTTAAAATGGAAAAATCTATTAGGAATAAAAGGTTCTCCAATAGCAGCGTCTCATGCTCAATCAAAAATATATAATATCAGCAGTAAAACCAAAAAGGGAATAGCAGCAGCAGCAGCATCCCGCATCAACCGCATCAACCGCATCAAAACGCAACAAAACGCAACAACCCCCTCCCTAAGAGTAGGTCTTCTTATACCCTAATTCTAGCTTACTTAGTGAAAATGTTACATCTTTATGGCGAGATTCTCTCTAATTGGTCCATTCGGGTCAGTATACATTTCATTATGAATATCCTTGTTTCAACCAGTTCTTTGTGGAAAGTTCATACTTCTGTCGTTTCTCACGGGTTCATGACATTACCCATCCGCTCTTTCATTTCAAACTGTATCCTTTTCTGATACTTTTAGGTTGAACAGTTCTTTGTCCATTCACATATTCATTGTGACTTCTCACGCTTTTCGCTGTCCTTTGGCACACGTTTATGTGATAAGGTCATCACAGCCTTGACCACGCTTCCATCCTAGGCTTTGGAACGATCACATGATCCCTCTTGTTCACGGCCTTTCTCTCTTTTCATAACCCTCTCTCTCGTGCCTGCGTATTCTATCTTATGGCGGCCATTTTATATCGCAGCTCAACAGGCCTAAGCACACTATTATAAAGCTAAACAAAACATAGTTAAGAATAAAGAATATAAACCCTTTCGTTTCCCTCCCGTCATTCTACGTACCCCAATTAGGTATTACCTAGTAAAAGCGACATATAAAGCCATCCCTTACTTACCAACGCTTTACTTTGCCACTACACAGTTTATTTTCAAGCACGAATCATGCATTTATTATTCTAGTTAGTACGCAATTATTAGACTTATGTTATCCACGTTAACAATTATAAGTAAATTAGTTTGCACATAAATAGCGTGTTACCTTTAACCCTTTACATGTAACATACATGGTTGGTTATTTACTAAGACGAACTTGTATATTAATTATTTAACGTAAATATTAGGAGGTTAAAACATTTTTAATTTACCCTGCTCCATCAACTCCCCCTTTGGTGATTTTTAATATCACCACAAAAACCATGTTACACAATTCTATCAGACAGCAGATTTCTTTGTCCAGTTTGCTTTTGTTAGTTTACACAACTGTATCCCTTTCAACTTGTCTCTTTGTTTTCTTATACATGTTCTCTTTTATTTCTTCTAGCTCTATTTCACCCATTTCTCTTTCTCTTTCTTTGTTTGTCTTGTTTTCCTTTTCTATTTTATTCTGTCTTCTTCTTCTCTTTATACATGTAATGATTAACTTTAATACTAAAACTATTATTATTATCATGGTGGCTACTATTATAACTTTCCCTATTATTAATCCACTCAGTCTAGTAAACCAATTTATTACTGAAGAAAAACTCTTACCAAGTTTCCCAAACGCATTTTCAACCTCCAGTGGAACAAGTTCTTTGTGCAAATTTGTAATATTCTTTATATACTTTTGTATATTTTCACTTTTATCTGGAATGTAAGTGCAACAATGTTGGACTTTCAGCATTCCACAGACTCCACCCTCTTTTGCCAAAAGAATGTCAAGGGCAAGTCGATTTTGCATTACCATAGCTCTCATGGCAACCATTTCGGTATTTACCATCAAGAACCCTCCAGCAGTATCTGTAGATAAACGATCTACCACTGTGGATAATTTCCGAATTTTGAATGCATTCAAAGATATTCCCACTGCTGGTATCAATGCTCCAAAAATATCACCTACTATTTCTGAAACACTTTCCCTTTTTCTACGTGTAAATGTCTTTATCATTTCGTGTGTTCCCTTTTCTGCTCTATCCACATGAAAAATCTTTGGAAAGACCAGGCCTAAATAACATGATCCATACCAATGGTCCGGCAACCTGTAATAAGCTCTGTTACCGCAAATATAATAGATCCCAGGAAATATTGGATCTTTTCCCCTTTGAATCCCCATCCGCCTAAAATGTTATAATTGTCATGGCAATCACTGGAACCCACGAAATAATTGTCATATCTTGTTCTATTTCTTCTAATGCACAACCTTCCCTGTTGGGGCCAATCCAGAGTCATAGCTGCATTCATCTTTTTCTTGTCATGATTTTCTTCCTCAAACGCCCAAAGAGGTGTTTTTGTCTCTTCTATCACTTTTCTTTGAAATGTCACTCTTCTATCCTCAACCATTTCTAAAAATACCTTTTCTTCATTTCTTAACTCACAGGTAAGGTTGTTTTTAACTATATCATCTAATGTTAGAATCTTATCTTCTATGAAAAATTCACCAAATGTTTTTGCTTCTTTCACCTTGTTTAGTTCTAAAACTACAGGAATCTTTGCAAAAATCTTATCTATATTAGTGTAATAATATTCTAATCTTCCTGTCTTGTAAAATAAACTTGCTAAAACACTACATGTTATTCCATACGTCAAAGGAAGGTGATGATAGGTCACCCCTTCTGCAACAGACGCAGGCAATTGCATACAAACATAACAATCTCTTACATCCATTGTTTTTACATACTCATAATAATTTAGTGAAAACATTTTTTGAAAAATCTGTTATTGATTTATCTTTATGTAATTCTGCACTACTTTTTAATATAGCTGTCTCTTGAATGTTAGCTCCCTTTTCTTTCTCTGTGTTATTTGACGTTTCTTCTACAGCTAGACTAATTGGAATGGTGATCGCTAAAATAATCCATACTGTCATTAATAATCCTGTACAAAAGAAGCACATCTTACACCACCTGCTTAGGAACTCACATCTACATTTTCTATCTTTAATATTTTCCATTTTGTTCTATAACCTATTTATATTATGTACAGGAAAAATGTGTCACCACACCTCAAAATGACCTCTTAGCCACCCTGCACTTTCACTTTGTCTTCTTTTGGTACTTTCTTTTAATTCTTTTCAGAACTCTTTCTTTGTCAAATCCAGTGTTTTGTCAAATCCGGTAGAAATTCGTTCAACTTTCTTCAAGTTTGTTGCACTTCACCTTCACCCATTTAGGTTGCAGCTTTGTTCTGGGTTCTGGTGAGTGATCTCTTCTTCTTTGATATCAGTCAAAGCAATGTATAGCCATTCAGGCGATTTATACTTCAGATTTGCTTTCTTTATTCTTTTTGTTTTCTGCAAGTGTTTTCCACCTTGTTTCTCTTGTTCCTTTTGACTTATCTCATTTACTTGTTCTGCACTTTTTCCATCTAGCCTTATGATCTTGTATCTCAGTTTTCTAACTTCGTCGGGCCAATTGTCTCCTTTTCTTGGCTTTTTTGGTTCACTTTCTTTTTCCTCTCTTTCTGTTCTCCAAGTTCTCTTTCTCGACTCTATTTTCTGGTTTCTTTCTTCTCCACTTTCTTCTGACTCTGTTTCTGTTCTTTCTTTATTGTCTCTTATCTTAAATTTTATAATTTCACTTCTTTCATCTGGTAGTGGTTTCTCTCTTGTTTTCCTTCGATCACCTACTTCTGTCCCTCCTCGAGGTTCTTCCGAATTTGTGTCAATCTCTCTATCTGCTTCTAAATTTCCCTGTTCTTTTGTTCGCCGATCTGTCCCTATTGCTCCTCGGGGATCTTCCGATTCTTCTAACTTTCTATTTGAAACTCTCCCTTCTTCGTCTATTAATATTATCTCTGAAGGATTTTCACCACAACTTGTACTTGGTTGCTCACTGTTACTGTCTTTTTGCTCAGTTTTTTCTTTTATACTATCAAATTTCCAATTTTTTTTCAGATTTTCCTCACAATCCGAATGATCTGTATCAGATGCGGAACTGGTGTCTGATATTTCCAGATGTCGACTCACATGTCGATCTTCAGATTCTGGAACTACAGCTCTTTCCTCCACTCCTTCTTTCGTTGCACTTGTAGTTGGGTCTTCCAGATGTCGACTTACAGGTCGATCTTCAGGTTCTGGAACCCTGTTCGTCTCTTCTTCTGTGTCAGATGCTGAACTGGTATCCAATACTTCCAGATGTCGACTCACATGTCGATCTTCAGGTTCTGGAACTCTGATGGTGTGACTGGCATGTACCCAGTGTTTTACTCCTGCACATTTGACTGCAGTTGTTGTCACCAGGATCACTTGTCGTGGTTGGTCCCAGCGAGGAACCAAACAGTTTCTTCTTCTGTGGACTTTTATGCGGACCCAATCTCCTGGATTCAAACCGTGAGCTGGTTTTCTTTCAAGAGTGGTCGCATCCGGTCCAACCTGATGAAACACAGAACGTACCACATCAGCCAATCCTTTGCAATAATCCAGCACCAGATCATCAGTTATAGTCAGTAGTTTGTTGACAGGTACATGTGCTTGTCTCATTGCTCGTCCCATAATTATCTCGTGGGGACTGAGTCCTGTCTTTCTTTCCGGTATACTTCTGATTGTCATTAAGACTAATGGCAAGGCATCTGGCCATTTGAGTCCTGTGGCTTGACACATTTTACCAAGCCTGTTCTTAATTGTTCCATTCACCTGCTCTACTATTCCAGAAGCCTCTGGTCTGTATGCACAGTGCAGTTTCTGTTTAATACTAAGTGCTTCACAAATCAGTTGAATCAATTCGTTTTGAAAATGTGTTCCTCTATCTGTTTCAATCGTTACTGGAAAACCATACCTTGGAGTGAATTCTCGTAGCATAAGTTTTGCTACCGTTATTCCATCATTCCTTCTGGTCGGGTATGCTTCCACCCAACGGGAAAACAAACAGACGACTACAAGGACATACCTTAGTCTATTGCTCGGAGGCATTTCTATAAAATCCATTTGCATTCTTGTGAAAGGACCTCCCTCTCGTCCTATTGTTCCTAGACTCACTACTGTTTTTCTTCCTGGATTTAGCTGTTGACAAATAAGACATCTTTGACAAAGACTCTCAGCTATGGCTCTGAATTTTGGATTATACCATGTTTGTCTAAAAAGTCTGATCATTGAGTCTCTCCCAATATGAGCTTGTCCATGGTACATCCGTGCCATGTCAGAAATCATGCTATCAGGCATAACTGGTCTTTCATCCCTGTAAACCCAAACATCATTTTTCTCATGTTTTCTACATCCTGCTTTTATCCAGTTATCCTTTTCCTCATCATCTGCTGCTTCCTGTAACTGTCTCACCTCATCCCATGTTTCAACAGGGTTAGTAAAAAGCAAAGGACATGAAATATGCTCTCGTTCTTGGTTACAGTTCAATGAGTACATCAAAAAGAATCCGTAGGTGACGGATCAAAAGAACCTAGCCAAGAAACAAGGGCAAGTTCACCAATTGGGGTGAAGGCCATCTCTACTGGTAGAAAAGAAACATTTATTTTCTTGTGTCCCCTCACTCACCCAGGGTTGCCCCTAGGTGACATGCTTCATCATTGGGGCCATCCCAAACATCTACTGATTGGGGCGTGCTGCGACTTGCGGATTTACGTAGGAGCACTTACCTTGTGAGGCTATGTGTCGTGCAGTGTAGGGGGAGTGGTGTAAGTGATGTTTTAAAAAATTACCTAACTAGTGAGCTATTGTTTTATTCCTGCTCCTAGTTGGTAGGGATAAAAAGGGGTTAATAAAAGGGAAATGTAACTGTTATGTAATTATAATCCCTTGCATTATGTCAACATGTTTCAAGGTATCCCCTAAACCTTTTCTTCAGGACAACAAAGGGACCAGCCCTTTGTGTACCACTCCGTGCCGGACCTATAATAAAGTGAAGTGAAAAATTATTAATGCACACCTATTGTGTGAGCATTGGGAAAAATATATACATACGGTTGCTTCTGAACACGTAGTAATTATTTTTTGGCAAAAGTGCGCCTCATGGTCTGTCTGGGTGGAGGGGCCTGTAGAAACCTGTGCTCAGCAACCCTCCGTCAATACGACCTATTCAGTCCCAAGGCAGACCGCATCTTCCTCCTCCCCCTTTTTCTGATTGATACAGTTCAATGAGACCACATTTTTGGCACAGTACTGTGCAATTTCATCAGCAAACTTATTTCCGACAGTTATGTAGTTTTCCCCATTTTTATGTGCATTGCACTTCACTACTGCAATCTGTTTAGGCAGCTGTATCGCCTCAAGCAACTTTTTCACAAACTCACCATTTCGTATCGGCGTTCCTGCAGACGTCAAGAAACCTCTCTGAGACCAGATCTGCCCAAAGTCGTGCACCGCTCCAAAGCCATATTGGCTATCTGTGACAACTGTGATTCGAACATTCTTTCCCAACTTACATGCTTGAATTAGAGCAATTAACTCCGCTACTTGGGCAGAACGTATCCCTTTCAAACAAGATGCTTCCATCACAGCAGCTACTGTGCAAACGGCATATGCTGCACTTAGAACTCCATCATCCGTTCTCAAACATGAGCCATCTACGAACAGAATATAATCTGATTCCTTTAAAGGCTCATCCCGTATGTCGGGTCTTGGTTTTGTACAGTATTCGAGTACATTCAGACAATCATGATCAACTTCATCCATTTCAATCACACTCTCTTCATCTGGCAATGATGTCGAAGGATTCACATTCATGCATCTATCAATGGTCACATTATCAGCACTCAAAATTACTTTTTCATACCTAGTCAGCCGACTATGTGTCATGTATTGGATTTTGGTTCTTGTCAAAAGAATTTCCACAGAATGTGGGACATATACTCTCAGTGGATATCCCATCACTATGCCTTCACTCTGCTCCAGACTTACACAAGTAGCAGCAACTGCTTTCAAACATCCGGGCAACGCTTTCGCTACTGGATCTAAAACAGCTGAAAAATATGCAATGGGTCTTTTCATGTTTCCGTGTCTCTGCACCAAGACTGAAAACGCACACCCATCTCTTTCACTGCAATACAACTCAAAGTCTTTTTCATAGTCAGGCATTCCTAATGCCGGAGCTTCACATAATTTCTTTTTCAGTTCTCTGAATGCTTTCATTTCCTCATCATTCATTTCAAAAGGATCTTTAACATCCTTCTTTGTCAATTTCTGTAACGGTTTTGCAATTAATGAAAATCCACTTATCCATTGTTGACAATATCCAACCATTCCCAGGAACATTCTTACCTCTCTTTGTGTCATTGGAGCTCTCATTCCTTGAATTATTTTTATTCTTTCAGTCGTTACCTTTCGCACTCCCTCTTCAATCTTATGTCCTAGATATTGGACCTCTTGTTGACAAAACTGCAATTTTGATGGGGACACCTTATGTCCTCTTTTTGCTAAATGATTCAGTAAAGCAATTGTATCATTAACACATGCTTCCTTCGTTTTTGATGCCACCAGTAGGTCATCAATATACTGAACCATCACTGACTTTTCTGGCATTTTCAAATCTTCCAATGATTTCTTTAAAATCTGATTAAAGATCGAGGAATTCGGCACCATGACAAAATACGCTCTTCGAACCTGAACGCAAATAATGGCTGGCTATCTGGATGTAATGGAATAGAGAAAAATGCATGACACAAATCAATAACTGTGTACCATTCTGCTTCGTGTGGAATCTGATATAGAATCACAGCGGGGTTCGGTACTATTGGACAACAAGGCACAACAATTTTGTTTACCTTTCTCAAATCCTGAACAATTCTATATGTTCCATTCGGCTTTTTCAGTCCCATTATTGGCGAATTACATGGACTGCTCATTATTTCTCTCAGAATCCCTTGCTCAATCATTTTATTTATTACTGGTGTTATTCCTTCAATTATTTCTGGTGTCAATTTATACTGTGGCGTATTTGGGTAACTCGTTCCTTCTTTAACAGAGATCTTAACAGGGTCTACTTCTTTCATTAACCCTATATCTTCTCCCGTAAAGTCCCACACTTCCTGTTTCACTGTTGCTTTCAGTTCAACTGGGATTTTCTCTACATCAAATATGGGAAACAAATCATTCACTTCTGGTTCTAAATTTACCATTGTCATTGTATACAATACATCTTCATCTGGGGTCTGAAATGCAATTCCATCTGGAGTACAATAGATGGTGCAGTTCATCTTGCAAAGTAGATCGCGTCCTAATAGGTTCACAGGACTGCAATCACACACCACAAATCGGTGCATTTCACTAAATGGACCAATCTTTACCTCCACTAATTTAGTAAGAGGCGCTTTAATTTGCTGATTCGATACACCCACTACTTGGATATGTTCACCTGAGAGAGGAAGGTTCGGAATTTCCACTGACCTGACAGTAGAACGGGTAGCTCCAGTGTCCACAAGGAATGTTACATTTGCACCATTCACTTCTCCATCCACAAATGGACCTGACTGATCTACCTCTAGAGTTGCGCCAAGCACGCACTCTTCCTCCTCTCCTAGGCACCGTCATAAACTTTCATCCGATTCATCACCATCCTGCCGTAACCAGTACTGAGATATGGCAGCTGCGCGCGGCAATTGTGTTACCTGCTCTCCTCCGTAGAATCCTGTTTCTGCACTGTATTTCTGTTGATTAACACTCTTGGGAAGTGGTGGTTGTGGCACCTGATTTTGTTGGGTAACTACCTCACTCTGCACCTGTGGATTTAATGATTGATTTTCCGTATTAAGTTTTGGAGGAAATTTACACTCGTTTCTCCAATGCCCTAACTTTCCGCAGTTGTGGCATGGCCACTTCTTCTTTGCCTCTTCTATGCTCATTTGCCCTTTTCCTTTACCTATATTTGGTCTAAATCTAGTCTGTCCTGCTTCATTAACTAGATTACTCAATTGAGCTTCTTGCTTCTCTGCAACTTTCACTTGTGCCCACATTGCTTTCTCTTTCAATTTACGCTGTCTACTCTCAATATCATCACTACAATATTTGGCATATCTCAAAACTTCATCCACTGTGCTATTCTGCCAACAAATCATATGCTGTTTAATCATTTCACTTATCTCCGGTTTCAACCCATAAACAAATCTATATACCAAATGACTCATATCCTTCTCATTTAGTGTCTCATAGCCACTATACTGTTTAAAAACTAACAGTAGCCTCTCGTAATATGCATGTACTGATTCTTTACTTTCCTGTGTGGTTCTGTCTATTTTTACCCAATCCGTTTCTTTGGGTGGAATCATATTTTTCAAAAAGGTAATTACTTGATCATATTTCCTCATCACTTCTGGTCCTGGCGCTCCTGTTTTAGCATCCCTTGGATATTCTACAGTCGGCCAATCAATAGTAATCTTACATTCTGTCCACAAATCAGCTGGTACTACTATGTCAAACAATCCATCCAAATCTATCCATAACACCTTCGAAACTTTCACAAATCTCTCCACTTGTCTGTACCATTCTACTGTTTTCTCTCTCAACTTTGGGAAATCATTTGTAAACGACAGTATATCCTGTCTAGACCACGGAACATGCACATAACTACCTCCTGGAGTTTCCCTCATCGGATACTCTCTCACAATTGATTCCTTGTCTGTCACCGCAAAAGCCAAAGACGCTTTGTCGGTCACTTTCTCATTCCTTTTAGTCCATCTGCTTCTCCATCTATCCACATCACCCCATTTCCTCAGTAAAACTATTAATTCTTTTATTTGGGTTAATCGTCCTGATGTGTTCAAATTCTCTATATCTTTCTCGCAAAAATCTACTCTATATGGTTTCTGCAACGTTCTCACTTTTACAAATTCTACTCCTAGTTCATTTGCTGTTTCTTCTAATTTGTCATGTAGGGGGGGCGTGGCCAAGATGGCGGCGAGATAGGACGTGGGTCCCTATCCCTCCGGCGCCGTTATTCTTTAGCATTGTATTATCGCCCTACCTGGCGCCCATCTGACCCTGCAGACGGGTGAGTGGCATCGCGGAGCTGTCCTGGACCCGATGGTGGGCCTCGTTCGGTGATCTGTGCGCTCTGCTCCGCCGTGGGATCCCTTCCGGCCCCGGCCTTGCTGCGGCCCGGCGGGTGAGGCGCGGCCGGGTGGAGAGCCGAGCAGCGGTGTGAGCTGCGGTGCTGCCTGGGGCGACTTGCCGAGAGCGCGTGGTGGAAACGCACTACCCCCGGCTGCGTTGAATTCCCTGCGGCCCGGGCCGGGACGGGGCCGAGGAGACGCGATCCGGAGACGGCGCCATTTTGTGGCCTGCAGCGAGGCCTTCCCGGGCCGGGAGGACTTGGTGTCCCAGATAGTGAAAGATCTGTGTAGCGGTGCGTGAATCGGGGCCTCCCGGCGCCCGACGAGTCCTGCTCTGGTGCGGTGGCTGAGGGCTACGTCCTGTGCTGGGGAGGCGCTGCCCAGCAGACACTACAGGTGAAGAGACGCGGGCCTAGGAAGGCGGCGTTCGAGTGGCCGGAGGGCTCGGTCCGCAGGTCGGCGGACGGAGGTGTGCCCTGATGGTCTCCGGAGGCCGGGAGCGGTGAAAGCGGAGTAACGTGGGGCTGCGCTGCGGCCTGCCGGGTTTGTAGCTGCCATCGCGAGGAACCTAGCATCTACCGACATCGTAGCACCAGCACCCACAGAGCGACTTGTCCCGCTGTCCAGCCCCATCCGGCCCCGGCCTTGCTGCGGCCCGGCGGGGAGAGGGCTATTGGGGACAGAAAGAAGGCTGTCGTGGTCGGCTGTGCCCCTCGGAGTGCCCGTGGGAGTGGTGTGCCTGTCGGGTCCCCCGCAGACTGGGTTCCTGGCGCGGCTGCGTGGGCGGGGACCCGGAGACGGACCCATATCGGAGGTGGTGGTGGGCCCTGCTGGTAAGGCCTTGATTCGGTGCAGCGGAGAGAAACGGCGCCATCTGCGGAGGCTGTGCCATATGATGAAAACCGCAGGTGAGGAGCAATGAGAGTGACGGGCGTGTGAGCGCGGTCTGCAGATCGGCAGACGGAGTGGTGTCCTGCTTGCCCCTGGGGGCTCACGTTGGTGACTGTAGAGGCGGATGGCCTTACCACCCTTCAGTTGTTGGTGTGACTGTGCCTAGCTAGCAAACCAGGGCTGAGACTACTCTGGGCCTACTCCCCTGAAGTGACAGAGACTGGCACTGCTTTGGCCCCGGCACTGTTATCCTTAACCACCACACTGCGACGGTGCCAGTTTGCTGGGATGCGGGTGGAATGAGCGCAGCTTTGACGACTTCTGTTGCCCTGCTCGGAGTCGAGAGGGGGCCTTGCGGACTGCCCTGGGAGCGCCTGAGACCTCTGAGAGACTTAAGATTGCAGCGTGGCTAGCGGCGAGTGCCTAGGAGGTCCCCCTGTCTTACCGGAGCCACCTTCTAAGCTACACAAAGGGGAGAGAGGGCCCTCATGCGCCTCAGCCCCTGGTGGACATTGGCTCCCCCTGCTAACATTACCTCACTGCATCCTCCTAACTCCCGCATTCACCCTATACTACCAGGTCTGGGCATATCAAGGAGAGCATTGGCAGGAGCTCCAGCGAGCGGGGAAGTAGCCATACTGGTGAATGGACATAATAAGGAACGCGCCTGAATCACTGCAGCGCTGCAGGCGGCTGGCCGCGGGGTGTTGCTGCGGAGGGAGGGAGCCGGTAGGAGTGGAGTTCTGGCCTGCTCCCCGGTGCGGTAGCGAAGGGCCTGGGCTTGGCCTGGGGCGGTCACTTGACGGGCTTACGTCCTCACGATGACTTCCGCCAGGGGAGAAGGGACAAATCTCTAAAGGACCTACTACGGAAGACCTCGGAGAATCCCGCAGCGCAGACCACGACGGGAGCAGCGCTTTTGGACGGAGAGGATGCCCCAGCAACAAAAGCTTTTATGGTGGAGCTCTTTTCCGCCATTAAAGAGGACATACAAGAGCTTCGTTCGCAACTGTCTGCGGATCTCCGAGAGGTACGGCGAGACGTGGATGGCATTGGAGAGAGGGTGGCGACTCTAGAGGAGCATGACCTAAGTAGAGAGGACGATATGCACCAGCTGCAGCAGGAAATGCTGCGTCTCCGGGACCAAAACATAGACCTGCAGGCCCACGCGGAGGACCTTGAAAACCGCTCTCGGCGGAACAATATACGGATCCGAGCAGTACCGTGGAAGGGAGAAGGTGATGACCTCCGTGAATATGTCAATGCTCTGTTCCTGCAGATCCTGGAGGATGAGGAAACGCCAGAGGTCCAAATGGACCGTGTCCACCGAGTAGGGCTGCCGCGGGGTCCGAAGGCCCCTCCCCCTGAC
Organism: Calotriton arnoldi; assembly: GCA_963921515.1. Taxonomy (NCBI): domain Eukaryota; kingdom Metazoa; phylum Chordata; class Amphibia; order Caudata; family Salamandridae; genus Calotriton; species Calotriton arnoldi. The sequence goes on from CAWUFW010000835.1 coordinate 3,088,807, forward strand.
ATTCTGGTCTGCGTCCATAATTTCCAGCTCAAGGAACGTATCCTTCGCAGAGCTAGAGACCTTAATCCGATCCGATTCCGAGATCACTACCCAGTTCTCTATCAAGACCTAGCAGCTTCAACGTTAATGAAACGGAGAGACTTCAAGCCTATCACCAACCATCTCAGAGAGCAACAGATTCCTTACTCCTGGGGTCACCCCTTCCGCCTTATCTTCAAGTACCAGGGCAAACTATTGCAGATACGCTCTCTAGAGGATGCATATGAGAAGCTAAGCATAGAAAGGCCATCTGCTGGAACAATGGAGGAACATCCACTTCGCTGCGGGCGTAGGTGCTCCTCGGGATGGCAGCGAGTGGGGGGGCCACAGCCGGGCGCTGCACCGGACGTAGCTACTAGCAAGCTCGAGAGGGAGGAAGCCCTCTCATCAGTCACGCGAGTAACTGACAACCCCATGACACCCTGAGGTTCTTAAATTGGTGTCCACAAGGGCACTCTAGTCGGCGCCGGAGGGAGGCGGCCCTTCGATGCAACGTAGTGCTCCTGCACCCTAGACATCGGTGTGCTGAGCACGGTGATCTTCGAGGGTTCTGGGCTTCGACCACGTCTTCCCCTGTATGATATGACTCAACCTGGGGGGAAGCCACGTCCCCTGGAACATTTGTACTCTCTGACGGACATAAGTCACCTTACTGGTTCTTACAGTTTTGCTATTTTGCTTCGTTCTTTTGTTTTTTCAGCAACTTTGGGGACTTGGGGTTTATGAGATTGTTTTTGGGGCTCCGCATCAGTTCATAGGCAGGAATGGCAGCAGCCCAGGCCGTGGGTCTTGGGGGACTTCGCATTTTCTCTCCGGCAGGTTTGGCAGGTGTTTACCTTAAGCAGAGTGCAGCACGCGTGGCCAGGCGCAGGTAGGCTATTCAATGCTTCCCTTTTCCCCTTGTTAGATTTGATGGGTAGGGATTTGAAAATTGTAAGCTTAAATGTCCGTGGATTGAACAACCCAGTCAAACGCGCTGCAATACTTTCTCTCTTAGAAAATGCTGAGGGGGATATCTGTTTACTGCAGGAAACTCACCTGTTGCCCAAGGACACTAAGCGAATGCGAGATAAACGCTTCCCTCTGCAGATGTGGTCCTCGGGGCTGCTAAGAAAAATGGGGTGGCGATCCTCTTTAGCGCACGGTCACAATGCAAAGTCATTTCCACAGTAGCAGACATCAAGGGCAGGTTTTTAGCAGTCCGAGTTCAATGGGGAGACACGCACATGACAATAGGGTCGATATATGCCCCAAATGAACGGCAAGAACCCTTCCTACGACTAGCACTCTCTGAGGTACTTGCCGCGCCGGATGCAGCACTCTTGGTGGGAGGCGACCTGAACGTGGTAATGGATTCCGCGATGGACAGATCAGAGCAAAGGGCGCATCAAACGGGGGCACTGTCTCAGGGAGGGAGGCAGTGGTTATCTGACTGTGGGCTGAGCGATGTGTGGCGTACAATACACCCGAACACACGTGACTACACTTACTACTCTGCAGCGCACAAAACTTATGCACGATTAGATCACTTTTTAGCCTCTCCCGCACTACGCTCTGCCTTGCACACGGCGGAGATCACTCCCCGTTCCCTTTCGGATCACGCCCTCATTTCAGTACAATTAACCTCTCATGGTGCGCGCTCTTCACCGTCGGGCTGGCGTCTTCGCGACTCCCTTCTACACTCCGAGGAGGTCACTGCTAGAATCCGGAACACTATTGTACACTACCTCGCCGACAATGATCTCCTGGGCACTCCTCTTGTGGCAATTTGGGAAGCCTTGAAACTAGTGGTGCGGGGCGAATTTATTGCGATTGCCGCTTCCTTTGCGCGTCTACGCAGGGAAAAGCGTGCAGAACTGGAGAAGGAGGTGGGAGAATTAGAAGCAGTTCATAAGAGGACTGGAGCCCCCAGAGTCTGGAGGGAATTGGAAACACGGCGGCGTATGCTAAAACACCTAGATTTAGACAGGGCAGAATATGCCCTCCTGCGATTGCGACATAAATTCTATCTCAGTGGGGACAAGGGAGGGAAAATGCTAGCACACAGATTGCGAGCGCGTACACAGATGACCGCGATTCAGGCGATTCGAGACCGGGACGCGGCGGAGAATACCACAAACACCCTCATTGCTGACACCTTTCGCCAGTTTTACCAATGCCTTTATACTAAGGGGTCCACTAATTCCCATAACATAGGGGAATACTTGAACTCCTGCGATATTACTCCTCTGGTTAAATCATCAGCGGACACATTGGACTCTGTTATTCGAATAGAGGAAGTCATCTCGGCGATTGCTCGCTTAAAACCGGCCAAATCCCCGGGCCCAGATGGCTTTTCCGCACTGTTTTATAAAACATTCTGTGTGGAGCTGGCTCCCCTTTTAACGAGGCTTTTCAACTCTTTCCTTGAAACCAAGGAAGTGACACCCACTATGTCGGAAGCGGTTATTTCTGTCATCCTTAAACCGGGAAAGGATCCTAAGGAGTGCGGGTCATACCGGCCCATCTCCCTCCTTAACGTCGACGCGAAGCTATTCGCGAGCATATTGGCAGCGCGTCTCGGTCCCTTGATGGACGGCCTGATTGATCCGGACCAAGCCGGTTTTATCCCGACACGGCAAGGAGGGGACAACACCAAACGACTTCTCCATCTCCTAGACTACATCCACCGGTCCCGTACGCAGGCCTTCTTCCTTTCCATTGATGCGGAGAAGGCCTTCGACCGAGTCGACTGGAACTATCTGTTTGAAGTCTTACGGGCTTTCGGATTCGGCGATAACTTTGTCCGGTGGGTACAGTGCCTATATGCCTCCCCTAAGGCTGCAGTGCGAGTGAATGGGTGTAAATCGGCCCTGTTCCCCATTGCCAGGGGCACGCGGCAGGGATGTCCCCTGTCTCCGCTGTTATTTGCGCTCTACATGGAGCCCTTTGCCCAACGCATACGATCTAATCCCGACGTGGTGGGTATCAAGTTTGGCGCTGACACACATAAGATTAGTATGTACGCTGACGATGTTATCCTCACACTCATGCAGCCCCAATCGACCCTAAGACATTTGTCGAGAGAGCTCCACGCTTTTGGAGAGGTGGCGGGATTCAAAGTTAATTTCTCTAAATCGCAAATTCTTAATGTTTCGATCCCCGAAGCTGAGATCCAGGACCTACAGCAGGATTTCACCTTCCACTGGGCCCCCAACGACATAACGTATCTGGGTGTTCGCCTGACCTCATCCATTACCAAAATCACGGCCCTTAACTACAAGTTATTGTTGGAACAAACGACCAAGGCATTGTCTGTCTGGTCCCGTCTTAACCTGACATGGTACGGGAGATTAGCGGCAGTGAAAATGACGGTGCTCCCACGCATCCTATATTTATTTCAAATGCTTCCGGTAACCCCCCCTCCGGGCACCCTTCGAAAATTACAAGGGCTTCTAACCAAATTTCTATGGGATAATAAGAAACCGCGACTTGCGCTATCCCTAGTAACCTCTCCGAAGGCTAGCGGCGGACTCGGCTTCCCTCTGGTGAGTGCATACTATCAGGCATCTTGCCTTCGCTATATCACAGAATGGAATAGGCCCTTGTCCAGTAAGCACTGGAACTTTATGGACCAAACTGTGGCTGGATGTAATATCTGGCGTGAGCTGTGGCTCCCGCGTAAGCACAGGGCCTGGGGCCTATACTCCTCTCCGGTTACATCGCCGACACTTAAGGTGTGGGATCAGTTGGCGCGCCAAAGGGGGTGGACTACGTTCCCCTCCCTATGACTCCTATTGTGGATAATCCTGATTTCCCACCAGGTTGTGCATCGCCAGTCTTTCACCGATGGAGGGAGGAAGGATGTAAACGGGTGGGTTCGCTCTTTGACCTAGACGGCTTGATTCCCTTTCTCCAATTGCGCACAGAGCACTATGATCTACCTGAATCAGACGCTTTCCACTACTCACAGCTTGCACACTGGGTGACGCAGCCCTCGCACTTCGCACACATGTCCCGCCCCTTGACGACATTTGAAAAGTGGCTGGTCTATAAGAAGGATGACCGTAAACTCATTTCTGAACTCTACGCTATGATCATTGCACGTCCCCAGTCACAACGCACAAGAGCACAGGTTCGATGGGAGACTGAATTAGGACGACCTCTAACACAGAAAGAATGGGAACACATCTTTTACCGGGCGCATCACACTGCTTCCAATTCTGCGGGCGGAATCTGCGTATAAAGTGGTTACTTATTGGTATTATACGCCAGAGCGCATCAAAACATGGGATAGAACTAAGTCAGACCTCTGCTGGCGGGGGTGTGGCCTTACTGGCTCCCTGGTGCATTTGCTGTGGCATTGCCCGAAACTAGTGCGGTACTGGACAGCAATTCTCGATGACCTTGATGCAGCGTTTCAGATTACATTTCCAAGAAAGCCTGAGCACACACTACTGGGACTTCCCCACACTGGGGCCTTCCCCTTGCGATCACTGAGGGGTAAGCAAATAGCCTTGGCTTTGCTGGCAGCACGGCAGGTGCTGTTGGTGCAGTGGGGGTCCACATCAATGCCGGATCCTAGCGATTGGATCCGGAGGCTTTGGCATCTCTTAGCGATGGAGCGTCTTTCGCTCCGTGTAGATGGGAAAGGATCGGAATATGCCGAAATATGGGCCCCATTCTTGCAGCTTCTTACCAAAGACATGAGGGAGGTGACATGCCCGAAATATTTACAAATACTACAACTCATTCCACTGACGCCGCCAGGTGCCTCTGTTAAGTAATGCGAAGGATACTAGCCAGGGATTGATAGTTAGGAGGAGGAAGAACAATAGGTCCTGAACTGATGCGGAGGGGGGGATAGGGGGCTAGGGCGGAGGGAGGTAGGGTTGTTTGTGTTTTTCTTTTTGGTTACAATTTGCTCTCTAAAAGTGGTATCTCAGATAAGTGCCTTATCATCGTGTCAAATTAGTAGGTGGGCTTGGTCTATAGGTACTAAACAAATTGCTTGCACCTTCATTGTCTAATTCCATCCCTTCTTTCCTTCTTTGCAAGTGTGAATTCATAGGAATGACTAAAGAATGCTCTTCAATTTTCTGATTCTCAAAGACTGGTATTACTGGACCTATCGTTACTGGTACAGTTACAGCTTCCATATTCATCGTTAATTCTCTTATCTTTTCAGTTAATTCTCTTGTGGTTTTTGCTAATTCAGTTGTATTGTCACTTTCTATCTTCTCATTTTGTGGACTTTTCAATTGATCTTGTGACCTATTTATCTCATATCCTCGTTCGGGATTTTTATTCCTCCCAGTTTCCATTGGCGGTGCATTAGGTGTCACCACCGCAGAATTCTGTTGGTATGGAGGTGGGTTTCTGTTTAAAATATCTTCCAGCAATTCATCTTCCATCTCACTACCACCATACCCATACTTTTCATTAACCACATGTTTCTTTTTCTCTGTACACTTTCTCGTTGCTTCTTCCTCAACTGTAAAAGCTGGAAACAAACCTCCTGTCATATTAGCATATCTCCAAAGCTTTATTCTGTCCTCATGATTCACTCCCCATAACCTTCCGGGCACAAACTCATGATTCTTTAATCCTCTGAATCTCTCTCGTTCATACATCTCATCTTCCCATTCACTTAAAGCTTCAAACTGTGTCGGTCTAGGTTTAGGTTCAAGCGTCGCCATCTTCTCCCTCAAATTCCGAAGTACAGCTACACTAAATGAACCATTCTCAGGAAAAGCCAATGCTCCATCATTCTTAGTATATTTAGTCCAATTTTCTAACCATATGCAGGTATGATATCCGTACTTCAACATCATGTGCGAAGCTGGTGATTTCGGCGGAGGAATTACTTGTCCCTCTCTAGTCACTACCTTTTTGTCTTTCTTAAAAAAGTTCTTAACTTTCGACATCCACGACGTTTTCTCTCTACCATACTCATAATAAGCCATGATTCACAATCTCTTTTCCTTCTCAAAAGTCAGCGATTCAACACTGTTCTCTATGCGTTATTTGGACCTATCCCAGCGCGACTCACACTAACGCTCCAATCCTAAACTTTCAAGTCACTGGTTTATCCGACCAATCCTTGCGCGACTCACACCAACGCTCCAATCAGAGCGGCTTCTGTATAACAGCGCACTGTCCAATCCCAGCGCGGCTTTTTGTCTACGTCAGTTCTGCTCCTGTTTCTGTATGACTAGCGCACTGTCAAATCTCAGCGCGGCTTTTTGTCTACGTCAGTTCTGCTCCTGACCCCTCCTTTACAAAATTTATCGCCAATTTATTTTTCAACAGTTCTTTGTTAGTTACGACATTAAAAACACATTTCCATTGTCTGATTTCGCTAAACAAATGTGACAGTTTATTCTAGCTCGCAAGAATACAGTTTTGTTCGATAAGTGTAGCACTTCCCTCTACCTTACCCTTCTTTCAAGCAAGGAGTAAACCCGTTTCTCTGGGGATAAAACACATGTGGAGACTACACTGCTCCTGAGAATTAAGGCCAGAGTTTCACAAGAAAACCGGTTGCTATTTCACTCATACACCTTTTATACGGAAAATGTCCCTATCATAACACAACCTGTGTTATCACCAATATGAACTCAGACAATGCACTATTCCATGTGACTTCTCTTGCCACACGTGTTCCACTTCCTACTTCCCGGAAGCGTTAAAACTTTGACTTACATATAACATAACGTGACTCAACATAAAGTGTTAAACATGAAATAATCAATAATCACCAAACTAATCTATAGTAACCATAACTCTGCTACCAAGAAATCTGATCCAGCGCTATCAATAAAATTTCTTCTCCTAGATGCTTTGGACGTCCAGGTACAAATATCCCTCTTAAACACAACTATATCCATATGACGGTGGGGCCCATAACACCGCATATACATTCACTCTCTCCTATATTCCCTGGATTTCATCCGTCCTTACCTAGGAGAAAACAGTTAAATGATTCGCTGGAAGGAGTCGGGATACCTTTTTAAAACGACATAATACTTCTCATTGCTTTTAAAGTATTCCGCTCATTGGTCGATGGACCAACTAGTAGGAATCAGTTGATGGTGATTAAGACCAGCTCAATCACAATAAACCTTTAAACATTTACATTTATCATTGAGCTAAAGAACCACTGAGTCATTGTTTTATAGATAATAAAGTTTATATAAATTTTAGAAGCATGAATAAGTTTCAGATTTATTATTCAGGTTATTACATTTAGCATCATTATAAGAATAAATTGAAATTGCAATGCATACCTATTAGATGGAAAAATAAAGTTAGTCACAGCAAGAACTCCCGAAAGATCTATCTATCTGTCCTGGAAAACAGGCCTTCTCGTTCCTTTCCCCTTTAGTATTTTAAGAATAAAAGTCTAATAGTTTAAAATGGAAAAATCTATTAGGAATAAAAGGTTCTCCAATAGCAGCGTCTCATGCTCAATCAAAAATATAAAATATCAGCAGTAAAACCAAAAAAGGGAATAGCAGCAGCAGCATCCCGCATCAACCGCATCAAAACGCAACAAAACGCAACAACCCCCTCCCTAAGAGTAGGTCTTCTTATACCCTAATTCTAGCTTACTTAGTGAAAATGTTACATCTTTATGGCGAGATTCTCTTTAATTGGTCCATTCGGGTCAGTATACATTTCATTATGAATATCCTTGTTTCAACCAGTTCTTTGTGGAAAGTTCATACTTCTGTCGTTTCTCACGGGTTCATGACATTACCCATCCGCTCTTTCATTTCAAACTGTATCCTTTTCTGATACTTTTAGGTTGAACAGTTCTTTGTCCATTCACATATTCATTGTGACTTCTCACGCTTTTCGCTGTCCTTTGGCACACGTTTATGTGATAAGGTCATCACAGCCTTGACCACGCTTCCATCCTAGGCTTTGGAACGATCACATGATCCCTCTTGTTCACGGCCTTTCTCTCTTTTCATAACCCTCTCTCTCGCGCCTGCGTATTCTATCTCATGGCGGCCATTTTATATCGCAGCTCAACAGGCCTAAGCGCACTATTATAAAGATAAACAAAACATAGTTAAGAATAAAGAATATAAACCCTTTCGTTTCCTCCCGTCATTCTACGTACCCCAATTAGGTATTACCTAGCAAAAGCGACATATAAAGCCATCCCTTACTTACCAACGCTTTACTTTGCCACTACACAGTTTATTTTCAAGCACGAATCATGCATTTATTATTCTAGTTAGTATGCAATTATTAGACTTATGTTATCCACGTTAACAATTATAAGTAAATTAGTTTGCACATAAATAGCGTGTTACCTTTAACTCTTTACATGTAACATACATGGTTGGTTATTTACTAAGACGAACTTGTATATTAATTATTTAACGTAAATATTAGGAGGTTAAAAAATTTTCATTTACCCTGCTCCATCACAAACAAATGCTTTTTTTTGTAAAGGTGCCACATACCATGCTTTCACTTTAATGGCGGCCACGCACCTTTCTTTAGACACTGATCGTCATCCTCTTTCTAAGCACCAAAAAACGTTGGTGGATGATAGTGCCTAGGCACGTGGAGATAAATCGATGCGTTCAAGATCTCACAATAAGATGACTGGGGCAGCCTGAACTAAATGTCCTGCTGCTTTTAATTTAGCATCGATCCTGCGATTAATCACGAATAATTCAACACATATTATATAGGGACATTTACCACCTAATAATTTACAAAAAACGGGAGCACTTTCTACCATAAGCAGCTTGTTGGGGGAGTGTAAATAACATGCATTGATTAAAGTCCATCTTTCGAGGGTGCTGAATTCTGGCCCGAACTGCATCTCTGAGGCCCATTACTCAGCCGCAACCTTTCATACTCCCTTCTGAAGCAATTTCTTGCTTGGCAGCCTTCATATCTCGAAGGTCTTTCAGGCTGTAAAGGTGGCGACCTTCATGCAGTCAGAAAGTCTCCTCTTGTGACACAGAATCTCTCCTCCAGGTCAAATAGTTCATTGGAGAAAATATGTGTGATATCTGCAGGTCACAGGTTCACGTACCAGGGGGGCCATGTCAGCATTTTATCCTGCCAAGGTGGTTAATAGAGATGCCTTGAGTTAGGTAATAGTTCAATGCGTTTCTTAAAGTAGTATAAAGCTCTGGATCAGTGGAAGGAGGCAATATACGAGTATTACTTTCTGCACTTCTTCCGTACAGGAGTTTCAGTAGATAGACTCAGTTCCGGATTACCAAATAGGCAAAGTAGGCACCGTCCTATGGGCCCCACTCCTTTTAGGGTTCCCGCAACAACGGATCAAAATAATATTTATTTAATCGTGAAAGAAAATTAAAAAGTTTTGTTGGTTTATTAAAACTTAAAAACATTTTTTTTCTTTAATAACATTAATAATTGTTAATGTTTAGTTTTGTGTAATAAAATTGGTTTATTGAAATTGTTGGTTGGTAAAATTAAAAATGTATTAAGAGATAATTTGCGAGGGGGCCCCGAAATTTCGACTGCCTAGGGGCCTCCACAAGGTTTAATCCGGCACTGCTGCAACCCAAGTGCATTGAAGTCTAAATGAAGTAAAGGGACGGAATTGCAGATTTTGCCAGAATTTGCTCTTCCTGGTTCCGGGTCATGTATCGGGTGCACTGTCCCAGTGTGCACCGCAGCGCACTGGAGTCAGTGCTGCAGTGAAAGACAGATGGAGGTTTAAAAACCTGATGCTCTCTCTGTCACTGCAGGCAGCAGACAGACTAAGTTCAAAGAAGGGCTGCAGTGTGTGACTGCCAGTGGCGGCTGGTGACTTTTGAAAGTGGTAAGGCGTAAAGTAGGTGATGAGTTTGATTTTAGCGGGTGAATCGACTGAGCACAACTTCCATAATATATCTATCCGTTCAGTTTCGGAAACTAGAGGGCCAAATGGTACCTTTTTCAACATTGTTTTGATAAAGAATTTGCTTGAAAATCAATAAACAAGCAGTAAGTAGATAGTACTAAGAAAGAGTAAAGGCCTCTGCACGTGCTCAAAGAGGGCCCAGACCAATTTTCATTTAATATATGATATTTGGAAGGTGAATTTAATTGTGTTTGATGTGTTCATTGAACACCTCCAACATAATTAAATAAAACATTCAACATTAAAATGATGTGCCAATTACGACCCAATTTGAAATATTAAACCCCTGCACCAGCTCTCACCCACACGCTCTACGAATTGCCCACTTAAAACATGAGTAACAGCCAAGAAAGGATTGCTCAGATTGCCCAATGTAAATAACTAACTTTGGGAACTGCGGAAAGAAAATGGTAAAAACTGTGCGGTCCAGAAAGCAGAGGTAAAGAATAGGTGCAGATTAATAGTTGAACACGGGCTGCTGTGGTGCGTGTGAACAGGCCGGCTCCCAGTGAGCAGGTAGACCGGAATTGTAGTATACAATTCAATGGCTGCAGGCAATCACGTGTAAGTGGATGCGGTACCATGGTAGCACTGCTGCAAAACCGGCCCCCAGTGACGAAACTGGCCCAGACGGGCGCCAAACCGGCCCCCACCCCTCCGGCCCACCGAGGAAATGCCCGGTGCCCGCTACGGCCAGTCCGGCCATGCTCCCCTTCCCGCCCACCATCTTCATTCTGCTCTACTGTAAAACAAGGCACAGCTATGGGCTATATTGGCCCACTTCCGTCAAACAAATGCCAGCTGATAGCTTAATTGACTGATAAAGAGTGACAAGAGGGAAACAACATACATAACAGGCATTTTTTTCACAATTTACATTTGCCAATTCTCAGATTTATAAAGGTGAAAAAATGTGCCTTGTGTAACCTTGAGTAATATTTCTCAATTTGCAGTTTCCAAGTCTGAAGGTTCCCTTTGTGCAGCGGGGATTAATCGTTGATCACTTCTCCTAAAGCATCTGTTTTATGCAGTGCATGCAGGCGGCGTATAAAGCTCATAGGGTACACAATTGTTATGTTTGGAATTCAGATGTAACCCCAATGAAAGAATAAAATGCGCACTACAATCACAGCCAGACTGGGAAGAGAAACCAGCCCTGGCAATTCCACTCGACCGGCCCAGGGGGAGGGGAGTTTGTGGCCCTAAGAAGCTCTAGTTGTGAGCACCCATGCCGCTTTTATTTTGTTGCAGGGGGCTGATATTGCAGCACTGCTGCAAAACCGGTCTCTAGTGACAAAACCGGCCCCCACGGCCACAAAACTGGCCCTCACACTTCCTGCCCACTGGGGAAACGCCTGGTGCCCGCTTTGGCCTTTCTAGCCCTGACTACAATACAGTGGTGTATGCTTCAAGGAGCTAGTTAGTAACAGGATAACCAGCCAGCACATAGCCGAATTAACAAATTTAAATTGTGTTGGATGCACACATTAAGCAGTTTATACCCTTATATGATGACATTTTAAACATTTCTTAAAATTGAAAGTCAAATATTGTACTTACCTGGCACGTAACCATTTTCTGTCATCCTCATCCACCTGCCCCCGCGTTGCCGTGCCTGCCCATGTGCATGCTGGGCCAACGTAGACGTGGTGCCAGCCAATCCAGACCCTGCTCTCATGCTATTTATGATAGTAAAGAGCATAAGAGCAGCGCTGGGACTTGGCAGAGCAGGTTAAACCAACGCTCCATCGGAGCCAGGGTGGCTGTGTCTGTGCAGTCCCTGGTTTCCTGACAGTGTAGAATAGTGAAGGCCTGGACTGCGAATGTCAGGCTGGACACAGCCAGACTCCTGTCCTGTCAAACATGCGCACTGGAACAACCCACTTCGGATCGATGAAACCACGCCCTAAAGGAAGCAGACTGTTACACCCACATGGGGGAAAGAATAAATGTTTTTTAAGTATGAGCTAGAGCTAAAAACAACATATGTGGTGTTTTTGTGGCCGGCGGCGGCTGCAGTGAGTGGGGCAGCCGCTGCTGGTGACTGCCTCCCTGAGATGTTGTGGGTGCAAAATGTAAGGGGATTTACCAGCCCCTTTTGTTACACAAAAGTACCAAGAGGGTGCAAAAATAGGTGCAAACACTCATTACACCCCAACATTTTTTTAATGAAACCCAGATGGCAGTACGGTATCTTTACTATGTAAGAATAAGATTCAATTCTGGGGCTTGTTTTTCACATGTAGGTTTTTTATTGTTCCAATTCTAGTTTAATCCTTGAGGGACTGAAAGAGAATGGAAGAAAAATGTTTTGAAATAAATAAGTTTGCTCCACTTAGTATTGTCAGGAAACTGAATGAAATTTAAATGTCTAATGTTATTTTAGTGTCTGCATTATACCTCATTTTATACAAATATTATTTACACTTTTACTTAGGGTAAAAAGAAAACATTTATATGCAAAAAAAGTATTATGAAGACACATGCTCTTATCTGCCATATTGGCACAATCCTGATTTATATATGTCATTAGAACATGGGTATCAATATGTAAATGAAAGATGCTGTAGAAAGAACAGTACAAGATGGCAAGCATCGTGTCCTGCTAAGAAGCTGGAACGCCAACCCAGTCTATATCCACAGGATCATCCCTTCTCCATTTTGAAGCATGCTAAAACCCAGTGTCTCCATGTAATCTGTTGATAAGTCAACCATGCCGAGTTCCCACTCCATGAGTCCAACCTCTTTCCAAAGACCCCCCTCCCACCAATTCTGACCCAGATCTTTGCAGCTCTCTTCATCTCCCTATAAGCATTCTTGGCTGCTTTTCCCTCTATTCTGACCTCTAAACTTCTCTGCTGGATTTCTGCCCTTGGCGTCTTCTCTCTAGCTGCAAGGTTTCCCAGGTCCATGTGTGATGTGTTGCTCCAGTCCAATTTTTTTTCTTTGAGTTCTGGGTCTTACTGTCCTGCTTTATAATGCACGTTACAGTTCCATATGTGAATAAAAGCTACCTATGTGAGTATTCCTGGGACCCTGCGATGGCCGTGGACTGCTGGCATGTCGGGTAAGTTCCTAACACAGTGGGTCATCTGCACCAAACACACGAGTCACCCTAGAGGGCAATAATACAGCTTTTTAAAAGGTTTACTGATTGGACTAGAGGTTAGTTTTTTTGGTTGAACGGTTACTAATTGCACTGATGGTGTTTAGTAACAGACAGCCGAAAGCTACCTGCGCATTATCATGCACTTCAACTGCAAAGCCATTTATCAGATCTGGCATTAGCCAACACTTCTAATTTTATTAAAATGATATGTACAGATTACTCATAGTGGCTTTTAGCCAGCCCTTTTAATCCATTGGTCTTTTCTTGAGGCATTCATATTTTTCTTCCACTCATAGCTGCTTACAGCATGGGGAAGTGGGTCAGCCCACTTCAGCAATTGGCTAACTTCACTGTGAGCGACGTCATTCTGCTCTTTCACAAGGAACACATCTGCACACAAACTAGTTCCCTTCGGTGCCAGGCATTTCTATCGCATTGTGTGCTTTTTAAGATCAAAAATATATTTGCTTTTAGCCATGTTTTTTTTTAACATTGACGAGGGCCACGCACCTTCCCTAACAATAACATTTTGCAAAAACCATGACAAAAAAACCAAACACTGATAAAGACAAAAGACTGGCTTTCAATGTAGAGCTATTGGCTTTGCCAAGGCTTATTAAATTTGACTCTTGTTGAACTGCCTAAATTATTTGTTTATGATTTAATAAACAACGGAGTATTGTAAGTTATCTTGGAATTCCAGGTCCTGAATATGGAAGTTGTTTATAGTCTTGAAACTCCCCTGTATCATGCAATAACCTTATATAATACATGGGATTCTGCAATTCCTGTATAAAAACCATTCTCTAATTTCTTTACAAAAGGTGGCTTGTGACGCACCCAGTCGCCTATTATAAAGAAATGACATAGCCACACAACTGTAATAGTTTATTACAGTTGAGTTCTGACATCACAATTCCTGCTACCAGAGGCAGCAGCCGAAGGGTAAGGCAGGGCAGCTCACGGAGCAAAATTAAAGCTGTGTTTAGAGAGAGAAAATGAAGAATTTTTTTATTTCCCTGATCTGTTTTTCTAGCTGTACAGTGACAAGCGGGAAAGAGATATTTATTTCAACGTATTTAACTTTTTGCACTCCTTAAGTGAATATAGGATAGTTAGAATCGTTCTTTATATTTCTACACATTCCAAAAGACTGTGCCTTTAAAAAACAACAACCCAAAAAACTGACTTGCATTAAACTTATTCTAATATATTTTTGCCCAAAAAATCTAACAGCTTTTTTGATGTGTTTAAGTTTGCACTGTGGATTGTATTTTAATTCTTCATGTTTGCAGCAGTCTTTCACTTTCCTATGAAAGAGCTATGCACCAAGGACTTAAATGGCTTGGGAGAAATGTGATGGTGCAATCATGTATTATAAGGAATAAAGTACACCCTGCCTTACACAATAAGAGTATTTCAAGTCACCTCAGAGCTCTATAACCATATAAAGGAACTCGTCCCTTCAACCTTGTTCCTCTATATAGTCTTGGAACTCCTCTGTGACTTGCAATATCCTAATAATATAAGACAAAGGGTACTTTATCCCACATATAATATATACTTGAGGTACTTTCACATGTATAATTTGCCATTTTCAATGCCACTTCATTCTTTGTAGGAACTCTGCTTCACTCTAGTTGTGACTCTTCTTTTGGCAGATAATGGAATTTCACTTCTAAGCTGTTCTTTTTTGTCATATTTCTGCCTTTTGTAAAAATGCCCCATTGACACCTTAATTCTGCTCATGACGTTTGGGTCCATTGCGTTTCTTACTCGTATCTTGGATTTTATTTATTGTTGTTTATATTGTATTTATAAGTTATATGAAAATATATTATTTGCTCTGTTGCTTCTGGTAGTGATGCAGGTGCTAAACAAACACAAATCGTAGAATTCAATTGAATACCTATCAGGACCGCAGTGGACGGGTTTCTATGTTAGTTTAACACCTAATTAGACACATACAGGGGCGGGGAGAGGGGAGGGGCACTAGTCAGGATACCAGATTCTCCTACAAAAATACATTAATTATTTACGTGGTCCGCCACACTGATTGATAACTGTGTCATCCAGTCTGGGCACTGATCCAATGAAGCCCAGAGGACGGCTCTGACTGATCCAATAAAGTGACGGACGGAGAGGTGCAGAAAAGCAATATTTTATAATAATGCTTTTGTTGCAACGGTGGAAAATCAAGCCTTTTCTTTCAACAAAACATCTTCCGCATAATATACAGATCATCCCTTGTGATACTCTAAATATAAAGAAACCACAAGTGAACAGGCGTTGGACTATATCTAAAGAGTATGGAAATAACCATCCCCAACACACATGCATGCAAGCCAGTGCACACACACATCCCCTATAGCGCTTCAGAAATGCCCTAAAAACTCACCTGTAAAAAATTAGGTTATTGGTCGAGGGGGGGTCGAAGCCCCACTCAGGCAACAACCACAATCCTGGTGTGGGTGAACCACCAAAGTCATTAAATTAACCTGTGCTTAACCCTCTGGTAGCTTGGTACAGAAGCAGTCAGGCTTAATTTCGGGGCAATGTGTAAAGTAGCTATGCAGCACACAAACAGAAATAAAGTGAAAAACACAGCTCAATAAAAAACAAACAATTTGGAAAAATTGAGTAAATTGTAATAAATACAATGATACCAGAATAGCAAAAATCCAATCAGGAGAACTGGAGATATTGAATTTGAAAATTTTAGGTCAGAATAGCACAAAAAGGCATAAAGTGCCAACCGAGGGTATGTGGTCGTGTTAGACCGGGACAAAGTCACAAGTTCAGGCCAACTGCGATGGAGCACAAGCCAAGCACAGGACCAAGGTCGGCCCAGGGGAGAAGTACCTTATGTCCTTGATGCGAGGTCTGAATGGCAGTGCTTTGTGGGGCTTCACATTGCTCTCCGTCGATTCTGATGATGCTTTCCACTGTGTGGTGAGGCTTTGCGGGGCTTTGCGTTGCTCAATGTTGGTTCCGATGAAGCTCTCAGCTGGGCGGTAAGGCTTTGCGAGGCTTCTTGTTGCTTGGTGTCGGATCCGATGAAGCTCTTAGCGGGGCTGCGATACTTTGTGTTGCTGGGCGTCGGTTCCGATGAAGCTTTCAGCTGTACGGTGAGGCTTTGCGGGGCATCACACCGAATTTCATGGAACCTTCAATTACACAAGAAAGAGTTCTCTCTGATGCCAGCTAAGGGCACCTCTGGGGGAACAGGATTCAGTCCAGCAGAGGCCAGCGTTAGGGTCCAGGTCCAGTTGCAGCAGGTCAGTGGGGCACTTGCAGGGAGGCCTCTGAAGCTTACACAGGAGGCCAGCCAACTGACCCTTGGAGTCACTCTGGGTAGCCTGGGATGAAGGCAAGCTGGGTACAGTCCCTCCCCATTCATCCTCCCAGGATGGTTCATCCTGTCCACCCCTTAGGCCCTTCTGTTTTACTGTCAAGAAGCAATACACAAAAACCCAACAGCAGAGCAATTCACTGCCTTGTGACCCAGGGCACTGGCAGAAGGCACAGATATTTGGGATAAGAAAATGTCAACTTTAAGTGGCATTTTCAGAATTGTGACTTAAAATCCGACTTTACCATTTAAGAGGATTTTAAATTGCAATTCATTTGAGTCTAAACAGCATATCTCTATCTACTCCCAATCCAAAGTTGGCACTTATATTAATACAGTAACCCAGTGTTCGTCAATGAGAGGTATGCCACACAAGAGTGAAAAACAACTTTAGGGAGTTTCCCCTGCCAGGACAAGTAAAACATAAGTACACATGTCCTACTTTTTAAATACAATGCACCCTGCTCTATAAGCCTTTAGTACCTACCTTATGAGTGATTTATAAGTATTAAACAGTTTATTTGGCCAGATTGAAATGACAGTTTAAAACTGCACTAAAGGCTACAGTGGCAGGCCAGAGACATGCTTTACAGTGCTACCTTAGTGGGTGGCACAATATAGCCTTATAGCCCGCCGTAGGGGGCTATACCGGCTATTAAAGGCCCGCTCCAGCGTTAAAGGCCCGAGCCGAAGGCGAGGGCCTTTAACAAGGGAGCGGGACTTTAATAGCCGGTATAGCCCAGCTATGAAGGGCTATAAGGCTATTAGGAACATTCTGCCACTAGAGGGCAGAATGTTCTAACAAATAAAACAAAGGCCTCTCGGAGCCCGAGGGGGTTTAAATCCCCTCGAGCTCCGAGAGGCCTTTGTTCACAGCAATAGCTGTGAACAAAAGCAACATTGGAATGTTGCTCTGCGGGGCCTTTAATGGCCCGTAGAAGCTTGGAGCACTCCATTGTATTCAATGGAGTGCTCCACATTCCAATGTTCTAATGGGTGTTGCAGTCCCACTAGTAGCATTTTTAATTTACAGGCCCTGGGTACATGTAGTACCATTTACTGGGGCATGCAAATAAATTAAACATGCCAATTAGGAGTAGGCCAATTTTGCCATGTTTGAAAGAGAGAGCACAATCAGGGGTGTAGCTTGGTCAGTAACATTGGGGAGTGTGAGCTTCATATTTCCCAACAATCGCGCTGGTTGAAATATATCATAGGAGAAGCATGGCAGGAGGGGGCCCTTGAGGAGCAGTAGGAACGGAGAGGAGTGCAGATTGTGAGGGGTGCTTATAACTCAATATTTTGTAAAATAGCCTATTTTAATACCTTTATAACAGAGACAAGTGTGTGTGTTTGTGTGTGCGTATGTGTTTTTGTCTGCATATGTATGCAAAAATCTCAAGGGAAATCTGACAAACACCTCACCATACCCATAAAGCACCTGTACCCAACTATTTACTACAGAATACATTTATTAAGGGGGTGTAACACCTCAAACTCCCCCCTTAAGCTAAACCCCTGCGCACAAGCACTTTAGCTGTGGTTAGCAGGGCTAAAGTGTGCAGAGTTCTAATGCCAACAAATATGAATTCAGGAAATGGGTGGAGTGAAGGCAAAATTTGGGAGAATATCATGCCAAGGATGTCAGGTCTAAAATCACCTGTTTATATGTATGTGGTATTTGTATAGCGAGAACCTAACCGAGAGGCATCAAAACGCTCGACAGGGTCAAAGACAGATATGATAATCATATAAGACACAGTCACTGATTGGGGGGGTGTAGCTGGCTTCTGACAGTGGCAAAGGACTGTCACAGCATCGTGGTGTAGTGTTCTTTAAAGAGGTGGGTCTTCAGCTCTTTTCTAAACTGGAGTAGGGTCAGGCAGTCATGATGAATACAGGTATATGTAACCTCTAATATGTAACCTCTTCTCCATCGTTCTACTGCCAAGAGACGGATTGCTGCTTCCTATAACGCTCCACTCTCCTCACCCTAATGTAGTGTCAGAGTGGGGCAAGAAATAGTGCCCATGCACCAAAATAAAAGTATCCCACATTAGTGAATCGGATAGCTAAAAAAATGGCCTGTGTTTGCAAATTGGGGCAGTTTCGACCTTGTAAAGACACGCTGTATAAGTGTTTTGCAACATATGGGCAACTGCATGCATTTGTGCTTGCTGCAGGCAATGTTTGCTTTAATATCAGGGAAATCAACATTAAAAACCATCCCTAAAGAGCATAAAACAAGCCCACAAACTGCTAAAACAACATCCCACACACTGATCTAACAGATCAACCCATCGAGCACTGCCTGATTGGACTATAAGGAGGGACGCTTGAATTATGCGATTGTGCGGCGGCAGCGATTTTTGCATAATCATAGATTAGCCGCATTTGCCACATAATCCGTCATCTGCTGTATAATCTGCAGATTTTAACTAAAAAAAACTTTGCTTCTAGCTCAAGCAGTTCAAAAGTTATTAAAAACACAGTGACACGTGTTGCCGCGCAGTGGAAGGCTGTTTGAAAAGGTTTACTGGTTGTTTATTGCTATATGTGGGTGTTAAAATGAGGTGCAATCACTGCCCAGACAGTGTTAACAAGTGTAAAAATTGGAAAATAATGAAGTAATGCTATCACAGGTAAACATCCTTTACAACGACTGCGTTACAATGCATGCTGTTACCCTGCATTTTTTACTTCGCAAAATCTTTTACAACGCAGGGCTTTACACCGCAAACCATGGAGTTAGAAAAGTAAATTGCGTTGTAATGGACAATGTGCTGTAATGGATTGCGTTGTAAAAGATTTTGCGGGGTAATGGCATGCGTCGTAAAAGCGTGCGGGGTAAAGTGTCATATTCGCTTTCACAAAATGTGGTACATTACGCAGCATAATTAACTCGCATTGTACGAAAACATCCAATAAAAAAGGCGTTAGATATTAGCAGTAATGGAAAAGCTAAAATGTATTTAAATGTAAGAATTACATTAGAAAGAAGGTGAATTGGGAGTGCTGAGGGGAGGTAATCGCTGCACAAATAATGTAAATAAGAAAATGAATACATTTAAAAAAATGTGACAAGTTTAGGCGATGGTGGTACTTACATACTAATTTTTAAAAAATCAACACTAACCCTGGCATTCCTCAAAAAATACACCAGTTATTGTTGTAAAAAATTTATTTTTTCAAAAAGAAGCTCTTTGAAATTAGTTACTATGAGATTCATTTCAGATTGATTATTGGCCCCGAAGAAAACAGAGCTTTGCATCCTGTATCCCAGAAACAGGCCACACACCCCTTTCTCAATCTACAAAGCGTCGCTGTTCCTTGGGCCTAGTGCTATACAATGCTTATTCTTTCAGTGCACATGCAGTGGTTGAAGTGGGCGGAATTGGCAGGGCGTGCCTCTACTTTTAAAATTTATTAGGACCAGTTCCCCTACTTTTTTATTTTAAAAATGCATCCCAGGACGGCAGAAACAGCCAACGCCTGTAGATAAGACTCAGCCGTAAGTGGCTTTTCGGAGACAGAAAGGGACTCTGTTTCTTCCTTCTCGCCCAGAGAAGACATGGACAGTGCCCACTTCTCCTGCTCTGTCGTTGTCAGCTGCCCCCCTCTCTCTCTTCCTCTTCTTCCCTCTCTTTCTGTCTCAGTCTCGCTTCTCCTCACTTGCTGACTGAAAACCGTGACTTTAAGACACTGCTCTTACCCTCTCTTTCCTCTCCTTCAAACGTTCCCCTGTGAAATGGATCCAAAAAAGAAACACTTTGGCTGGAAATGTCGTCTTTTTCTGACATTTATCTATTCCAAAGTGCAGCCACAGGACGGAGAGACAAAAAGGTTAAAAATGCGAAAAATAACTAAATAAAGCAGAGTGGTCGCAAAGTGACCAGATTGGTTTTATTCATACCCAAACACATTAGCGCCACTTTACAACGTTTGCAAGTGAAGCGCTACTTTCAGTTTCTCATCTTTCTTTGAACAACATCGTTTTACCCCGGCGGGGTAGTGCACCATTCCTAGAGGTACTTCAATACCTGGTTGATGCGTGGAGTGGAAAACGTTTAATGTTATCCTTATCAGCTGTTTTCAGTATTTTAGTTTATAAAATGTGTACCAGGGCTCTGTGTTCAGGGATGTGATCTTTTAAAACTACACTACTAAGGATATAAGCAATGGACATTAAAACGGGTCCTTTCCAGGCCCTGTAGTCATGTCCTTAACTTTTCAGGCAAAAATACTAATTGATTTCTGAATAATGAGCGTAAAAGCGCTAAGGTAACCATGTTGTTCCTGGTTATGTTTCACATGCTTTACTTAACCTTGCATTCCCTATGACTGTTTGCTTTTTCCATGATGTTTTCACTTTTTTTTTCAGGCAGCATATTACTTTTATCTAGTGCATATTTTGAATTGAGTCGCCCCAGGTGTTTAAAGCAGGGTACAAATGGGTTGTAGCTGAAGGCAGTGCGAGTTTCTCTCAGTGGGGCAGTACGGTGTTCATCGGGGGAGAGGATGCAGCACTATGGCCAGAGCTGCTGAATTTAGAACTGGGGAACCAGGTTCAGTCTTCATGACCAGTTCACCAGACCACACTCCTGAGGGAGCACATTCCCTTGCTAGACCTTAGAAGGCCCGCAAGACCTTAGAAGCCCTGGTGTCTTTACACCAGCAGGTGGACCCTAGCAGTGTCAAGTGTGAGTTAACCTTTGAAGGCCTGTCCACCACAATTCATACTGAAATTCACCTCCAGTCTTGCGGGCAGGCCTACGAAGCAGCACACCCTAGAGCAACAGTGACTCGGTCACTGAGGTCACAGGACCCTTGAGGCCAGTCCGCCTCACCCCTTAGTTCCTCCATTGGCCTGGTTTCAGCAGTAGTGGTGCAACTCACCAGGGATCGGCAATGCAGGATTTGCACGCACACCAAACTAAGTTCACAGACTCTCTGCTTCGCGCACAATCACTTTTAACATGTGCTGCCTGTTTTGGGGCCACTGGAATTATGTAGCAATGGAGGACAAAATTATGTCGCAGTGTTGAGTAAATTATGCAGCAAAAAAAAAAAAAAAGGCTGCAGGGTAGTGCGGTACAATTTCTGATACTTTATTATTTTGTCATTTTTATACATACTCTCCAAAGATTTTGCCTTATAGTACCAGTGTAACATACAAATGCAGCAGTGAGAAAGGTAACCAGTCAACCATTGCAAAGGGCCCTCTACTTCGCAGCAACACAAGCCACATTTTTTTGTAACTTTTGATCCGTTTGAGCTACAAACATTTTTTTATTAAAATCGTCAGATTATACAGCAGGTGATGTATTATGTTGCAAATATGGCAGAGCCATAATTATGTGGAAAACATTTGCAAACTAGGGTATTTTGCCATTCATGTTTGAACTGCTCTGGTGGAAAAAGGGAGGAGAAGTGCTGATGACAGAAACTGCATAGCTTGGAGACAAATGGCTTGTGATTCCACTTTTAAGTGTATTTGGGACATTCTGTGATTGGAAACATATCCCACTTTGTGAATGTATTTTAAGATCAATAACTCATTTTAAACATTAAATAAACATGTGTATCCATTGGATGAATTAAATAACGTAATAAGCTGTAACTGGTCAATAAAATGCCAAATAAATACAAAAAGTTGGGATGTTTTGCTCTTTCTGGCCACACTTCTGACTCCGCCCACTGACCCAATTCTCAGGTTATTCCTGCCCTCTGATTCTCTGCCCACAGTTCCCCTACTTTTTTCCCCACTTCGACCACTGTACACATGTTAACATCTGTATTTGTTAAATTTATATTTTCGCCTGGAAGTAATGATGTTTGGCCTGCAGGTCACTGAAACGGGAAGCATCTCCTTTCACACAGGAAGCTGCTTGATCAGAAAAAGTCAACAAAACCGTGCAAGATAAAGAGGGGATTGAGCAACGAATATTCCACACTCTTCTTTTTGGGAGACTTGGTAGGGCGTCACAAGAGTAGAAAAATGGACAAAATGTCAGCGGCCCTCTCTTTCCATGGCCCCGCGATCCGTTAGTAAATTTTGTTTAGAGATTATTATTTGTAAGCAGGCTTGGCGTCTTAAATAACAGTGAGGTAGCTTAGGTGGCCCTACCCTAAATGGCGCCAGAAGCTATGCTTTATCTTTAATAATATTTAGTGCCAAATTTTGCCAAAACTGGAGGACGTATTTGGAGGATCCCACGCAGCTTTGAGCCCAGGCCTCGTAATCATTTCTTATAAGCCTGTGCAGTGACTAGCACTTAAGCGATCTTGATCAGAATATTGGGCTGGTAATTTATAAGTTTAAAATAAATGTTCCCTTTGGTCAATCTAATAAACCCTGTTTCATACCACATATATTGCCACATTCATACCTGGAGATATTAATAATCACTGTTTTTGAAATATATTAAAGCACTTATATGCAAAAGAATTAATAAAGAATATTTTTTAATCAATAAAAAACTGTACAGATTCTGAAGCCCACAGGGACAATTCATAAAATAGTTAAAATACACATTCTAGACACAAAACTTCCTATATTAAAAAAACAATTTCATAAGTCAGAACATCCTACCTTAATCACAAAATGAAAAACATAAAAGGAGAATATACAAAGACAATCAATTTTGTCATACAATATGTTAATTTGGAGATACTCTAGATAGCAAAAAGCATGGGTCTAAGTTCCCTGTCTATAATTGACTGCTATCATGCCCAAATTTAACACCATAAAACACTAGGCGTCGACGCGTTTCAGTGGCTCTCTCAATAGGACCACCTTCTTCAGGACAAAAATATTTTCGCCTTTGCAAACGGGTCTTATCTCAAATGCAAAGACCACCTATTTTGAGAAAATAAAGAATTCCTTAAAAAAAGATATATAAATATATATACACATATCTCAAATACAAAGAGGAGTTTGTTATAATCTTTTTAACATATTATATAATGTCACACTTTAGTCAAAAAGTCTTATTAAAGCTCTACAATTTACATGTATAAGTGCTCTAATTGTCCCAAATCTTTAACCACTTGTAACAGAGAGGCATTTTGTGCACACACTTTATTGTACACACAATATGTTCATTTGGGGGCATTCTATTTCTGCTACAGACTGCCAAGATGTTATGAGGCTCTACAATTAGCATTTATAAGTGCTATAATTATCACAAAAATTATACCTCTATAACACACTGACATATTCTGCATATGTTTATGTGCACACTAATTTATTAATTTAGAAACACTCTCATTCAACAATAAACTTCAACTCCCCTGTGCCACTGCACATATTTATGCGCACACTCACCTGTTCATTTAGAGGCACTCTCATACAGTTATAAACTTCAACTCACCGGTGTCGTTGCACTCCGATGAGAGGTTCTCCATATATAGAGTAGATGTAAAATGATACTTTACCGGATTCTGAAACATTAAGATATATTTTTCATAATATTTAGTTCTTAGATTATGGTTGTGATTATATAAAAAAATCTCCTAAGGTGTCGTAGGTAGGTCTATATTTATTACCTTATCGGATTTATTCAGACATATAGATAATAAAAACGTGTAGATGGATCCAAGAATGGTCCAGAATAGTAGCTACCTTTATGGTGAAAATCAATAGAGAGCCACATTATTACCTTATGATAATACCTTTTTATATATATATATGTTTAAGAATGAGGTATATTCCTCACCTTTAAAAGATTGTCTAAATAATCAGACAAATTGTAATAAATTTAAAAACCGGAACACATCTCGGCATCATGTATTATGTGGACAGTGAATCTCAGATAGTCCGTCTGTCTCACAGCAGGATCACGTTTTCGTGGCTAGATGAAATAAAAAAAGGTATTATTTCCTATATCAATATCTTTTCTATATTTTGACTATTGCCAGCCCCTCTATTCGCTGTCCTCTAATTACTTATGTTCTCACTGGGACACGGGCCAAAACAATGTGCCCCTCTAACTTGTAACGATAACCATTCCCTCAACTTCATGATGTTATTAAGTTAAGCAGCAAGTTAAGCAGCAAGTCTGCTGTGTCTACAGCGTTCTCTACTGTGACACAAAGGTTCCAACTGTTTGTTTGTTATAAAAGCAAAGAGTCGCCATTTTCCCCTTAAAGTCAGGTTGGGGCACGGACAATGATTTCTGACTACTCGAGAATTCCCCATTTCAAGTTAAAAACCCTGTTCGTCACACAAACAAATAGCTCAGGTTAACTACTTAGCACACAAAGCTTCTACAGTTTATTTAGCAATTGGAGTGCGGTTCGGCAATCCTCACCTCTTAATTCCGACGAACTCCGCTACTCCTAAAGTTCTTCCTCGGCCGTAGTTTGTAGATAAGTGAACCGCTTTAAATTGCAGTCATTATTTATCCCGTCTTGTACGTCCTATGGATGTTAAGTAAATCGGCTCGTCACGTGATAGTGGAGAAACTTTATTAGTACCTACACGTCATTTTTAGTCAATAGCGATCGCCATCTTAGAACTGGTAATATAAAGCACTGTGAGTAGGTAAAATTGATATGTATTTTGTCTCTCACCCGCAATAAAAGCCACAACAACCTTATTAATTAGGTAGAAACCTTCTGTAATGACAAGGGAGGCGATTCAGGTGTCCCGATAGATTTGATGGGACACTATATAAAAATAAAGTAAAGTAAAACAAAATAAAACATAAATAAATACATATGAAAAAAACCTATTTCCTAACGTAATATCACATTATCATGTCCGATTTGACGCCGTTCATCAATATACGTTTCTTCACTATTTTATCATTTCAAGAAATGTAAAAGTAAGTAACAGTCAGAACATCTATTGAGTCATAATTTAATGTTCTATAGGGACATGTTCTTCAGATAAGTGAACTAAGTCTTTTAAGCGATTCTCATCCAGTCTTCCTTCGTATTTAGTCCCTTTGATATTGTATCGAGGGTCGAGATGTACCATTGTTCCCTGTTTTTTCTCTTTATTTCTATGTTGCCTCCTCGCCTGGATGAGGTTATTTTTTCAGTTATGAACCAGTTAAATTCAGTATGTTTATGTTTCATCATATTATAATGGTCTACCAAGGGGGCATTCAGTTTCATCGTTTTTAGGGCAGACCTGTGTTCCAAAAGTCTAAGTCTTAATTCCCTTCCTGTTTCGCCCACATATGCTAGCCCGCAAGGGCAGCAAAGGAGATACACCACATTACTGCTCCTACAATTATTATTATACATGTAAATTGTAGAGCTTTAATAAGACTTTTTGACTAAAGTGTGACATTATATAATATGTTAAAAAGATTATAACAAACTCCTCTTTGTATTTGAGATATGTGTATATATATTTATATATCTTTTTTTAAGGAATTCTTTATTTTCTCAAAATAGGTGGTCTTTGCATTTGAGATAAGACCTGTTTGCAAAGGAGAAAATATTTTTGTCCTGAAGAAGGTGGTCCTATTGAGAGAGCCACTGAAACGCGTCGACGCCTAGTGTTTTATGGTGTTAAATTTGGGCATGATAGCAGTCAATTATAGACAGGGAACTGAGACCCATGCTTTTTGCTATCTAGAGTATCTCCAAATTAACATATTGTATGACAAAATTGATTGTCTTTGTATATTCTCCTTTTATGTTTTTCATTTTGTGATTAAGGTAGGATGTTCTGACTTATGAAATTGTTTTTTTAATATAGGAAGTTTTGTGTCTAGAATGTGTATTTTAACTATTTTATGAATTGTCCCTGTGGGCTTCAGAATCTGTACAGTTTTTTATTGATTAAAAAATATTCTTTATTAATTCTTTTGCATATAAGTGCTTTAATATATTTCAAAAACTGTGATTATTAATATCTCCAGGTATGAATGTGGCAATATATGTGGTATGAAACGGGGTTTATTAGATTGACCAAAGGGAACATTTATTTTAAACTTGTACGTTTCTGGGAGCTCTATCCCTTTGGATCCTAGAGCCCCCTCTCTTTGACTTCAAGGCTGGTAATTTATAAACCTAGAAAAACATATTAAAGCATTTTGACGAGGGTTTTGTAACTAACTTTATGTATGTCGGGACTCAGGCCATCTATATGTTCGGAAATTGTGGCCCTGATTACGATGCAGATTGGACGAGCATCCGACCGGCATCGTGTTGGAATTTAAACCGACCAGCTAGAAGTCGGCGGTTCCATCTGACTAATTCAGATGTGACCGCACCTGAGGTGGTCGGAAACATCTATTTTTCTATTGCAGCTCGTGCAGCGCCTGGAAAAGGGCTGCAGCACAACCCGCATTGAAAAAATGGATGTTTGCAAACCACATGGTGCCTGGCACGCGGGGCATGGATCTTTGGGGGGGCACCACAGGTGTCCCCCAGGTCTCATAGCGGAGGCCGCGGAGAGATGGCGGGCCCTGATGGGGGCCCCCAAATTTCGTTTCTGGCAGCCTTTCAAAGGTGGTCGGACCGCCATTAAAAGGCTGCCTGAAAGGGAAATCATAATTGCTAAGCAGGCACCCCCCCATTGTAGGGGATTACTTTCAGACCAACGGTCGGTCATGCTCCTTGAGCCCGTCAGAATCGTCGGTCGATCCCTCCGCATGCTGCCTCCGACCACCGCGCATCTTAATCTGGCAGTAGGACTGCAGCACAAGATGTCGGTCAGACCGCAATCGACAGGCTGTCGGTTGCGGTCCAACCGACATCATAATGAGGGTCTGTGTATTACTTGTTTGGACGGCCCATAAAGCTCTGAGTTGGTGAAATGCACTTTATTTCTTCTGCAACTGTTGCCTGAAACGTATTTTACACGGGGTGTGAAGCAGAATATTTTCATGCGCTCATTGTAACTCTATGTTTTTTTTAAACATAGTTGTTGTGAGTCATTGCTGTTTTGAAACAACTGTTACAGTGTGTATGTGATAAGTTCGTATTTTCACATGGAACTAGCACTGTGTGAGTGCAAGGCACTGAACTGAGGCTGTGAGTGCACAGCTTCGCCTATTGCTGAGGTTCTCGTGTGACCTACATCTGCTGCAATTCTGTGATGCTTGTTTTATATTTGTATAGTTATATATTTATTGTAACTCGCTGCTGATTTTTTATGTATTTGTAAAAACCAGCCGCTATTTTTATGAATTTTATGTATAATTCACTGGCCCTCTGTGTGCATTCGTTGTAAACCACTGCGGTTCTCACTCATTTGTTGTAAGTCGCTGCTGAACGCCTGTCGCTGTTGATTTTCTGCACAGTACTGACAACTACAAGAGGCCTAGTAAGCAAGTTTTGTTATTTAATTGTTATTAATGCACCTAGTGCTTACATGACATATTGCATCCTGGTGCCAGGATGGGTAGGGAGCCCCGGACAGCACCTGCAACACCTCCGCCCTTCCTCCCACACACACACCAACATAATTTAAGAACACCCCTGTTAAGTAAATCCGTACACATAAATTCCTGTGTATTCTTCTTTATTGACAACCCCAGCGTTGGTTATTTGAAAATTTGCTGACTTTGGGGTGGGAGGGAGGAGTGGCACGGTTTACTTCATCTCACAGGACCACACCCCTGAAAGGGGAGGAGCTAGGCGGCACGGGTCCTAGGCCTATGCCAGGGATGTGCACGAGCCTTGCACATTTGCAGTGAATACAGGGTTTTGGGAGGGAACAGAAAGTTCTTCTATGATAGCAAACATTCACCACCTCACAATTCTTGGCACTATTTGACTTTGTACCGGCGGGCATAGACGTTTTAAGGCATGGGCAAAGTGGGCTCTGGCTCAGTGGCCCCTGAAAGTGCCAACTCTGTTCTGCAGAGTCTTGCCCTGATGACTTTGAATAATTCTTAAACAGATTGTTTTAAATACTGTTTTCCTTTAATTTATTTTTAATGTTTGTAAAGTGTGAGGAGCCTATTATAGACATTTTGCAGGCAATGTTGTGTTTATATTTCATGCAACATCCATATAAAAAGTTTCTTTTAGATCAAAATGGGACCTCATATATGAGAAATTGGAGGGTGTCACAGATTATTTGCTGTAATATTAGTGAGCTGCTGCCATATTACAATCTTGAAAACACTTGTCACTGAATATTAGACGTAAGCACATTTAGAATTTGGACAAGTATGCCAGTGCACTGTCAGTGACCAGGCCAAAGAGACATGAAAGAGCTGAAATTGGATCATAAATTCAAAGCTGTTCCGAGCAGGGCCCTTAAAACATGTTTGGCCCAGCCCCACTTCTCCCCCACCCCCCCAATCCTTAAGATGTGCCTGCCTGTGGGGGCCCCACAGGACCCTTTTAAGCAATATGGGACAAAAAGTGCCATATCTGGAGACTATTTCACCAGTGGAAATTCCTCTACCATACATTTCCTGCTTAAATCTGAGGGTTTACCAGCACCAGCCAACTCTAAATAAGGCACTCGGGGCTAGATGTACGAAAATAGGAATAGTGATTACCCAATTGTGTTTTTTTGCGAATCACTATTAGGAAATCTCTAAATCTTATGTATGAAACTCACTGAGTTTCAATTAGCGATTTGGAGTGGGTCGCAAATAGCCCTACCTCATCCCTATTAATGAGGTAGGTCGCAATTTGTGACCCACTATGATTCAATGCCAGCACAGGGATGGTGGCCTGCTGGGGTCAGCAGACAACCAGCCTGTGTTTGCTTTTAAAAAGCTATCTTTTTTTTTTTAATGCAGCCCTTTTTCCTTAAAGGAAAACGGGATGCGTTCAAAAAGAAAAAAATGAAACTTTGATGTTTCAATGTTTAAGAGTAGGCAGTGGTCCTTGGGACCACTATCTGTTCTTAAAAAATATTTTTCCAACCCTAATCAAAAGTGAAGGGGTCCTTTGGAGATCCCTTCCCATTTGCGAATGGGTTACCTCCAACTTTGAGTTGGGAGTAAATTGCGAATGTTTTGCAACCGCGTTTCGGTTGCAAAACAATAGTGCTTACCAATGTGATTCAGTATTAGGAAGGGACGCCCTCAACACGCCCATTCCAAATATCGAATCACAAAACCCACATTGCGATTCGTTAACAAGTTACTGAATCGCAATTTGGGGTTTGTACATCAGAAAAAGCATTTTTGCAGTCGCAAACAGCCGGGTTCTGCAAATCAGACCGTTTGCAAAAGCAAAAATTCTTCATACATGTGGCCCCAAGGGTTTTGTTACCTGCCAGCCACCAAAGGGAGAGCAAACTGAGTAGGATGAAAATATTCTCTGGTTGACCAAACAATTCTCTGGCAATTTGTTGATTTCAAATTGGGCCACTAATCTGTTGTTTTACTTCAACACTTAAGCTTTCATAGGGACTCAGTAGGGATACTTTTCTTTAAATATGATAAAAAGGGTGAGTCGCCCACTGTTGTGCCAAACTCCATTTTGAGATCTTGCTTCTTATAATGTACAATGGCGGCCTTGTGCTCTATTTTGTATCAACCAAAGAATTGATTGAATTTTGTTTGCTTTATTCTTTTTTTAAAACTTTTTATTGATAAACAGACATCAGCATTACTGTTTGCTTTATTCTTAATGACGAAAGCCGTACAACACATTGAGTTGGACCGACTCTTGTGGAGTTGACTAACCTGATGTAAATTTCAGTCAATTTACCATCTTGGCTCTTTTGATTGCAGGCTGCCTGGGGGCCCAGGGGAAGTACGCCTACAAACTCATGAAAGACCTGTTTGCCAACTACTCCAACGCGCTGCGGCCAGTGGAGGACATGGACAAGTCGATGAATGTCACGCTGCAGATCACGCTGTCCCAGATCATCGACATGGTAAACGTTGAGGGTTGGGTGAGAAAATTCAGGTGGCGGGACATTAATGGGCACAAAAAAAAGACTTTGGGTGTTAAACACCAACATTTTACTTTATCGACTATCTCTTCTTAGTTTGTAGCATGGCCTTCGTTCACACATCAATTGCACACTTGGATCTATTTTTTCTAGGCATAAATGTGTGTGAGAAATGACCTGTAAAGATTTTGTCACCACCCACAAAGTACAACTTAGTGTGGGTT
This sequence comes from Calotriton arnoldi, assembly GCA_963921515.1. NCBI lineage: Eukaryota > Metazoa > Chordata > Amphibia > Caudata > Salamandridae > Calotriton > Calotriton arnoldi. The sequence goes on from CAWUFW010000835.1 coordinate 3,119,245, forward strand.
TAAAAGAGCTTTGCACGGCCATCTTCCATATTTCACCTTTTTCCTCCCCTTTCACTCCCTTTCTTAGATTCACTCACATGGAAATGTCCATCTCCCACATCAGTAAATGTCTTTCTGCAAGGAAACTCTGATATTTTTTTTGAATCCGGATATTCCATTTGCATATAGGCAATCAAGTTTTCGCACTCTTAGGGGACATCTAAGAGTGTTAAACAATCAGTCCTTTGTGCCCAATTAGGCTAAACATAAATCATAGCCGGTGGTATTGCACAATATCTGGCCTGGGTCCAGCCTTCCTGGACCAATGTTTATCATCCTTGCCTTAAAGTCCATCAAAGAGACCCTCCCAGAACAAAAAAAAGACCGTTTCAGCCGGATTAATGAGGCAGCAAGACTCCTTGGAACTGCAAATGACAATCTACATAAGTTGTTTTCAGTGATTTCCTATGGGGAAAGGCCCCTGTAATTACCTAAACTTGGGTCCCTTAGCTCACCAGATCCCCTTCCATGGTAACCCTTTTTTTTTTTTTGCAGATTTATATAGCGCGAACTCGACCCGAAGGTACTGGAGCGCTTTAAATGAGCACCGGTTACGTTACACAAGGAATTATTTAATCAGAATCAGGAACAAGCGAACTCAATGATTTGTCAACTTAATTTTCAAGATTTTGCAAGTTTTCTGTCCCTTTCACACTGTTCCTCATCAAAGCACAATCCCATTCCTGGATCTACAGGCAGACATACAGCAGGCAGACCAGCAGGCATGTGTGAGATCTTCTCAACAAGTCTGGTGATGTCATGGGACCACCTGACATCAGGAGCCAACCAGGGCCATCTGTGCTGTCTCTTTTTCATGTCTATGGTGCTCTGTGTAGACTTTTTTTAACCTTAATTTATTCTTACAATTCCTAATATTTTAGGAATTTTAAAACGTTTTATGCCCCCTTTTTAATCTTACTGGACCTGGGATTTCAATCAGTAATCAGCTGTCGTTTCTTGAATGAAAAATGGTTACTTTTTTTCCAACGGGGCTAGTCCCCCGAAGGAGCATCTCCATGGTGCGGCAATCAGGATTGTGTTTTGTCCTGTGAATACACCCCCTCCACAGCCAGTAGAGCACCGCTCCTCCTTTGTGGACCCAACAGAGGTAGCCAAAGAGGTTTCAGTCCCAAGAGGCCAACAGATGGAGCCCTTGAAGATAAGTCTGTTTACCTTTCCCTTCCCAATTCTGTTCATCTGTGAATGTGGTTTATATATTTTAGGGTATTTAGTTTCTTTGTCTCAGCAATTCACAAGTATCTGTGATTTCTCCATTCATATTTATCTGGGTGTTTTACTCTTTCCTGTGTCATGCACAGTTGTTCAGCCTTGTTCCTCTATTCTGATCCACCTTACACTTGTGCAGCTTCTTCTTATTTTATGCAAATGAAGAAGAAATCCTGTTCCGCAGCGGGTAGCTTCAACATCTGGAGATCATATGAAGTGACAGGGAGTGGAATCCAGATGTTTTCCACTGGAAATCTTTCCATAAAAAAGAGGGCACATGCTTGAATTGAGACATTTATCTTGTTTATCTTCTGCCATTCTTTAATGTAATTAATATGTTACAGGACAAATATATTGCATCAGCACAAGGAGCAGAGAAGGTCTAACAGCAATGAAATAACTCACATATATGTGCCTTGGCTTATAGTAAATGGATTAGTGAATGAATGTGCTTATGGAAGTAGGAGAGAACACGCAACAGAACATGCCTTCTGTGTTGTAGAATACCTGTATGGGGCGTTTAATATGTAAGAGGCAGTAGGGTAGTAACATTCTAGACGTTGAAGACCTTTGAACGAATGATAGCTGTCCAGGTAGCTCACCGTCATTTTCATTACACTGACTGCTACTATTCCTTGTACCATTCCCAAACAAGAAGGAGGCCGCCCATGGAGCCCACCACCTTTACCTTCTAAATTTACATGGATGCCCGAGAACCTCCACAACCACGGGAGCAGCAGGTAGTACACGGTGGAGACCCTGCTGAAACAAACTGCTTCACCCCTCAAAGGCAGAAGCCACCATGCTTGGTTCATCAGACCAGGGAAACGACCGGCCAGACCTGGACACGGAAGTGTAGGACTCGGTGTAACAAAAATTGCCAGCACTCCGTCCACTGCTGCCTCCTCTGTCTTCCTCATTCCAGTTCCAATCAATGAGGATAAGCCAAGCAGAAGGCTGAGTGTGATCAAACAGCACTGAAACAGATACTCTGCTTCATTCATTTTTTTGTTTGATCTGTTTATTAAGAGTTTTCCATCATACAGTTACAGTTCAATAGCAGTTACAATAATAGTACATACAAGGGTGTTAATAGTTGACTGGGTAAAAGAGACATGTGTGTGACCACATTACTATTTGTCCAGGATATATCCCCGCAGTGCAAGAGATTACTGGCCTGTGCAGCTCGTAACAGGAGCGAGAGATGTCTCCCAAGGTAAACAAGTCTGTGTGTAGCCGTATTATCTGCAACATTCCACGGTAATGACATCAAACATACATGAATTGTATAACTGTGAGCAACCGGTTAGCTCAAAAGGGAACAGAAATAAACAACATGAGGAGAAGGTTAAATAATGAGGGGTGGGGACAAGGAGGGAAAACAAAGAGGGTTCATTGTCGCTCAATGTTGTTCCAGTCAGCCTGAGAAAAGTTCCACCAACACAATGTAAGTCCGTGTCTCTTAGCATATATCCTAGTGTATACACAAAGAAACATTTCAGACAGTGGTATCGTGACCTACATAGGTATTCCTAATCGAGTACTGGTCATAGATCGGAAGCGTCACTTGTTTCCCCTTCGGGACATGATGCAACTTGGAGGGCAATTAAGATTGCGTCCCAGTTGGATGAAATGGGATATTTACGTAGGCCCAGGGTGTCTTCCCTACGGAGAGAGACTCCTTCTGCTCTAGCCCAGTTGAGGATGGAATCGGACCAGGCCTGTAATGATGACGGTTCACTGGACTTCCAACATCTCGTGATGAGGCGCTTGGCTACTATGAGGCTAAGGTCTAAAAAACGTGTAGTGGCCCTGTATTTCTTATCTCTTGGAAATATACCCAATATACAAACCTCCCACGTACATATAAGGGGCCTGTCGGTGCAGGCAAATAAATGATGCGCTACTCCCTCCAGTAGTGACGCTGTTAGAAATGGGGCTCTCTAGTTGGCAATGGTTTGCACCTTTGTCCAAGTAGGGACCCTTGCTTCTAGTCAGGGTAAGGGAGTTACGCCATTAGACAACCCCTGCTCACCCCCTTGGTAGCTTGGCATGAGCAGACAGGCTTATCTCAGAGGCAGTGTGTAAAGCATTTGGGCACACATACAGTAATACAGTGAAAACACTACAAATGGACCAAAACGACACAAATCCGCAAAACATATATTAAGATATCACCAAAAATAGGTTATTCACAAAAACAAGGCTTGTAGCAACAAGTAGCTCCACCTGAGGCTATTACGACGTCGAGCCAGATGAAAATCCAAAAGTACGGCGCCGACCGCGAGGTGCACCGCGTTGGGCCGGAGTCACACGGACTCTAAAAAACAGTACCTTGGCAAATAATGAAAACAAAGATGGTGCACTCTTCAGGGAGGTGATGCTTCGTTGAGGCCGGGCGGCGTTGGTCCCTTACCACCACAGGGGAGGTGAGGCGTCTGTTCATTACGACGATGCAGGGGAGGGGAGGCGTCAGTTCCTTACTGTTGCCAGGGAGGTGACCTCACGGTGATGTCTAGGCGTCGGTTCCTTACAACGATGCGGAGTCGAAGGATTCGGGAGGTCACCCCACGTCAGGTATCGGCTTTGAGATGATGAAGCACCGGCGTCGTTGCGGTTGGGGCTGCGGTGCGAGTCGGGCGGTTCGTCATATGCTCCACGAGTGGTGCCCTCGGCTGCGGTGCAGGCAGCAGCTTCAATGACTGCATCAGAGTCGGTATGGTGCGGCGGCGGCAGGTGGCGGGGCTGCGGTGCAAGTCGGGACGGTGCGTCGTGCACTACACGAGCGGTGCCCACGGCTTCGTTGAAGGTCGCGGCGTCGCTCGCCGGCATCGGTGTTGCTATTTTCCTCTGTGGAAGCTGAAACAGCAGTTCCTGGTGCAGGGGAACAGAGGAAATGAAGTCTTTGTGTCCCTGAGACTTCAGAACAGGAGGCAGGCTCTACACCAAGCCCTTAGAGATCTTCTTCAAGCAGGATACACAGCACAGTTCAGTTTTGTCCTCTCCTTTGCAGAAACAGCCACTGCAGGCCAACAGCACAGGGGCAGTACTTCTCCTTCAGCTTTCCCAGCTTTTCTCCTTGGCAGAGGTTCCTCTTGAGTCTAGAAGTAATCTAAAGTTCTGGGGTCTGGGCCCTAATATTTATACCACTTTTCCTTTGTTCTCTTGTGGCAGAGGGTCTCTTAGCTCAGTCCAAACCAGTTCTGTCCTCTCTGGTCCAGCTTCCTGGCAGGAGGTGGAGCCAGCATTGTGTAAGGCAGGCCAGGCCTATTCAGGTGCAAGGAAATCTCTCCCCCCTACTCTAAATGCAGCCCGGGTCTATTAGCCTAGCCCTGACTCATCCAGGAAAGGCAGGACACACCTCAACCCCCCAAAGCCCCCCCAGTGGCTGGTTACAGTGAATGCACATCCCCAGCCCCCATCACTCCAAAACCAGACAGACAATCCACAACTCAGCAGAGGCACATAGGATGGCTAAGCAAGAAAATGCCTACTTTCTAAAAGTGGCATTTTTCAAACTCACAATTTAAAACCCATCTTTACTAAAAGATGTGTTATTAAATTCTGCGTTCAGAGAACCTAAACTTCAACTTGTCCCCATGGTAAGTTATACTTGTAAGATGTTACAAAGTATCTCCCATGCTATCCTATGGGACAGATAGTCTTTCAGAAGCAAAAAACGAAAAACACTGTATTTCACTACCAGGACCTGCCACACACACACCAGTACATGTCCTACTTTTCACATACACTGCACCCTGCTACCTACCTGAGGGGGTACCCTGGGCCTACCTGAGGGGTGCCTTACATGTAAGTAAAGGGACGGTTATGGCCTGGCAAGTGGGTGCACTTGCCAGGTTGACATGGCAGTTAGAAACTGCGTGCCGACACTGCAGTGGCAGGTCTGAGAACCCTTGGAAAGGCTGCTTGTGTGGGTGGCCCAATCGGTGCTGCAGGCCCACTAGCAGCATTTGATTTACCGGCCCTGGGCACACACAGTGCACTGTACTAGGAACTTACTAGTAAATCAAATAAGTCAATCATGTTAACACCAAATCATAAACACAATTTACATAGGAAGCACTTGCACTTTGGCAAAGTGCCCAAAGCATCTAGACCAGCAAAAACAAAATCCAGCACACAGCAAAAATACAGAAGGCAGAGACAAAAAGACTGGGGAAACCACGCCAAGGATGCCAGGTCTCATCACTAAGGCAGAAGAATCTGGACAGACCATCAGCATTAGTGTGTTCTGCACCAAGGTGGTGCTCCACCGGAAAGTCCCTGCAGGGAAATGGACCACCTCAACAGCTTTGGGTTCTCACCCCTCATCTGCATCAACCATCTGAGGGGCTGGTGGTCGGTCTGAACCCGGAAGTGAGTCCCAAACAAGTAGGGCCTCAGCTTCTCCAGCGCCCAGACCACAGCAAAAGCCTCATGCTCAAACGCACTCCACCTCTGTTCCCGAGGAAGTAACCTTCTACTGATGAAGGCTACAGGTTGGTCTAGGCCCTCATCATTTAGATGTGAGAGAACTGCCCCCACACCATGCTCTGAAGCATCTGTCTGCACAACAAATTCCTGTGAGAAGTTGGGTGCCTTGAGCATTGGCGCCGTGCACATGGCAGATTTCAGGGCACCAAAAGAGGTCTGACGGGCATCAGTCCATATCACTTTCCTGGGCTGCTTCCTGGAAGTCACCACAGTCAAGGGGGCAACAATGGTGTCATATCCCTTGACAAACCTCCTGTAATAACCGGTGAGACCTAAAAAGGCCCTCACCTCGGCCTGGGTCTTGGGGGGGTTCCCAAGCCAGAATGGTGTCAATCTTAGGTTGTAGGGGCCCCACCTGGCCACTTACTCCCTGGTGCCCTAAGTACCCCACTGATCCCTGTCCGATCTGGCACTTACTGGCCTTGATCTTGAGGCCCGTCCTGTGCAGCGCCTTCAACACTTCCAGAGGTGTTGCAGATGTCCTTCCCAAGTGGAACTGAACACAGCGATGTCATCCAGGTAGGCGGCGCTGAAATCCTCCAGTCCAGCCAACACCTGGTTAACCAACCTCTGAAAGGTGGCAGGGGCATTCTTCAACCCAAAGGGCATCCCTCGGAACTGGTAGGGGGTGAGAACACAGACCTCTCCTTGGCCCCATCAGTCAAGGCAATCTGCCAGTACCCCGATGTTAGGTCAAACGTGGTGAGGTACTTAGCAGCTCTCAACCGATCTATGAGCTCATCAGCTCTGGGGATGGGGTGGGCGCCAGTCATGGTGACGGAATTGAGCCCTTGGTAGTCCACACAGAGCCGGAGTTCTGAGGTGGCACAGGGTGCAGCAGCCTCTGGGACCAAGACCATTTGGGCTGGCCCAAGGGCTGTTTGAGGGTTCAATTTCCCCTAGTGCCAACATCTTGGAAAACTCTTCCTTGATACTGGCTTTGACCCTGTCAGTCAACCTGTAAATTTTGTGTTTAACAGGAGGACTGTCCCCAGTGTCCACATCATGAACACACCACTGGGTGATACTTGGGATTAGGGAGAACAGAGTGGCAAACTGCCCCAACAGTTGGCGACAGTCCCTCTGCTGTTCAGGGGTCATGTCGGGGGAGAGGCTTACACCATCCACTGAACCATCACGCTCCTTAGCAGACAGGAGGTCAGGGCGAGGCTCAGTCTCCTCTTCCATTCCCTCATCTGTCGTTAGGAGCATGTTCACTTCGGGCCTCTAAAAGTGGGGTTTGAGGCGGTTCACGTGTAGGACCCGCATAGGGTTCCTGTGAGACTGCAAGTCCACCAGATAGGTGACTTCACTCTTGCGCTCCACCACCTCAAAAGGCCCAGTCCACTTTTCCTGGAGAGCACAAGGCTCCACTTGGGCAATGACCCACACTTTTTGGCCAGGCTGAAACTCAATCAGAGTGGCATTCTGATCATACCAGCGTTTTATCTCCTCCTGGCTGGCTTCTAGACTCGCCTGAGTGAGTTGTCTGAAGCGCTTAGTCTGGTTCCTGAAGGCCATCATGTAACTAAATACATCCTGGGGAGGTTTACTGGGAGCTTTCTCCCAGCCTTCTTTGACCAGACTCAGAGGTCCTCTTACAGGATGCACATACAGGAGTTCAAAGGGACTGAACCCTAAGGACTTCTGTGGTACTTCTTTGTAAGCAAACAGAAGGCACGGTAATAGAATGTCCCACTTACGCCTCATGGGTTCTGCAAGACCCTTAACATGCCCTTAAGGGTCCGGTTGAATCTCCCAACCAGCCCATTACCTTGGTGGTGGTAAGGAGTGGTGAACTTATAGGTAACACCACACTCCTGCCACAAGGATGTCGTATACTTAGATATGAAGTTTGTACCCCGGTCGGATACCACCTCTCTGGGGAACCCCACATGGGAAAAGATCCCCCATCAACGCCATGCTCACCACAGGGGCCGTCGTGGTCCTGAGAGGCATAGCCTCGGGGTACCGGGTGGCATCCGCCCAAAGGAGTAGAAAGCATCACATCTGCCGTACTCAGGGCCAACCCTCCCCTATCATAGAGACAACATTTATATGCAAGAGAACAAAAATATATATATGCATAAGGGGTACAGGATGAGATCAGCATGGGATATGGAGTAGCTGGTAACAAATTGCATCTCAAATAATGTCATTGGACATCTTTGGGGTGATATCTGGCAGAATTGTCGAGTTGGTATCCGATGGGCATGCTACTAAAGACTCCACGTCTCCGGACGATCAGGCTGATGCTGCATCCTGTTTGGAGCCCTGGATGGGATCAGAAATCCATGCTGCCTCCTGGACAGCCTGCTTGCACTCCCTGATAATTTGCTCCAAGTTCGGCACTGCTATTGGGCTAGGAGGATGTCGTTTTCCACGCCGCCGGCGTGATCCAGGCATATTCCTCGCAGCTCTCTGTTCTCCTCCCCCGCCGTTCGGCCGGGTACCAAAAAACTGCCCAGATGCTTCAAGCCAATCCCAGGCGTCTAGTGGTGTGTCAAAGAAACTTGTTTTGCCATCAGTCGCTACAAGCAGTCTCGCAGGGAATAGTAGGGAGTATTTTATATCCAGTATTCGGAGTTGCTGTTTTTCTGCTAGGAAAGAACTGCATTGGCGTTGTACCCCTACGCCTCCAGTACTGCATCGAATCTATCCCCGGGGGAGAGGGTTGACTCCGGGAGTCCAGTTGATCAGTCCGTGCATTTGACCAAGAGCGTGAGGAGGTCCTGGAGCCTGTAGTGCGTGTGTGGCCCACCTTGGCAGTACCTCTATTGTCCCCACAGCCAGCCGTGGGTCCGCCTCCTCAGTATGATCAGCAGAAATTGCGGGGTCAATGCTCAATAGCGTATGAGCGCGCTTGCAGCCACCCGTCCGCAAGCTGTGTCGCAGTACAGCACACGCAGCTCTGCGCTGCGAAGGCCCCAGAAACAGAGTAAGTCACAGTATTCAGGGAGGCAGAAACAATAGGTTCAATTGAAGGTATGGCACTGCAGATGCGGCATCAACCAAGAGCAGCCAGTATGAGTTACAACAGCTTAGGGCAGTGTAAGGAACAACATTATAACATTGTCAATGATGGGAAGTACTTGATGTGCAATATAAACTGTGAAGTGATGCACCTGTGATCGTCAGAGGGAGGCTTCCCCAAAGTCCAATGTCCAGCTGGGAGGGCTGGGGGCGGGAGATCCAAGCCCTGCCTGCTAGTGCGCATGAGGGAAGGCTCGCCACCACTCGCAGGACAACATCAGCAACGCATGGGGTGCCGGCAGCACGCTCAGCAGCCTCGTGGTGTAAGGAGCAGGCAGGGAAGAGCAGTCCAGGCAGGGCTCAGCCAGTCCCCGGCAGCACACGCGATGTGAGGAACGGGCAGGGGAGGAGCCAGCATCCACGTGCAGTCTCGCCTCTAAGCCTCAGTATGTCCGGATCCCAGCCGCGGTCTCCTCCAGTGTGCCGCGACCGCCCGCTTCAAATGCAGCTGGGTCACGCCTCGTGGCTGATGCCTGAGAGGCCCCGCAGCGGTACCGTCCTCAGTCAGTCACCAGATCCACCAGGCGGCAACGAGTCTAATAGCTTGTCGCCTTCCACCACCAAACACGGTCCCTTTGCCGCTCTGTACCTCCCGCAGCAGGCCACCTGGCTACAGCGATGGCGGGTCGGCCACTACAGGTGATTCCGTTGCATACCGGCAGTCAAGGGGGCCCAGATAGGTGGACGAGGTCTTGGGAATGTGCAGATGTTGATCCCGGGAGAAGAAAGGTAATGGAGAACGGGGATGGGTGGCGGAGTAGCGTTAAGACGCGTCCGCCATCTTTCCCCTGCAGGCCACGCCCCAATACACTGCTTCACTCATGCAAGTTAGTAAAGATTTGGGCCTAATTTTCAAAGAATTTGATCTGACTTCCTCTTGTAGTGATCTTGGTTTACTCGTAAATTCCAGGGTCACTACAAGAATAGGTGACACTTAGTCATACACAATTCTTCTGGACTGAGCCCACATGATCCAGTTCACTAAGGAATTCGTAAATCTGCACCTGCATGTTCATTTGCTCACATTGGTGCTGGTTTACTACTTTCAGGAATTCAGACAGGTTTACTCTTGAGCTCCTGGAAGCCTGCCACTGTTGCAAGTTTCCGGAGGACTCCTGAGAATGTTTACTGAATTCCTTACTATGTCTACACGTTGGAAATTCTGAATGTGTGATTGTACATAATGCAAAACGGACCGTGCAAAAATGGTTTTGCATTGCTGTAACTGTACATTTACTTTTTATTATTTTTAATCATAGGAAGGTCCCCATTCTTAAAACCCTTTCTCCTAAAATCCAAACAACTCAGGTGTCCTCCCCTTTCCGTTCCTATTGTGGAAGTGGCTTTACTCCAGTGGATTTATAAAAGTAAATGTGCGAATGTGAGGGTGGGAATGGATCATTGAAAGTTGTGCGAATAGTGCCCATCAACTCATGAATTTGTGTTTTTTTCAAGGGCATCTCTTCCCTGGAAAATCCCATTCCATTCGCCAAGTAGGGGATTTACCCATGAGTATTATTACTCCATACTGCCATAATATTGTGAAGATTCACCAAATGTGAATTGTTTGTCTAGCAAATAAAGACAGTTACATGTGTAAGTTAAACATACATGACCAAATAGCTTTGTAAATTGGGCCAAAGGGTATATAATTGATTCAAACTGATGCTACCGAGTGGGCATCTATTCCAAACTGAGCAGAGCCAACGGTGCCCACATTTAACCCATACCGTGAAATTAATGTGTATGTGGGGAAACCCAACTGGCCACTCTACAAATGTGTAGGAAAGTGCTCTTTTTGTATGGTCCCCCCCCAACTTTTGTCCAAATACTGATGGTTATGACTCTGAAAGTGCCCTGGAGCCTGCTGCCCAGGCCCCAGTGCCAGTGGTCTCTCCCTAAAACAGATGTGTGTGAATGGGTAACCCAAATTTGCAAAGGACTTTAACCCCCTTATAAGTCCTTAGCATATGGTTCCAGTGGTACCCAGGGCATAGATGTTAAAGGGGTGACCAGGGTCTGCAGCACTGTTTGTGCCACCCTGAGTGACCCAAGTAAACTACTGACAGCAGAGCTGCCACTTCAGACTGCTGGAGCAGTGCAAACTGTTCTTACTCGACTTTGCCCTTACCATGCATGGCAAGGTCAATGCACTATTTTTAATATATGCCAGTCACCCCTAAGGAAGGCCCCCTGAGCCCAGGAGCCAGGGTACATTATATTAAAGGTGTGGGCTTGTAAGTGCAAGCTTATATGTTCCTATAGTGACCTTTACCATTAAAGGCTACTACAAGTGATAGGGGGTCCATAGGATAACATGGGCTGGCACCTGGGCAAACTCGAGGTCTCCAGCTGTATTATGGTACAGCCGAAGTGTGTCATGTTTGGTATCAAACCATGTGGCATGTACCCAAGTGGCTACCTTAGAGGTTGCTCACGTGGTTGACCCAGCCCTTCCTGTGCCCTGGCTGCTAGCCTGCAGCTGCTGCTGCCATCAAGACAGGACTCTGACCCCCCTGCCAGAAAGTGTGAACTTTCCCAGGAGTCTGTCAGAACCAATGGCCTAGAGGGGAAGGAGGTCACACCCCCTCCCTGGCAGAAGTGGCACATCAAGGTGGTGAGCTTCAGAGCCTGCACAGCCTGTGATATGCAACCAGGCTGTCTCCCCAAAGGAGGAAACAGCCTCCCCCCTTCCCCCAGACACATTTGCACCCAGGCAGGGGGGTAAATGGTGTATTCAGGAGGTGTACACCCCCAGAAGGCTAGCCACACCTATAGGGTGGGCTACATGGCCTATACAGATAGGGAGGACTTCAGCCATTTTTAAAAGTGTTTGAATAGAGGGTACTGGGTAGAAAAGTTGACCCACACCCCTGGATGGGGTCCCTTCAGGGGCGGATTAGCTGCTGCGGCTAGTAGCTAATTAGCCACTTGCACCCACAGCCGTGGAACCCCTAAATCTAGGATTTAAGGGCTACCCCTGACACCAGAACCTCAGTTCGGATCTGACTTGCAACAAAGGACAAAGAGAAGACCCTTGTCTGAGAGAACAGGATCTGCATAAAGCAAAGGAGTGATACTCTGCATCTGTGGCAACCTTCCTGGAACTGCATGACTGCGACTCGTCCTGGACCAAAGCTGGGTTCCTCCCAGACAGAAGGACCCCGTTGAGAGCCAAAGGCAACTCCAGACACCCCTGGACTAGTGACACTAGTCCCCTGCACACCGCAGGTAAAATCAACGTACCAGAACAAAAAAAGATTGCTGGTCATCAGGCCTGCGAAGGCCCAAAAGTAGATGGTCCAGTACATTCTGGGAAACGTAGTCCTCACCTCCACCAAGTTTCAGGTGGCTACTGTTTCCCTCTGGACAGCTGGACGTCAAAATAACTTTCTCCTGAGCTTACCGCTGCCAAGGCTTATTGGTTCTCAGTCCAGCAACCATCCCCTTTACTCGACGCTGCACCTTGAGGGAACTCCACAAAACCTTCTCCAACATCAACAGTGACTTTGTTGTTGACTTTTTGCGCCCGGTTCCCCACCAGCGTAAAACCAGGTCACCTATGGCTCCCGCTTCAGCACCAAGGACAGCCAGGACAACTCTGCACCCAGGCTTCTCGTGCTTGGTCCTGGGACCCGCATCACCTTTAACCTCCTTGGGTTCCACGCAACTCGACCTGCAAGTGACCGATTGTCACTATCATTTTTGTCCATCATTGACCGCAATGATAAAGTTTTCCAGTACTGTTTTGCATTGATTTTATTTGCGCCTAGAATCCATAGCTCCGGTTATACTTGATTCACTTTGTTTTGGCGTCTAAATTTATATAACAATATGCTTTATTTCTATAAATTGGTGTAGGATTTCTTTCAAGTTGTGCCAATTACTTATTTCCATTTTGGTAGTCTGAAATGCTTAACACATGCTCCTCCAGTAAAGCCTGACTGCTCTTTGTCACACTACCAGAACTGAGCTAAGGATTTATTGTTGTGAATCCAAGGACCACCTTTGGGGTATCGTGAGAGTATTGCATGGTGAAGCCTAGCCAGCGTCACCACATAATACTCCACACTCCTACAAACTGTCTATCAGGGCCATAACAGAAAATTCAGGCCAGGGTGTCATATTGGCCTGAGCATAATGACATATAACTGGATCTGGAAACTAAGCCCATGTTGGCACATAATCTAAGATCACAGCCAAATGTACCCGCCTTCTCAACCGTCCTTTCTATGTCCAAGAGTGTAAACTTTGGACTTTTGCTAGACAGGATATCCCGATTTTAGTGGAAATTGGAAACGATTTGGGAAACAAACTCCAGAGACTGGTGCATCAGGATAAAAACTCAGGTACAAACACTGAGACAATAAGCTGAAAAGCCTTCCAGGCTGACAATAGCAGCTGAACATCTTTACAGGGTCAACTAGACCAGATAGGAGAGCGCTGAACATCAGGCAAAGATCTTGAGTGGGGACCAGAGGTTGTACCATAAGCAGAAGCAACTCAAACCCACAAAATGGGGTGAATAGATCTCAATGCACTCTACCAGTGACCAGGAGTGGATATCCAAAAGAGAAACGCATCAGAGGATTGCAAGACAAAACCACGAGACATATCAGTGCACAACATTCTAATGCGACACAATGCTGGGAGTAGGAACACAAAGTAGATGTAGGGGATTGCAGGACAAAAATCACTACTTCTTCCTAACGCTGGAGACCGAGACACCCAGTTCAAAGACCAACATCAGGCAGGCGGGTACCTGAATCAGAAGGGTAGGTCCCCTGAGCAATGGAGAACCAGATGAAACATGCACTTCTGACCCAAGCTCACTTGAAGGATCGAAGGCCATGCACAGCGAGCTTGGTTGTATGTTCACAGAAGTCAAACGTAGTACATATTAAAAAACAAAAAACGAAATTCACTGACAAAAACAATGTTAAAGTGAAGTTATTGGTGGAGCCGGTTATAACACCTGAATGAATACTTAACAAACCTCAGAAATTCTCTTAAAACCCTTAATGTATATTTATTGTTGGGAATTAAAGTCGAAAAACGTCTGACCACACCAAATGCTATGCTTATTACGTCACAATAATGGTACCAATAAATAAGAACATTTACATAATAATAAAACAACACATACTTAATAATACTACATCCACCGTCATCTCTTTCATGGAATTAAGGGTATTGTGATGTGTAATCTCATCTATAAGATTATTATAGCATTTGAAACTGCATCTGTCACGTCAAGGGTGAGATAATGAGACCTGCATTTGGTACGAGTTAAGGCTTCCCTGGCTGTTGTGTGAGCTATGGATGTGTAGCCAACCCTCGCTTGTGAATTTCAGTGATTTTTCATATTGAATTTGCAAACATGATTGTACTTTACCTGTGGATTTTTAAATGAATTTCTGAAGTTTAGAAAAAAATATATGCTAAGATACTATAACCAACTAACTAATCCTTAAGATTATTTCGCTGTAACGTATATATACACACACACATATATATATCTGAGATCCCATCACTCCCATCTCCATAATTTCCTCTCTCCTTGTTGCCTTTAAAAGGATAAACAAGAGATCATCTCGCCCGTAGACACCTCCTCTGAGACTTTCCTTCCCTCCACAAATATTTAATAATACAATGCATGACATGTTGCCAGCCTCCCACACCACTCTAGGGGCTTCTATTACGAAATATTCAATAAAAAGGTTTTATTGCAGACAGTAGAGCCAGATCCCTTGTGTTTCCCCTCCCCACTAATATTTAATAAAATACCTGGCACTCTGCCTCCCTCCCCCTCTCTGAGCACTGCTCTGACAGCCAATGGCTTTGTCAGCCTGATTGCCCCCCTGCCGATAGAGGCAGCGATGCACTGTTTCTGAGGGTAGTTCCAGGACCAGGGCAGGCAGGGAAGGGTGGTGGGCTCACAACACCCCCCTTCCTCAGGTCTGTGGTGACCCATGGATGGTGGGGAAGCAAGGGAGGTGGCGGCACTGCACCTGCCCAACCACTGCATGCCTCTCGTCTCAGTAGGGGAAGGTGATGGTGTCGACCCCCATCTTCCATGTTGCCGGCAGGTGTGTGCGTACCTGTGGGATGTGGGATGTTGGGAAAGGTGTGATTGATGAAACGACATATGTTTTAATGACAGAGAGGAAGTTACTTCAGAGTTGCTGAGCAGTCTACACATCCTTTCTTTGTGCTAGTGCTTAATTTGAACCAGTGGTTGAAGTTGATGGCTCCGGCACTTATTTTTGGAGACCAGGACTTACTGTTCATCATCAGATTTTGACCCAGAGCAAGAGAGAGAAAAGCATTAAAAGGATAAGCAAAAGTAAAAGAGTAAAACAGTGACAAACGGAGAAAGCAGGGATGAAAAAGAACCTCCAAGAGTGAGGTAGAGAGGCAGGAAGCATAGGGTTTGGAAGACAGAGCCGTGATCTGGAATCAAAGCTAGACAGCCTTGGGGTTTGGCAACCTAACAGTCCTCATTCGGGCAGGAGCCTGCTACTGATAGAGTTCACTGTACAAAGCAAATTTTGTTGGATGGGGGAGGAAGGGAAACATCCTCCTGGGAAGGAGTCAAGGTGGAAGATATTGGGGGACAAGACAAGGTTAGCGCTGAGCTGTGACGTGTTTACAGCATTGCAGCAATTACCCACCACCATTACCCTCCCGGGAGGTAAGATTTAAAAACCCAATTAGGCGCCACTCTCAGCACATCTGAAATTTAATGTCCCCAAGGGGCCTCCTTTATGCCGAGGAAGGTAAAGCGCTTAAGGGAGCCGCAGTGGTAAGTAATGTCCTGCGGCAGAGCGCTTGCAGTCGAGCGTGCACCTTGGTCTGTGCCAATGGCCTGTGCTGGAAGCCATTTTAACCTCTCACCATGACAGACTGATAAATCCAAGAAATGCAGAAACACTGTCTTGTCCCTTGTGTGAGAGAATGTATCTGTGACCGTCCTTCCTATGATGCTTTAAGGCGCGACAAGGAACACTGGGGCCAGTAGCATGCTTCGGGCACCGAGGAGCTACTGATAAACTTCGCACGTGGCCCCTCCCAATCTGAATTGAAACACTACACGCTGAATGTGTTGGGAAGTTTTTTAGTCGCAGCTTTATTATCACCAAGGTTGAACAATAGGTACCCCGCTTCAACTTTATTAGGGGGTCATAAATCTTCCTGAATGCCCGCCTGTCATAGAGCAATCATTTTTAATTGTAATTGCCATCATAAATTAAAGTCACGCCCTTAGGCAACATTGTCATCATAAATCGTGCTATAAATCAAAACAGACTGGAATATTGTTGCATTGTCATAAAGTCATAACTCGCGCCATAAATCAATTTGACGGTTATTGATGTCAGCTGGAGACTTTGAACTGGAGTTTTACTATGTGTGTGGGTGGGAGGTAATTCCACAATTTCTTTTTAGGCCCAACTCGCTACCTTCGCCTACTCAGTGTAGTCTGCAGACCGGCGGGCCTGGGCCACAAGTGCGGTGTTCTGTGTCCTCCTCCCATCTCTGACCGCCTTACCCTGCCATGAGACATCCCAAGGTAAGTACCTGGTCTGCCACTCCGATGTGGTCGGGTGTGGCCTTTCAAACCTCCTTAAGCTCCATTTATATAACTCCTCTTACCGCTGACCCTTGCTGCTGCGACATTCCTGTTGTTGGGAGGGTCTTAGTGTAGTTGCGGAGCCCGTCCCGAACAATACAAGTAGGCAGGGGCGCTTGCTGCATCTTTAAGTGGCTCAGATGCCCAGAGGGTGAATTTTGAATCCCACTCGGCCTTCCCATTGCCGGCGGTATTCGCGCCTTTCTCGCCTGCTTTGGTGCAATTTTTTACATTGCCCCCTCTTGCCTTGCTTGGAGGCGGGGGTGCCATTTCCTGGCCATTCTCCCTCTGTGACCCACATTCCCAGGCCTTGGCGTAGTTTAGCACGCCGGCACCTTCAGCCCTCTCGGGTGCGGGCCTCTATTCTAAACTTCGCATGCGGCCACTCCCATTCTGAAATGAAATACTACACGCTGAATGTGTTGGGAAGTTTTTTAGTCGCAGCTTTATTATCACAAAGGTTGAACAATAGGTACCCCGCTTCAACTTTATTAGGGGTCATCAATCTCCCTGAATGCCCGCCTGTCATAGAATGATAATTGTCAATTATAATTGGCATTATAAATCAAAGTCACGCCCTTAGGCTACATTGTCATCATAAATCATGCCATAAATCAAAACAGACAGGAGTAAAGCTGGCTTGTCATCAGGTCATAAATCATCCTATAAATCAAACATACAGGAAAATTTTTGCCTTGTCATAAAGTCATAAATCATTCCATAAATCATTTTGATGGTTATTGATGTCAGCTGTAGTCTCTGAGCTGGAGTTTTACCGTCTGTGTGTGTGTGTGGGGGGGGGGGGGTAATTTCACTATACCATACTCTAATCCAACAAATCTACCCCACTCAACTCCGACCTAATCTACATCACAATACGCCACTCCAATCTAAACCCACTCCACTCTTCCCCAATCTAACTCACTCCACGCCAATCTTGACTCCACTCCAATATATCCAACTCCACTCCACCCTAATCTACCCCACTCCACACTACCCCACTCCAATCTACCCACTCTAATCCACCCAATCTACCCCACTCCACGGCAATCTACCACACTCTATTCCACTCTACCCAATATACCCCACTCCACTTCAATCCAATCTACCACATGCCTCCCAAATCTACCCCACTTCAGTCCAATCTAACTCACTGCACACCAATCCACCCTACTCCGGACGGAGCATGGACGGTAATCCATGCTCTAATCACATCTCATCTGGATTACGCCAATAGTCTCTACCTGGGGGCGCCTGCCTACCTGATTAGGCGCCTACAGATTATACAAAACACTGCGGCCAAAGTGATCTGTAAAATCCCTTTCCGCCACTCAATCACCCCCCATTTGAGGAAGCTTTCACTGGCTTCCGGTGACTAAACGTGTTGAATTCAAGGCTCTCACAATGGCCTTTAGAGCTTTTCAGGGGCAAGGCCCTTTATACCTGAGAGCCAGACTTAAACACTATCAACATAGCCGGACCCTCAGATCCAACAATCTTCGCCTCCTTGCCACCCCCCGTTTTCGCAAGTCCAGAATGGGTGGCAGAGCCCTGCCGCTCTCTCTCCATTCCTCTGAGTCTGAACCCGTCTTTCGGCGTGCCTTAAAGACCTGGTTGTTCACCAACCCCTAGAACCTCCCTCTGCACCTCTCATCAGCGGTCTGCATCAGCGCCGGGACACCCCCGCTGGGGGTAGCTGTGCGCTTAATAAATTCCTAAATAAATAAAATAAATACTCCATCCCACTGCAATCTACCCCACTCCAGCCCAAACTACACTACTCCAAGCTACCACATCCAATCCGCCCCACTCCAATCTACCCCCACTCCAATCTACTCCACTCCACTCTACCCTACCCTAACCCAATCTACCCCACTCCACCTCACCCCATCCCAATCTACCCCACACCACTCTATCCAACTCCACTCCAATCCACTCCACTCTGATATAGTCCACTCCTATCTATCTCACTCCAATCTACCCCACTCCTCTCCAGTTTACCCACTTCACTCCAATTTACCCTACCACAATCTACCCCACTCCACCCTAATCTACTCCAACCTACTCCTCTCCACTCCTATATACCCCACTCCAATCTAACCCACTCCACTGCACTCCAGTCTTCCCCAATCTACCCCACTCCACTCCAATCTACCCCAATATAGCTCACTCCACTCTACCCTGATCTACCTCACTCCAATCTACCACACTCCAATCTATCCCACTCCACTCCAGTCTACCCCACTCCACGCTACTAACTTTTAGCCATGCTGAACAGCAACCACACTGGTGTACATAATGGCTAAAACACATCGCCAAAGCCAATAGCTCTCGCATAGGCAAGACCTATTGGCTCTGCCAATGCTTGTTCTATTTAACCATGGTGCTGGGTGCCCATTTTCCTTGGTTGCATTATGGCGCAGGACCCCCTTCCTCCGTTGCTGTAAAGACAGTGGTGATACAATTGCATGAGCAAATCGCTTGCTCACTTCTGTAACACCACCCTCCCCCTTGATTGATCTTTTAATTCTTAGTGCGCTTGCGTGCGGATATATTAGCACAAACACTGCCACAATTGCACGCCATTGTGACGACCGCATCATTTTACATTTGTGTTTTTACCTCTGCACATTTGTGTATCACACTCTTTGAAAATGATGCTCAGGTCCCCAGCTCATCAGAGCATCTCCTCGGTTCTTGAATTCCACAAGAAACTCAAGACCTGGCTCTTCATCAGGTCTTGGCCCTGGCTTCGGGTCGCTTCTCCTGATTCACAGAGCCTGGATACTCTTGCGGGTGATAGTGCGCTCTACAAATCCACATCATATAATATAACATACCATAATGCTTTTGCATTTACACCTTTAAATTGATCTCATTTTTTCCTGATGCGATCCCCCGAGGGTGCTCAAGTCTGTGTTTACCTGTGTTACATCCCATGGCTCGCCTGCTCCCCCATGCAGACGCCTGAGTGTCTTCTATAAAGAGAGATACTGAGTCGCCCTTTTCAGCAGGCGTGGCAGTGTTTGTATTACCACCTTCCATAGAATGTGCCAGTGTGCCCGGAGATCAAACAATGCTGGACACAGGACACTACTGGCGTTTCCTCCTCATTCATTCTCTCCTTGAAAGAAATATCTGCATGTGGAATAGGTTTTAGGTTTCCTGCAAGAGGCACCAGACGGAGACCTGAGTAAGGGTGCAATGTCCCCACCTCTATGAACTGCAATGCACGAGCCAGCTGTTTGTCTTTGCACTTTTTTCTTTCATTCCTTCTTTCCTTGCTTCCTTTTCCATCCTTCCCTCCTTCCTTCTTCTGCTCTTTCTTCCTCCTTGCTTCTTTTGTTCCTAGGTTTGTTTGTTCTTTCTTTCTTTCCCTCTTTCCTTGTTTCTCTTTCTTTCCTGTTTCTCTCTCTCTCTCTCTCTCTCTTTCTTTCTTTCCTTGTTTCTCTCTCTCTTTCTTTCTTTCCTTGTTTCTCTCTTTTTTCTTTCTTTGTTTCTTTCTTTCTTTCTTTCCTGCTTTGTTTTCTAGTTTTCTTTCCACCCTTAGCTCTTTCTCTTCCTTTCCGATATCGTCTTTGAATATAACTCACCTCTTTTGTCTCCCTCTTCCCAGGACGAACGGAACCAGATTCTGATGGCCTACCTGTGGATACGGCAGGTGTGGTTCGATGCCTACCTGCGCTGGAATAAGGACGACTATGATGGGCTCGATACCATCCGTATACCTAGTAGTTATGTATGGAGACCTGACATCGTCCTATATAACAAGTAGGTCGGACTGGTATGGGGCTGCATCATGTCACCTCTTCCACCTTTGACAGCCAGGGCTCAGGCAGCGGACCACCCTGGCACCCGCGCAATGGCAGGAGCGCGTCTTCTCCCATCGGGACGCCTCTAGCAGCTAAGTGCTTTTGGTTTGGGTATCTTGACAATGGTTAGGGTGAGTCTATGGTTGTACGTCACAGGGACACTCTGTTGTCTGGTCCTTTGAATCCAAGTCTAACCTGGTACTTGGAGACCTGGGTCTCAATGGGGAAATCCAGACTCCATTTACAGGGTGTGAAATGGAAACCAGGGAACACTGTGCCCCGCTGATGTACAGCCATATATTCAACTCTGCATCACCACTGCTCTTCTGAAATGAAAGTTGTTCTCATGTAAGAACAAGCATTGGCATAGCCAATAGGTCTCGCCTTTGGGGCGTTATAAGTGTTTAGACAGAGCTATTGGCTTTGTTAACGTTTTTAATATGTGTTGTAGAGCATTGTGAATGTTGTGCAGCATGTTATAATAAAAAAAGTGTTATAACTATTTCTGTCACCTTATATCTAACCGAAAAAACATTATATACAACTGAAGTATTGTACTGAAAACCAAAATTAATACAAAAAATGTGTTCTAGTTTATTTGTTTATGCAATGCTGTCAATTTTTCCTTGCTTGTTGTAATTAATTTTTGTTATAGTTTTTATTGTTAGGTGTGGATTATAAACAACGGGAGGGTGGATGTTGTGAAATAGTATTTTAATTAGATAGGAGTAGTGGAAAGTTATTTGTGGAGAATTAATAGATGTCAAATTTTTATGCCAAACTGAAGTGGTGTGGAGTGATGCTGAGGTGGTTGTGAGTAGTGGCGGAGGTGATGCTCAGGTGATCCGGAATGATATTGAAGTGATGCTGAAGTGGTGGTGCGCTTGTTCCGAGGTGATGCTTATGTGATGCTGAATGATACATAGGTGGTACTGAGTGATGCTGAGGTGGTGCTGAGTGATGTTGTGGTGATGAGTTATGCTGATGTTGTGTAGCTGAACTGGTGCTTATGTGGTGCCAAGTGATGTTGTTTTTGTTCTGTGTTGAGTTGTTGCTGTATTGATGCTGAAGTGGTTCTGTGTTGGTTCTGAATTGCTGCTGGTGTGGGGCTGTGCAGGTGCTGAGCTGGTGTTGCACTGGTGGTGGTGCACTGATGTGGAGGTGGTGCTGTGCTAATGCTGAGATGGTGCTGTGTTGATAATGAGGTGTTGCTGCAGTGCATCTGAGGTAGTGCTGTGTTGATGGTGACTTGTTGCTGCACTGGTGGTTGTGGTGCACTGATGAGGAGGTGTTACTGTGTTGATGCTAATATTGTTATGTGGTGATAATGTGCTTAGGTGGTGCTGTGCTGGTGCTTAGGTGGTGCTGAGTGATACCGAGGTGCTGCTTAGTGATGCTGTGGTGGTGCTGAGTGATGCTGTGGTGGTAGTGAATGATACTTAGGTGGTGCTGAGTGATGTTGAGGTGGTACTGAGTGATACTTTGTTGGTGCTGTGTTTGTGTTTAAGTGGTGCTTAGTAATGTAAGTCTGGTGCTGAGGTGATGCTGCACTGGTGTTGATGTGGTGCTGTGTTAATGCTGAAATGGTGCTGCATTAGGGATTATTTGCTGCTGAGGTGGTGCTGCGCTGGTTCTGAGTTGGTGCTGTGCTAATTCCGTGGTGGGGTGAGTTGGTGCTGCATTGCTGCTATGCTGATGCTGGGCTGGTGCTGTACTGGTGCTGAATTGGTACTGTTTGATATGGAGGTGGTGGTGTGCTTGTGGAAGGTGGTGCTTGTTGGTGCTGAGTGATGCTGAGGTGGTGCTGATTGATGGTGAGGTGGTGTTGTGTGATGCTGAGGTGGTGCTGACTGATGCTGAGGTGGTGCTGAGTGATGCTGAGGTGGTGCTGACTGATGTTTTGGTGATATTTAGGTGATGCTGCACTGGTGATGCGTTTGTGCTGAGTTGCGACTGAGGTGGTGTTGTGTTGATGCTGTGGTGGGGCTGTGCTGGTGCTGAGTTGGTGCTGCACTGATGCGAGGTAGTGCTGTGTTGAGGGGGTGGTGTTGATTGATGCTTAGGTAATGCCGTGCTGGTGGTTAGGTGGTGCTGAGTGATGCTGTGGTAGCACTGAGTGATGATGTGTACTGTGCAATGGGGGGAAAGGAAGCACGCACCACAGCTGTGCACTGTGCAGAGGTGTCAAAGGTAGCACGCACCACAGCAGCGCAGAGGTGTGAAAGGAAGCGCGCACCACGGTGCTGAAAAAACGTGAATGTTAAAAGGTGCGGTCAATTTTTAAGCTGTGCACTGTGCAGTGGGGTGAAAGGAAGCACGCACCACAGCTGTGCAATAAGGTGAAAGGAAGCACACACCACAGCTGTGCACTGGGGTGAAAGGAGGCACACACCACATATCTGCACTGTGCAGTGTTGTGAAAGGAAGCACGCGCCACTACTGTGCAGTGGGGTGAAAGGAAGCACTCGCCACAGCTGTGTACTGTGCAATGGGGGGAAAGGAAGCACGCACCACAGCTGTGCATTGTGCAGAGATGTCAAAGGTAGCACGCACCACAGCTGCGCAGAGATGTGAAAGGAAGCACGCACCATGGTGATGAAAAAACGCCAATGTTAAAAGGTGCGGTGAATTTTGAAGCTGTGTACTGTGCAATGGGGGGAAAGGAAGCACGCACCACAGGTGTGTACTGTGCAGAGATGTCAAAGCTAGCACGCACCACAGCTGCGCAGAGGTGTGAAAGGAAGCGCGCACCACGGTGCTGTAAAAACGCGAATGTTAAAAGGTGCGGTTAATTTTGAAGCTGTGTACTGTGCAATGGGGGGAAAGGAAGCATGCACCACAGCTGTGCACTGTAGAGAGCCCCTGGATCGAGCGAACACCAAAAGCAATGTGGGGAAAGGAAACACGCACCACAGCTGTGCACTATGCAGAGATGTCAAAGGTAGCACGCACCACAGCTGCGCAGAGGTGTGAAAGGAAGCGCGCACCACGGTGATGAAAAAACGCTAATGTTAAAAGGTGCGGTCAATTTTTAAGATGGTACCGAAAAAGAGGCGGCTATAGAGGCCAACTACAGAGTACAGCAAATGTCTTGACAATAACATACTAATACAAAGATAACGGTGCAGGAAGAGAGTGCTGACATAGATGAAATGCGAGTGCTGGAAAAAGAAGCGCGCACTCTTGTGGCGGTGGGGTCTGTCCCTTGGCCGGGGTGGAGGGGACGCACCTTGTTAGTATCTTATTGTCATGAATGCGAGTGCTGGAAAAGAAGCGCGCACTCTTGTGGCGGTGGGGTCTGTCCCTTGGCCGGGGTGGAGGGGACGCGCCTTTTTAAGGAAAGCTGCAAGGTCTTGAAATGAAACATGATCCACAACAGATGGCACGCTGCGCGCCGCTGCTCGCTCCCGACAGCTAAACGCTGTGGGAGTAAACATTTTCAGAAAAGGTGGGACATGCACCCGCCTTTGGCCAATTGCGTGCTTTCATTTTTGAAAGCCACACGCAAAGGCCAATAGCACGTGTGGAAAATCGAACACCACACGCACGAGTTTGCAGAAAGTCTGAAGTGATTCCAAGAGGGCTTCTCCTAGAGCAGCGCATGCGCGCTGCGCTAGGCTCGACCTAAAAAACATAAGGCATGGCCCTGAAAAAACTGAAGACCAACAAAGAGTGCAAAGCCAGATGTCTGGAGGCATCCACTGATGTCTGGAGGCATCCACTGATGTCTGGGAGCACCCACTGATGTCCGGAGGCACATACTGATGTCCGGAGGTACATACTGATGTCCGGAGGCACCCACTGATGTCCGGAGGCACATACTGATGTCCGGAGGCACATACTGATGTCCGGGGCCACCCACTGATGTCTGGGGGCACCCACTTATGTCTGGGGGCACCCACTTATGTCTGGGGGCACCCACTTATGTCTGGGGGCACCCACTTATGTCTGGAGGCACCCACTGATGTCCGGAGGCACCCACTGATGTCCGGAGGCACCCACTGATGTCCGGAGGCACCCACTGATGTCCGGAGGCACCCACTGATGTCCGGAGGCACCCACTGATATCCGGAGGCACTCACTGATGTCCGGAGGCACCCACTGATGTCCGGAGGCACATACTGATGTCCGGAGGCACATACTGATGTCCGGAGGCACCCGCTGATGTCCGGAGGCACCCGCTGATGTCTGGGGGCCTCCACTGATGTCTGGGGGCCTCCACTGATGTCTGGGGGCATCCACTGATGTCTGGAGGCACCCACTAACCTGAACTGGAAACAAGGACGCACAAGAAGTATTCTATGATCTGAAACCTGCAAGCAATTTACTCGTCATCCTTGGCTTGAAAGTCTTGCCATGTTTTGTCAAATCAGTATGGCTTGTTAATAAAAGGTGCAGCAGGGGTGCTTAATGTTTCTGATCCTATTATGAGGACCATGCAGGTCCCTTGACGCATCTCTCATAATATGCAGGTATTCTGGTTACTCTCCAACAGTCAGGAGCTCAGTCAGTCCTTTGCAGCCTGTCAGCCATACCAGTGAAACCCCCTGTTTCTCTGTTTCCTGTTAAAGCGACATCCTTTAGTCTTTTTTCAGTGTCAATTGTAGCACTGTATTAAAATCAAGCGGCCCAGTCATTCATTTAGCCCTTTTGGAAATGTGTCTCCTAGAAACAGATGAAATAGAAAGTCCCCTTGCTTCACCTCAAACCACCACTGGCCACGAACACCCCACAATTGGACGCATAATGTCTCATGTATTTTTCATTTCTTTCTACAAAATGAGTTTTACATTGGATCCCAAATTTTACATATCTAGACCTATCGTCTGCTCGTTATATCAACCCAAAGAAAGTGTTGTCTCGAAAGCTAGCTTCCCACTCCTGGCTGCAGCTGAGTACTCACCCCACAACTGCTCCTGTGTTCCCCCTCTGCACCACCACCCACTGACCCTGGAGGAGTGGGAGTGGACATGTCCCTCCACTCACCCGTGGTAGCTGCTACTTTCTACCTCCGGCTTCCCTCTCTCCTGAGTGCACTCTCCATAGTCAGGTTCACCTACACTCCACTACCCGCTGACCTCAGAGGAAAGGGAGAGGACATGTCCCTCCACTCACCCGGTGGTAGCTGCTACTTCCTACCTCCGGCTACACTCTCTCCTGAGTGCGCTCTCCATAGTCAGGTTCACCTACACTCCACTACCCGCTGACCTAAGAGGAAAGGGAGAGGACATGTCCCTCCACTCACCAGGTGGTAGCTGCTACTTCCTACCTCCGGCTACCCTCTCTCCTGAGTGTGCTCTCCATAGTCAGGTTCACCTACACTCCACTACCCGCTAACCCTGGAGGAGAGGGAGAGGACATGTCCCTCCACTCACCTGGGGATGGCTGCTACTTCCTTCCACTGGCTGTGCTCTCTCCTGAGTGCGCTCTCCATAGTCAAGTGTGGATCACCAACCCTCTGCACCCCCCACTGCAGATCACGTCGACGTTACAGGGAGTGAGGGGAAGAATTTCTACCATGTAAGCTGCCCTGTGAGGTTCTAACCATCAAAAAGGGCTAAGCAAGAAACTGCCTGACTTTAAAATATTGGGCTCCAATGCAGATGCTGATGGCAGTAGACCAGAAACTAAACCACTTTTAAAACTGATGGTACCAGACACTGATAGCAAAGAGGAACCCTACTGTTGCTAAAACTGAGGGGGGTGACAATCGGCGCAGTCTAAACAGGGCTTCAGACAATGGCAGGGGTCGAACCTCCACTGGCATTCTTTTAAGTTGTTAATTTCTATTTAGAGCTAGGGTGGGCAAGCTTATGGTTGGTCATGCACTGATTGGCATGACTTTGAGGCACTCCAGGACCACTGTTATATTTTCAAAGCGTCATAAGTCACTGAACCTTTTCTGACCTTGCTTAGATAAGGAGGGTGTAAGGGAAGTGACCAGGGAACATGTGACACATCTGTATGTCATATTATAGCTGTAACACAGGTGTAAATCGTCCGTGATTCCTATGGAAATGTGTACAGGTTTAATAAAATGACTCGCTTTTCTTGGAGATCCTATGTCATGGAGAATGAATTTTCAGAGCAGCTGATTCTACAGCCCTGTACATGGTACAATGTCTCTTCAGCGTGTCCTTCCTGTATGTGAGGAGGCGGAAGTGAAATGTACCAGGGGTTAGAACTCCCTGGATCCCGCAATCCTTGACAATGAGGGGATACATGAGATGGAGCGACTGAAGCCCTGTTGGGTCGGTGGAAGTCAGGCAGTGTCCCATCTGATCCAACCCTGAGGGGGGGGGCGGGGGGGGTTGGCTATCAGGGCTAGTGTGCCGGCTGTGCTGGGTGGCCACAGCGGCCATGGCGAGAGGAGCCCGAGGCGCAGCAGGGATTTGCCAATGCCATACCATGGTACCATAGAATGAAGACATAGGTGTCCATGTAGGAGAACCGGATGTCCCCTGCGGGAGATGCTAAGATTGGTATCTATGCATTGACTTGTGGAAGTCTCCAGAGCAAGCACTTTCGTCCAGGCTTGCCATTGTTTTGTGCTGTCAACTTTGCACTCAAAGATGAAGTGAGCTGGAAACTGCTGATAATTCCTGCAAAGTGGCAGTAGCGGGAGCAACAGCACAAACACCCCTTGGCAAGCCACGCAAAGTCGTATCAACTAAAGCCACGCAAAGCAGCTCCCCTAGCCTGCAATGGAGTACTGTGGCACATGAAATGAATGCACAAACAGTGGGCCAAAGGAGATTGCATGATAATTCTATGTGTAACACGCCATTTTTGCAAAAAGGACACCTAATACATTTACCCTTGAGCCGTCGGTTGCTTGAGGTGAATTGTACACGAGGGTGGGCCTCAAAGATAGAATGCCCTCGAGACACTGCAAGCTGTGCCTTGCACCATGGCACAATGCTAAATTAGTTTCAACATCATACAAGCATGACTTTTTTGTTGCATTTACCTGGCAAGATGACGTCATTGGCGCGGGACGCATAAATACAACAAATTCGACATTTTGTCAGTTCACAAATGCATCATGGGCGATTGTCTTGCGGTGGCGGCGTGGATCGAGGTGAATCTACCCTTAGTTTGGTGCAACAAACAGGAAGGAGGTCTTGGACTGCAGAGGGGCTGCTCCTAGGCAGCCTGAGGCAGTGCGGACCCGCAATGCACCAATCTTCGGCATAACCATTTTCAAGTAATTCCGATGTTAGGGCGACACTTATCGATCACCAATCACTGGGCTTCAAAAATAAACAGTACAAGGTAAAACACACCAGAGCAAAGCCCCAGACGTGAGGAGAGAGGAAGCTGCAGAGACGGACGCCCTCCTCGGGAGGTTGGGAGAGTCGGTGAGATGTTGTGGAAAAGGTGCTCGTGAAAAACAAAGGAGGCCATTGTAGAAGCAGCAACAGATGCTGGTCAAATAATAAAAACATTATAATACTCATGAGAAGTCAAACGAATACGATACTGGTAAAAGATAAAAACCGCTGAAGTTGCATATTACGCCATTAGCAGGTGAAAAATATATGGAAAATGGGAATTAGTGAAAATGTGAAATAGTGAAAATGTGAGGTATACAAGAAGCCCAGAGAGAATGCCTGAAGGTGACCGGAAGAGCAGCCACACGTGCACAGAAGATGTGCACATTCCTGCCCGAGGGAGGCAGTGCGCTGTTAGGTCTTTAGTACTTGATAGGTAGCGCAAAAACCATGCACCAGAGGCCACTTCACGGCGCTACATGAATCAGAGCCATAGGCTTGTGGTCGGGTGGTGGAATAAAAGGTGGGAGGTTAAGGGTTAGTCTGAGAAACATCCGTCTACCAGATCAAGGGGAAGTTTTGATTGGCTGAAGGGCTCCATCCCTTACAATAATGAGCTGAAAGTCCACAGTTCTATTGTTAGTTTATCTCTTTTAAAGTCAAAGTTTCCGTTGGCTGGTTGAGGTGGACACACACCCCATCAGTCTGTAATTTAAGCTGCCTGCTATGTGCAGTGTATTCCACCCAGGCGTGTGCACATACCTGCATGTTTGCCTTTCATCTACAGGCCATTAACACGGTATAAAATGCCATTTAGCTACAGACCTGCACCTGACAGGCGCCTGGAATTAGACAGAGCATGAAACCAAGCATAGAACAAGTGGGTGTGGTTGCGAAACCCTTCGAGTGTTGCAACCAAGGCCACTGGGAAGCAACCAAGTGTCACATTGTGCAGCAGGGTTGGCTCAATTATGAGGCAATGAAAGGCAAATTATGCCGTATGTTATGTGGTTGACGGACATGTGTGTAGAACATGCACTAAAATATTTTAACACACATTTTCCCGAAAGAGATCGCGATGCTTTAGAAATGTAGCTTTAATAAGGAAAAAAACTGTACATGTACAGGAAATGCAAATAAAAATGTAATTCACCAACAAATAATGAATCTGTCTTCCAGGGAATCACAGGGATGCCATTTTGTAACACTGCCCTTACTTCCATTGTGCACTTCTTTTAATTTAACATTTGCCTCTTTTACTCTGAGCATACCAGCCAGTGCTTAATTTGATCCGGTGCTCGGCACCGCACTTAACTCACCTGCACTTAGGTACCTATGGCTGTCTGTCTAATTTTGAGATAAGTACTACAACAGATGTTTAATAATTCAATATACGTTATATTTGATTAATACCTGATGCTCACGCCATTGTTATAGCTTTGAGTGGCATGAAATAGTCTGAATTGTCATATTATTTGGAGTTCGAGGGTTAGTAGTTGTATTGGTACTGTCACCGGCAGCGCTCGCAGGGGCAATGCGCGGTGCATGCTGCAGTTGCCTCCTGAGGAGGGCCCTGGCACTTTTTTCAAATTAAGCACAGATGCTTCCATTTCTAACGATAATGGCATTACTCCTAGTCCTACTCCCTCGCCTTCCTTCAGTACAATTGAGGCCCCGCCTCCCACCCAGACCCACCCCCAGCATAAAAACTCTGCCCGCCCCCACCTCCACCTGTACGTAAACAAGCCGAGCTAGCACTCAGATGAACCGCACCGGGAGGGAGGGAGGGTCCTTGAAGGAAGGCGAGGGAGTAGGACTAGGAGTAATGCCATTATCGTTAGAAATGGAAGCATTACCTCCCGTCCCTCCCTCGCCTTCCTTCAGTACAATTGAGGACATAGCAAGCAGAAGAAAACAGAGACGGACAGCTGAGTGCGAAAGAACACCAAAACAGAAACAGTGCCCCAAACACAGCAGATCAACATCCCAGGAACCCAGCGGCCCAGAACAGCAGACAAACGTTCTAGACACGCAAACGGACTGCGACAGTCAAACGGAGAGGGAGAAGACCAGGCCGCAGACCAACAGAACCCACAGAGGAGCCCACCCGGCAGAACACCACAACCGGCAGGGACCACAGCAAAGCAGGCCGGACATCCAGCAACGCAGCCACCGAAGCCGCCAAACAGCGAGAGGAACACCCCCGAACCCCCACAGGAGGAACCACCCCCAAAAGACGGACAGTCAGCAAGACCGGGGACCAAAGTCAACGACCCAACAGAGCAGAGGAAGGCCAAACAACCTCCGCAACCGGATCAAAGCTAAACGAGAACCCACAGCCGATCCAACACCCCCAAGCGCCGCGCAGAGGGGATGGCAACCAAAAAACAAGGCCCAAAAGACAAGAGCCGCAACCCGAGACCCCCAAGGGGACCAAAGGGAGGACAGCCAACACCAGCAGCCAAGACCCCGAAGGGAAGGACCAGACAGGGTGGGGGGGCAACAGACCCCCGCCAACCCGCAAGAACGCCAGGAGCATCAAGAAGCCGGAGAGCCGCCCACAGCACCCGCAGAGGAGACACCGACAAACCCAGAAGAGCCCCACCCGGAAGGAATCGCCACGCCAAAAATGAATGTATGATGGTACAACGCGTACCATCACAACGCGGTATGTTACATCGCGGTATTGACAATGCAAGTCTTGCAGGGCGCTGGACTTAGGAATAGTGTGAATTACTATTCCAACTCCAGTCTACGTACAGTAGGGAAGGTGTTGGAATAGTAATTCACACTATTCCTTAGTCTAGAGCGCCCTCCAGTGCAAGTCGATGCAACGACTTGCGTTGTCAAAACCACGATGTAACCATACCACGATGTAATGGTTGCGTGGTAAAGGATGTTTCCCGCCAAAAATAGGCTAGCCACCGTGGGAACAACACCCAGAGCAGAACACCAGGCCGAAAAGGTCCGCCTATGCCAAGCACAGGACAGCAGAGAGGAGGACTGACGGGAAGGCAGCAAAGCAACTGCCAAACGGTCAGCAACCCTAACCCAGCAAAGCCCGGCCGCACCACCACCAGGCAGCAGGCGAAACCCCCGCACAGAACCCAGGGTAAGAGCCAGAAACATCAAAGGGAACGGAACCACCGGAAAGACCCACTCCCGAACGCAACAGAACTTGGACAGGAGAGGAGACCAAGGCGCCCCAGGCCAACGTGGAGCAACCAACAACCCCCGAGCACAGAGCCACCTGACCAGAACCAGAAGGCCTGGAGCAGCGGAAAAAGGGGGGGAGGAAGGCACCCAGAAGACCCGAGGCACAGGAGAGGGAAGGCCAACGACCCCCCCGAGCCCCGGGACACCAGCCCAGAGACCAGAACCGGGCCACCCAGGCCCTCCCCTGATCCGCAACAGGACCACCACAGGGAGGCCCCAACGACCCACTAACAGGCTGGCCACACGGGAAAGAAGAGAGAAATCGAGGGAAGAAGGAAGGACCCAGCACAACAGATCCGCCAGCCCAGAGGCCACTCGCCGAAGGGAGAGAGCCGACAGCCCCAGCACCCAGACCGGAGCCAGAGAAACAGGACGCTGGCAAACAAGGAACAAGGACCAGAACTTGGACCCACCCCGAAGGCGGACAGAGGACCACGCCCCCAGAACGCCAGACCAAACCAACACCCCAGGGGCCGTGCAGAGAGCCCCGAAAGAGCACCAGGGCAAGCCCCCAACATCCGCCAGCAGGAGGAATGCCGGGAGACCAGCAGGGACCAGCACCCCTGAACCCAAACAGACCCCAGCCAACCTCGCACCCGGACAGGCCGGCGGCCAAAGCCACCACAAGCGGAGCCGGAGCAGGCTGCAAACAGCCAGCCAGAAAGCGACGGCGGGAGAGCCACCAGGATAGCTCCCCCCCCCGGACACGGACCGACACGGGCAGCAGGGACAAAAGACCCCAGAGACCAACCCAACAGGATCCAGACGGTCAGGCAAAGAAGAAGAAAACGAGCCCCGGGAACCGGAAAACACCCCAGAAGCCAGGAGCCCCCGCCCCCGTAGCCACAGGACCGCCGGAGGAGCCCCCGGGACAACAAGGCCCTAGCCAGCGAAGGAAGAGAGACCAGGTGCAGGCAGGACAAGGGAACATGGCCACACAAAGGCCGAAAACGAGCCTCAACGAACACCAAGCCCCGAGAGGGGACCAGAGAAGACACACGCCAGACCACCAACAAACCCGATCCCCAGAAGAACCACCAAGGTCCCCCCGAACAGACCGAGCAAAAAAGACACTCCAGCCGCACACAGCAAGAGGCCGACCGACAGAGAAGGACGAAGGAAAAAACCCCGCATGAAGGAGAGCCACGAGAGGCACCAGGACCTGCGGGAAGACCCAGGGCGAGGGCCGGAGGCCGAAGGGAAGGACGTAAAACCGAAAAGGGCGTCTCCCACAGCGAACCGCAGAAAAGAAGCGGTGACTGGGAAGCGGAGAGAGGCGTCCCCGAGACCCACAGCACGCCAAAAGATGCCAGGCAGAGCCAGAGGAAAGATGGCCGAAAGGGCCAACACACGGAAGGGAAGGGGCCGAACCCAGGAGCAGACCCACAGGAGAGCCAGGACAGGCCGAAGCCGCCGGACACCCCCTAACCCCAGAAACAGAACGGAGAGGGCCCCAGGCCCGGGCTCCACAACAGGAACCCAGCAGACCGACCACATGGCAAGCAAACAGGACACCCCGTCCAGCAGAGCCAGCCCGCGGGGACCGGAGACAGGCAGTGGAGTCAACCGAACCCCCGAATCCGGAGGAACCTGCACCAAGACGACCCCGTACTCATGAACCAAAGTACACAGGACCCAGCCACCAGAAACGGGCCGCCGCCACAGAGGAAGAAAAGGCCGAAGACGACCACCCACCGTAGGGAACCGTCCAGACAGCAGCAACAGGGACCCAGCCGGGCAGGGCCCTCCGGCGAGGAGGCAGGGAGCCAGGGCGAAAAACAGGCCAAAACCCGTCCCACCGGAAAGGCGGAGGAGACACCCACATCGGGGACAAAGGAGAGGCCCCAGGACAAGGCACCCCAGAAAGGCAGGACGCCCCACACAAGGAAAGGCACGCAGAAGCCCCAAGGCGGCCAGAAGGACAGAGGACCTGCAGCCCACAGCACCGAATAGTCCCAGGTAGCCACCCATCCAGGCACGAACCAGGCCCGACCCCGCTGAACTTCAGAGAGCCGACAAGAGCAGGGGCGTACCGGGCGCCATGGCCGGAGGCCCTAACAGCCGCCGCCAAAGCCACGAAACCCCACATCAAGGAGGGCGCAGGAGAAGCCGAGAACAGGCCAGCACCAGCCAAGCAGAACAGCCGACCCGTCAAGCAGTGCGGCCAGGACAGAGTCCAACAGCCCAATGGGAGGAAAGGGGCGAACACCCCCAACAAGCAAAGCCGCCGGAGGAAGCAAGGGACCCGCAGCACCGCAGGAAAAAACCCACTGATGCAAAAGAGGGCGTAAAGGAACCTGAAACCAATCAGGACCAACACAGCACAGAAGGAATGCTTAGGGCTGAGGGAAAGAGATCGCACACAGCAGGTACCGCAGGCAACCGATAATCAACCGGCAGCCGTGCGGTCCACAGTGGACAAAGTAGCAAGTACAAAGCACACAAAAGTGGAAACAGCATGAAATACATCAAGCACGGGCAACGCACGCCACTCCCACAGCCCCACACCGGGACCGAAGGGCAAGCTCAACCAGGAGGGCCGGGAACACCAAGGAAAGAAACCCACAGGTCCCGCCCAGCAGGCAAGAGGAAAAACCCAGCCGACCAGCACAGGAGCCCAAGTGACCCACCATACCCCCCGGAGCCAAAGGCAACGCCAGAGGCGGGAGAAGGCCCAATACCCCAGGATCCAGACGGAAACCAGCCGCCCACAGGATCCGCCGGACGAGGTCGGGACGGACCAGAAGGCATCGGCCGAGCCCGTAAGCATCGGACAGAGCAGCCCCAACCAAGTCCTGCACCATCCACAGACATGAGAGGCACTACACCCCCGCGGAGCCCATTCGTCCAGGGCTCCCCAGGGGGACCAGAGACCAAGCAGCAGAGGAAGAAGACACCAGAATGCCCCCAACAACCTCAAGCAACCCAGGGCAGCAAGCGGAAAAACAGCCCCCAGCAGCCCCAAGACAAGGCAGACAGACGACTGTGTCTATCTCACGCCCGTCAAGAGAAACAGCACTCAACAGCACCCGGCACTCCCATACAGGAAAAGGAGAAACAACGGGTCAAAAACCCGGCCTACCAGGTCTCCGTGATGTGTGCAGTCCGGGAGCAGAGGCATCCAAGCAGGCCCGACCCGGAAACACAGCCCCAGCCACAGGAGGACCGTCGAACACCGTCGCGGCCACCCGAGCAACCGCTCCGCCCCCATACCACGAGGGAGACCAGGAGAGGAGGCACCGCAAGGAGAACGCTGCAGAGGGCTCCGCCTTCGCAGAGAACCAGACCGAAGATTCCCCGGCACCGCCACAGGGAGGAGCTGAAAGGGTAAGTCCCACTAGGGAGACAGAAAAAAACAGGTGGAGGTGGGGGCGGGCAGAGTTTTTATGCTGGGGGTGGGTCTCGGTGGGAGGCGGGGCCTCAATTGTACTGAAGGAAGGCGAGGGAGGGACGGGACGGGAGGTAATGCCAGTTCTCTTTTACAACTTGTCTGCTCTCGGTGTACACTGCATTATTCACTCTATCGGGCCCCAGGAAGCTTCTAAGTCCATCCAGAAAGAGCCCAGACCAATAGAGTACATTTCATACACCTATGTATGTATTTGAGTAGGAAGCTTCTTTACATCAAGATATCAAACCTTGAACCAGCACCTGGCGCTCCTTCTGCAGTTGACACGGAATTTAGAGGACATTTCACTCATTACTAACTTTGCACTGACCCTATATTTTCCCCTTCTATTTATCTGGCATCAGCTGCATCTAGTTCCGTCACGGATCCTAAATCATCCAGAGCTATACTTAAGAATTTGGAGTCTTCAGACCATAATGCTTATAAAATCATATATCCTCTCAACTTATCAAAGAACGCATCCAAACATTTTAAACATAGACTCCTCAAATCTCACCCAGAAACTCTTATCTCGGAACCCTACTTCTGGATAAAAAGAGGAGCTACTATAAGTGATCTTTTCTTCTATACAAAAAGACGTGCTCAATGGAGGGTGGCTCTATATTAATTGCTGCTTATCACCACATCCCAATGACCCTCATGTAGTGTCCTTTCTCAGCCATGACACCTCTACTGACCCTTCCCTCTCCCTTCATTGCCCCTCCAGTGATATTAGCACACAAAACATCAACTCCTCATCGCCACCCAGTGGATCTGAGTCCCTCTCCAGCATTCGCCATACTAGTCTGCATGGTCACTGCTCTCCCAGAGTAGCTAGCACAGAGGTACACACCTTCGGTAGTCACACCATCACCCCTTCTATACCCTTGATCTCTAACCATACATTCGTCGATACGACCAATGTGTCTGAGACTCTCCCCTTAGACCTATCGCTGTCACGGCTGGAATCTGAACTTTCAAATCTGGCTAATAATGTGACCCCTTTGACTCCAGAGCCCCCACATAGCCATTTGCTGTGCCCTCCTTTGCTGCCCATCAAAAATGATTCCACTCATAACCCTACATCGCCTCAAATTACCCTCCCAGGCCAGCATTTTTCCAGCACCCCCTCCCTAACTCCTGGCTTCTAGTCTCGGATCCCTGCACCTCCACCTCACTTGGATCCAGACTGGACGAGATCCCCCTAGTCATTCAACAATTCAAGGCAGATGTTCAAAGCCTCTTATACCTCACCTCTGAGCTGGCTAATAATGGGCTACTAATTATGTCTTTGGAAATTAATAGTTATAATCACGCCCATCCTACTAACTACTGCACCAGGCCTCCAGCACGTCACTCATTCACTATGCTCTCACCAATCTTGACCTCTCCTCACATTAGATGGAAAACCTCACCCCTCCCCAACGACCCTTCTCGACCCATTAGATTAAATGATCTTCTGTCTGACAAGGATATTCACTCTCTCCGACGCTCCTATGACCCAACGTACACCTTCAACACATAAATAAGTGTCAAATCAAGGCAATCCAAGCTGACCCGCACAGAGAACCCAGGGTTAATTCCAGATCCTTAAACAAGAACAACCTTGCACGAGTCACCACCACACAAACAACTCTGGCCGACACCAATCCTAAGCTTAAATGCATGCTTCTCAACTGCAGATCTGCAGTACGGCATGCAGCAGATATCGCTGCCCTCATCCTTGAACATGATCCTGATCTCTTAATGCTGACCGAAACATGGCTAAATGACTCCTCTGCACCTATCCTTGACTTACTAGTCCCTCCTAGCTATGACATAATTAGATTAGACAGATCTATTGGGCAAGGTGGAGGTATCGCCTGTATACACCATAACAATCTTTTAGTCAAACAACTACAATCCACTACTCTCTCGTCATGCAAATACCTACGCATCGAGGTTGCATGTAACAACAGGCAAGTATGCAAATTACACGTGTTCTACCATCCTCCACGAGACAACCTTTCCTTCATTGAACAGATTATGGAAATTATCTCAACTAATGCGGATCTTCATGGCACTCAGATCTTCCTCTGAGATTTTAACCTCCACTGGAATGACATGAATGACCCTTCAGTAAACAGCCTAAAAACCTTCCTTATGGATCTCAATCTAACCCAAATATGCGATAGCCATATGCACGTCAAGGGAGCAACCTTAGATCTAATCATTGGTAAACCCAACTCCATGCAACTTGATTCTATCGCCCCTTGCGACTGGATGGACCACCACTGCATCACCTTCCTCACCACAGAATCTGCTAGAAATAATAAAGTGCAGCTCAAAAAAACCAAAGCACTGGCAAAGAAGCATGCGAAACATTAACCTGGATGATCTGACAACTCTCAGTAATAACCTTTTGCCTCCCCGTGGAGATATATCCGATGTCCATGACCTCACTGAACACTACAACCGTTCTATGGCAAGCATTTTAGACATGATTGCTCCTTTACAGCTAAAAAGAAGGTCTTCCAAAGTCTCCAAACCTTGGTACAATGGTAGTCTAAATGCTGATAGAAGAAATCTGAGACTAGCGGAAAGTTTATGGAGATCCTCGCCGTCTCTTGAACATCTCAAACATCTGAGATCATTAAGGGACATCTATTACAAATGCATTAGAATCTCTAAAACGAACCACTTCAGAAATCAACTTGAGCAAGCTAAACATCGACCAAAAAATTGTTTGAAATTGTAAGCTTCAATCAAAGAGCCAACTCACTCTCTCCCTTTGGGATCCTGTCCACAGCCGAATTGTGAAGATTTTGCCACCTTCTTCATTGAAAAGACAACAAAGATGGAACATGATCTGCGGACTGCAATGGAGCACCTGCCGATCTTACCACCTTTCAGTCCCTACCCTCCTCAGTCTTTGGTGCCTCCGCTTGCTCCAGTTCATACCCCCAAGAGCAATGCCTCTTGGAGCTTATACAAAACCTTGGATGAAAACACTATTCTAAAAACTCTTACATTATTGAGACCATCAAACCACTTTAGTGACTCATTGGCATCGAATTTTTTCAATGAGATCAAACCATCCATACTCCCATTATGGGCCAAGATAGTCAATGCCTCACTGCTTCAAGGCTTATCCCAGACTGTCTAAAGGCTGGACAGCTCACCCCATTCTAAAAAAAAAACCTACTGCAGATCACACCGACCTACACAACTTCCACCCAATCTCCAACATTCTAACTCTGGCGCAGCTCAAAGAGAAATGCGTCCACATCCAGCTAAGTAATCACATAGAACAATTCCAACTACTTGACCAGTTTCAATCTGGCTTCCGTCACAGTCATAGTACTGAATCCGCTCTTACTCACATTGTGGGTGATGTGCTCAAAATGCTGGATCAGAATGATTCCTGCTTTATGATCCTCTTCGACCTATCGTCAGCTTTCGATGCGTTTAAACATGACTGCTTTCTCGACCTATTGGAACACAGGATGTGGCTCTCAGGCCCGTCCTAAACTGGTTTGCCTCTTTTCTCCACAATAGAACTCAAAGGTTCAAAGTTAATCAGTCCCTTTCTGATCCCTCATTGGTCACTCTAGGGGTACCACAAGGATCCACGCTCTCACCAGCTCTTTTCAACTTGTTCATGGAGCCTTTAACTGAAATTCTGAAACTAACATCCGTTATCACATGTATGCTGATGACACCCAACTGTACCTGAAAGTCCCTTCCCAGAAGATATCAGGTCCCTCAACACCACTCTACTGAAAGCTTTAAACTGGCTGACTCTCAATCACCTTAAATTAAATGCTCTTTAATGTGGGTTTCAGAGAATACTTCTTACTTTTCGTATTTACCTTGTTGTGTGATCATCTAGCTTCCTCGTCCTGGGCATTTGTAAATTGCTTCGCTTATTCTTGATCCGCGAATCTCCAGGCCCGCTCTGACACTTTTTCCTCACCCTTGTATATTACTTGACTGTTAATGATTAAGCCTAGTTCTGTTGGCCCAAAGTTTTTTTCCTCTGTACCTTTTCGATTTCCTTGTTGTTTGATTTATATGCCTCCTCTTTCTCTCTCTATTGTAAAGCATTCGGATACCCTCATGGGTCTTGTTCGCGCTATATAAAATTTTAAAATAAATAAAATATGTTTGGGATTGTTCTAAAGGTCCAGTGTCCTCTTGAAATAACTGCTGCTTCTAGAACAGTGTGTGTAAACACTACTGCTTTCAGATCAGCGTCTGTCATGGAAACATGAATCTGCGTGAATAGCAGAGCAAACTATTTTCTGTAAACAGAAGGAATAATTGTTTCCATGCTATGTGAATTATATTTAAGTATGTAAAGTTTATGTTTACTGATGCAGAAAAAAAGCTCTTTAGAAGTCAATGAACTAGGATGTAGAGCTAGAAGCTAAATTTGTTTTATAATATTTGAAAATTGTGGGGCTAAGGGTGGATTTTGTGAGTTTGTTGTAAATTTGCACAGAAAAAGCTGCAGCCATGGAATCACGTCATTCCAGCGACCTTAAATAGCCAGAATAAGTTACTCCTTGTGACATACAGGGTTAAGGGTGTTTCAAGTCACAGTGGAGAACTCCAGCCTTATAAATTCTTCTGCCTAATCATGAACTGCAGAGGTGAGCTTGCAATATCCTTATACCGTCAGGTAGGGGGGTTATCTATCTATCTATCTATCTATATATGTGTGTGTATATTATATATATATATATATATATATATATATATATATATATATATTTCATCACGGTTCCTTTTCGCCGATTATTGCAGCACTCAGTCTGGGTGCGGTATCCTGCAGCAGAACCACGCTGCTTAATATTCTCAACACAATCCTTCTGGTCAGAGGGACAAACGGATCGCACTCCCGTAGTTTTTTGCAATTTTTGTTTTCTTTTCTTTACATCCTCATTTGCATGGCTATAGGCGACACGATCTACGCGTTTCAGTATCTACAAATACCTTGCTCAAGGTATTTGTAGATACCGAAATGCGTAGTTCGTGTCGCCTATAGCCATGCAAATGAGGATGTAAAGAAAATAAAACAAAAATTGCAAAAAACTACGGGAGTGCGATCTGTTTATCCCTCTGACCAGAAGTATTGTGTTGAGAATATATATATATATATATATATATATATATATATATATATATATATATATATACATACATAAGTAAAGTTATTTTTATACTATGCTGTAATAGTTAGTTAAAGTATGCTAAGAGGCTGTTTAGCTGTTTCACATCTATTTCACTACCAGAATATACATCCCTCTTTAAATTGTGTACAAAAGTTCAAGGAGAGAAACCAGGCCCCCAGGTAGTAACCCAATCTTGGTGTCTGGTCTCCCAAGAAGCATCAGGTTCACCTCTTGTGGTCTGTGATATCCACCCGTTCTCCGAACACCTGGGCCGGGTTACGCAGCTGAAATCCATCCCTTCTCCCATCTCTCCTCCTGTATGTACACTACATACAACGACACCCCACTGACACTGAAACTCAAGCGCTGGGACACAAGTGAACTCGGTAATTACTCCCAGAGCTGTGGCACTTCGTTAGCTCCTGGGAGCCGGGGGTCCTTTAACTAAGAGACCTCCAATAAGCAGGGTGTTTCTGGGTGGGCTGGTGCCACAGCTGGATATGTCTTTCTTCCGCTGTTCCAGTATCCCACCACTCCCCGGCTGTTGCAACCGTGCACCACTGGTGATAGCTTCCCTGCATGCCATTACTAAGGGCCTGATTACGAGTTTGGTGTACAGGGTTACTCCATCACAAACGTGAAGGATATTCTGTACGCCAAATTACAATTCCATTATATCCTACTGCACTTGTAATACGGCGGACGGGATATCTGTTACGTTTGTGACGGAGTATCCCATCCACAAAGATCCAAATCAGGCCCTCAGACTTTTTACTTGGCTTCACAGGGTACCTTTAACTCCCTGCCAGCGTACATCTCTTCTGAGAAAGCATAGAAGGTGGAGCATCCACCATTAACCATTTAGTTGCTGCACTCAAACCTTAATGACATGTGATTCTATCTCTCACCAGGCGCAACATTAAATTCTTACTGACGCCTAGTGATGAGGTGCGGTGAATATGTGTTCTTAATCCTAATTAAGGGTTTATTTAGTACCTAAATGGATTTACTCACACATACTATGATAGCAGTATAAGGTCATTATACAAATGAGCAACTTTGATTCCAGAGTGGGTAGTGGGTGTTACAGAGAGGAGACGTGTGTCTAAGTTAGTGACCTCCCCCCAATATTGCTGGTTTGTGGGCATGCTCAATCTTTCAGTGGGGATGTTCTCACCCTGGATATGATCAGAGATATATTCCTGCAAAGGGTGCCAGTAGCTCCCTAGGCAGTATTAGGAATGGGTGGTAACACCACGGAAATTGGTGGAGGATAGCGGGAAAGTGGTTTCTTCAGTGGCAAAAATATTTTCCCAGTGGAGAATCAAAAAAGTTAGCAAATGCGCTCATGTGTTATATGAACATATGTGTGAATGTGCGCCTGCTACATTTATGTAGCCATGCCCTGTGGCTCGGCGGCCAAATCCTTCCACTGTAGGAAGCTGTGTTTAATCTCATAAACACCTGTAATTCAGCACCAAGACGGCTTAAACACAGACTCCTCAAATCTCCCCTCTGCTCTCCTCTTGGTAGCATGGCCAAGCTTAAGGCCAAGCCCTAGAAATGTACTATTATAAAGGCTTTTAAGAGATAAGAGGCCCTCTCTTAACCCCTTCGGCGCTGCGCGGGAGAATTAATGAGTGGGCGTGTTTCGGACACGCCCACCGTGACGTCGGACGGCCGGGGGCCGTCCTGAGCACCGAACGGGTTAATAAGGCCCATAATTCCAAATTTATTAACTGAAGTTACTGGATGAATCAGATTTACAACTAACACAGTAAATCCCCTCAGACATTTCATCAGCTAAAACCTGGCAAAAAGTAGGGTCCGAATCAGGGCATAAATGAGGAATTACCACAGAACTGATTCCCACAGTAAGTCCCTAGTTTTCATGGGATAACTAGGGCACAGCTCAAAATACCATGAAGTTACCATCCTGCAGAATAAGTTCTTAATTTCCGGTGCAAGAGTCTGCATTGGTACTCCGAGCCCATGCAAAATGAGAGCCCCAGAATTGTGCCGCAACAGAGGAGAATCCACCAGTGGAATTTCCTCCACCGTACTCCTGTAGGCACATCACTTTCTTGAAAAATCATAGAATTTTCGATTAACACCCAGCCATAAATCGGGCCCTTAGAAAATTAGGGATAGTAGGAAATATTAAACAAGTAAAATTCTGGGGAGACAATGCAAGAAACAATAACACCAGAAAAAGGATTAAAAATTGTCCTAATCTTTAATATAGTTTTTTAAAAATAAAATCTACTCTAAGTACGTTTTAAATTTGGAGCAAGAAAATGTTAAAGTGTGGATGGAAGTATTCAGTGAGTGAAGGCTCTGGCCTGGGCCGGAAGGGACCAATCTATGAGGTTTGGGATTGCTGGAAATGGTTATCACACAGAGTTTTTCTTGCTTGGAAAGTTATTCCAAGGGAGCCACTGGTGCAGCGGAGGACACTGCGTCCCTGGCTGGGCTTCACATGGCTTTTGACTTGTCGTCCATCGTGCTGCCCAGTTTTATTCTTCTTTGGGCCCGATTACGTAAATGCTGGTAACATACTATTCAGTGTATGCTGCTACCTATTAAATAAAGACTGACAGTACCTTGTGGAGTGTGTCGTTGGTGCTAAACACCTCTGCAGCAGCACTCCAGTGGGTTTCTGTCCATCCAGGTGGAGCCCTTTGCATGGGGAGTCCACCCATTTCCACTCCTCGGGGTGTGATACCTTTTGAGTTGTATATCAGAATATTTGATACAGAATCACCAATGGGTAATATTTTTGTAGACAATATTAAGGACACAATATTTATGTCAGACGATATTTATATCAGTGATGGAACCGGCAGTGTCTGGTTGGCTGAAGGGATTCCCTCAGCCAGGCAGAACTACTGCTCCCGTCAAGGGCGGCTGACTACACTCGCTGTATAACCAGTGCTCACCCTTGGGTAGCTTGGCACTGAGCAGTCAGGCTTACTACAGAGGCAATGTGTAAAGCAAAGGCACCGCAGCCACTCACGATAAATACACTGAGCGTCACAAAAGAGTCTTCACACAGGATGTATGTAAAAATGTTTATATTCCACACACATATTCAATCATTAGGCAGTCCACACACGATCACTCCCACACACTCACTCTGCACCGCTACGCATACGCACTCAGCACTTTAATGCGGTACCACTGGTACCCGGCAAGTCAATGTTCACACTCTGCAGACTCCGTGGCACCTCCACCCTCTAGTTCACCCTGATTGTCCTATACCCCCGGATGGAAGATAACCAACCCCCACCTTCCGAATACTGGGCTGCATGCGGCCGAAGTCACACTTAGTCTGGGTCCTCGGGAAGCAGGTGGGAATATGTAGCAATTT
Organism: Calotriton arnoldi; assembly: GCA_963921515.1. Lineage (NCBI taxonomy): Eukaryota > Metazoa > Chordata > Amphibia > Caudata > Salamandridae > Calotriton > Calotriton arnoldi. Next base: position 3,161,884 of record CAWUFW010000835.1, read on the forward strand.
TAAATAGGTGGTAGACGTAAACAAGGGAGAGTTTAGCAGCCACTCAGGAAGTTCACCCACATGTCTCAAAACACAAAGGAGTCACGCAGTCTCTTGCCCCCCTTCCGAACTGTCTCAGAAACGTTCCTTCAACCCATTAAATCTCTCTCGCTAGTGCCTGGTGCCAAGATGTCGTCAGGAGGGGCCAGGTTATGGAGAGGGCAGTTGGTCCGCTGCCATGAGGGTCAAAAAGGGAACAACCGATGATTGGGGAGTAACACAGGGGAGACTCTTGATAGGATGAGGCGCTGCGATCGGTACACAATGATCCAGGTCGTGCCCAGGCATTCTGGACACAACACCTGGTACGCGCTGGTATGAGTCACACCAGGCACTTCAGATTTCAAACGCGATGGGTTGCAAATTATGCACCTCCCTGGAGAGGAGGCACAATGACTGGTGCACGTGGAGATGGGTGGCACCAGGCAATTCCAGTCACACACAGCGTAGAGATGCAATTCTGTAGCTCCCTGGAAATGAAGCACAATGTCCAGTGCACGATGATACAGGTTGCACTTGACCAGTCCGGTCACACACACACAGGTGCAAGTTCAGCAGAGCCACATGAGGTAGAATGAGGCACTACTATGGGTATACCCCCACCTCCGAGGGTCACACCCTGTGAATCGAACACTGCACGCAATGAGCATGCAGCCTGCGTGTCGCACGAGAGAGATGCAGCATGTTTGACGAAACGGGTCACGCGATGTCCCATAACTGGTGAATCCACTCACCACAAACTAGACGCTTATGAGAGTCAGGGTCCTCGCAGTACAGGAAGAACACACCTTAGATGCGGGCAAGATTTCTGGGGCTCTGCACTAGACAATCCAGTGTCCAGACACAAGTCTTAGTTCCAGCCTCACACCACTCTTGGGATTAAGTAGCCTAGGTGGGCACTTGAGAGGGCACTGCTCTACAGATGTCACAGGTAGTTGGTGTAGGTCCCTCGCAGGAGATCTTTGATGTCCCTGAGATTTCCGGGAGAACAGGAGGCCCGCGGTGGGGCTCTTGGAGAGCACACTTTAGGGTGCCACACTTCAGCAGGTCCTCTGCCCAGGCCAGCTACTATTTGAACAGTTATCCTCCATGTGCACAACAGTGTACTCTGGCAATGTGCACCACGCAGTCCGGGTTCTCCGGTCCCACGTCCCCACAAGTGTATCTCACCCTTTGCTGAAGGATGGCACCCGTAGTGATACTGTCGTGTGTTTTTGAAGTTCGGGTGGTTTAAGGGGTTTTCTCTTTGAATCATTGATGTCTCCCCTAAATTGTAGGCCTGTCTGCCATGGGGCTGTGGAATGCAGATCTTATCTTTAGTGGGGCCATGAACCGGCCCCTAGAGACTTAAGGGCCACATGCATCAAGGAAAAAACCGGTCACAAACGGGCAGATTCTCAGAATCTGCCCCTTTGCGACCGGTATTTTTGCATTTGGGATGCATCATCCCAAAAGCAAAAATCGCAAATTGCAATTGCATTTAAGGAATCGCAAATTGCGATGCCTTGAATGCAATGCAAGATGACATTTCAAATAGCGATTTCACTATTAGGGTCCGCTAATTACCGGAAAATTATACCTGATGGTAATTAGCGAAAACTTTGAAAAATGCACTTAAGTGCATTTTTTAAAGTTCCAGGTTACACACAGGGCATGTGTGTGCGCAACATGTGTTCACATATCACTTTCAGGGGTGCAACAGGGTGTCCTTTTGGCACCCTTGAAATTGCATGCGCAATTTGCGAGTACCTATTGGGTACTCGCAAATTGCGCATGCAATTTCCATTGATTCCTATGGGCCTCTAGGCCCATAGGAATGAATGGGCAGCAATTCCTTAATTGCAAATCCCAATTAAGGAATGTTTAGGAATCGCTATTTTTTTAGGGATTCCTACATGCATAGGCATTTGCGATTCCTTATTAGCGAATCCTTATTTTTCGCTAATTAGGAATCGCAAATGACATTTTTGATGCATGTGCCAGTAAGTGACAAAACCTCTATCCTCAATCTATCCCATCCGGCCCTCAAATGGCAGAGGTCTGCTGTTCCTGTGGGATGCCCATGGTTTATGGCTGTCGCTTGGGAGATGCACAGATGTGCTCCTCCCGCCTCTGGTGTCCACTGGAACCAGACACCATGGCCCCTGAGACTCTCGGAGCATAGAAATGTCCACACTGGGTCATCATTCCAGCTCCCAGCCGCCACGCCAGGAAGTACTTCTGGGACTTCCTCTGCAGGGTCGCCACTCCGGCACCGGCAGGGCCCCGGGTTGGTCGATAGCGGTTTCCGAACATCGACGCGCAGCGACAACACGCCACGCAGTGCTCCCTCTGTCCGGTCTGATTGGGGCCGCCACCTACTACAGGCACAGGTCTACCACCAAAGAGATGTTCCCCGTGTCTATGTAAAGTATACAGAATACATTGTTAACGTCTCCTCTTTTGCATATTATTCACAGGCCATGGTTCACACATTTCTCACCCCCCCCATCCCTGTGAAGAGTAGAATTAGGTCTTCCTGTTCCTGATGAAATGCCATGATCCATTATAGACTGTAACAGGAATGAAACATGTTGACCTTGCTATGCACTACTTCTCTAGCTAAATAGATCATTATATCTATTTTATGCTCACATCATGCTTTTAACCTTGACAAAGGGACCCGAGTATTAAAACTTCATTTACCGTCTGGATCTCTTTAGCCAATTTTAACACACTTTTCATTCACCCATTCTACTCACTTTTCACCACTCGTCCATGCAAACATACATCAGCAAAAAAGAAAAGACCTCTGGTAAAGAGCCCCCTCGAGGGGCCCGTTGGGCATTGCAACGCCGGCCCAACGAGGAGCTGCCCGATGATGAAGCTTGACATCCCTTGGGGTGTGTGAGTGCCCTTGCTCCTAAAAGGAGCACTCCCCTCCATCTACCAGACCTAGCCTCCCACTTAGGAACAGCACACTCTATATTTTTTCATATTTTATAAGTGCCATTTCTAAGCGTGTTATGCCAAAACCCCCTTTACCAATGCAAAGGGTTTGGCACTGCAAATCCATTGATATAAAACATCATGAGGCTGCTCCACTGCAATCCACTATTGCAGTCCGAAGTAATGTCAACCACTTCCCCATGTTACCCTAGGGGAAGAGCAGGCCTCATAGGTAGTGAAAACACACATAGGTATTCCTCACTGCTTGGGTGTACGTGCGCTAGTGCGCATACCGACCTGCGATGGCAGGTGGGACACATATTTCCCAGCACCAGGGGTGCAAGTGCGCCCTCCTAAGTCTGCACCGCAGACTGGACACAAGTTTAACTACCACATGTGTCTGTGCGTACGCACAAGCCTGCGTTGGCAGGTGGCACACCCAATCACAGGCACCATAGGTGCAGGTGTGTACTTACAGCAGCATACAATGACAAGCTGCTCATGAGTTTACTCACGATAACTGCCAGTGCACACCCACCGGTCCGCAATGAAAGATTGACCCGTGTTTCAGAACATTGAATCAGCGCCACTTCCCAACACGGATAGAGAGTGTGCATGCCCTTTCACACAGCAAGGACAGGTCTGGCACAGGGCTTACCCAAGCCCTAGCACCTTTGGTGCAAGTGCGCGCACACCACCCTGCCCGGACCAGCCGGACATGGGAGGACCCGCGTACTGGTGCGAGTGCGCACTCCTGGCCAGCGACGGCAGACCGGGTGCTTTGGTACTAGCACCATGAATGCAAGTGCATGGACACAGGCCTGCCCCTGTAGGCCTGACCCAGAAGTTAGAATACCAGGGATGCAGGTATACGCTCACCATTCTGCGATGGCGGGCCGGGCGCATATCCAAGATGTCAGAGGTGCCAGGGCGCATCCTCCAGCCTGCAACGGCAGGCGGGGCACATATTCAAAACAACATCAGGGACGTTGCGCACACCCTGGTCTGCGTTGGCAGACCAGCCCATGTTGTGGAACATCGTTTCAGCACCTCTTCCTAATCTGTGTAGCTAAGCGTTCGCACTTCCACACTGCCTTGACAGTGAGGACATACTCAGGGCCCGGAGGCTACACAAGAGAATCGGCAACACCTCAGGAGAATCCAGTGGGAAGAGCCGAACTCCAAGGCAGGGGAAGCCTTATTTGGGGGGTTCCTCACTACTTGGGCAGTGAACATCCATATGCACCTTTCCAGCCTTCAGCCTACCACCCCCCCTCCCCCCCCGGTGCCCTTCAGGGCTTCTCTGGGGGGCGGGGGCGCCCTCATGGTATGGGGTGACCCAAACAGGATTGGCTGAGGTGTAAGTGATGCCATCAGAGGCAGGGGCGCAATGACGTGTGCAATGGCAGACCCTATACAGGGTTGACAGGCTATCCATGGGTGGCACAATCATTGCGACATCCCACTACTAGCCAGTGCCATCCCCACCCATGGTTTGTGGTGTACCTGTTAACAGTGCGCACAAAGGTACGGCACCTAAACCCATCGCGTACGCCCCCCCAAGCCCAATGCAGGAGGCAGATGCACGTGCCTTCCCCCTGCAATACAGGCGGAAGGTGCCCAGATTCATAAGGTTATGCAGAGAGAGTTGGCAAAGATTAGGAGGAAAAAGCGAAACGTTTTGGGGTAATTTCCCCTAAGAAGTCCGCGTCCAACAATCAGACAATATTCCACAGAAGGGCAATGTGGATCTTCTAGAGGCCCCACCATGGTGTAAGGAAGATGCCTTGGGTTCTTGCAGATCCCATGGGAGACGTTCTCAGAGCTTCCCTTTGTGAGAGTGCAGTAGTGGAAGCCACACTTCTCTTAACGGCTCAGTAGCATTTGCACACTGCCAAGTGTAAATGGTTGTGTGACCAGTAAATGACCCCGCTGACCAGTTCTACAGGTAATCCCACTCTAGCACGAAATTAAAGGGACCAGCCAGTGGTCTCTCTAACCCAGTCCTGCACCTCTAATAATCATCAGCAAGAGGCATTCCAGAATGTTCCTTTGTTTGATGATGTCTGCATGAGTTTGGAGACTTAATCATCCACTGGATGGCCCTGTTAATGCCTAGGTAGAGCACTAACTACCTGAACCAATGGGCAGTACCAAATCAATAATAATGCCCCATCTCTTAACAGCACTCAATTAATGAAGAGCGGAGATGCTATGTTTTTTTATTGCTAACATCTAAAGGATGATATTATCACTGAAGTGGGTTTATTCTAAAGGGATGATGTTTGCATAGTCAGGGAGCTGAGGTTTTACCATTATTCCATCTTAGTATAGTGATGTCCATCAGCCCACTGTTGCTTCTCTGTTTTTTCTCGCCCTCAGTGCAGATGACCAATTCACGGGCTCGATGGAGACAAACGTCGTCATTCGGTATGACGGGCAAATCATGTGGGACTCGCCCGCCATCACCAAGAGCTCCTGCAAGGTGGACGTCTCCTTCTTCCCCTTCGATGGCCAACAGTGTCGCCTGACCTTTGGCTCGTGGACTTACAATGGAAACCAGATCGACATTCTCAACGGCCTGGACACCGGCGACTTGACCGACTTTGTGGAGAACGTGGAGTGGGAGGTGCTGGGCATGCCGGCCAAGAGGAACGTCATCACCTATGGCTGCTGCTCAGAGCCCTATCCAGATGTCACCTACACCCTAATCCTGCAGCGGAGGGCTTCATTCTACATCTTCAACCTCCTGCTGCCCTGCGTCATGATCTCCTTCCTCGCACCTCTGGGGTTCTACCTGCCTGCTGACTCTGGGGAGAAGGTCTCACTGGGTGTGACGGTCCTCCTTGCGCTCACTGTCTTCCAGTTGTTGGTGGCAGAGAGTATGCCACCTTCTGAAAATGTGCCACTGATAGGTGAGTTGATCAACCAAAGGGTGCCCATGACCTGTGGTATTTTTTACATTTGTGTTGTAAGCTGTTAACCTAGTTTCGAATACTTAACTGGTTTTTAGTGTAGCTAGATGTGAGAAGTTGGCCTGGTATATGCTGTCCACTAATTAAAGTGGGCACCTTGCACCAGTCCAAACAACCCTTATGGTGATTTAAGAGGTCAAAGATAACCTTGGAAAGCTATCCAAGTGGTAGCTGTGGAGAGCAGGCTTCAGGCTTAGTCTTGAAGGAATGTTAAGCAGCTTGTTTTACCCAAATGCAATCTTATCGTATTGGCTAAATGAAAGGAGAACCACACAGTAGTTATAAAAATATGTATTTATTAATATAACACTCTCTAGTACGACACACTATCTCCTACACGGAGATGATCACAAACCACACAATACTTAAGTACAGAAATGACAGTAATAGCACTAATACACAGTGGGCCCCAGGGTGGGACCAAACCATATACTAAGTAAGTGGTATAGGAGCCATGACTCGTCAAGACAGTGTTGAGAGGACGTAGAATTGCTGGGACCCCAAAGAACCACCCAAGGTGAGTAAGTAGGGACCCCACAGAGGACGGGTGCAGTGTGGGAACACGGCCGCGTGCTCCGTACAAGTCTATGTGTAAGTCGCGGTTAAAGTTTTAAAGTTCAAGGACCCTTCCCAGTGGATTTTGAGGAAACCCTGTGGATGCTAGAAGGTTGGAGAGCCACTCCACCCGTGGGTACCGAAGTACCAGAGTTACCTATCCTAGGGAAGCCAGGTGCATAGGTCTGAAGTGGCGCCGGAAACCGCCGTCGATCTCAATGGGGAACTTCAAGAAAGTGCCGCTGATGGAAGGAGGAAAAGTGTCCGTGGGATTCCAAAGGTGGATTCTTTTCGAAAAGAACCTGAAAGCAAAGGGGACAGGCGAGACCTGGGGCTCGATAGACGAATGCCCACTGATGTCGGGTGCTTCAGGTGTGTTGATGGAGTTCTTGACTCTGCAGCTGCGGGGACCAGGAGATGTCGAGGACGACCAGGAGCCGGATACGAGCTGTCCCACGAAGGATGTTGAGTGCTGGGGGTTGGTGTCTGGTGGGAGGACCAACAAGCCTTGGCAACGGCAACCCACACAGAAGGTCAAGGATGGATACGGTTCGGACCGGCAAGGTCCAGGAGACTCACCAAACACAGGAGAGTCAGGGCAAGCCTGGAGCAACCAGGGGAGCCCAAGAAAAGCAAAGTTGACCCTCAAATGGACCCACAGGCTGGAGGAACAGGAGTCGCAAGAGGACCTCCAGCGATTTCACCAAACAACAGCCCAGGGAGCATTCAGTGCGAGGAGGCCAGAGTTCTTGGTAGGAAATGGTGCCAGAGGTTGGGGCTACTCGGAGCCCAATGCACTTATTCGGGAAACGACAACAAGCACATGCACTTGCAAATATACGCGATGCACAGGGGTTCGGGTATTCGGCCCCCACAAGGGATTCTGACCTCAAACTGGGTGAGAGGGCAGCTCGGCCCTCGAGGGACGTAGAAACCCACCTCCTGTGTTGCTGAAGCCTTCGGAGTCCGTAGGAGCTCAGGATCAGCAGACCGGACAGCAGTGTTGAGGTGCCTGCGGATGCAGGGGAGTGACTCCTTCACTCCAAGGGAGATATCTTCAGTTGTCCTTGATGCTCCACAGGTCCTGCACGGATCCTGTACGGTGCACGGGCACAGACGATGCTTCAGACTGGGAGGGAGACGAAGTCGGGCCCAAATGAAGTCCAGAGAAGTCCAGAGTGTCCAGACAGTCGAAGTTCAGTGGTTTCTGGTTCAGAATCTTGTCCACATCGAATCTAGGGTCCTACAGCCAGGTAAGCCCTTATGTACCCACGGAAGAGGGTTGACAAGATTCAGGGGACCCTCCCAGGGGAGGGTCTGGAGAGGGGGGAGGGTAATCCCATGTCCTTTGTCCAGTTTCATACCAAACGGGAGCCACTGGCTCCCAGGACTGGTTTGAACTGGTTTATGCACAGGGACACCAAATGTGCCCCACATGCAGACTTTCAGGCGCTGGCAAGCGCACCCACCCAGCCCTAATACACTAAATCCTGTCTGTGAGGTGGTCACACCTCCCTGTGACAGGATGCCTATTGTCCTGCCTTCCCCTGCTCGAGCTTGGCTCAGCAGCAGGAGGGCAGAAATGTGTCTCTGGTCGGCAGCAGCCATTTTGTGCTGTCCGGGACTGGAAGGCTGGTACCGGGAATACCGGGGAGCCCACGAAGGATGCTTCAGAGGGGTGGAATCATACCTCCCACAGCGGTTACCGGTGTGGAGGTATGATTCCAAGATGTTTGACACCAAACACGATGGGGTTAGGTGCAGTTGTTCTCGAGATAGACATTACGCGGTTGCATAATGCACCTCTACCTATATGTACGGCTGCTTCACCGACAACCCGGGAGAATAGACTCCGTAGGCTGCAGGGGTATCCTGCTCATGCAGAGGCTCCCTCTCACTTAGAACCAAGCACCCTGCCTTCAGGATTGTTAAGGCCTGCTATAGGGGTGACTGATATAGTAAACCTATATCTTTTGTAAGTGGTGAAAGCACCAACTTACACAGGCTGCAATGGCAGGCCTGTCGTGCCATATTGAATGGTCTCTCAGGGGTGGCATAATACATGCTTCAGCCACTGGGAGGCCTCTGGGGTACCTATGCCCTGGGTACATGGGTACCATATACTAGGGACTGACAAGGGTACCCCAGTATCCAATCTGGGGTGTACCTAAGTACATAACATGACAGTTTAAGGAGAAAGCAGATATACTGGGGTCCTGATTAGCAGAATCCCAGTCAGACTAGTCAAAAACAGTAGAACATCAAGCAAAAAGTGGGGGTAACCATAAGAAGCAGATCCTACTTTCCTACACTAGAATATTACCAAAATCAATAAGTGCCACTGCCCGCTGCGGATAGTTAATGGCATAGAATAAAAGACTATAAATGATGGGTCTCTTGTAGGCCAACCTTAATTTCAAATAGAAACAAAAATCGGACTGCAATGAAGGCAGCAAATTCTTCAATACACAGTACTTTTTGTTGCTATGAAAAAGGGAGATGGGATGGGAAGCGAGCTTTAATTAAAACAGACATTAAAGGAATGAAAATAAGTATCCTGCCCTAGTAGCATTAAGGGGAAGCCTCCATTAGGGTAAGACTCTTGGGAGAAGGAGCAGCAACACACAGGAGAAAGAGATAATGAAGAATAAGTGATAGTGGTGGTTTAGGGTGGAGGAGGGGAAACGAAGCGGGAGACACAGGATAGAGGGAGGGGCAGGAGAGAAGACTGTATGGCAGAATATTGAGGAGAAAAATATTGACCTACCAAAATATGGCGACCCCAATATCATTACTACTATATTTTGAAGTTAAGTATATAAAAGTAAGTATAGGTAATAAGTATAGATTCACTATTGTTAACTTTACTTGCACATACCTTGAAGATATGTATATCAGGGTACATATGTGGAGTTTAGAAAATTAAATCTATACTTACCTATATATACTTACTTTCACAATTTGTGGTAGTCAATATTTTCCCACAATATTTTGGTAGGTCAAAATTAAAATCTCAATATTTTGGTAGAAAACTGGGGGAGGGAGAGGGCAGTGCAGGCAGGTGAAAGAGGAGCAACACACAGGGGTAAGAGGAAAGGATGGGGGATTAGGAATGAGAGGAGGAATCAGAGGGAGGTGTGGGCAGGAGAAATGAGGAGTAATACCCATAGGAAAGAGGGAGGACCAAGAGGGAGCAAGCAAGAGTAGACACAAGAAGGGAAAGCGAAGATGTGGGAGCAAGCATCAAGGAGCCTTCACGCAGTGGAATAGTTATAAAATGAAGCCCACTTTAAGATTGATAGCGACGATAGGCGTGTGTGACAGCTGTGCTTTCACAGCACAAATGAACAAGCATTGGAAATGCAATCGGTCTCGCATTTATTTGGGTTTTGCAGCTCTTGGCATTGTAAATGGCAATGTAGGAGAGTATGCTACAGCCACTGAACGTATTCATTTTATTTCACCAGCATAATTAAAAGCAATACTCCATAACCGAACAATAACCCCCTAGAAAACAACATCTCACTAATAAGGCTTTACACTTCCCTTAGGCCTTGTAAGACTTCAAAAAGATACCTTAAACACATCCTCCCAGCTGTACAGCATTAACTCCAACTATGGGAGAGTGTATTTAAACTTCATCACACAGTGGGAAAGGTGATTATTTTGGGGTCCCCCCCAACTTAAGGTGAGGACACAGAAGATGACGTGGAAAGGAAAAGCATGCAGTGCGGAATGATTTTGTGGTGGTTCCATCGTACTAGGACCGAACAGACTGAGTTATGGGCAAAAATGTGTTCTGAATAAAGGACCCCGCAAAGCATTATGGGGCGAGTTTCCGTAGTGCAGTGAATATTATAGTAGCGGCAACCCTGCTAAGCCGGGGAGAGCCTCAGTAAAGTTTTCCTTTCGTTTTCTTTCCTTTCTGCAGCCTTCCAGCGAGTTTCCCTATTTTAAATGGGCGCACAAAAAAAGCATTTGTTTCTAAAGTTGACAAAGAAATGCTTTTTTTGTAAAAGCCCCCAATGAGGCACTTTCATGATAATGTCGGCCACGGCCCGGTCTCTACATGAGCCGCGTCTAAAGAAAGGGGCGCGGCCACAATTTTAAAATAAAAAAAAAGAAAGTGTTGCGAGAGAGTCTGTTCTGCCTGCAACAGCAGGCAGGAGAAAACCATTTAGCAAAATAGTACTCGGAGGCTGTAATTAAAGCCTACCGAGTAATGACACATGTAACAGGGAGAGTCGTCATGGGAGGTTACAAATTGAGACTAGGCGGTACTAAGGAGGGACTATTAAGGCTATTGACCAATGAAAAGCCACAGTTTCCAAAGGACAATCACACAAATCAATGAAAAATATGGGCGGAGAGTGGGCGGAGCTTCAAGTCCATGCCACAATACAGCATGCCTTGCAGGGCAGTGCATTCGCTGCCCAGGCTCGACATAAAAATGGCTCTGGAAAAAGATATATCACATGTAAAAATGTTAAACATTTACAGGTATATTTTAAAGTAAAGAAATGTACATTAACAGGAAGCACAATTCCTATTTACGTTTCTGAAACTACTTAATATATGATAGATGCACCATCCTCCACAGTGTACAGGAACGACCAAGCTGGAAAGGAATAAAATTTAAGAATCGATCTTTTAGTAGCTGACACGGCATTTGAGGACACTATCTTCCCAAAATGCATTCTAACGAATGAAAATGGTTAAAATAGTATCCATGTTTTCCAGGTTGTTAAAAAACACAAAATAACTTTATTTTTTAAAATAATCAAAAATAGGCAAAAGTTTCTTCTACAACCCGGGACTTTCTGTAGAATATTTTTGCACAGCCCTATTCTATCTGGTTCTTTCCCACATTGCCTTATTTACACAAGTTCTCTCTATACAATGATGTTTTTACTAACAGGCAAATTTTATCTGGATCTGGTTTCACTGTCTGATTTACTGTAGGTCTTTTTGTCACTATTTTGTTTAAATCGTTTTGCATGTTAGCTTAAAGGTTTATTTAAGAAGGTGGTACATCATGGGAATGGTCTTGCAGAAGCAGATAGTGCTTGAGTTGATGATCCGACAAGAAGCCTAGATCAAGTACAGAACACACCAGTAACTTGTTGTTATCCTTTTTGTTACAGGCAAGTATTACATTGCAACAATGACGATGATCACAGCCTCAACTGCTCTAACTATATTCATTATGAACATTCACCATTGTGGTCCAGAGGCCAAGCCTGTCCCGAAGTGGGCCAAGAAGTTCATCCTTCAGTACATGTCTCGGATATTTTTCGTCTACGAGGTGGGCGAGAGTTGTAAAAGTCCAAAGTCTCAGCCGGAACCTGAGATGATGCCCAAGGTGCAGGTGATGAATGGGCAAGCCAAGAAGCAGGAGTTCAAACCCAAGGCGGAAAGTTTTCCTGAGAACCTTGGACCGAAAGCGTCTGAGAAAGCAGATGAGCTGGAGCAAGGCAACAGCAAAGCCGCCAACGGAGCTTACAGCAACTTGAAAGAAAGCGACAAATTGGGTGACCCAGAATTTCTGTGCGGAAGTGGCAAGGAGGGCAAGTATAAAAGCTGCCCCAAAACCCAATGCCTGTGCCATAACGAAAGTCTCCTCAAAAACATTGAGTATATGGCCAACTGTTTCCGGGAGCAGAAGGCGTCTCAGATAAGGACTGGAGAGTGGAAGAAAGTGGCCAAGGTCATGGACCGATTCTTCATGTGGGTCTTCTTTATTATGGTCTTCTTCATGAGTGTGCTCATCATGGGCAAAGCCATCTGAGGGGCCTTGTCCACAAGAAATCACCAGCTGGACCCTTACCGGATACCTAGAGGTGCACCATTATGTCATACACATGCACCCATGCAATGCCCGTGACATTGCTGTCTAAAGACCTATGAGTGGGGGATAATACCCATCATGCATCGTTTTAGAGCAAGTATGCAATGTCACTTTAGTTCTTCCATCTGCATGTTCCCCAGCAAAGACATTGAGTTGAAACCATTGCTAGTTATCTTACAACTAGTTAAAACTAGAAGGTTATTATTCCAAGAAGGACAAATAAATGGCATTTAGGTTTAATGTCACCATCAGTTGCCTTGGTGGACTATTTATTGATAGGCATGAGGTTCATGCAAGGTTTATTACTAGAAACAGGAGGACGGAAAAGGTATCTTAAGAAACAGATGTGACTTCTTCTTTATCTACTGCCATGACGACTAAGCGCAGGTTGTCAACTACTCATGTGTGATGTATGACTAGATGTTCTTTATGTTTAGTAAAATCCCTTTGGAAACAATGTTTAGGTGAAGGGTGCAGAAATGTAACTGTTAGCCATGTGATTCTATGTGCAGCAGTTTCAGTCAAGATGCTATATAGAGTTTACAACAATCCATGTTGGCTTGGCAATAGAATTCGTGGGTGTGCATCAAACAGAGCAAGATCTAATAAGCAGCACAGTCCTTGGGTTCATGATGATGACCACAGTTCATGTGGGTTCATCCCAGGGGATGGTGGGGATGGGGCGGAGAATAGATTCTTTAGTTGAAGTGAGGGGTTTCTGAGGGCTCTCTTAAAGCAATTTACAGATGTGGTGCCATTAAGGGGCTAGCAGACCAGCAATGGGGTGATATTAGTGAAACCGGAGTGGGTTGTGAGATAGCACAGGGTGTGGGGCTTGTAGTTAAAAAAGGAGTATTGGGCTTACAAGCAGAGGCCATGAGCAGGAGTGCAGAGGACAATGGTCTGTGTAGGTTGCGATTAGGTCAGGTTTCAATCAATCAGGGGTTTATAAAGCGCGCTACTCACCCGTGAGGGTCTCAAGGCGCTGGGGTGGGGGGGGGGGGGAAGGTAGGTGCAGCTCCGGATCAGTTGAAGAGCCAGGTCTTGAGGCTCTTCCTGAAGGTGTGCAGAGTGGGGGAGCGTCTGATGTTGACTGGGAGCTCGTTCCAGGCTTTTGCTGCGACGTAGGAGAAGGCTCTTCCGCCTGTTCTGGTTCTGCGGATGCGCGGCGTCTCTGCCAAGGCGAGGTCGGAGGAGCGGAGGTTCCTTTTGGGTACGTGGAAGGAGACTCTTTCGTTGAGGTATTTGGGTCCGATGTTGTGGAGGGATTTGTAGGCGTGGGTGAGTAGCTTGAAGGTTACTCTCTTCTCGAGGTGGAGCCAGTGGAGGTCTCGTAGGTGCTGGGTTATGTGCTCGTGTCGTGGGTTCCGAGGACGAGTCTGGCTGCGGTGTTCTGGATGGTTTGGAGCTTGTGTAGCAGGGTTTTGTTGATTCCGGCGTAGAGGGCGTTACCGTAACCCAGTCTGCTGGTTATGAGTGCGTGGGTGACGGTCTTTCTGCATTCGGGGGGATCCACTTGAAGGTCTTGCGGAGGATGCGGAGGGAGTTGAAGCAGGTGGAGGCAACGGCATTGATCTGGCGGGTCATGGTGAGGGAGGAGTTTAGAATGATGCCGAGGTTTCGGGCGTGGTCTGGAGTGGGTGGGTTTTCGAGGGCGGAAGGCCACCAGGTGTTGTCCCCGGCGGTGGAGGAGGGTCCAAGGATGAGGACCTCTGTCTTCTCCGAGTTGAGCTTAAGGCAGCTGTAGTTCATCCAGGCTGCAACGTCTTTCATTCCTTCCTGGAAGCTGAGTCTGGTGTCTTCGGGGTTCTTCGTGAGGGAGAGGATGATCTGGGTGTCATCGGCGAAGGATACTATGCTGAGCCCATGCTGTCTAACAATGGCGGCGAGGGGGGGCCATGTAGATGTTGAAGAGCGTGGGGCTGAGCGAGGATCCTTGGGGTACTCCGCAGTTGATCTCTGTGGGTTCGGAGAGTAAGGGTGGGAGTCTGATTCTTTGGGTTCTGCCGGTGAGGAAGGAGCATATCCAGTCGAGGGCAGTACCCTGTATGCCGGCGTCGTGGAGTCTTGCGGCGAGAGTGAGGTGGGAGACGGTGTCGAAGGCTGCGGAGAGGTCTAGTAGGATGAGGGCCGCAGTGTGGCCCTGGTCGAGTAGCATGCGGATGTCATCGGTGGCGGCGAGGAGGGCGGTCTCGGTGCTGTGGTTGCTGCGGAATCCGGATTGGGAGGAGTTGAGGATGGCGTTCTCTTCGATGAAGGTGGTCAGCTGGGCGTTGACAAATCTCTCGGTGACTTTGGCTGCGAAGGGAAGGAGAGATATGGGCCGGTAGTTTTTCAGGTCCGTCGGGTCAGCCGAGGGTTTCTTGAGGAGGGGCCTGACCTCTGCCCGCTTCCAGTCGTCGGGAAAGATGCCGGATTCGAAGGAGGCGTTAATGGTCCGGCATAGTTCGGGTGCTATGGCGGCGGCCGGAGGTTTAGATCAGATTTGACAATTTGACAATGAATGAGTGGGCTCTCGAAGACATTCACCTATCCTGACTGGTATCTGTGGGGAGGTTGGGGAAGTTAAGCCAAGCATGGTTAAAAGGAAACAGGTGGTGTAGTAAAGACTTTCTAGGGTTTGAAGCCAAGAGCACTAGAATCACAATCATGGCGCTGTCTGAGTTAAAGGTGAAGTAGGGGTGGATGAAGCTGTGGATCATTTGGATCATACAAATCATGCTCACGTCAACGAGCAACGACATGATGTTTCGGACAATGTCACAATGTTGCAGGTCACAGTTAACATTAAAGCTGTGGTCAGAGGGAAAGTGGAGAATGGAGTTGGGGAGCATGAAAGGGGTCTGGGTACAGTCGAAGAGAGGAAGTAGATGAGCTTGGCCTTTCAGGGTTGGTGATCACAGAAGCAGTTACTGAGGTGAGGATTGAGGAAAATGTTTTGGCAATGAAATGAAAGTAAGATTTGTCTGTCTTCGTTAAATATGTAGTTGCAGAAGTAGAGAGGGGGATTGGTCTTCAGAAGAGGTTATGTAGCTCCAGTTATTTGGTGGACCAAGGACGGTGTGCTGGTGGACTCACATTTGTAGAAGGAAGTTGAATAGGATTGTTTTTTTAAGTCCAAGAGCGTTGTAGGAGTGATGCTCATACTTGACAAAGTTGTGCAGAATATGTTGTGGATGACTTTGCTAAAACCATGGATTGGCGAGGGAAGATCAGCTGGGAGGAGAGATAGTTGTGGTTGAATGAGGTTGAGAAGTTAGGCAAATCTAATCTTGGTGGAAGAGGTGTGGCGCAGCGGCCAGGGTGCCTGACTCCGGACCACGGGGTTCACGGTTCGATCCCCGGTGCCGGCGGCAGGTTAGCCCAGCACCATGTGAGACTGGGCAATAGCTCGCTTAATCTTCCCGAGGGCCCCCAGCGCCAGGACACCTCTCCGGAGGTAGCTGTGCGCTTTACAAATGCTGGTATTTCATTGGTGTAATGCACCCTTCAAGAGCAGAGTTGAAGGGGTTTGCAGAGACTGTTGTTGTCGCACAGCATGTGGCTCTCTTTTGAGGGTTCTACATATCAACTGGAGGAGAGAGTTCTTGGATAGGTTGAGAGGTGAAATGATCAGCAGGTGACCTTTCAGTACAGGATTGTGGGGAGGATCAGTAGCAAAAAATGTTGGAGTGGCAACAGAGTGAGTGTTTTAAGGATCTGTATGGAAAATGATATAAAAATGGTACAGGTGAGGTTGGCTGAATAAGAATGTCTTTCTTGTACAGGAGTAGGTTTTGAGATAAATCAAGATGTTGAAGCGGATTGGGGAAACATACGACCAGGTATTGCTGAATACATGATTTCTGGGCTTCTTTGATACCATTTGAGAGGGGGAAGGCTGTGAGCTTCTTTTAGGTGTCCTTCTTCACTGAAGAAACAGGAGCAGCACCGGAGCTCGAGAAAGAACAGAGGGGCATATACATAAAGAAGTGATGCAGTGCAGCGCTGCAAGCAATTTAGCAGCGCTGCGCTGCGTCATTTAAAAAAAAACACTGGGATGTGTCATTTTCACAAGAATACGTCAAACCCCTGTGTTTTCCCTTTGCGCAGGCGCAAAAAAAGCTGCCCTTGGCCAATGCAGACACCCTTGCGCCATGGTGCAAGGGTCAACTTCCTGCACATAAACAATCATCAAAGGTGATTTGCTCCTTCTATGTGTGCGGAAGAATGCAGCACACATAGAAAGAGCAAAAAACGAGGAGAAATAAAAGTGTTTCTCCTCGTTGTTCCACTCTAATGCTTGCCTCAGATTTACACATCCTTGTAAATCTGGGGCAGCGTCCAAAAGCAATGGGTGTAGCGGTGGAATGCCCACAGAAACACCCATTGCACGCCCCTTTCACGCAGATTCGTGCGTGAAAGGGTACTATATTTACAAAGCGGCGTTAAACACACAAAGTGGATTAATGCCGCTTTGTAAATATGGAGCAGGGCAATGTGTCACTAGAGCGTCGGTAAAAGTGACTCTCCGGTGGCGCAATGCCCTTGTGAATTTGCCCCAGAGTTTGGGTGTAATGTGTTGGGAGTGGGGGTAGAGATGAGTTAATGTTTATGTTGAGCATCAGACAAATCAGGAAAATTTCTGAAGCATGGATTGTGAATCTTCCAAAAGACAATTGTCCCAACCAAGTGAAAGAGAAAGACAGCACGTAACACGTGCCTCTCGTCCACTCACAGTGTGCAGAGAATAGCAAGGTGGCAAGACGATGGTGGCTGCCAAGTGTTTCAGCTGTTAAAGTTGAAAAATAGTGACAGAATTTACATTTGAAAAAATAAAATGGCTGGATTTTTCTTGGATTCTGTAGATTGGGACATTCAATGTCCAAAAACATTTTGGATGGAACTTCCTCCTTAAACTAGCGGTTTGTACACATAGGAGCTAAGGCTGGGGTGTGAAGTTCTTTCCTAAATATGTGCAAATCCACTGACCAAGGGCTGGAAGTTTCCTGGACATTGCATCATTTGAACATTTTCAGAGGTTGCACATCCGGCTGGAGGCACTTGCCTTATCTGTCATTTCTAGAGCAGGATCCAGCTGGAAGAACTGACAGTGAACCCGCTTGGAGGGCTCGGGCAATCCAACCCCAGCTGGACGATCTGACAGTGAACCCGCTTGGAGGGCTAGGGCAATCCAACCCTAGCTGGACGATCTGAGAATGAACGAGCTTGAAGAACTCTGGCGATCCAACCCAAGCTGAAAGATCTGACAGTGAACCCCCTTTTAGGGCTCGGGTGATCCAATCCCAGCTGGAAGATCTGACAGTGCACCCCCTTTTAGGGCTCGGGTGATCCAACCCCAGCTGGAAGATCTGACAGTGAACCCCCTTTTAGGGCTCAGGCGATCCAACCCCAGCTGGAAGATCTGACAGTGAGCCAGCTTGGGGTGCTCGGGCGATCCAACCCCAGCTGGAAGATCTGACAGTGAACCAGCTTGGAGGGCTCGGGCGATCCAACCCCAGCTGGAAGATCTAACACTGAACCCACTTTTAGGGCTCGGGCGATCTAACCCCAAAGACAGTGAACCTGCTTGGAGGGCTCGGGCGATCCAACCCCAGCTGGAAGATCTGATACTGAACCCGCTTTTGGGGCTCGGGCGATCCAACCCCAGCTGGAAGATCTGACAGTGAACCAGCTTGGAGGGCTTGGGCGATCCAACCCCAGCTGGAAGATCTGACAGTGAACCAGCTTGGAGGGCTCGAGCGATCCAACCCCTGCTGGAAGATCTGACAGTGAACCAGCTTGGAGGGCTCGGGCGATTCAACCCCAGCTGGAAGATCTGGCAGTGAACCCGCTTGGAGGGCTCTGGCGATCCAACCTCAGCTGGAAGATCTGACAGTAAACCAGCTTTTAGGGCTTGGGCGATCCAACCCCAGCTGGAAGATCTGACAGTGAACCTGCTTGGAGGGCTCCGGCGATCCAACCCCAGCTGGAAGATCTGACAGTGAACCAGCTTTTAGGGCTCGGGCGATCCAACCCCAGCTGGAAGATCTGACACTGAACCCACTTTTAGGGCTCGGGCCATCCAACCCCAGCTGGAAGATCTGACAGTGAACCAGCTTGGAGGGCTCGGGCGATCCAACCCCAGCAGGAAGATCTGACAGTGCACCCCCTTGGAGAGCTCGGGCGATCCACCCCCAGCTGGAAGATCTGACAGTGAACCCGCTTGGATGGCTAGGGCAATCCAACCCCAGCTGGAAGATCTGACCGTGAACCCGCTTGGACGGCTCGGGCGATCCAACCCCAGCTGGATGAAGTTCGGATGAACACCTAACTCCTGTTATGAAGCGTACAAGCCATGCAGGTGTATCCCAAATCATACTGAGAGCTAGAGCACAAGAATAGAAAGACCTAGTTGTGCTAATTTTGAATTTCAAGCACAATATTTTCAGTAGCTTGCATGCATGGGCAAGAACAGTTGAAATAGCCATTAATGGTTATGGATTTTTAAAAATAACTGGCCTGACACTGATGCTTTTCTGGTTTACTGTTTGAGACTTCAGTAGACTTTACCATGTGCAAACTCAACAAATAAATACGACCCTTAAAGGCACAGCCATGTAAGGAAGGAGGTCTCAGTCTCTTGGGCAGCCTAGACCATGTGCAGAGTTAGCCTGTATTAATGGAACAACATAACAATAACGTGACCTCAGCTTGCGGGGTCGACTGATGGTTCTGTGCTGGTGAATTTTAATATATTGAAGTCTGTTGTGAGGTGTTGAGGACACTGCATGTTTCCCTGAAGGACGCTAATTGATCAGGCAAGTCAATGATGTGTAGGATTCTCATCGGATCAATGACTTGTCACTTTAATCCCTCATTTGTTGTAACCGCTTTTCGTAATGTGATGTAAATAGTCCTTTTTTACTGTGCTTGGCCACTTCTCACCTTGGAAGGAAGGCAACTGACCAATACATCCTTAGACGAAGAGTAGGGGCGTGCATGGTCAGGAGGCACCCTAAATGTTCCGGGAGACAATTCTTATGGAGGTTAATCATTGGGCGGGGTGTTCCAGTGAATGTGGCCCAGCACAGCGAACAGTTGATGGCCAACTCATCCTTCTATATGTAGGTATAATTGAGTTTACGAATACTAGCGGATGTGAGGGAACACACAGGTTAATATGTCTTCGTCCTAGCTGGTAGGCGTAGAGGGTCCTGATTGTAGGGTGCACTACACAAAGGAACTTGAAGAATGTCCGCGACTTCACCGGCAACCACTTGCTATCACCAGCAACCAGCGATTAGGCTTAAGGCTGGCTCTCTATGGTTCTCTGGGTTACTTGTTTTTAAAAGATAGTCATTTTGATTTTGCACACTTTTTTCTGTGCTTTTCATGTGGTACTATAGAGAGTGAGGTTCTATAGCCCTAAATGACAGGCAGGGGCAAATCGCAGAAAGGTCTAGTGTTGCATGCCTAGGCTGGTAGCTGTGTTGCGACAGACTTTAGAAGTGGTTACCTTGGGTACCCACCGCTTCAGCATCAGAAGAAGATCTGTCCATCAATTTATACTGAAGTCACCACCCAAAGCCTGAACCAGTGTCTGCTGACCATACTACTTATCAGCTGTGTAAGCATGTAAGTTAATATTATAACATTACGTTGCCTTAATATAGATTGCACTATAGCAAAAATTTAATAAATGAATACAAATAAATAAATATAAATACAAATAAACAAATACAATTCAACGCAAACATTACAGCACTTGCAGAAACATTTGGTATTGCAATAGATTACCAAGCAAAGAGGAACACATCCACAGTGGCAGACCAGTGGCATATGATGCACAAGGTAATTCTGCCGGGCAGCGAACCATCGTCAGAGCAGGATATCTATGCTGAAGGCCAGCATTTTCTGCAAGGCCAGGAAGTGGGTGCACACATTGGGTAAGTACATGCTTTGGGATGGCAGTCACTACCACCACACCTACAACATCACTGCATGCATTGCCAAGTGGACATTTCCAGTCTGCACAGTTTGATTGCATGGAGGTTGGTACTGCATCAGGTGGCGGAGGCTGTAACTATAATGCTTGGGCACATGTGTATACGACGTACATACGGGCCGTACCACAGCTGATGGGCCTTCCATGCAATGTGTGGGATGCTGACTGCAACTGGGCTGTTGATGCAGTTATGTACCCCTACTGGTACCAGCTGCAAGATCCCTTTGTGTGAGCGGGCATGCCTCTCACAGCATCAGTGTGCAGCTGACATATACCTCACCAATGGTATTTACCAATGCATTTGTAGGAACGCCTAATGGTTCCCCTGGGGTGCCCATGAGACCTACATATTTAGGAATTGGAGAGTTGGTGAGGAGGCTGAGACTAGAGAGTAGGGCTGGCCATGGCTGTTTGATAGGTACATCCCTGTTTCCTGGATTTAGGTGTACAGCAGAGTCAGGGGTTGTGTTGATCACAGCCCACTAAGGTTAGTGTAACAAAGGTGCATTTAGTGATAAAACAAACGCCTTACACGTCCAACAAGCTCTCTATTAGCCAGTGCACTGCCATGACATTAACACACACATTGAGTGCACTACTGTCATTTTACAATCTAACAATGGTAACGACCAGAGACTACCAGAGGGAATGTACATCCGTGGAGCAGGCACACCAACCCGCTGACATTATACAATCTAACAATGGTAAAGACCAAAGACTACCAGAGTGAATGTACATCCCTGGATCAGGCACACCAACCCGCTGACATTATACAATTTAACAGTGGTAAAGACCAAAGACTGCCAGAGTGAATGCACATCCCTGGAGCAGGCCCACCAACCTGCTGACATTATACAATTTAACCATGGTAATAACCTATGACCAGCAGAGTACATGTGCATCCCTAAAGCAAGCACACCGACCCGCCGACGCTAGACAGTCTACCAATGGGAACAAACAATGACCAGCCGGCTCACCAACCCAATGACACTCATAAACTCACCTGCAGAAGCTATCAACATCATCCACTAGTAATAAAGGATGTTACTTAAAACACTCCCCCTCATCTCTGACTACCCACTTGACTGCCTCTCGCACATTCCTGTCTGTGTGCACACTGAAGAGCCACCAACAAGACCTTGCCCATAAACAACAGTGCTTGGGGGCTGACAGACCTGTCAGCCTTAGTGTAGTCTTCCACCAAGTGTTTTGCCTTACTCCTCCTATTTTTGCTGAGTTCATTGTTTTGTTGGCCTTTGAACTCTGCACATTTTGCCACTGCTAACCAGTGCTAAAGTGCTTGTGCTTTCTCCTTGAAATATGGTGAAATTGGTTTACACCCCATTGGCACATTTAATTAACTTGTAAATCCCTAGTAAAGTGGTACAACATGTAACCTGGGCCTGTAAATGAAATGCTACTAGTGGGCCTGCAGCACTGATTGTGCCACCCTCTTAAGAAGCCCTTTAAACATGTCTCATGCCTGCCATTGCAGCCTATGTGTAAAGTTTTAGACTGCCATTTCGACCTTGCCAAATAAACCTTTTGCCAGGCCTAAACCTTCCATTTTAATACGTATAAGTCACCCCTAGGGTAGGCCCTAAACAGCCCATAGGGCAGGGTGCAGTGTATTTAAAAAGTTGAACTTGTACTTTTAACTTTTACATGTGTTGGTACTTAAAAACTCTTGAATTTGTTTTTAACTACTGCAAGGCTTGCTTCTCCCATAGGATAACATTGGATGGGACCCCTTATTACATTTAATAAGTGCTAGCTTTCAATTGGTAGCAGGTAGGAAAGTCTTGTAATTTAAAACCTTCTTTAATGGTAAAGTTGGATTTTAAGTCACAATTCTGAAAATGCCACTTTAGAAAGTAGGCATTTTCTTGTCCCAACCATTTGGTGCCTGCAGCCAGTATCCTGAGTCACATGACTAGGTGTAGCTGGAAGTTGGTTTTTGTGCATTACTCCCAGACAAGTGAGACAAAGGAGGAAAAGGTGTTAACAGAATGGGCCATCTCTGTCAGGATGAAGGGAAGGGGCTGTCACCTACCACATTTACACATCACAAAGACTGCCTCAGGATTCTCTCAAAGGGTTTTAACACTAGTCTTTTGTGCCCCCAGACAAGCTGGAGCCAAGGCAAGGAGTAAGGAAATTCCAGACACCTCTGTAGGGGGGGAGGCTCTAGAAGCTTCTCCCACTTCAAAGTGGGCACCAGGTATAAGCAGTAGACTCTCAGACCAAGCTTTCCAGATAACTTCTGGACCTGTGAACTCTGCCAGGAAGAAGGACTGCCCAGCTGTGAAGTTTGCCCTGCTACCCAAACCCCCCTCTGCTGACTAAAGACTGCTGTTGCTGCACCAAGACTCTTCTGCTGCTGTGGGCTGCCCTGCTGAATCCAGCCTGCTTGGGCAGACCCAGGACTCCAGTAAATCTGCAAGGGCCAGTCACCTGGCCCCCTGTTCAATGCCACAGGGATATAACAGGCTTGTTTGATGTCGATGCAATTCCTCGCATCTTGACGCAGCACGACAAAGCTCACCTCTAGCACTGGCCCAGTGCGACTCATCTCGTCCTCTGCACCGACGCAGCACAGTAAAAGGCCCAGCAATCCCAGGTGGCTTCAACAACGACACAAGCATTGGCCCAGCGCAATGCATCTTGTACTCAATGCCAACAGCTGTCCTTGAGTAGATCTTTTTGCTTTTTCCAAATCTACTCTCTTTCTACCTGTCAGCGCCTGTGGCCATACCTGCAGGAATGAAATTTGAGCTCATAAGTCGGGAGAGCTACACTGTGACTGAGCTCAAGGAGTTCTGTAAGGAGAGGGAGCTTCCAACCAAGAAGAGCACCAACAAGCTGGAGCTCCAGAAGGCTCTGAGGGACGGAAGCTCACCAGTTGCTGGCAACAACAGAGGACCAGGATGAGGAGGAGGGGATGGAGGAGCAAGATGAGGACCGGGGCACAGGTCCTAAACTCCAGCACTTGGAGTAGGAGGACAACTCAAACCCAGGAGTGGAGCTTATTGTCAGGGCAGAGAGCAGTTGTCTGTCCTCAGAGGAGCTGGAGGACAGAACAGCTGAGAGGGAGCTCAAGCTGCAGCTAGCCAAATGAAAATTGGAAGCAGAGGAGAGAAAGGCTGAGAGGACTTTGGCTGAAAGAAAACTGGCCTTGGAGAAGAAACTGACCTTAGAGCAACTGGCTCATGAAGGGAGCTTCAAAGAAATGGATATCAGAGCCAATCAGGCAAAATCCAGCAGCAATGGTGGCATCATACCTACAGTGCCCTCTGGAGACAAGAGGATCCACATTCCAAAGGATCTAGTGCCTAACTTTGTTGTGGGGGATGACATAGATGGGTGGTTTGAAGCCTATAAGGCTGCCTTGGAGATGCATAGGGTCTCTGAGGAGGATTGGGGGGCCAGTCTCTGGAGGCACATACCTAATGAGGTGAGGGATGCCCTTCTGGCCCTGGGAAAGGGTGCCAGGATGAGGTACCCCCCACCCCCACTAAATTAAGGACACCCTTATCAGAAAGTAAGGGCTTGCCCCAGAAAAGTACAGGCAAAAAATTAGGGACAGCCAGAAACTGTCCCAGGTGGATTTTGTGGATTATTTTTGCAAGGCACTGAATGGTTGGGTGAAGGGCAGTGATGGGAGTGATTACAAGGGAATGTACAATCTGTTTGCAAGAGAGCACATGTTCAGTAATTGTTTTTCAGAGCTGCGCCAGCACATAGTGGATAGTAAGCTCACTGACCCCAGAAAGCTTGCTAAGGAGGCGGACCGCTGGCTCAGCACCTGGGTCCACAAGAAGGTATCTGGGAGGACTCCCAAAATGGCCGTCAGGGTTCCCACAAGAAGAAAGAAGGGAGAGAAAAACTTAAAAATAAGGAGTTCTCTAATGACACTCAAAATAATTCCCATGGGAACAGTAAGCAGTCCCAGTCTGAGCCAAAGAGAAAGGAGTTATATGATAAGCAGACAGAGAGGTTCGTGCCCCAGTGTCCTGAGTGCTGCAAGTATGGGTACTCCAAGGGAGACACCAAATGTCCAAAGAAGGAACTGCCCCACCGGTGGGCAGACATCTGGGTTGGTGAGTGTAGTGCTTGGGGAGGAGGTGGTCCCAGTTAGCTTGGCAGAGAGGACAGAGGTTACCTTAGTGTCCCTGTGGGATAGGGAGATGGTGCCAAAAGCCCACATGCCTTAAAATACTTCCAAGTATAGGCAGTGGGTCTTCATCAATGGGCAAAGGGTGGAGGCTCAGAGAGAAACAGGAGCCAGTGTGACTACTGTGAGCTGTTATCTGGTGTCCTCAGAGCAGGTCTTCACAAATACATTTCACCAGATCATAGAGACAGACAACCATGAGAGCCACTACCCAGTGGCTCTGGTTCCCTTTGAGGGGGGGGGGGGTGGCGGCTCAAGTTCTGTAAAAGTATCTGTGAGCCCTGCCATGCCTGTAGATTGTCTGCTGGGCTACGGCCTAGAGCACACTGTCTGGAAGGAAGTAGAGCTCAGGTCACACCAGGAGATGTTAGGATTGCCTGAGTGGGTCTGTATGACCACACAGTCCATGGCTGCCCAAGGCGAGAGTCAAGGAAGCCTGCCTCTCAAGCTCCCACGGTAATGTTTGATGTGGCACCTGAGGAGGCTGCCGTGGATCCTACCTGCGAGGACATTGCTGCCCTGGGAGACCTGCCTGAACTTGCTGGTTGGCAAGTTGAAGGTGGTCCCACTAATTAGGAATTCTGTAAGGCATAGAAGGACTTCCCCACCCTAGAGGGCTTGAGGTAGCAAGATGAGACCCAGGCAATAGGTGATACCTCTGGAGATCACCTTATAGGGAGACTGACATCCTGGATAGTGAGCCTAAGGTTCCTCGGGCAGCCCGTGTGTTGGTGGTCCCCAGTGTTACTGGGCCTTCCTATTGGGGCTTGCTCATGACAGACTCCTGGCAGGGCATCTGTGACAGGACAAGACCTTTGCCAGGCTTGCCCTCCACTTCTATTGGCCCCAGATAAAGACAGTCTCTGATACTTTCTGTAGGTCTGTCCCACCTGCCAGGCCAACAGATAAACAGGGAAAAAGCTGAAGGCTCCCCTGGTTCCCTTGCCTGTCATTGGCAGTCCCTTTGCAAGGGTAGGCTTTGACATTTTTTGACCCTTGGACCCCAAAATTGCCTTAGGCAATAGGTTCACCCTGATTTTGGTGGGCCATGCCACTAGGTACCCAGAGGCCATTCCTCTGAGGGCGGTGACTGCAACTGCAGCGGCCAAGGCCCTGATAGGGATTTTTACCCGAGTGGGGTTTCCCAAAGAAGTGGTATCTGACAGAGTCAGCTACTTCATATCACCGTACATGAAGTTCATGTGGGATAAGTGTGGTATAACCTATACATTCTCCACACCCTATCACCCACAAACAAATGGGCTTGTTGAGAGATTCAACAAGACCCTCAGAGGCATTATTATGAGCCTGACTGAACCCATGAAGTAGCAGTGGGATGTCCTCTTACCATGCCTGCTATTTACCCACAGGGAGGTATCGCAGAAGGGGGTTGGGTTTAGTTCATTTCAGCTCCTCTACGGTCACCTTGTTAGGAGAACGCTCAGCCCAGTGAGAGAGGGTTGGAAGCAAGTTGCCAGGAAGTCCCCTCAGGATGTAGTCATCTATATGCTGGCTCTCCACAAAAAGATGCAGCGCTACTGGAAGAAAGTTAAGAAGAATCTTGAGTCCAGCCAAGAAGTAATACAATTCTGGTACAACCAGAAAGACAATCTGGGAGTGTTTCAGCCTGGCCAGAAGGTTTGGGTCATGGAGGCCTTGGAGCCCAGAGCTTTCCAAGACCGTTGGTCAGGACCATAAGAGGTGAAGGAGCGGAAGGGGGAGACCACCTAAGCTGGTGAACCTGAAAACCCTTCAAAACCTCCTAAGGATGCTCTAAATCAATCACCTCAAGCCACACTTTGAGACGTCTCCATGTTCATGGTGACAGGTGATGGGGTGGAAGAGGAGAGTGAACTTCAACTTCACCCTAACCTCCTATCGTCCAAGTAGAATCCCCTACTCTGACTGCAGAACAGCAGAAGGAATGTCACCAACTGTTGGGTCAGTTTGCCTCACAGTTCACCCTCACCCCTGGGCTTACACACTTGTATACCCATGACATTGATACTGGCGACAGTATGCCTGTCAAGAACAAATTTGACAGGCTGTCGGAGAAGTTGAGAGTTAGTATCAAGGAGGAAATCTCCACGATGCTGACATTAGGAGTAATTGAGCCCTCCAGCAGTCCCTGGTGTAGCCTAGTTGTGCTAGTGCCCAAGGCTGCCACACCGGGCACCGCCCCAAACGTAGGTTCTACGTGGACTACAGAGGCCTCAGTTCAGTGACCAAGACTGATGCTCACACCATCCCCTAGCTGATGAGCTCATAGACCGGCTGGGTGCTGCTAAATTCTTCAGTAACTTTGATCTTACATCAGGGTACTATCAGTTTGCCCTGACTGAGGGGACAAAAGAGAGCTCAGCATTCTCGATCCCAGAGAGCCACTTCCAATTTCGGGTGATGCCTTTTGGCTTAAAGAATGCCCCTTCCACTTTCCAGAGGATGGTGAACAGGGTCCTGGCTGGGAAGGAGGCATTCTGTGCCGCCTACCTAGATGACATAGCTGTCTTCAGTTCCAGCTGGGAGGAACACCTGTACCACCTCCAGGAGGTTCTTCAAGCAGGCCTTACTAACAAGACCAGTAAGTGCCAGATAGGGCAGGGAAGTGTGGTATATCTGGGCCTCATGGTACAGCCCCTCTAGGCCAAGACTGAGTCTATCTTTGCCTGACAACACTCATATAACCCAGACTGAGATGTGGGGCTTCTTGGATCCCACCGAATATTACAGGAAGTTTGTTAAGGGATATGGCACAGTTGTTGCCTCCTTAACTGAGCTGACTTCCAAGAAGCAGCCCAAAAAGGTGATCTGGGCAGAGGCCTGACAGAAAGCCTTCGACATCCTCAAGGAGGCCATGTGTGCAGTACCTGCACTCAAGGCTCCTGACTTCTCCAAGGAATTTATTGTGCAGACGGACACTTCAGAGCATGGCATAGGTGCTGTCTAAGCACAGTAAAATGAGAGAGCCTAGGCCAACCTCTAGCTTTCATCAGTAGGAAGTTACTTTCCCAGGAACAGAGGTGGAGTGCTATCAAAAGGGAGGCCTTTGCTATGGTTTGGGCACTGAAGAAGCTGAGACCATATTTGTTTGGGACTCACATCCAGGTACAGTCAGACCTCAGGCCCCTCAGATGGCTCATGAAAATTAGGGGAAAAAATCAGAAGCTGTTGAGGTAGTCCATCTCCCTACAGGGGATGGACTTTACAGTGGAACCTACTCTAGGTCAGACCACGCCAATGTTGATGGTCTCTCCAAGTTCTTCCGCCTTAGTGATGAGAACTCCCAGGAGGCTGAGTAGTTCTCCTAACACTCAGCTGTGCGGGACACATGTTAGACCTGTCAGCCTTAGGGTGGTCTTCCCCCCCAAACATTTTGCCTTACTCCTCCTGTTTTTGCTGAATTCATTTTTTGTTGGTCTTAGGACTCTGGACACTTTACCACTGCTAAGTAGTGCTAAAGTGCTTGTGTTCTCTCCTTTAAACATGATAAAAGTGGCTTACACCAAATTGGCACATTTAATTTATTTATGAGTCCCTAGTAAAGTGGTACTACATGCACCCAGGGCCTGTAAATTCAATGCTACTAGTGGACCTTCAGCACTTTTTGTGCCACCCACTTAAGTAGCCTTTTAAACAGGTCTCCAGCTGCCATTGCAGAGCCGGTGTGTGCAGTTAAACTGCCATTTTGACCAGGCCAAATAAACCTTTCGCCAGCCCTAAACCTTCATTTTTAATACATATAAGTCACCTTAGAGTAGGCCCTACACAGCCCAAAAGGCAGGGTGCATTGTATTTAAAATGTTGGACATGTACTTTTAACTTTTACATGTCCTAGTAGTGAAAAAATCTTAAATTCGTTTTTCACTACTACAAGGCCTACCGCTCCCATAGGATAACATTGGGTTACCTTATTACAAGAATTGTGATTGCTGCTCAAGCTGAGTTTCAACCCCCTCAACCAGTAACCAAATTTATCACAGGGGCTGTTGCAAACTCCCCATCTACCCCCTCTATCTTTAGGCTTTTCTTGACTCTTGATTCAACTGTTGCAGGTTTCTAGACATGCTTCTGGAAAGATTTTATGAATTCCCTAAAGCCATAAATGTGAGCTCTTCAGAGGGATTTACCCTTTTTCCCCTTTCCCCCATTATCACACCTCCCTCTCTAATTCACAGCATCTCTGCCATATTGAGGACAGCACTTGGAATGAGCATTTACTTCCGTTTCCAGGCCTATTTACGCACTCCAAACGGGTTCTCGTGCACACCCAGTGCCGCTGACTCCACCAGACCAGGGAGCAAGACCACTGAGTTATTGTCAGTGAAATTGCTCTCCCACCCCCAGCTCCACCATCAAGTGAGGCCCTCCTGAGCCCCTGCACTCTCTGTGTTGGTGTTCGAGGCCCTCCTCCACCCGCAGGCTATACCAGCGCCTCATCCCTGGTGGTCCAGTGGACCTCTCACTCTCTCTCTTGCTTCGTTTTTCAGCTTGCTTTTCCTTTTCCTTTCACCTTCGTTTTTTCACCCTTTTACTGTCACTCTCTTTCTATCACTTTCCATCCTCCTTTCACTTTTCACTTCTATATTCTGCGCGCCTCTCTCTCGCTTTCTTTCCCGCCGCTGCTGACCCCGCGGCTCCTCCCCCCCAAGTGCGACCAGCCCAAGCCAGTTTACCCTCCCCGCTCCCGCTTCCCAGCACTCCCCGACCCCTACTTAGTGCCGGCCACTGCGCGTCAGCGCGCAGCGGGCGCGCTGCTGGCGCGCCAAAGGCAAGCCCGTCTGCGCCCGTCCACGACCCGACCGCAACCAGCGCCAGGAACCCTAGACCTCCGAACCGCCAACGTTACAACCCAGATGCACTCTATGCACTCAATCGCCATCGTCCACAAATCCACCCTCCGACTGAGCACACTTTCCGACGAGCCCACAGACCTGATGGAACACCTACACTTCAAGATACAGGCCAGCCCTACCACCACCCTCCGGGGAACCCTCATCTACCGACCCCCCCGGACCCTGCGGACCATTCACCGACTCCATCACAGACAGCATCGCCCCGCAGGCCATCGCGTCTACCAACTACACCTTGCTGGGAGACCTCAACTTCCACCTCGACAACCAACAAGACCCCAACACCTCATCCCTCCTGGACAACCTCCACAACATAGGACTCCGCCAAATTGTGACCGAGCCTTCGCACTCAGCAGGACACACCCTCGACCCCATCTTCACCACAGGAAACTCCATCACTTTCAGCCACACCACCGAACTCCCGTGGACAGACCATCGCTGCATCCATTTCACCTTCAAAACACCCACTATCCACAGAACCCAGCACCTGCTCCCACGCAGAAATTGGACTAAAATCACCGATGACCAGCTCACCACCTCACTCGGCAACTCCACCCCAACCATCGCGGACAATGACGACCCCAACACCGCAGCCCAAACCTTGCACAGATGGATCTCCAACTGCGCCAACAACATAGCCCCCCTCAAGAAGAACAACAACACACACGCCAGGAAAGCCAGCTGGTTCACCACCGAACTCCGAGAGTCCAGACGCACATTCCACTGCCTCGAAAAGGCCTGGAGGAACTCCAAATCTACAGAAGCCCACAACAACTTCAGAGCTGCCACCAACGCCCACCACCAACTCA
Source organism: Calotriton arnoldi (assembly GCA_963921515.1). Classification (NCBI taxonomy): domain Eukaryota; kingdom Metazoa; phylum Chordata; class Amphibia; order Caudata; family Salamandridae; genus Calotriton; species Calotriton arnoldi. The sequence goes on from CAWUFW010000835.1 coordinate 3,192,049, forward strand.
TCAGAATTACAAGAAAGAAAGCGATCAAAGACAGAATCTCCACACACGCACACAACAGCAAAGAACTCTTCAGCATCATCAAGGAGTTCGCCCAACCCATCAGCGAGTCTACAGACATCCCTCCCTCACAAGACCTCTGTGACAAACTCAACACCTTCTTCCACCTCAAGAACATTTACGACAACTTCGACGAAGACAGCCAACACACACAACCCTCACCAACCAATCCGACACCTTGAAGCCAATGATCGACAGCTGGACAGCCCTCACCACCGAAGACACACTGAAGACGATGAAGTCAATCCACTCCGGGGCCCCCACGGACCCCTGCCCCCACCACATCTTCAACAGAGCCACCGACACCATCGCCCCCATGCTTCGCCACACCATCAACCGCTCCCTCACAAACGCCTCCTTCCCCTACGACTGGAAGCACGCTGAGATCAACCCCCTCCTGAAGAAGCCCTCAGCGGACCCCACCGACCTCAAAAACTACAGACCCATCTCCCTGCTCCCGTTCCAAGCGAAAGTCATTGAGAAAGCCATCAATAGCCAACTCGCCACCTTCATCGAAGAACACAACATCCTTGACTCCTCCCAATCCGGCTTCAGAAAGAACCACAGCACGGAAACCGCCCTCCTCGCCACAACAGACGACATCCGCTCCCCCCTGGACAGAGGAGAGACAGTAGCCCTCATCCTCCTCGACCTTTCAGCGTCCTTCGACACAGTCTCTCACCGCACCCTAACACGCAGACTTCACGACGCAGGGATCCGGGACAAGGCCCTCGACTGGATCCGCTCATTCCTCTCCGGCAGAACGCAGCGGGTCAGACTCCCTCCCTTCCTCTCGGACCCCACACCGATCACCTGCGGACTCCCCCAAGGATCCTCCCTCAGCCCCACGTTGTTCAACATCTACATGGCTCCGCTCGCCCCCATCGTCAGAACCCACGGACTCAACATAGTTTCATACGCAGACGACACCCAACTCATCCTCTCCCTATCCAACGAACCCAACGCAGCCAAACACAACTTTCAAGAAGGCATGGAAGCAGTCGCCAAATGGATGAAGAGCAGCTGCCTACAACTCAACACGGACAAAACAGAAGTACTCATCATGGGCCCACACCCCGACGCCTGGAACGACACCTGGTGGCTCCCCGCCCTTGGAAGCCCGCCCACCCCCAAGGACCACGCACGCAACCTCGGAATCATCCTGGACTCCGAACTCAAAATGGACCGCCAGATCAACTCCGTCGCATCTTCCTGCTTCCACACCCTCCGCCTCCTACGCAAGACCTTCAAATAGATCCCCCTCGAACACAGAAAGACCGTCACACACGCCCTCGTCACCAGCAGACTTGACTACGGCAACGCACTCTAGGCCTGAATCAACAAAAACCTGACCCGCAAACTTCAAAACATCCAGAAAGCCACCGCCAGACTAATCCTCAACCTGCCACGACACTGCCACATCACCCAGCACCTGCGCACACTCCACTGGCTCCCCATCGAGGCAAGAATCACCTTCAAGATTCTCACCCACGCACACACAGCCCTCCACAGCACAGGACCAGCATACCTGAATAGCCGACTCACATTCCACGCACCCCAAAGGACCCGCCCAGCTCTCCTACGCCGTGGTCCCTCGCACCAGGAAGTCCAGATCGGGAGGCCGCTCCTTCTCCTTCCTCGCGGCCAGAGCCTGGAACACCCTCCCACTCCACCTCAGACAGATGACATCACTCCCCAACTTCACGAGGGACCTCAAAACATGGCTCTTCGATAGACCTCCTCCTTGATGAACAGGACCTTGCGCCTCCCCCCCCCCCCAGCGCCTTGAGACCCTTACGAGTGAGTAGTCGCGCTTAACAAACCCATGATTGATTGATTGACCAGAGCATGCTGTATAACCTTTAGTCACCTGCCGCATAATTCCACGAACCGCCATGCCTCCTGCCATGTGATGCATGACTTGGATCTTATTGTGTGGTGGGGGTTGGAGTCTGGAGAATGGGCACCTGTGGTCAGGAGGGCTGGTCATGCAGCAGCACCTCCATGTCCTACACTGGAAGACATTTGGTGCCCTGAAGCACACTGGTCATGATAACTCTGATGTCGCCCTACTTGGAGACCACCTTCTTTTTTTCACTGTAAGCTCCTGATAAAGGTCTGTGGATCTGACCGGGAGGGCCACAATTTCCTTCACTGACTGATGATGCTCAGCATTCTGGGTATTTTATTCAGTTTTTTTTTTTTTTTTTAACACAATGCTTCTCGGGTCTATTATAAAGTGAAAAAATGTCTCTCAACAAAGCTCCATTGGGGAGCAATCCCTTTCAGGACGAATGCCCTCACCCACCATAGGTGGCATGCTTCATCATATGGGCTTCTCCTCCCAGTGAGAAAACCTAGTCTCACTGAGAGCTACAACTCCCTCAATGTGAGGTAGGAGCTCTGGGATGTTTTCATAAGGGTACTAAAAGCCCCATCTGTGAATGCTAGGCGTTGTGAGGGTGCAGCGCTGGGTGTAATTGTGATGCTAAATGTGAAACTAAAACTACCTAGAGAGGACAAAATATATTTATTGGCTTGTCCAAACTGGCAGGGTTAAAAAGCAGTGCAAAGCAGTATCAATTAAACTGCTAGGTTGGTCAGGTAGGTCGACATGTTTCAGCCTTAATGGTCTAATGTAGTGTCCAGGCTTTCTTCAGGACCATGAGAAATTATTAATAACGCTGCTGCATATGTGAAAAAATATTAACAAAATACAGTGATATCAAACCAGTAATCCAAATGTTTTAGGCTCGGTACTACTGGAACTCATCTGTAAATGTGAGACACAAAAACACAATATAACCAATCAGAATAGTTGGTCAAACAATTCAGTTATTCATCAATGTAAAACATGAGATGAAACCATGTCCATAGGGTACTAACATCATACTCTTTTGAATTCTACTCACCCGAATTGATGGATAAGTAGACCCGCCTCTACCTGGTAACAACTCAGGGAAGGGGGCCCGCTCTATAAAAAATATATACAAAAAGATCATGTATCACTCATTCTTAATTAGTGTGAATACATGTCTAGCTAGAAAGACAATAAGTGCTGGTGGAAAAAACTCCGTTAAAGAAACTAAAATAAAACAAAACAAGAGTTCTCTCCTGACTTATCTTATAGCCATAGTGCAAAGAACACTACCATATGTAACTCTTCAACGGTGTTAGAAATCTGCGAGTTTAGATAAGATTATATGCATGATCTCTAGAGTAAACTAATGTAAACAGTCTTAAGTGTTAGACTCATAGCAATATATCCAAGGGTGCATCATGATTAGTATCTCCATAAGACTCTCATGAGCAAAGCATTTGACTCTAAAAGCATATTGTGTTAGAATTCATATTACCACACTAACGCTCTCCAATACACTCTCCATATCTACAGCAATAGCATCTACCCGTATATAAGCCACAGGCAGATACTGAAATAGAATCGTTTTTAACATAAAGCGAAGAAGAGCCTCATTGATAGAGGTACACTACCATTCTTACATGCCGGGTGTATAAAAGCAATGCATGTAGACCACAAAGGAGTATACAAAAGTGCATTACACTCAACGTCTATATGTGTCTCTATCTAGTTAGCTAACATTTTAATTCTAGTCAGCGCTACAAACGAGGTTAAATGGCATACTACATGTATTCAGAGAATCTAAAGTGTGGAAAAGAATTACGAATAAATGCCATTATCCAAACTAAGGCACCTATCGTGTCACTTCACATAGTAACACTCTTCATAGTGCCCGACTTACCTCTCCGTCGGTACCCCGTTGTGGTACACGAGCTGCAACCGGAGGCACCGACGGGAGGTTTGTTCTCAATTAAATACTGGGATAAATGCCCAGTCACCGTTGTACAAGACCCCAAGTTGTCTATGAAAAATGCCCGATAGCCTGAGTGCGCATGCTCGGGGATAGTGTCTCCCGTTTGGCGCAATAGCAGGCCAATTCTTCTATAGCTCGCTCAATTGAGCATAGGCGCATGCATGATAGATAGTATTAGTTTCACACGCATGCGCGCTATAATACATAACTCGGTGCACCTTTAGGAAAAAAGAGCCCCTCAGCCTTATATTTCAAAAGAGGGCTAGGAAATTGTATAAACGCGATTAATTGTGTGTGAGCACTAGCAGGCCAATTCTTCTATAGCCTGCTCGATTGAGCTTAGGCGCATGCGTGATAGATAATGTTAATTTCACACGCATGCGCACTATAATACATCAGAAATCAATGTTGTTACAGAGATATTCCAATAATTTGTAACACTCTTTCGACTCTTGATATTGCTCACTGATATGAACACACTATATTCATATTGAAAGCTACTTGCATTTCTGTGGTATAGAGTCATCAATGGCACTACGCACACCATACAGTACCTAAATATCAAAAGGTTATGTTATTATTTGGGGTCATTTACTAACTCGTATTCTGTTTGCATACTTCAGAATTTTATTTTATTTTAGTTTCTTTAACAGAGTTTTTTCCACCAGCACTTATTGTCTTTCTAGCTAGACATGTATTCACACTAATTAAGAATGAGTGATACATGATCTTTTTGTATATATTTTTTATAGAGCGGGCCCCCTTCCTGAGTTGTTACCAGGTAGAGGCGGGTCTACTTATCCATCAATTCGGGTGAGTAGAATTCAAAAGAGTATGATGTTAGTACCCTATGGACATGGTTTCATCTCATGTTTTACATTGATGAATAACTGAATTGTTTGACCAACTATTCTGATTGGTTATATTGTGTTTTTGTGTCTCACATTTACAGATGAGTTCCAGTAGTACCGAGCCTAAAACATTTGGATTACTGGTTTGATATCACTGTATTTTGTTAATATTTTTTCACATATGCAGCAGCGTTATTAATAATTTCTCATGGTCCTGAAGAAAGCCTGGACACTACATTAGACCATTAAGGCTGAAACATGTCGACCTACCTGACCAACCTAGCAGTTTAATTGATACTGCTTTGCACTGCTTTTTAACCCTGCCAGTTTGGACAAGCCAATAAATATATTTTTTCCTCTCTAGGTAGTTTTAGTTTCATATTTAGCATCACAATTACACCCAGCGCTGCACCCTCACAACGCCTAGCATTCACAGATGGGGCTTTTAGTACCCTTATGAAAACATCCCAGAGCTCCTACCTCACATTGAGGGAGTTGTAGCCCTCAGTGAGACTAGGTTTTCTCACTGGGAGGAGAAGCCCATATGATGAAGCATGCCACCTATGGTGGGTGAGGGCATTCGTCCTGAAAGGGATTGCTCCCCAATGGAGCTTTGTTGAGAGACATTTTTTCACTTTATAATAGACCCGAGAAGCATTGTGTTAAAGATTATTATTCTAAGGGGAATCACTTCTTGCAGGTCTTTAAAACTTTTTCCCGTGGACCCTCTCTTTACTTTCTTTGTGTTTCATATTTTATTCAGTTGTCAACAGTTTGCATGCAGCCATCAGTGGGCCTACTTCGTTTTTAGTGGCACCTCATTGCGCTTTGTGGTATGCATATAATGTTAGCAATGACTTTTTCACTTTGCACACCAGCTGCTTAGTGTGTGGACACATTAGGCTATATGTCTCTCATCAACCTGGCGCCAGACTTGATGGTACTGTGGGACTGACATGCAGGGGAGCAGGCTGAGTGGGGGGAGTTTAGCTCATGTGTGTTTGTGTAGTGTGTATGTATGTGTGTAAATGTTTGTGTAGTGTGTGTGTGTTTGTGTAGCATGTATGTGTGTAAATGTTTGTGCAGTGTGTGTTTGTGTAGTGTGGTGTATGTGTGTGTACTGTGTTTGGGGGTGAGTGTGTTTGTTTAGTGGGTATGGGTGTGTGGGGGGGTGATGTTGTGATGCCCGCCATAGGGGCTTTGCTGTAGCGAACAGTCTTGGTTTCTCAGAATCTGGTTCTTTCCTGCTGTGGTTGTCAAGGGTACAATTGTAGGTGTGCCCTTCATTGTTCTAGTGTTTCTGTGGGCCATGCAGTGACAGTGGCTGTTCTAGTGTTTCTGTGGGCCATGCAGTGACAGTGGCAATTGATGGAGCAGGGTAAAAGAAAAAATTTAACCTCCTAATAATTTACGTAAAATGATTAACAAACAAGTTTGTTTAAGTAAATAACCAACAATGTATGTTACATGTGAAGAGTTAAAAGTAACACGCTATTTTGTGTGCAAACTAATTTACTTATAATTATTGACGTGGCTAACATAACCTAATATTTGCGTATTAATAGAATAATAAAATGCATGATTTGTGCTTTGAAAACAAAACGTGTAGTGGCAAAATAAAGCAATGGTAAGTAAGGGACGGCTTTATATGTTGCTTTTTGCTAGGTAATACCTAATTGGGGTACGTAGAATGACGGGAGGGAAACGAAAGGGTTTATATTCTTTATTCTTAACTATATTTTGTTTATCTTTGTAAATAGTGCGCTTAGGCCTGTTGAGCAGCGATATAAAATGGCCGCCATGAGCTAGAATACGCGTGCGCGAGGAGAAATGTAGACAAGGAGAAAGGCCGGGAACAAGAATGACCACGTGATCGTTCCAAGAGCCTAGGATGAAAGTATGGTCAAGGCTATTGTGACCTTACTGAATAAATGTGTGCCAAGATGGGTCAGCGAGAAGCGTGAGAAGTCAAAAAGAATAAATGGACAAAGGAACTGTTGAACCTAAAAAGTATCGGAAAGTGATACAAGTTGGACTGATCGAAGCGGATGAGTAATGTCACGAACTGTGGGAAACGATGCAAGTATGGACATTCCACAAAGAACTGGTTAGAACAAGGAAGTTTGATAAAAGATGTATATGGACTCAAATGGACCAATTAGAGAGAATCTCGCCATAAAGATGCAACATTTTTATTTAGTAAGCTAGAATTAGGGTATAAGAAGACCTACTCTTGGTGGGGAGGGATTAATATTGATAGCTGATGCTGATGATGCTGCTGGTTGCTGGGAGCTGCTTTTTGCCGTTTTTGACTGCTGTCAGTTGCGTATGGAGTTGCTGCTGCTGATGCTGACGAGCAAAGGCTGCTGCTGCTATTTTATATTTTTTATTGAGTATAAGATGCTGTTTTTTGAAGAACTTTTTAGATTTATCCATTTAGAACTATTAGACTTTTCCAGAACAGATAGATAGCGATTTTGGGAGTTCTTGTCGTGACGAACTTTATTCTTCCATCTAATAGGTATGCATTGCAATTTCAATTTATTCGTATAATGACAACAAATGTAATAATCCGAATAATAAACCTAAACTTATTTCATGCTTCCAAACTTTATATAAACTTTATTATCTTTAAACAAATGACTCAGTGGTTCTTTAGCTCAATGATTAATGTAAAATGTTAGAAAGGTTTATTGTGATTGAGCTGGTCTTAATCACCATCAACTGATTCCTACTAGTTGGTCCATCGACCAATGAGCGGAATACCTTAAAACAATGAGAAATATTATGTTGTGTTAAAAAGAGGTATCCCGTCTCCTTCCAGCGAATCGTTTTACTGTTTTTCTCCTAGGTTACTGACGGAGGAAATCCAGGGAATAAATGAGTGAGTGAATGCATGTGCGGTGTTATGGGCCCCACCGTCATATGGATATAGTCTGTGTATTGGAGGGATAGTTGTACCTGGATGACCGAAGCATATAGGAGAAGAATTTTTATTGTTAGCGCTGGATCAGATTTCTTGGTAGCAGAGTTATGGTTACTATAGATTAGTTTGGTGATTATTGATTATTGATTATTTCATGTCTAACACTTTATGTTGCGTCGCGTTATGTTATATGTAAGTCGAAGTTTTCACGCTTCCGGGAAGTAGGAAGTGGAACACGTGTGGCAAGAGAAGTCACATGGAATAGTGCATTGTCTGAGTTCATATTGGTAATAACACAGGTTGTGTTATGATAGGGACATTTTCCGTATAAAAGGTGTGTGAGTGAAATAGCGACCGGTTTTCTTGTGAAACTCTGGCCTTAATTCTCAGGAGCAGTATAGTCTCCACATGTGTTTTATCCCCAGAGAAACGGGTTTACCGCTTGCTTGAAAGAAGGGTAAGGTAGAGGGAAGTGCTACTTTATCGGCGAAACAGAAAATTCTGTGGTAGGGTAGAGGTAAGCGCTGCCTACTGGAAAATACAGAATTCTTGTGTAAATGGACAAAGCTATTTCTTTGGTTTAGCGAATCAGACAATGGAAATGTGTTTTAAATGTTGTAACTAACGAAGAATTGTTGAAAAATAAATTGCCGATAAATTTTGTGAAGGAGGGGTCAGGAGCAGAACTGACGTAGACAAAAGCCGCGCTGGGATTGGATAGTGCGCTAATCATACAGAAACAGGAGCAGAGCTGACGTAGAGAAAAAGCCGCGCTGGGATTGGACAGTGCGCTGTAGACAGAAACCGCTCTGATTGGAGTGTTGGTGTGAGTCGCGCTAGGATTGGTTGGAATAACGCATAGAGAACAGTGTTGAATTGCGGAACTTTTGAGGAGAAAAGAGATTGTGAATCATGTCGTATTATGAATATGGTAGAGAGAAAACGTCGTGGATGTTGAAAGTTAAGAACTTCTTTAAGAAAGACAAAAAGGTAGTGACTAGAGAGGGACAAGTAATTCCTCCGCCGAAATCACCAGCTTCGCATATGATGCTGAAGTACGGATATCATACATGCATATGGTTAGAAAATTGGACAAAATATACTAAGAATGATGGAGCATTGGCTTTTCCTGAGAATGGTTAATTTAGTGTAGCTGTACTTCGGAATTTGAGAGAAAAAATGATAAAACTAGAACCTAGACCTAGACCGACACAGTTTGAAGCTTTAAGTGAATGGGAAGATGAAATGTATGAACGAGAGAGATTCAGAGGATTGAAGAATCATGAGTTTGTGCCTGGAAGGTTATGGGGGTTGAATCATGAGGACAGACTAAAGCGTTGGAGATGTGCTAATATGACAGGAGGTTTGTTTCCAGCTTTTACAGTGGAGGAAGAAGCAAAGAGAAAGTGTACAGAGAAAAAGAAACATGTGGTTACGGAAAAGTATGGATATGGTGGTAGTGAAACGGAAGATGAATTGCTGGAAGATATTTTAAACAGAAACCCACCTCCATACCAACAGACTTCTGCGGTGGTGACACCTAATGCACCGCCAATGGAAACTGGGAGGAATAAAAATCCCGAACGAGGATATGAGATAAATAGGTCACAAGATCAATTAAAAACTTCACAAAATGAGGAGATAGAAAGTGACAATACAACTGAATTAGCAAAAACCACAAGAGAATTAACTGAAAAGATAAGAGAATTAACAAAGAATATGGAAGCCGTAACTGTACCAGTAACGATAGGTCCAGTAATGCCAGTTTTTGAGAATCAGAAAATTGATGAACGTTCTTTAGTGATTCCTATGAATTCACATTTGCAACGAAGGAGAGAAGGGATGGAACTAGACAATGAAGGTGCATACCATTTGGTTAGTACCTATAGACCAAGCCCACCTACTAATTTGACAATAAATGAGAATGAGTTCAGGAGAATACCTATGGTAACGGAGTCTGCATCAGAGACACCAGAAAGGAGTAACAATTGGATAGAATTAAATAGTACGCCTGTAGGTCCCACTCCAGATGAATTAAATGAATGGATGAAAACGCTAAAAACGAAAGAGACAGAAGTAAAACCACTAGATGTGATTAGGTTAAAAATAGACATGGAAGAATTGATATTAGGAACGATTGGTACAGAAAAATTAAAAAGTTATCAGGATGATGAGATTATGTTTTTGTGCAAGAGTATTACATGGAGAGCTAGAAATTTACATGACAAATTAGAAGAGACAGCGATTGAACTAGGAGTAGAATTTGCAAAAGTGAGAACGTTGCAGAAACCATATAGAGTAGATTTTTGTGAGAAAGATATAGAGAATCTGAACACATCAGGACGATTGACCCAAATAAAAGAATTAATTGTTTTGTTGAGAAAATGGGGTGATGTGGATAGATGGAGAAGTAGATGGACGAAAAAGAATGAGAAAGTAACAGATAAAGCATCTTTAGCTTTTGCAGTAACAGATAAGGAACCAGTTGTAAGGGAGTACCCGATGAGAGAGACTCAGGAGGTAGTTATGTGCATGTTCCGTGGTCTAGACAGGATATACTGTCATTTACAAATGATTTTCCAAAGTTGAGAGAGAAGCCAGTAGAATGGTACAGACAAGTGGAGAGATTTGTTAAAGTTTCAAAGGTGTTGTGGATAGATTTGGATGGATTGTTTGATATAGTAGTACCAGCTGATTTGTGGACAGAATGTAAGATTACTATTTTTTTTTTAAGTTTAAAGTTTATTCAGAAAGAAACAATACATTTCAAGGAATAACATCATGTACAATAAAGTACGTTACATTAAAATAATAATTTATCAAGAAACATTCAATAAGAAAGTGGAGAAGGAAAAATGGGGGGGAAGGCAGGGAAGGAGAGAAGCAAGGGAAAGGAAAATATATATATTATTATAATCTTAGCACTCTTATAAACTTACAAGAGAAATAACACATGGAATTAATTCCTGTATGCATAAATGACAATTTAAAAAAGTAAGAACAGCAAATTGTAATAAGGAAAAACATTGAAGGGAATATTGATGAGAACTTATTTAAATGGACAAAAGACAACAAGTGTATCAAGGAGGTTTCCGAACTTCATCAGAAGTTTTAACTGATGGATCTCTATGTGAGGCAATATAAGTTAAATATGTGGATATAGGGAGCCATAAAAGATCTCTTTTAATAGATAGAGAAATAGGGGTAATGTAATTGGTATCAAGTCTATGATGAAAACAAACGGCATTCCACCATGCTCTAAATGTGACTTTGTCGGCCTGTTTCCAATTAGAAGTTATTAAATGAAGAGCTATTGCCAATAACAAATCCACTAGTTTAAAATTAGATGGAGATTGGGGCCAGGAAGGTGATAAGGAAACTAAAAAACCGTTAGAATGGGAAAAAGGGACCTTTTTTTAAAAATTTTGTTAATTTGAGACCAAACTAATTGCCAAACGTGATGCACGGGAGCACAATCAAACAACATGTGTTTTAAATCAGCATTTGTGCAGGGGCAAGACCAGCAAGTAGAAGTAGAATTTGTAGAGAAGGAGGCTAATTTTGCAGGAGTAAATAAAAGGCGTTGGTAAACAAAATAAAGGGTTTGAGACGTGTTAGCAGCTCTGGAAGTTTTATGGATTTTTAGCCACAATTTATCCCATAAAGGAGTCATCCAACATTCCATGAGATCTTTTTCCCAAGCCAATTCAGCCTTTGTTTTGTTCCTATCAGAAGAAAGAGATAAGCATTTATATAAAGACGAAGCTGAAGAGGGAATAGATAGTAAGGAAAATAGCATGGAACATCTGGAGGGAGGAGAAGGCGTGAACGGTAAGGATCTAAGGTACTGGGAAAGGGAAAGACATAAAAGATCATATTGAGTTCTATATGAAGATGGTAGGGAAAATTGTTTTTGAAGATCCGAAAAGGATAAAGGGATATTATTAAGTAATAGTTGTGAGATCCAAAGCAGACCCTTATTTCTCCAAGATTTCCAGTAAATGGTGCGATTATTAATACGTAATAAATTATTATGCCAAATGGGCTGTTGATCTAACAAAGAAAACGAAGGGAATGAGGAGGGTAACAGAGGAGCAAGAATTTTACGCGTGTGAGAAATGACGAGTTCGAAAGGAAGAAATATTGTTGGTAAAAGCAAGAGATTCTATAAATTTGAAAGGAAACATAAAATATTTTTCTATAGACAACCAGATGGGAGGATGTATATACTGATCAGGAGAGAGCCAACGGGAGGATTGTTTTAAAGAGAAGGCATAATGATAGTTTTTGAAATCAGGAAAGTTAAGACCACCAGAAGTTTTGCTCGCCTTCAAAGTGGACAGGGCTATTCGGGGAGATTTGTTCTTCCAAAGAAACTTTGTTAAAAGAGAATCAATTTTTTTAAAGTAAAATGCAGGAATATGTACAGGAATCATAGAAAGGATATATAGAATCAAAGGAGAAAGCATCATCTTAATGGAGTCTAATCGTCCCCACCAAGAGAGAAAAAGTGGGTGCCAACGATCAATAGAGTCAGACAAAGTTTTAATAATGTGTTCAAAATTTAATTTTAGCGTTTCCGGAATGTTTGAAGAAAACCACAGGCCTAGATATTTTATCTTAGAAGTTTGCCAAGAAAAACCGGTAGAAATGAAATCTTGTTTAAGGCAAAGTACATTAAGGGGAAGAACTTCACATTTGTCTGAATTGAGACGATAACCGGATAATTGAGAAAATATATCAACCTGTTTCATAAAAGATGGAATGGACGTAGAGGGATTAGAACAATATAAAAGAATGTCGTCTGCATAAACAGACATTTTGACATGGGCAGTATCAAGTTGGAAACCAGTAATCTGAGCATCCTGCCTGATTTTAGTTAAAAAGGTTCTAGTGCTATTATAAATAAAAGAGGAGAGAGGGGGCAGCCTTGACGTACTCCCTAAACAGAGGAAAATAATCCGAAATTTTTCCATTAACAAAAATAGAAGCTTTAGGACCTGAGTACAATAACGAAATAAAGGATATTAATTTAGGAGGAAATCCTATCCATTTTAGCGCCTGAAACATGAAATCCCATCCAATCCTATCAAATGCTTTCTCTGCATCTAACGCGATAGCTGCAATAGGGTAATCAAGAGAGTAAGCTTTACTAAGGATATTAAAAGGACTCTGGAATTATCAGATGATAAACGACCTTTTACAAATCCCGATTGTTCGGGGCCAATGAGATTAGGTAAAATGGGATCGATACGAAGAGCAAGAATTTTTGCAAATATCTTATAGTCAAGATTAACTAAGGAAATTGGACGGTAGTTTTTGCAAAAAGACGGGTCTTTGTTGTCTTTGGGTATTAAACAGATCATGGCTTCCTGAAATGTTCCAGAAGACGCGCCTGTTGTAATAAAAGAATTAAAAAGTAATAAAAGACGTGGGAGAAGTAGATTAGCAAAATGCGCATAAAATTCAATAGTAAATCCGTCCGGACCTGGAGCTTTCCCCTTTTTAAGATTGAGACTACATGAGTAATTTCAGAGAGGATGATATCAGTTTCTAAAGATGAGAAGTCAGTATTATGGGGAGTAGGGTGATCAATAGACTGAAAATAAGTAGAAAGATTAGTTGAAGTCGGTTGTTGTTCGGGAGTATATAGATTTTTATAAAAGGAAACAAACTCGTTTAAAATATCGTTATCTTTAAATAAGGAAATACCGGCATTATTCCGTATAGATTCTATTTTAGTCCGTTCACGTCGTATTTTCAAATAATTTGCTAATAATTTCCCCATTTTATTTTGACCTCCATAATAACGAGCACTGCTCTTTAAAAGATATGAAGAGGCAGCTTCCGTAGATGTTTTATTAAACTTAAATTTTAGCGTCAATACGTTTTTTTTATGAGGATTCAGAGTTTGAGTGATAATAAATATACTCAAGTTGTTTAATCTCAGCAAGCATTTGGGCATTTTTAGCTTCAAAAGATTTCTTCTTCTGAGAAACAAATTGTATAATAAAGCCTCTGGACGCAGCTTTAAAGGCGTCCCAGATCATAACGGGGGAAGAGTTCGGAGTAGAGTTGAGGGAAAAGAATTCAGAAGCAAAGGAGGTGAATTGGCTTGTAAAATTAGGATCAGATAATAAAGTATTATTGAAACGCCATCTACGTGCAAGAGGAGTAAAGGGTAACAAATCAAAATCAACATAAACTGGAGCGTGATCTGATATTAGAATGGAGCCAATTCAAGTAAAAGCTCCATGGAAATGGAAGAGGAAGAGTTAGTTGGAGAAGGAGGAATTGTCTTCACTCGTTTTCCTGATGTGGAAGGTATTTTGGAGCTAGGTTTAGAGCTTGGACGAGAAGTATTAGGAGAGGAGTTTTTATTTCAACAGAGTCTTTAGTTATTTCATCCATACTATCCTGTAAAACATTAAATGGGTTATTGTCCTCTAACGATGTGCAGCTAGTATTAATTTGCTGTACATTACTGCGGTTAGAGCGAGCCATTATCACAGAAAATAAGTATGCAGAAAAGAACTGGCAGGTAGGCTCAAAAACCTAAAATGGCGTCCAATTGTATACTGGAAGTTGCTGAGAAGAGGTGAAAAACCGACTAATACATGCCAAGAACCAACATACTATCCATATGAGTTCAGTGACAGAGAGAGCCAAGAAGAAATTGCTGTTGGAATCCAGTGAGCATATTAGAAGAGAACTGGCAGGTAGATTCTAACAAAACAAAAAAACAAAAATATCTAAAATGGCGTCCAGGAGTGTACTGCTGAGGAGATATAAAAATCCAACCAATGTGTGCCAAAAGCAAACAAACTGTCCATAATACTTCATTGACAAGGAAAAACGAAAAGAGAATGCTGTTTAAATTCCATTGTCACCAAGTCCCATTGAGCATGTTTCAGGACATATTATGTTGCAGCGGGATGCACGGGGAGCGACAGATAAGTAAAATGGCGGCCGCGATTTTGTAGCGAGCCGCGTTCGGTATTTGAACCAAAAAAAAATATCTTTTGCGCTCACCCCGTGCTTCCGCACTGATCCCGATTGAGGCAGGAGATGTTCCGCTGCATGAAAAAGCGGCTCTGAAGATTTCACATCTACGGTGAAATCCTGGAGGAGTCCCGTCACTTTACGCCCTCACGGAGCTTCCCAGAGCGGCGTCCATTCCCTCCGGCTCCTAAGCCACGCCTCGTAAGATTACTATTGATTGGCCAACTGGAGAATATCCAAGGGATGCTAAAACAGGAGCGCCAGGACCAGAAGTAATGAGGAAGTATGACCAAGTAATTACCTTTTTGAAGAATAAGATTCCACCTAAAGAAACGGATTGGGTAAAGATAGACAGAACCACGCAGGAAAGTAAAGAATCAGTGCATGCTTACTATGAGAGGCTATTGTTAGTTTTTAAACAATATAGTGGCTATGAGACACTAAATGAGAAGGATATGAGTCATTTTGTATATAGATTTGTGTATGGATTGAAACCGGAGATAAGTGAAATGATTAAGCAGCATATGATTTGTTGGCAGAATAGCACAGTTGACGAGGTTTTGAGATATGCAAAGTATTGCAGTGATGATATTGAGAGTAGACAGCATAAATTGAAAGAGAAAGCCATGTGGGCACAGGTGAAAGTTGCAGAGAAGCAAGAAGCTCAATTGAGTAATACAGCTAATGAAGCAGGACAGGCTAGATTTAGACCAAATATAGGCAAAGGAAAAGGACAAATGAGCATAGATGAGGCAAAGAAAAAGTGGCCATGCCACAACTGCGGAAAGCTAGGGCATTGGAGAAACGAGTGTAAATTTCCTCCAAAACTAAATGCGGAAAATCAATCATTAAATCCACAGGTGCAGAGTGAGATAGTTACTCCACAGAGTCAGGTGCCACAACCACCACTTCCCAAGAGTGTTAACCAACAGAAATTCAGTGCAGAAACAGGATTCTACGGAGGAGAGCAGGTAACACAGTTGCCGCGTGCAGCTGCCATTTCTCAATATTGGTTACGACAGGATGATGATGAGACGGATGAAAGCTTCTGACGGTGCCTAGGAGAGGGGGAAGAGTGCGTGCTTGGCGCAACTCTAGAGGTAGATCAAGCAGGTCCATTTGTGGATGGAGAAGTGAATGGTGCAAATGTAACATTCCTCGTGGACACTGGAGCTACCCGTTCTACTGTTGGGTCAGTGGAAATTCCAAACCTTCCTCTCTCAGGTGAACATATCCAAGTAGTTGGAGTATCGAATCAGCAAATTAAAACGCCTCTTACTAAACTAGTGGAGGTAAAGATTGGTCCATTTAGTGAAATGCACCGATTTGTGGTGTGTGATTGCAGTCCTGTGAACCTATTAGGACGCGATCTATTGTGCAAAATGAATTGCACTATCTACTGTACTCCAGATGGAATTGCATTTCAGACCCCAGATGAAGATTTACTGTATAAAATGACAATGGTAAATTTGGAACCAGAAGTAAATGATTTGTTTCCTGTATTTGATGTAGAGAAAATCCCAATTGAACTAAAAGAGACAGTGGAAGAGAAAGTGTGGGATTTTACAGGAGAAGATATAGGGTTAATGAAAGGAGTAGACCCTGTTAAAATATCCGTAAAAGAGGGAACGAGTTACCCAAATACGCCCCAGTATAAATTGACACCAGAAATAATTGAAGGAATAACGCCAGTAATAAATAAAATGATTGAACAAGGGATTCTAAAAGAAATCATGAGCAGTCCATGTAATTCGCCAATAATGGGACTGAAAAAGCCAAACGGAACATATAGGATTGTACAGGATTTGAGGAAGGTAAACAAAATTGTTGTGCCTTGTTGCCCAATAGTACCGAACCCTGCTGTGATTCTATACCAGATTCCACGCGAAGCAGAATGGTACACAGTGATTGATTTATGTCATGCATTTTTCTCTATTCCATTGCATCCAGATAGCCAGCCATTATTTGCGTTCAGGTTCGGAGTGCGTATTTTGGCATGGTGCCGAATTCCTCAAGGGTACACAGAAAGCCCCTCGATCTTTAATCAGATTTTAAAGAAATCCTTGGAAGATCTAAAAATGCCAGAAAAGTCAGTAATGGTTCAGTATATTGATGACCTACTGGTGGCATCAAAAACGAAGGAAGCATGTGTCAATGATACAATTGCTTTACTGAATCATTTAGCCAAAAGAGGACATAAAGTGTCCCCATCAAAATTGCAGTTTTGTCAACAAGAAGTCCAATATTTAGGGCATAAAATTGAGAAAGGAGTGCGAAAGGTAACGACCGAGAGAATAAAAATGATTCAAGGAATGAGAGCTCCAATGACGCAAAGAGAGGTAAGAATGTTTTTGGGAATGGTTGGATATTGTCGACAATGGATAAGTGGTTTTTCTTTGATCGCAAAACCTTTGCAAAAACTGACAAAGAAGGATGTTAAAGATCCTTTTGAAATGAATGATGAGGAAATGAAAGCATTCAGAGAGTTGAAAAAGAAATTGTGTGAAGCTCCAGCATTGGGAATGCCTGACTATGAGAAAGACTTTGAGTTGTATTGCAGTGAAAGAGATGGATGTGCGTTTTCAGTCTTGGTACAGAGACATGGAACTATGAAAAGACCTATTGCATATTTTTCAGCTGTTTTAGACCCTGTAGCAAATGCGTTGCCTGGATGTTTGAAAGCAGTTGCTGCTACTTGTGTGAGTCTGGAACAGAGTGAAGGCATAGTGATGGGATATCCACTGAGAGTATATGTCCCACATTCTGTGGAAATTCTCTTGACACGAACGAAAACCCAATACATGACACATAGTCGGCTGACTAGGTATGAAAAGGTAATTTTGAGTGCAGATAATGTGACCATTGACAGATGCATGAATGTGAATCCTTCGACATCATTGCCAGATGAAGAGAGTGTGATTGAAATGGATGAAGTGGATCATGACTGTCTGAATGTGCTTGAATATTGTACAAAACCGAGACCAGATATAAGAGATGAGCCCTTAAAAGAATCAGATTATATTCTGTTCGTGGATGGCTCATGTTTGAGAACAAATGAGGGAGTTCTAAGTGCAGCATATGCAGTTTGCACAGTAGCAACTGTAATGGAAGCATCTTGTCTGAAAGGAATACGGTCTGCCCAGGTAGCAGAACTAATAGCTCTGATTCAAGCCTGCAAATTGGGAAGAAATGTACGGGTTACAATTGTGACGGATAGCCAATACGGTTTTGGAGTTGTGCATGACTTTGGTCAGATTTGGTCACAAAGAGGTTTCTTGACGTCTGCAGGAACGCCGATTAGAAATGGAGATTTTGTGAAAAAACTGCTTGAGGCGATACAGCTGCCTAAACAGATTGCTGTTGTGAAGTGCAATGCACATAAAAATGGGGAAGACTACATAACTGTCGGCAATAAGTATGCTGATGAGATTGCACAGTACTGTGCAAAGAATGTGGTCTCTTTGAACAGGAACCGAGAAAGAGAGCATATTTCATGTCCTTTGCTTTTACTAACCCTGTTGAGACATGGGATGAAGTGAGACAATTACAGGAAGCAGCAGATGAAGAGGAGAAAGATACTTGGATAAAAGCAGGATGTAGAAAACATGAGGAAAATGATGTTTGGGTTTACAGAGATGAAAGACCAGTTATGCCTGATAGCATGATTTCTGACATGGCACGGATGTACCATGGACAAGCCCATATTGGGAGAGATTCAATGATCAGACTTTTCAGACAAACATGGTATAATCCAAAATTCAGAGCCATAGCTGAGAGTCTTTGTCAAAGATGTCTTGTTTGTCAACAGTTAAATCCAGGAAGGAAGACTGTAGTGAGTCTAGGAACAATAGGACGAGAAGGAGGTCCGTTCACTAGAATGCAAATGGATTTCATAGAAATGCCACCGAGCAATAGACTAAGGTATGTCCTTGTAGTCGTCTGTTTGTTTTCCCGTTGGGTGGAAGCATACCCGACCAGAAGGAATGATGGAATCACGGTAGCAAAACTTATGCTGCGAGAATTCATTCCGAGGTATGGTTTTCCAGTCACGATTGAAACAGATAGAGGAACACATTTCCAAAACGAATTAATTCAACTAATTTGTGAAGCACTTAGTATTAAACAGAAACTGCATTGTGCATACAGACCAGAGGCTTCTGGAATAGTAGAGCAAGTGAATGGAACAATTAAGAACAGGCTAGGAAAAATGTGTCAAGCCACAGGACTCAAATGGCCAGATGCCTTGCCATTAGTTTTAATGACAATCAGAAGTATTCCGGAAAGGAAAACTGGACTCAGTCCCCATGAGATAATTATGGGACGAGCAATGAGACAAGCACATGTACCTGTCAACAAACTACTGACTATAACTGATGATCTGGTGCTGGATTATTGCAAAGGATTGGCTGATGTGGTGCGTTCTGTGTTTCATCAGGTTGGACCGGATGCGACCACTCTTGAAAACCAGCTCACGACTTGAATCCAGGAGATTGGGTCCGCATAAAAGTCCATAGAAGAAGAAACTGTTTGGTTCCTCGCTGGGACGAACCACGACAGGTGATCCTGGTAACAACCACTGCAGTCAAATGTGCAGGAGTGAAACACTGGGTGCATGCCAGTCACACCATCAGAGTTCCAGAACCTGAAGATCGACATGTGAGTCGACATCTGGAAGTATTGAATAACAGTTCAGCATCGGAAGCGGAAGAAGAAACGAACAGGGTGCCAGAACCTGAAGATCGACCTGTAAGTCGACATCTGGAAGACCCAACTACAAGTGCAACGACAGAAGGAGTGGAGGAAATAGCTGAAGTTCCAGAATTTGAAGATCGACATGTGAGTCGACATCTGGAAATATCAGACACCAGTTCAGAATCTGATACAGATCATTCGGATTGTGAGGAAAATCTGAAGAGAAATTGGAAATTTGAAAGCATAAGAGAAGAGACTGAGCATAAAGATAGTGACAGAGAGCAACCAAGTACAAGTTGTGGTAAAAATCCTTCGGAGATAATATTAATAGATGAAGAAGGGAGAGTTTCAAACAAAAAGTTAGAAAAATCGAAAGATCCCCGAGGAGCAATAGGGACAGATAGCCAAACAAAAGAACAGGGAAATTTAGAAGCAGATAGAGAAATTAAAACAAATTCGGAAGAACACCGAGGAGGGACAGAAGTAGGTGAACGAAGGAAAATAAGAAAAGAACCACAAGTAAAAGGAGAAAATGAAATTATAAGATTCAAAATAAGAGACAATAAAGAAAGAACTGAAACAGAGTCTGAAGAAAGTGGAGAAGAAAGAAAACAAAAACTAGAGTCAAGAAAGAGAACCTGGAAAGCAGAAAGAGAGGAAAAAGAAAGTGAGACGAAAAGGCCAAGAAAAGGAGACAATTGGCCCAACGAAGTAAGAAAACTAAGATACAGGATCATAAGGCTGGATGGAAAAAGTGCTGAACAAGTGAATGAAATAAGTCAAAAAGAGCAAGACCAACAAAGTGGAAAACACTTGCAGAAAACGAAAAGAGTAAAGAAAGTAAATCTGAAGTATAGATCACCTGAGTGGTTGTACCTTGCTTTAACTGATATCAAAGAAGAAGAGAACACTCATGAGAACCCAGAACAAAGAAACCTAATGGGTGAAGGTGAAGTGCAACAAACTTGAAGAAATGTAAACGAATTTCTACCGGAGTTGACAAAATACTGGATTTGACAAAGAAAGAATTCTGAAAAGAATCAAAAGAAAGTACCAAACGAAGACAAAATTAGAGTGCAGGGTGGCTAAGAAGTCATTTCTGAGGTGTGGTGACACATTTTCCCTGTACATAATATAAATAGGTTATAGAACAAAATGGAAGATACTAAAGATAGAAAATGTAGATGTGTGTTTTTAAAAAGATGGTGTAAGATGTGCTTCTTTTGTACAGGATTATTAATGACAGTGTGGGTGGTTTTAGCAATCACTATTCCAATTAGTTTAGCAGTAGAAGAAACGTCTAATAACACAGAGAAAGAAAAAGGAGCTAACATTAAAGAAACAGCTATATTAAAAGGTAGTGCAGAATTACATAAAGACAAATCAATAACAGATTTTTCAAAAAATGTTTTTACAAAATTATTATATGAGTATGTAGAAACAATGGATGTAAGAGATTGTTATGTTTGTATGCAATTGCCTGCGTCTGTAGCAGAGGGTGTGACTTATCATCACCTTCCTTTGACGTATTGAATAACATGTAGTGTTTTAGCAAGTTTATTTTATAAGACAGGAAGATTAGAATATTATTACACTGATATAGATAAGATTTTTGTGAAAATTTCTGTAGTTCCTGAACTAAACAAAGTGAAAGAGGGAAAAACGTTTGGTGAATTTTTCATAGAAGATAAGATTTTAACCTTAGATAATATAGTTAAAAACAAACTTACCTGTGAGTTAAAGAAAGAAGAAAAGGTATTTTTAGAAATGGTAGAGGATAGAAGAGCGAAATTTCAAAGAAAAGTGATAGAAGAGACAAAAACACCTCTTTGGGTGTTTGAGGAAGACAATCATGACAAGAAAAAGACAAATGCAGCTATGACTCTGGATTGGCCCCAACAGGGAAGGTTGTGCATTAGAAGAAATAGAACAAAATATGACAATTATTTTGTGGGTTCCAGTGATTGCTATGACAATTATAAAATTTTAGGCGGATGGGGATTCAAAGGGGAAAAGATCCAATATTTCCAGGGATCTATTATGTTTGCGGTAATAGGGCTTATTACAGGTTGCCGGACCATTGGTATGGGTCATGTTATTTAGGCCTGGTCTTTCCAAAGATTTTTCATATGGATAGAACCGAAAAAGGAACACACGAAATGATAAATATTCTTTACACGTAGAAAAAGGGAAAGTTTTTCAGAAATAGTAGGTGATATTTTTGGTGCATTGATACCAGCAGTGGGAATATCTTTGAATGCATTTAAAATTCGGAAATTATCCACAGTGGTAGATCGTTTATCTACAGATACTGCTGGAGGGTTCTTGATGGTAAATACCGAGATGGTTGCCATGAGAGCTATGGTAATGCAAAATCGACTTGCCCTTGACATTCTTTTGGCAAAAGAGGGTGGAGTCTGTGGAATGCTGAAAGTCCAACATTGTTGCACTTACATTCCAGATAAAAGTGAAAATATACAAAAGTATATAAAGAATATTACAAGTTTGCACAAAGAACTTATTCCACTGGAGGTTGAAAGTGCGTTTGGAAAACTTGGTAAAGGGTTTTCTTCAGTAATAAATTGGTTTTCTAGAATGAGTGGATTAATAATAGGAAAAGTCATAATAATAGCAACCATGATAATAATAATAATTTTAGTACTGAAGCTTGTAATTACATGTATAAAGAAAAGAAGAAAACAGAATAAAATAGAAAAAGAAAACAAGATAAACAAGGAGAGAGAGAGAGAAATGGGTGAAATAGAGCTAGAAGAAATAAAAGAGAATATGTATAAGAAGACCAAGAGACAAGTTGAAAGGGATACAGTTGTGTAAACTAACAAAAAACAAACGGATCAAGAAATATGCTGTCTGATAGAATTGTGTAACTTGGGTTTTGTGGTGATATTAAAAATCACCAAAAGGGGGAATTGATGGAGCAGGGTAAAAGAAAAAATTTAACCTCCTAATAATTTACGTAAAATGATTAACAAACAAGTTTGTTTAAGTAAATAACCAACAATGTATGTTACATGTGAAGGGTTAAAAGTAACACGCTATTTTGTGTGCAAACTAATTTACTTATAATTATTGACGTGGCTAACATAACCTAATATTTGCGTATTAATAGAATAATAAAATGCATGATTTGTGCTTTGAAAACAAAACGTGTAGTGGCAAAATAAAGCAATGGTAAGTAAGGGACGGCTTTATATGTTGCTTTTTGCTAGGTAATACCTAATTGGGGTACGTAGAATGACGGGAGGGAAACGAAAGGGTTTATATTCTTTATTCTTAACTATATTTTGTTTATCTTTGTAAATAGTGCGCTTAGGCCTGTTGAGCAGCGATATAAAATGGCTGCCATGAGCTAGAATACGCGTGCGCGAGGAGAAATGTAGACAAGGAGAAAGGCCGGGAACAAGAATGACCACGTGATCGTTCCAAGAGCCTAGGATGAAAGTATGGTCAAGGCTATTGTGACCTTACTGAATAAATGTGTGCCAAGATGGGTCAGCGAGAAGCGTGAGAAGTCAAAAAGAATAAATGGACAAAGGAACTGTTAAACCTAAAAAGTATCGGAAAGTGATA